>OZ014428.1:8867557-10067557 GCA_963966015.1 Aphidecta obliterata
GACTTTAATTGATCATTGTTGAAGAGAAAGTTAACCGTGAATCTCTCAAATATATTACCGGGCTCCGGGCTAGTTGGCACAAGTTGAATAAAAGTTATAACTACTGAGTTTTGCACAAAGATACAGACACATTATGAACCACGCACAGTAAATAGTAGAATTTAGAGTTCAAACTACTTTTAATGTTATTTGACGTTATTTACGGCTGACCAAAATTAGGCTTCAATGTAAATGAACTGTTTTATCAGCAGCAATATTCTGAAAATCAACATTTTTGGAAAATTGAACGAAATTTACTGATAAAGAACGATTTAAAAGAGGAACTTCAGTATCATATTTCCATTCAACTGAAACCATCATGAGTAAATATTTTGTGCAAATCCTTTTAATCGCTTGAGTTACAGGTTATGGTGAGATATAATTTTATCATTATTCGTTTTACTCATTTTATGGATGAAAGAATATTGATATTGCTCACATTATGTAGAAAAAGTTGTTTTTGAGCGCTCGTACTACTTACACGAGGGCTATATCATTTCGTCACGATGTCTGTATTTTTCGAATTTTGAGCCGAAAATGGTCTCAATCGACTATGTTCGACTCACTGATGACGAATCAGTCGGAAAATTCGAGTCTGTCCGTCCGTATACACGATAACTCTCGAACTAAATGTCCTAGGAACTTGAAATTTTCAGGGTAGGTTCGAATCTCGAATGCCGCGGTTAAGTTCGTTATTGAGCAAAATTCGCCGAGGGGTTCCGTAAATATGGCCGCTTGAAATTTTGTTTTTCTGATTAATTCGAAACTACTGATTCGATCGAGGTGTAATTTTGCACTCAGATGGAGAATTGCGTGCTTAAACTACATACAAAATTTTGTCCAGCTAGCATGACCAGAACCATAGAAACCATAGAAAATTATAACTTTGTAATGGAAAGGCCTAGGGACTTGAAATTCTCAGGATAGGTGTGGATCTCGAATGTCGCGGTCACGTTCATCAATGAGCAAAATTAGACTAGGGGTTCCGTAAATATGGCCGTTTGAAATTCAGTTTTCTTCATAATTTCCAAACTATGGATTTGATCGTGACGAAATTTTGTATGTAAATTGAAAATGATATTTTCGAGCTATATTGTTTCCAGATCGCATGATCAGGACCATAGTAACCATAGAAAATCATAACTTTCGAACGGAAAGGCCTAGGGACTTGAAATTTTCAGGATAGGTTAGGATTGCGAATTTCGTGGTCACGTTCATCAATGAGCAAAATTAGACTAGGGGTTCCGTAAATATAGCTGTTCAAAACTATTTTTTTTCTGATAATTTCGAAACTCATCATTGGATTGGAATGAAATTTCGCACATAGATGAAGAATAATATATTCAAACTACGTGGGAAATTTTGTCCGGATCGCATTACCAAGACCATAGATACCATAGAAAATTCTAGCGAATTATCGAAAAAAAAATTGGTCACCAGAAGCACTGACTTGAAGTCTGGATTTTCGCCTTAGTTTTAAAATTTGTTTGACAGCTGTCAAAAATTTCTTCAATTGGTTTCCAAAACTGGAAAATGCGAATCTACCTACAAGGTGAATGTACGAGCGCTCAAAAGCTCCTGCCTTCACGGCAGTGCTTTTCGTAATTTTTTCGATTGTTTTTAAGAACAACTGCGTTATCATTTCCCCGTATGTCTTTAATTTCCGAATTTTGAGCTGAAAAAAATTAAGTTGGGCCCACAAATGAAAAATTCGGACGGATTAACAACTAACGGCCGGGTGGCCGTTAGTTGTTGTGTAAGACCGGTTTCGTACAGAGAGGCAAACGAGCAAAAGCTCCTGACTCCACGTCAGTGTTTTTCACGATTTTTATTTCACTTTAGAAGGGCTCGTTGAATAACCCAATCATTGAAAGATGTTCCACACTCTAATCAATTAATTAAAATAGTAATTTTTTGTGATATGGTCGTATTTTATTTTTTCAGTGATTTCCTTGAACTGTGAATTGAACTGATTACATAAATAGCTATTTGGTATACATAGTATGAACAAAATTTTGTTTTTCAGTGATTTCCTTGAATTGTCTATCATGTAATGGGAAAAAAGCATGTGAAAATCCACCATCCATCAAGTGTTCTCCAAAGAAAAAATACTGTCTGGCATTGTCTGGTCAAGGCTCCTTCAGAGGATGCTATAGCAATATGAGGGATTGTGATGAACTGGCAAAAACCTACAATGATTCTTTTTCTGTTTGCGCCATATGCAATAAAAATAACTGTAACAATCAAAAATTTTGAAATGGACTGATTTGATAAAACTTTAATCGAGACATTTTGTCAATAAAAAATCAGAAGTGTGTTAATCTCATTTGTGGTTTCTATATCTTTTTGCGACGGCTTGATCCTCCATATTTGACCAGTAATATTTACGTTTCGACCTTGTCATTTTCTCGCAGTTCACGATCAACATGTTCATTTAGATTTATGGTACTGTTGAATTCGAAGGAGTTTTTCTTCTTAACCTTCCACAACTTCTATGTATATTATGGAAATGTTGGAATCTAAAGATTTATAATCGAATTCATCTTGTTAAATCCGAATGAGAGGTTTCTCTAATTTTTGCGAAACGAAATGCGAAGTCTATGGAATTTATTGAATCTCCAAATGGTGGAGTTATATTATTAAGGGTTTCCTCATTTGAACTTGATAGGTTGAAACATCAATTTAATTCTTCTGTAGTAACTTGGTGTTTCACGAGTGGTTGGCCATAGCCTAATGGTGAATGCAGATCATCCAGGCCTCTCAGAAAAGTTGCTTGTTTTGTGTCCTAAGGAGATACAGGATGATTTATGGATTTCGGCCTGAATTTAAGACAGCCATAACTTTGGGATTTGCTGTCTGATTTTGATGAAATATCATGGGTTTGTTCACTTCAGAAAGACCTTTCGAATGGCTCACGAAATATCAATATTTTCAGGGCATTACTCAGAATATTGTGGGTTATCTTTCAAGCCTAAACATCTATATTTTTTTCATCACTTAGAGGAATTTCGTTATTGCCATGAAGAAATACATAATTCAATTTAAGGAATTCGATTTTCACTTTGAATGACACACTGGTTACAAGCGAGTAGCGATCGAACGAATTGATATTTTATGTAATTTTTTTGAAATGCGGTCCTGATTTTAGACTTTTTTTGAGGATATTTCTTTTCTTTCGCTGGAATTTTGAATTTTATAACTTTCTGTTCAACCCTTTGTATCCCAAACCCTCAGCACCCACTGAGAGTTGTAACATGCTGCGTAAAGAAGTTATCAAAAGTATGCATAGTCAAGCTTTGAATTCTTTTGAAACTACAAATTGAATTTAGAGACAAATGGCGTTAACCCACTTGAAACATGAGTGATCCATGAGTGCATTTGCTTAAAAAAAATATTGACTTTACACATTGAATATTTGTGGTACTTGAATTCAAGGAAATATATTCTGTGACACCAAACATAGCTGTCAAATTTAAAGGTACTCCAATTTTCATTCAAAATTCGAACTATGTACACCAATTGTGAGTATTTCCATAAGATATTTGTTTACAGCTTTTGCAATGGAAGTTCAAGAGCAGCAGTGCGAGAATATCGCCACAGAGTTCCAAATAGAAGAACACCCTGTAGCATGGCCCCCAAGGTCTCCAGACCCAACTCCAATAGATTTTTATATCTAGGGTTATCTGAAAGGAAATGTATACGCCGTTGACATAACTCCACGAGAGCATTTGAGGCAGAGGATACAAGAAGCTTGCACAGAATCAAAACGAAATACCGATATGATGAGAAGGGCAATAAATAATGTCATTTTGAGATCTAGGAAATTTGTCGATATGGAAGGACTCTATTTAGAATATCTCTTATGATACTACCCTTTCAATTTGTGATTGTGAAATGAAATAGGTTTCAAGTTTTTCGAAAAAAATAAAAATATTATTATCTAGTTATTTGTGTTCTAAAGCGAATACACTTACGGATTACTTCTTCTAAAATGATTCACTCTATAAATTATAACGCTTTTAAACTTTAAGGTTCAAAATGTCAGCAGAAGACAAGGAATATCATCACGAAAGCACTAAAATCAGGACCACATTTCAAAAAAATTACATAAAATATCAATTCGTTCGATCGCTATTCGCTTGTAACAAGTGTGCCATTCAAAGTAAAAAACAAATTCTTTAGATTGAATTATGTATTTTTTCATGGCAATAACGACATTTCTTTAAGTGATGTAAGTAATATAGATTTTGAGGCTTGAAAGATAAACCACGATATTCTGAGTAAGCCCCGAAATTTATCAAAATCGGAAATCAGATTCCAAAGTTATGGCTGTCGTAAATTCAGCTCGAAATCCATAAATCACCCTGTATATCCTGAACAAGAAACTTTTCTGAAAGGCCTGGATGATCTGCATTTACCACTAGGCTATGGCCAACCACTCATGAAACACCCTCTAAAATCAGAGAATTGAAATTTCAATTGGTTGCAAGTACAGTGCCCCAAATTTTTTCAAGAGATTTGAAATTGTAGAATGCTTAAACAGAAGAAGTCAGCTACACAACTTTCAAAACTAATCAAGGATAAAGTTTATCAAAAACGTCTTGAGGATATCGAATTTGAAATACAAGAAATACAAGAGGTAAAACAGAGACATAAGACGTTCATGACAATAATGGCTCGATGTGATAATATTATCGAGTTGAAAAACAAAAAAAATTATGAGAGATAACAGAGCCTTAAGTTCGACCTGAAAATGATGTCGAGTTCAAAAATAAAGAAAATGATGAGCGAAAACAGAGACATAAAACCCCCGAACGAAATGTGGCCACATATTCATGGGAATTTTGTCCCAAAAAAAAACTGATAATGCAATGAATGAATGCTTCCGTTGGCCGTCCAGAACTTTTTCGGAAACTATTAAAACACAGTGCTGGCAAATTGGTAAAAATATCAGTTGCTATCGTATATTTTTCCTGCTGGCTTAAGAATCCGATATATCTGTGATTTAATTCTATGAAATCAATTGTTAATAATCTATTCAAAATGGAATCATGAATTGTGTATTGTGGTATGATATTATTCAATCGGAAAGTTCTATTTTGCTCATGGTTCGTGAGCTATGAAATTTCGATAACAGTTAGAAATAAGCAAGTCGAATAAATTGCCGTCCTCTCAACCATCCAGGTATATCGTTGTGATTGAGTTAATAGATTTAATATTGAAATACCTTCAATTCCTATGGAATTTTAACCTTTTATTAGAGAATTAGTAAAAATGTTTTTTAAGAATAAGTTAGAATATTTTATTAAACATAAATGGGACAGAATAAAAGCGAGTGACGTAAAAATAATAAACCGTTGTGTAAATTTTCAATGTATATGATTTTGGAATAGACCCTGATGAACAAATTCTATTTTCAGTACGTTTAAACATTAATCAAACTTGGATTAAAACAAAAATTTCGGTATTCTTCGAGTGCAGCGGTTCATTTCAAGCATTGCAAAGATTCAAGAAGTTTGGAATTTATTTCCATGTAAAATTTATGAGGATTGTATGATATTTGATATGGTTAAATGATGTATGAAATTTAAAAAAGAACTTGAAGAAATAGCTATGTTTGAAATAATCGATTCGTTGATAATAATATTCCAATGAATCATATGAATTCAATAAAATTCATCACTGAATTACTGTATCCAATATCAATAATAGATGAAACAATACTCGTAGTTCATTCAATTCTTTCTTTGATAAATAACATCACCTCTGATTGAAAATAAAGTGCACTGTTTTTGCAACTACATTGTTCTCAAATCCCAACCCAACCGAATTCATTCAACAATTTCGATCTAAGTAAGTATGATTTAACTTACTCGTCCAAGATTCAGTGTTATTGAGCTCAAACATTTTTGCGAATATCTGTAGCAGCATCTATATTTTTGGTCCATAAACTGCACTCATTCACTGTAGGTGCTAATAGCAGAGAAGTGAGTTTAGTTGATTCATCTGTTAAATTTAGTAATCTATTGGAATCTGTGTTATTGTGCACTATTCACACTTACGGATAGGTTTTGAATTAAAACAGGCTAAAAATGGACAGTAACAATGTATTGTACGAGTTAGGTATAAGTCTTAAATAACTGGTGTATTCACTCACACCTGAGAACATTTGGGATAAATATGGGGACAATTGGCGCCTTAAGCTTACTCTGATAGTGGAAGGAATATTGAAGATTAGGCTCAGCCCTAGGGGGCAGATATGGCACACAAGTCGCTCCTAGTTATAATTAGTTAACTCCAACTATCGAGCGTAAAAGATATATTTAATCCATCATTATGTTTCAACTTTCGAGTTTCGCGGTAAAACCTACTGCCATAAAAACCGAATCTGCTGATTGTGCATACACAACATTCAACATAATATCATCAACATATTTATCCAGCTCAGAGTACTGAACGAAGTAGGAATATATCAGTTATTTCAGAAATCTAGAGGTGAATAAAAGTTCTGTAACGAACTTAAGCCGATGCTGCCCCTGCGTTCCAGAGCCTTCTAGAACTTGAAGCGCTATATAAAACGACATCGGACAGAGCGAGCGAGTTAGTACAAAATAGGACTTAACAGCGCGCGTGGAGATAAATTATTGAGTGGTGTAAATTTTAAATAAATCAGTATTAGTGAACTATAAATAAATTATTTTAAGAAGAACTTGGACTATATTCATTACAGTACAATATCACATAATATTCATTCCAAGAGGACTTGGTCTAGAGAAAACATTTGGGACCTTAAGCCTACTCTGATAGAGATACGAATATTGAAGAACACGCTCAGCTCCGGGAGGCAGATATGGCACACAAGTCGTTCCTTGTTATAATCTGTGAACTACGAGTATCGGCCGTGAAATATTTATTTAATCCATCATTATTTTATGTTTCAACTTTCGAGGTAAAGCCTACTGCCAAAATAAACGAATCTGCAGATAAATTGCGTATGAATAAGCTCAATAATAATAAAAAACAATTGTACATACACAACATACAACATAATATCATCATACATTTGAGATGGAATCACCATGTCACTTTCATAAGTGGAAAAATAAGAAAATTTTTTCACAAATTCTATCAATTCAGAGATATCCTCAATAAGGACATTTTGTTCGTTTTGTATACTTCCTTCGTCGAGTCAATTCTAAGGTATTGCTGATCGTTTGGGGTGGCGCTTATGATAGGAATTTTCACATCTTGGCAGTAACTCAGAATACGGAATAATGCTCAAAAAATTACGAAAAGCACTGCCGTGAAGACAGGAGCTTTCGAGCGCTCGTACATGCACCTGGTAGGAAGATTCGCATTTTCCAGTTTTAGAAATCAATTGAAGGAATTTTCGACAGCTGTCAAAAAAATTCCGAAACTTAGGCGAAACTGCAGACTTCATGTCAGTGCTTCAGATGATCAATTTTGTTTCGATAATCCGCTAGAATTTTCTACGGTATCTATGATCTTGGTGATGCGATCTGGACAAAATTTCGCACGTAGGTTGAATACATTATTCCCCAGCTAGGTGCATTTTATTTTCCAATCAAATCGGTAGTTTCGAAATGATCGGGAACAGAATATTTTGAACGGCCATATTCACGGAACCCCTAGTCTAATTTTGCTCATTGATGAACGTGACCGTGAAATTCGCGATCCAAACCCACCCTGAAAATTTCAAGTACCTAGGCCTTTCCGTTCAAAAGTTACAATTTTCTATGGTTTCTATAGTTCTGGTCATGCGATCTGGACAACATATTGCTTTATTATATCATTCTCCATTTAAATGTGAAATTTTATCTCGATCGAATCCGTAGTTTCGAAATTATCGAGAAAACAAAATTTCAACGACCGTATTTACGGAACCCCTAGAATAATTCTGCTCATTGATAAACGTGAACGCCACATTACAGATCTACACCTATCCTGAAAATTTCAAGTCCCTAGGCCCGAAAGTTATGATTTACTATGGTTTCTATGGTTCTGGTCATGCGATCTGGAGAAATGTAGCTTGAATATATCATTCTCCATTAGAATACAAAATTTCGTCACGATCGAATCTGTAGTTTGGAAATTATCGAGAAAACTAAATTTCAAACGACCATATTTACGGAACCCCTAGTATAATTTTGCTAATAGATGAAAGTGATCACGACAATCGAGATCCACACCTATCCTGAAAATATCAAGTCCCTAGGCGTTTCCGTTCAAAAGTTACAATTTTCTAAGGTTTCTATGGTTCTGGTGATGCGAGCTGAACAAAATTTTGCATGTAGCTTGAACACCTCATTTTCCATTAGAGTGCAAAATTTCATCTCGATCGAATCTGTAGTTTCAAAGTAATCAGGAAAACAAAATTCCGAGCGGCCATATTTACGGAACCCCTCGGCGAATTTTGCCCAATAACGAACTTAACCGCGGCATTCAAGATTCGAACCTACGCTGAAAATTTCAAGTTTCTAGGACATTCCGTTCGAGAGTTATCGTGTATACGGCCGGCCGGACGGACAGACTCGAATTTTTCGACGGATTCGTCATCAGTGAGTCGAACATAGTCCTTTGAGACCATTTTCGGCTCAAAATTCGAAAAATACAACATCGTGACGAAATGATATAGCCCTCGTGTAAGTAGTACGAGCGCTCAAAAACCCAGACTTTTTCCAACTGAGGACCTGTATGACTGTAACCGGCTGTTGAATCTGCGCAACCTATATTGTCTAGGCTGCTTAATATATTTACCAAAGATAAAGCATCTTTTTCCATCGCTAACCCACGATCATAAAACCAGAGCTAATGAATTACGAAATCTGAAAATACCACTTTTCAACAGAAACGCGAATCAGAGGTTCTTGCTTCTCCTATTGCCGAAAATGTACAACATCCTGCCTGTTGATTTAAGATCTCTTAAGTACAATAACTATAAAATTCATAACCAAAAATTGAAGAATTTCATAATTTGTAATCCGTCTATCTTTAGAGGACTTTTTGTCATTTGAACATATGTATTTCCGTATAATTGCTTGCACTCATCGATTCACCTTATTATTTCCTTGATCACCCATGGGTTGAATTATTTTTGATAGTTTTTGATATTTATGTAAGTAACATTCGTTGGTAAGTTAGGAATATATTGAGCTTGTGCCTAACATTGTATCAGAGAAGAGTAGCACACAAACTTTAGTTTAGGTCGAATTCTCTGATATTTGAAATACATACATGTATATTCTCGAACTACAATGAAAGGAAATTTATTATCAACATATCCAGCTCAAAGTACTGAACGAAGTAGGAATATATCAGTTATTTCAGACATCTAGAGGTGAGTGAAAGTACAATATTACACAATATTCATTTCCAGAGGAGGTGGTCTAGAAGAAACATTTGTAACCCAACATGAAATATTCATAGTTAATATTAAAACACATGAATAATATGAAAATCAATCCATCTACCATTCAATAGGAGCTAATTGCATCAAATTTGGTATATCCAAAGTCACTCGACATACTCCGAAATATATCAAATACACAAGGTTTGTCCAAGTTGCCAGCAAGTCATAAGGGGACTGGGAGTTTCTTTTGTTTCAATTGTTTTTATTGAGCGCTCGTTCTACTTAGGTACACGAGGGCTATATAATTTCGTCACGATGACTGTATTTTCCGAATTTTGAGCCGAAAATGGTCTTAATCGACAAGGTTCGACTCACTGATGACGAATCCGTCGAAAAATTCGTTCGAAAGTTATAATTTTCTATGGTTTATATGGTTCTGCTCATGCGATCTGGCCAAAATTGTGCATGTTGCTTGAACACGTCATTCTCAATCCGAGTGAAAAATTTCATCTCGATCTAATCGAAATTTCGAATGGCCATATTTACGGAACCCCTGTTCGAATTTCGCCCAATAACAAACTTAACCGCGGCATTCAAGATTCGAACCTGCCCTAGAAATTTCAATTTTCTAGGTTCGTCCGTTCGAGAGTTATCGTGTATACGGCCGGCCGGACGGACAGACTGGAATTTTTCGACGTATTCGTCATCAGTGAGTCGAACCTTGTCGATTGAGACCATTTTCGGCTTAAAATTAGAAAAACGACCGTATTTACGGAACCCCTAGTATAATTCTGCTCATTGTTAAACGTGAACGAGACATTTCAGATCCACACCTATCCTGAAAATTTGAAGTCCCTAGGCCTTTCCGTTCGATAGTTATGATTTTCTATCGTTTCTATGGTTCTGGTCATTTGATCTTGAGAAATGTAGCTTGAATATATCATTATCCATTAGTATACAAAATTTCGTCACGATCGAATGTGTAGTTTTGAAATTATAAAGAAGACTAAATTTCAAACGACCATATTTACGGAACCCCTAGAATAATTTTGCTCATAGATGAACGTGATCACGACATTCTTGATCCACACCTATCCTGAAAATTTCAGTCCCTAGGCGTTTCCGTTCAAAAGTTACAATTTTCTATGGTTTCTATGGTTCTGGTCATGCGATCTGGACAAAATTTCACATGTAGCTTGAACACCTCATTCTCCATTTGAGTGCAAAATTTCATCTCGATCAAATCTGTAGTTTTCAAGTAATCAGGGGAACAAAACTTTGAACGGCCATATTTACGGAAACCCTGGTGGAATTTTGGCCCATTAACGAACTTAACCGAGGCATTCGGGAACTGAACCCACACTGAAAATTTCAAGTCTCTAGGTTGTTCCGTTCGAGGGTTATCGTGCTTACGGACGGGCGGACGGCCGGACGGACAGACTCGAATTTTCCGACGGATTCGTCATCAGTGAGTCGAACATAGTCGATTGAGACCATTTTCGGCTCAAAATTCGAAAAATACAGACATCGTGACGAAATGAGTTCAAACAACTTCTAATGTTATTTAGAACTTAAATTTATCGCTGAACCAAATTAGGCTTCTATGTAAATGGATTGTTATATCAGCAGCAAAACTCTGAAAATTAACATTTCTCAAAAATTTAACGAAATTTACGGATGAAGAACGATATAAAAGAGGAGCTTCGGTATCATATTTCCATTCAACTGAAACCATCATGAGTAAATATTTTGTGCAAATCCTTTTAATCGCCTGTGTTACAGGTTATGGTGAGATATACATTTATGATTATACATTTTATTCATTTTGTGAATGAACGAATA
Source organism: Aphidecta obliterata (assembly GCA_963966015.1). Classification (NCBI taxonomy): domain Eukaryota; kingdom Metazoa; phylum Arthropoda; class Insecta; order Coleoptera; family Coccinellidae; genus Aphidecta; species Aphidecta obliterata. The sequence goes on from OZ014428.1 coordinate 8,878,809, forward strand.
TTGATATTATGATATGGCTTTTTATGAAAAAGAGCGTTATCATTTCCCCAAATGTCTGTAATTCCCGAATTTTGAGCTGAAAACAATTCGAGTCAAATTCAATTCATTCCGTCCTCCACCCGACCGTTAGTTGTAAAATAACTACAAGACTGTACATGTGAAATTTTGAAAAAATGATATCACGACAAAATTTAAAAAAAAATGTTTTTGGAAACTTCGGGATCTCAGAAACTATTCGACATATCCTGCTGAAATTTTGTGCCTGAATATGGGATATCGATAAAATGAAATTCAGCTCTCTAGCATTTCCACGTAAAAAAAAAATAGAGTTATTCTGATATACATATTCATTTAATTCGGCGATTCCATCTTTAAGTTAAGTTGAAAGGTCCGCAATTGTTTGAACTAATTTCCGACGACCAACTTGTTTTATGGCTCGCACGGGCTGTTAATTGTTAAGTGGGACAAACTGCATTAGATGTTTCACCAAGTATACGTTTTTATTTTCTATGGAATTCTCAACAGTGCTTGATTTCCAAGCACCGTGCCTCTTTAATTTTGAAATATCAGCGCCACTGTCAGCTGTGGCAAAGCTTCTTCTGAAGCAGTGGCCAGTATGAAGAGCAGGATTTGAAAGGCCATGAAATTGTGCAATAACTTTTGGCAAACTGCCAAACGTGTTAATTCCCACAGGATTTCTGGTACATTTTCCATATACATATTTGACAAAAAATCTGTTCGGTTCGAGGTTCTGAGGACCCAACTTGATATATTTTCTTGAAGTTTCAACAAAATTCATATTTTCAAGGTCAGCAGTTTTAATTGCAAACTGCCGTATAACTTTTGTTTTTGACGGAGGGATATGAACACGAAAATGGCTTCCTTCATCTATAACATATTCAAATGGAAGAAATGTTAACTCTGCATTTCTGCAATAATCATTACAACCTAAGCCATTAAGTATTTTTTGTCATCAGCTTCTAACAAAAATTAGGCAAAATCTTTTGACTTCTCAGCACTGTAGCCGTCCCATAAAATAATATGGCCTTATAATATACGCTATCAAATTTGTCGTATTTTTTAATATCAATATTCTTTTAGATTTAGTTCGGATCTTAACATTGAGTGAAATGTCCCTAATGTGGATACTTTTAGATCTTTCTTAACCTCAAAATATGCAAGTGAGATTTTTTCATTGATATTATTCATCTTATTCTTATTCTCATCTGACCAAGTTATGAATTTTTGGTAAGCCAAATCTGCCTTCGACTTTTTGGGAATTACTGATGAAAGAGCATTACCTGCTGCCTCTTCAACATCTCTTGGTAGCTCTTCAGAACTTGAATCACTCATTTTGTGAAAGTAGAAGAAAGCCGTGCGTTCTGGCTTATTTATTTACAAAATGTCAAACTGATATGAAGTGATAGCAGTCAATAGACTTGATTTATGTTTTTTATCAACAATATTCTATATTTACTATTACTTTTCAAAATTGGAAAAAATCTTGAAATGCAATTTTGTGTAATTTGTGATCTTTTGCGGAACTGGTTATTTCGTAACTGATTACATAAACAGCTATTTGGTACCTATAGTATGAACAAAAAATTTTTTTTTCAGTGATTTCCTTGAATTGTCTATCATGTGATAGTAAAAGGAAAAAAGATTGTGAAAAACCACCATCCGTCAAGTGTGTTCCAATGGACAAATACTGTCTGGCAGTGTCAGGTGACGGCTTCTACTACAGAGGATGCTATGACAATACGATGGATTGTGATGAATTGCAAAAAACTGACAATATTACTTTTAATGTTTGCGGAATATGCAATAAAAATAAATGTAACAATCAAAAATTTTGAATTGGACTGATTTGAAAAAAAGGTCAACCGAGACATCTTGTCAATAAAGAATTCAAAGTGTGTACATCTCATTTGTGGTTTCTATATCTTTTTGCGACATTTTGATCCTCTATTTAATTCATATTTGGCCAGTAATATTTACGTTTCGACGCTATCATTTTCTCGCAGTCCACGATCAACATATTTAGTTTTATGGTACTGTTGAATTCGAAGAAGTTATCTTCAACAACTTCTTTTTTTGGAAATGACTTCAAATCGAATTTATCTTGTTAAATCTGAATAAGAGCTTTCTCTCTTTTACGGATTTCATCATTTGAACTTAATAGGATGAAACATTTATCTGATTCTTCTGTAGTTACTTGAAAGAGAATTTTTAAATGGTTGTAAGTTCAGAGCCTTGAATTGTAGAATGCCTAAACTGAAGAATTAGTCAGCTACACAACTTTTAAATCAAATCAAGGATAAAGTTCACCAAAAACGTCTTGAGGATATCGAATTTGAAAAACAAAAAAAGTTGAGCAAAAACAAGGACATAATGTCCAGTTCGAACAGAAACTCAAGGCTCGGTGTGATAATGATGTCGAGTTGAAAAATAAAGAAAATGTTGAGCGAAAACTGACCATCAAGATTGGACGTGAAAATGAGGACGAGTTCAAAAAAAAATAAAATGTTGATCGAAAACAGAGACATAAGAAAAGAAAACAAAAAATTAAAATATTTCATGAAACATAAAAGTAAGAGACGTAAAAATAATAAACTGTTGTGTAAATTTTCAATTGTAGATGATTTTGGAATGGACCCTGCTAAAGAAATTTTATTTTCAGTACGTTTAAACATAAATCAACCTTAGATTAAAAAAAATTATGGTATTCTTCGAGTGCAGCGGTTCATTTCAAGCATTGCAAACATTCAAGAAGCAATGAGTTTAGAACTCATTTCCATGTAGGTACAACTTGAAGATATAGCTATGTTTCAAATAATCAATTCGTTTATAACAATATTTCAATGAATCATAATATGAACTCGATAAAATTCATCACTGAACTGTATCCAACATCAATTATTGATAAAACAATAATCGAAGTTGATTCAATTCTTTCTTTGATAAATAACATCACCTCTGATTGAAAATAAAGTGCACTGTTTTTGCAACTACATTGTTCTAAATCCCAACCCAACCGAATTCATTCAACAATTTCGATCTAAGTATGTATGATTTAACTTACTCGTCCTAGATTTACTGTTATTGAGCTCGAAAATCTTTGTATATATCTGTTTAGCAGCATCAATATTTTTGGTCCATAAACTGCACTCATTCACTGTTGGTGCTAATAGTAGAGAAGTGAGCTTAGTTGATTCATCTGTTACATTTAGTACTCTATTGGAGTCTGTGTTCTTGTCAAGGGTATCTGCACTATTCACACTTACAGACAGGTTTTGAATTAATACAGGCTAAAAATGGACAGTTACAATGTATTGTACAGGTTAAGTATGATTCTTGAATAACTGGTGTATTCTCTCACACCTAAAAACATTTGGGACAAATATGGGGACAATTGGCGCCTTAAGCCTACTCTGATAGTGGTATAGTATATCCAAAGTCACTTGACAAACTCCGAAATATATCAAATACACAAGGTTTGTCCAAGTTGCTAGCAAGTAATAAGGAGACTAGGAATTTATTTCCTTCCAATAGTTTTTAATTAGCCCAAATGCGTACGCGAAGAAATATCAAAGGAACATATGAGTGAACGTATCTATGAGATTGTCAAGTGACTTTAGATATATGTACTATACAAAAAACTGGAAATGATACTACAAGCTCAAGAATCCAATCCATGAGGCTAAAATCGAGGGAAAACTATCCAAGATCCAAATATGTATTGGTATGATGTTACTCAATCGAAAATACCAATAGTTATGGTTATCGAATTGGGAATTTACAAGTGAAATAATTCCCAAAAAAATCCCATTTTTTTTTGTTTCAAGAGTCAGTACAAATCATTTTTTGGGGGTCTGTGAAAATATTCCATGAGAATAAAGAAATTAAGCGAAAATGATGAAGCTTCGTCCAAAACTGTGTTTTTATATTTTTAACATCCCTAGATTTTAAAATTTTTCTTATTATTTTTAAATGTTATTCGAGAAACGGTTGTAGTAATTACCTGTCTGTAGAGTTTATAACTATTATTGGAACACTTGGGGAATGAGAACTGCACATTAGATGCTTTGCTAGGTTGGACTAACATGAACATATCATTGAACAAAAATGCTATAAGCTCTTTACCACTTTTCAACTGAAAAAAAATACATTAAACAATTTGATTTATGAATTTTATACGTTCAACCCACCTTGCTTAGAACACCAAAGTGTAATAATTTACGAGGACCTAATTTGTTCGTGTTACTATTGAACACTAGATTCAAATCATTTTGTACATTTTTCTGTAACCAATCCATTCTTTCCGAATTTTCTTTCACTCTTATATTCTCATTAATGCAATTCAAAAATTCTTCTGCCACTTGTAATGCTTCTCTGAGTTGACTATGATCTATAAGTAGAATAAAAATAAAATACTGATGTGATTATTCAACTATTTGTGAGAAAAACAATTCGTAGATAAACTTCGAATGTCTGAAAATAAAATATTGAATACCTTTATGGTTTTCATTAGTATTTTCCAAAATTTTTCCTATAATGAGTGGGTACTTTGTTATCCTTTGCATTGGTTTGATTAAGAATGAAGACAATGGCATTCCCTTGACTGAAGGATTTAATTGTGCTTTTTTGAGGAAAAATTTGAAAGCTGTAGAATTTTCCAATAATTCCTGAAGTAATTTAGCACCATCCAACTCACTGGTACAGAAAGAAATGTAAGGAGTAAACTTGGGCAGCTGAAAAAATGAAGTTTCCCAATACATACAACATCATTTTAACTTAAAAGTTTAATTTAATAAGAGTAATAAAAGTGGGAAATTGTTGGAATAAATAATTGGTGGAACCAATTCTACACGTGGCACATTATATCCTGATACTGGTCAAATAACTAATATAATAATAATAATATAATAATAATAACTAAATAGCTTGTTGCACAGAAAATACAAAATTATTGTACTTACATGTAAGAGAATAATGTCACCAATAACATCAGAACCTTGGTTGAGTCTGCTCGATAAATCTTTCAAAAACTCTTCATTACATTTAAGGATTTCTTCCCAATTTAAAAATATTTGACTTATGTCTTTATTCGATATAACTTTGTTTTTCTTCAATGGTTGTTCGAAGACTCTACAAACTATGGCTAAATCCTCAACATAAGCTCTTTCTGTATCAACCAGTTCTCTAATGCAGTCTTGTCTCTGGTTTCCTCCGTGCAAAGGAGCTATATTTTTCATGAAAAAAAAAACAAAATTCGGTATAAAGTGTTCTAAGATAAGAAAATATACTGATTTTTGAAATGAAATCGGACTATGGATTGTATTATAAGTTATTTTTTTGGAGGAACACTCCTGGATTTGCTCAGGCAAAGATATTTGTGGTATTCTCACCGACCTATACCATAAAGCTCCTAAAGCTGCCACGAGCTGAGCTTTGGTGGGACTGCTGACAGGTCACTGTGGGTACGAATACCTTTTGTACAGCATGTAAACGTCGACAGATGAATAGGATAGAGAACAAAAGATCCATGTTATTGCAAGGCTAACCAAACCGTACCGACCCCAGTTCAAATAATAATATTTTGTTGTTTATTGCACATTCCGTGCAATATCCTTTCCCTTTTATGTTCTGTCCCATCATAAGTTCCATTTTCATTCCTTTCTTCGGCAAAATTCGAAGGACCAATTTGGTTGTCTTAACTGCTGAGTTAAGTATTGCCTTTTAATAGAACGCTCCAAACGAACCACATATATAATAGATTAACGATTAATTCTTTTTTCTCTTCAGTTTACCGACAAGCCACAGTAAATGTTCGGCATTTATTATAAGTTCTTACGCACTTTCTTGGTCCATTCTCACGGAGTTTCTACAGTCCCCTAAGGTTTCTCAAATTATACCACACCGCTGTTTTTTGGGTTGAGGGCAACCAGTGTTGAGAAGAGGAAACCTAAATCTGTATTTGACACCCTTTTTCACCCAAAATCACTATTTTGAACAACAAGTTCGAAATCGTCACGGTTTACACTGATGAGAAAGTTTTGATCGAAAGATTGAAGTCTCAAATATCAGCATGTCAAGATACCTAGAATCTTTAGAGCAAATAAACTTTTCAAACCTCAAGCTATAAGTTACACTTTGAAATGAGCCTCGGAATGAAAGAAGCTAATTATACTGCCAAGTCCATTTAATGATGAACAATTACATGAGTATTCGATTTTAGATACAATTTGCGTTTTCAATTTCTAACAGATCCTAAAATTACAATATTGTGACATAAATAAAAAGGGGGATGTTTCGTAGGGTGGATTCAGAAATTGTCAGGTTTAATGAAAAATGAAAGAATCTTACCATTTGAACACCCACCCTACCAAACACTGAAATGATAAAATATTACAACAATCATCATAAATTCTTGGAACATTGTTAGTCGATTCAAGTGAATACTTGACAATTAAAATTAAATGAGCAAAATAACAATATAACATTACAATATAATGGAATTAATTTCGATATAATTTATAACATCATAAATAATTTTTTATATAAAATGAAGGTTTCATGAAGACATGTTTGAGTTAATAAAAATTGGAATTTGGTGATATATGTATATTGATAATTCTTCAAAGTTTCCCTCAGTAATGAATCATAGGATTATTGATAGAATTGATAAATATGTTTAAAATTGTGATAATGAATAAAAATAAAAATTATTAAATTAATGGGAAAAACTCCAATCACTTCTTAATACTTTTTGCCTAAATGATATTTATATTCTAATACTATTATATAATATTCAAAGAGATACTTCTCCAGTAACAATTAATTATGATATGGCAACTCAAACACATTCATAACAACCCAAGAAATTGTATGCTTCTTTCTAAACGTCCAATAGATCAAGTTAACTAAGATTTCTCTAAAAGTTTCTAACTATTCAGCATCACAAGGTAGGATGGGTGCATGGTGCTGTTCCTAGAAATAATGAAATTAAGTTGGATTGGTTTAGTTTTTTTCCACAACCTAGTTTTTTCCATCCATAAATTTATTCAATTTATAATAATTGCAACCTTTTTTTAAATAGGCAGTTTTTATCATCATCAACTTTTTTTACTAAAATCCACTCAATTGAAGGTATGAGAAATAATAAGCAGAAATAAGTAAAGGCGTCCATTAGGTATTCACATTTATACTAGTGAAATGACGAATATATTCATTGAAGGAACCTTATAACTCTTTTTGGTCAAAGAGTACATTTCTAAAATTAAACGGAACGTTTCCAAAGTGTTGAAACTGTCATCATAATTAAAAATCTCTCAAGTAACATAATATGGCAAGTACATATTTTCCCCCAGTAAACTTACAGTGTGTAGAAGAGTTCTATGGAAAAATAAAGCGACCACTTCGAGAGATACGAAAAATTGATCAAGAAGTTTTTTTCAATCAACAGGACAATCTAATCATGGCCATCACCAGGGTTTCTATACATCTCTTTTTCAAGTTAAGTTAGTACAACTCTCAAATAAAATTGATTCTTTGTAAGTTACATAATTAATCCGTTCGGCAGCAACTGATGGAAATAAACAAGGAGCATTGTCAAGCTGTGATTTTTTACAATTTTAAGCGTGGCTTAAACCCCGATTATTTTCAGGGAATCAGTCGAGATTTTGGTGAAGTCGTATTCCTCCGCATCCTCTGCTCTCCGCACAATACAGTGGTCGACTTTATTTGAATAGCAATTCTCTTAAGCCAAAACGGGCCGTTTCAGAGAAAATATTGATCTTATTTAGAACATGATTGAAGAGGACCCTGCAAATTACTGTCAGAAACATGCAAGCAACTTTGAAGATTGATGTCAAAGCAACTATGTACATATTTCACACAAATAGTTCAACGTCTGGAAGTTCATTTCTCGTTGAAATCCCCACGGCTTGACTTCTGCTCAAAAAGAAGACAACGTGAGATGCAGATTCACACCAGAACGCTTTCACCGTGGATCTCATCTAATTTGGTGTAAAACATCATCACAGATGATTGAATATGGGTATACTCCAACGATCCCGAAAAAATTACAATAATCATTTGTTTGTGAATGAGTCGGCTCCAACAAACGTTGTTAGTGAAAAAAGAAACAAAAACATGGTCGCCAGTTGTATTGCAATTACTGGCCATGTTTTCACCGTAGACGTACGACGTACTGTTAATTCAGGAGGGAACCCTACAGTTTTATTGCCTAAGGTTCCCCAAAAGGTTCATGAAAAACGTCCAAGAGGGACGTACTATCAGCGTATTGTCTAAACATAGCACCTAATGACTCTCATTTCCGCGGGTAAAGTATAAAAAATATTCAATCAGACGTAGAAGCTATTGGTGCCTTTAAAAATGAAATTAAGAAACTACAGCCGCAAATTTGGAGGAAATGTTTTCAAGAATGATTTTCGCGGATGCAAAAATGCATTGACTGTGGAGAATACTTCAACAAAATTATAAATAAATGTTTGTTTGTAGATAAACCGTATTTTATTACTCTAGGCTCTGGGGAAAGAGAATAGCTCTTGTATAATAGTAAAGGCTACCCCAATTAGAAATCACCTTTATAACTGAGAAAATAAGTAACAGCAAAAGGGTTTGACATTAGTAATGTTCTTTTCTACTGAGCAAAGTGATTTATGTAAGTTAAATCACATAGATCAGTTTAAGCAATAGTTCTTTCGTTTTCAATCAGTTCCCCCTTCCACAACTCCAAAGTGATTGCAAGTGATTATTCTGATCGCGAAATTTCTTATTTCAATTAGATCACATTGGTAAAGTCAAAATTTGAAGTTTGACGTTATAGAATTTTATATACATATACTCCGTTTAAGAATTATTGACATCTCGGTAGGCTGTGAAAAATCGAATGTAAGTTGGCAATAGACTATTCAGTAATATTTTGGGTTGCTGAATTCAGGTTGGTATATTGGGTAAAGGCAGAAAGTGCACTATTTTGAAGGCTGGAACAATGGATGGATTTTTACCTGGATGTGTTCTGATTCTTGAGAGTGGTATTAATGATAAGGATTACTATGAATGGTGAATTATTTCATAAATGGGTTATTGAAAAATTGAAACCTTCCCTGCAAAAGGAAGCCCATCAATAGGGTTATGTCAGCTTATTCAATAAACACATCCAAATCACTACACAAGTGGAAACAAAGTTTTCAATGAGATTTTTATCTTTGCTCTCTTGTATCATTCATAGATATTTTAAGTTTATTTATTATACTTATACTGTTCACATTCATTCCCCCTGCTCATACTGAAATTGAACACATGCTATATTGTTCCCAATTCAAAAGTATACTGAATAATTGTAAAATTGCTCATCAATTATAAAATTTTCAATAATTCATGGACAGTTTTAATGAATGAAAATAAATAAAATTTTTTCTTTAAGTATTCAACACTGAGCAATAAATAATTCACAAATTGGTTCATATATTGAAAGTTACGGTACAAATTTCATGTCAAAATTCTTCATGCACCACATAGATTCTTAACTTTTGTTTCTCTCCTATTTCTTAATACATATAACGTTTTTTCCAATCCATTCTCTTGGCCCTGTGCTTGCGAATTATCAAAAAAATTCTTCTGTAACACCTCAAGCTACCTGCTAGAATTCCATTAATTATCCTTCTTGAATCCCGACATAAAATGGAACTCTAATAGTTATATGATTAGAATTTTGTAAGATTTCCAATACCAATAAATATTGCATGGTCCTGAGTGAAAATAAATATTCATTTGAATGATCTTCAATTTTCCATGGTTGACTTTTATATAAACGATAAGTTCAAATAATTTCATATGAAAGAATTCCACGATATTTTTGCGCTTTCAAACCTGAATTCCCATGTTTAAACTGCAGTTGAAATATTCCGGCTTAATTATTCGATAATTCGTATACTCAACACTTTTCTAGGTTATATTTATGTTTCATTTCTATGATGAACAGTAACTTTTTGTAACCAGAAATAAAGCCTCGACTGGACGTTCAAGGCCTGCTTCGATGTCAATAATTCTTAAATGAACTATAGAAGTGAGCGCATTCTTTCGGGCTTTAAGTGAATGAATGTGTTCTGATTGCAAAACTTAAATCACATAAGTTCCCTCAATTGAATCAGTAAGAAAGAACACTACTATTATGTTTTTTGAGGTTATGAGGAATTATTAAATATAGTGAGCTATTATTATTTTATATCTTGAACTTATGAGATCAAACAACTATATGCTTCTCATACGCTCTACAATAAATAAATACTTATGAAAACATTGAAACTTACATTGTTGCTGAAGTGGAGACACATAATTACTAGGAAATAAGCCAGACACACCATTCAGTTCTCCTCTCCACCAGGCTTCTTCATCCCTGGCAGTCACGCTAATTATCTCATCCTTATTGAAAGATAGTTCGTCTGGATTACCGGCTGTATAAGGGTACAATGCTATAACTTTGTCTGAAAAAAAAAGCCGTGGTTATAATACAGACAAAAAGATAAAAGAAAATTCAATTCAATCCCATATAAGGTGCGAATCTAGGACTAAAATTTTATTTTACCTATTACGACTTCTTTTTGAATCCTTGTAGTTGAAACTGGAGTTGTCCTTCCACTTGCCCTTCCGCTGCTGTTCAAAATTTTGACATAACTGGCAGGAAACCAGCCCACCTGTCTTTTCCTACCCTTTGCTTGTAATTCACCCTCCCACCATCCGGAATCAGTCTTTTTTCGAATCATGATCAGTTGACCCCTTTGTAAAGAGAGCTGTTCGTGACTAGTGGCTTGGTAAGGGGCAATAACTGATGCAATTTCTGGTTTTTTAGTCTTAATAACCTGATAAACATATGAGATACATGAGAATAGCAGGTGGTTTAGAATTCAATGCTTTTCAAAAATGTTCGAGCAAAACGAGGAGAGCTTTGGCCACATGGTTGAGAATATTAAATGAAAAATATGCCTACTAAGCAATAGTTGAGATTTGTTAGGTGAATCATTATGAGCATTACATAATATGTATTAAGCGATATATCATATTATAATTTAGTTATTAGTAAACACAAAGAGTTATCTGATGAACAAACATTATTTGTACCCTCCTTATGAGCTCCGAACATGTCTACAATTAAAATTTCGAAACACAGACCTGTGCATTAGACGAGATGGAAGGATCAAATGGTATTTCAGTACCCTTAGCTTCATTGATCTGAGATACTTCGTTGTCGGCCTGAGAACTTTCAATTGTGGCACTCATTACCGAAGAAGTAACATCTTCAACAGATGTTGTGGTTGCATTCTAGTAGAAAAAGTAAATTTTGTCAAAGGGACCTATTCGACATTAGGCTTTCATGCATATTTTTCATAGATAATTAGGAAGAAGGAAGAGGAAGATTCTTCAAGAAAAAATCATTCTCCATTTTCTTTGCGCAATAGTTAATAGTGTCATTGATCAGAGAATCGTTCAACACCATAAAATTTACTAACAAGAACAATTCTTTCAAAAATATAATGTATTGGACTAAGCATTCTTTGCGTTGGCTTCCAATGGCGAGGCATTCTGTTACTAGGAGTCATTTTCTGTTGAACCTAATCTCACTCGATGCTTTCTGAGGCGACAGTGCCCAGAAAGGAAGCCTGTGGGACGATGTAACATATTTTAGCTGGGATCGCGATAAGTTCTTGATTTCAGAGTGCTCAAGTTTCAGAGGAACTTTTTGAAATGCTCCAAACCAAAAGATTCCGCCGGAGGTATTTCCTGTCAGTCCCCTCTTTCTTCTCGAACTGATCATCATAGGTGTTTCCCTAGGCCACAGAAAGTTTCTGATCCTTCATAAGCTTTTTTGTTTGCCCTGATTCCCAAGTATCTAGCAATAGACCAAGGATTCTTGACTAATTTGTTGAGTTCACCAAGGCATCTCCACATAGTAAGTATTAACGTTCACATTCGAGTAGAAAAATATCCGTAGAACATCTATCGTTGGATTGCTGTCCAGTCATACATAAGTTAATACAACCAGACCATTTAAAATGTGCAAATAAATCTAATATTCAGCATAAACAGGGTGTTTGGTAGATCGCTTGACAACATTTTTTTGGCGTTTAAGACGATCAATTGCAAAATTTTTTATTTCCAGGCCATATGTCCCAAGTGGAATCCCTGGATTTCTTTATCTTTCTTTATCTCAGGACATACAAAAGTTTGCAAGACAGAGTTACTCACAAAAGAAATTTTAGTTTAGTTTATTGAAATAGTTAATATTAGTTTTCTGCTATAATAATAACAATAATTATGCAGATTTTTTTGAATTTGTCTTTGAAATAATATATGTAATTATAAAATTAATAATGTTTTGCTTCAGCGACCAGCGGTTTTCATCGATTTGGAATTTGATTCCAAGTTTTTGTGCCACATGTCCAACCTATCTGCTGCAAAGAGAGTACATATCGATACCTCAGTTGAATAGTGTAACAAGTCCAAAAAATTCAAATTTAAGTTATTACATGCATAACGTTCCTAACACAACATTCTATCAATTTCAATACTGAACCAACTCCTATTTAATATCTTAGTTCATAAATTGCACGAACTGAAAATGGTGTTGTTGCATTTTTAGGTCGATCCATTGTCCCGGGATAGTGGTTTTTTAAGAAGAAGAAGAAGACTTGTTTCAGTATTGAATAAGACAAATTATAAGGTTAATGAGAAGCGTGGTTTCGTAGTTGTTACAGAATTCTTGAAAAAATAGTGAAATTAAGAAAATATTGAAGATGTAAACTGAGATGAAAAAGTTCAAGTATTGTGTTGCGATCTTCAGGCAGTCCTCACGACTCCTTGTGGTGAAATTAGTAGTTTTTATTATAAAAGGAGACTGTCTAGTTACAATTTCACTATCTTCGATATAAAACAAAAAGTGGGCCACTGCTTTTTCTGGCACAAAGGAATCGCAAAGAGAGGAACCAATGAAATTGGCAGCTGTATCTATAATTTTTTTAAAAGTGAGAATGTCATTTTATACTCTGACAATTGCTCAGGGCAGAACAAAAACAAGTTTTTGTTTAGTTTGTACCTGTTTTGTGTGACATAAAATAAAGACAATTACAAGGTGATAGCATGTATGCCACAATCGAAAAGGAGAAAAAACCGTCCTCAAAAGCGGTCCAATTTATATTCCTGCATTGTGGGCAACTATTATCAGATCGGCGAAGAAAACTGGAGTGCCCTACAATGTCAATGAAATCTGTACTCATGATATTTATGATTTGAAGTCATTAAGTACTGAAATGGGAAGAAATTTAAAGAAAAAACAGAAAAAAAAAAGGAACCACTTAAAAATTATATAAGGAGAAAAAACACAACCCAATATAATATTTTACAAAACTTCTTACACTCAAGATAATTTTGAGTCTATTGATGTCAGGCAAAACAACAAACAGCTTAGAATTAATCAGGAACAGAAGAAAATCCGTATGAAGCCAGCCTTCGAAAAACCGCCTTCGATTGAAAAAAAGAAGAAGAACGATCAGTTGGACCTCTGCAGGGACAGTTCGATCAGACCTGTTCACAGGCCATTTTACGGAAATTTGTCAGAAAAACTGGATGAAGTAGAGGAATGCTCCGAGTAGTTTTTTCATATTAATTTGAGATTTCTTGTTGGATAGGCTGAAGTTATCAAATCTTCTAGTAAAAATTAGAACAAATCACCAGTCATCTATACAGAAAAACAAGTAATATATCGTAGTACAGAAAAAAACATCAATTCAATAGTGTAACAACTCAATCAAAGTTCAAATTTCTATTAGTTTGAGAGAAAATTATCCAAATTTTTCACGTATTATTAAAACTTGAGGCTATTCAAACTCAATCCTCTTATTTCTGTACGTTAAACACAAAGTAGAAAAAAATATTCAACGTTATAACTTATCAAATTTCTTTTTCTCTATTTTCTCCAATATTGCAATTTTGTACATGTTACACTATTGAACTGAGGTATCGATATATGGTTTAATTCCCTGAATATCCCGCAATTTTTTGACAAAACTACCTCAACAGCACTACCTACTGTGCTTTTGTCAGATCAAAATTGGAATAAGCCGTTCTTAACTGGAATCCATTCCATCAGGTACATATTGAGAGAGTCAAATCAGTGCAGCGACGTTTCCTTAATGTCTTTTCTTATAGGGACGGTCAGGTTTAGAAGACATGATATACCTGGTTTGAAGTATCGTCGTGAATATTGGTTCATTGTATCTGTATCTGATCAATCATTCTTGAAAGACTCAATTCCGCTTGGATAGGTCATCCCCTTTTTATGATTTGTGTACCTTTGTAACTCTGTAAGTTCTGAATCGGATGTCCCATTGTGCAATTTCAACAATAAGGGCGTTTTATTTTAGCTGCTTGTTTATTTTACATAGCTTTTTATTTTTCACGAATTGTTATTTGGAATATTTCTTATTCTCTTTGTTCTATAGTTGGGTATGACCTCTGGGTTTGAACTGTAGAACATAATACATATGTTTTATGTATGGATACGTATTCAAAATATTTAGCTCAACAACCATGACACTGAGGACATATAGTCCCATAATAAAAACTGTTGAAAATTATCACCCAAATTATTTTGTCACCCGATCTACTGAACACCCCCTACCCAGCTTTTATACACAATACACATTGCTAGAATTTACAGGATCCAGTGAATTCAGGACCTGCTTCAAGAGTAATGGGAGGGGGCTAACTTCAATAATTTCACATATCATTATGTTATTATTGATCAATGCAATGGGCATAACTGTGGGGAGAATGAATATTAAAATTTCGAAATTTAGAAAAATCTAAGTAAATTTTGAATTGATTTTTATTTTGATTTTGCAAATAAAGAATTCCTGATTTCTCAACTTGTTATTATTTCTGAAATCCTATAATTAGGGGGTCTTCTGATTGAACAAATCACAACAAACATTATTCAATGTCAATAACACAGCTAAACTAGAAAAAAAAAATCAAATGTTAATGAAGTGTTAGATGAAGCAGGCGATGAATATCGAATACTCACGTTAACTTTCTGCACATAATTACTGGGAAATATTCCTATATTGTCTTTCAACCTTCCGGTCCACCATTCTCCTTCTTGCTTTATCACAGCTATTACATCACCTGTATTGAAAGTTAAATCTCCAGGTTCTTGGGACTGGTAGGGGTAGTTAGCCACAAAATAATCTATGATGGTTTCAGGTTCAACTGATGGAGAAATAATATCTGTATTGGTCGGTTCAATGGTTGCTTCAGTGGTCTCCGATATCTCCGCTATTCCCCTGAAAATGTTCCACTTCAATGTATCTAATGCTTAACATTCCAATTTGATGATCCAAATTTTAATATGAACCGATAAATTAAAATATATTCCATATTCTCGATTCAAACCGAGTTAGAGGACACGAATAGTTAACCCAAAAATGTTCTATTTTGGTCTTCGGATGAAGAGTAAGTGTGAAACAATAAAAATACACATTTTGACGGCAAACGTGTTCTGGATGATTCAATTGGAAACGGGGAGAGAGAAGAAATTGCGTGTCACATGGCATGATGTTGAAACTTGTGGAAGATTAAGTAGAGGACAAAAAATATCCATATTGAGCGGAAAAGTTAATCATTTTCAAGTTAAAGAGTGAGTTAACAGAAGAACATATAGGAAGATCCATTATGGTATTAGGGTGATGCATAAACACTGACTGAGACAATGCTTAGTACTATTTCGACCATGATACATGAATGGGACTTTTTAGTCCTACTCCTATTCATATAATTCTGATTATAAATCAATCAATATATAACTTACTCGAGCGGCTTGCTTTCAGATATTCCAGGGAAAATGTTAGAAGTGTCCTGAGTGGTTGCTGCTGGAGAAATACCGACTCCGTCTACAGGTTCAACATAAGTTTCTGGGAACCAACCAGTTTGTCCCCTGATTTCCCCTGCTAACCAACCGGGTTCTGCATTTTGTATCTTTGGAACATTGATTATGTCTCCTGGTTGGAATGATATTTCGTCTTGATTTCTAGCAACAAATTCATACAAGGCTCTATATTTCACGAAATCCACACTTGTGACCTGTTCTGTTTCTGCCGCAGAATCTGTTGATTGCCAATTGTCAGTTGCCCAATCGCTGACCTATAATTAAAGTAATAAAGTAAATTCATTATGTAGGGTAAATTCTTTGAGGAAGGGCCTGGTCAATTGCCCTTCGACACAGTTACTGAAGGTGTTCTTCATTCTTGGTTTGTAGGTAAGAAATCAGAAATTTATTGGTACTCATTTATTCTGTTAATTAAAATTAATTAACATTATTGAATGAGGGCCCACATTGTCAATGCACTTCTGCGGTAGGTGTTTATCGCTTCATTGAAAGACATCAGTCTGAATGAGCTGGAAGGCCTTCAATCTATGTTTGTTCTACAGCGTCTATGTTTGACTACAGCTTTCATATAACCCCAGAGGAAGCAGTTAATGGCTAATTTCAAAATTTAATCTGAATATCATCAAATTTGAATTTCGTAGGTTCAACATTTTGGTATTATAATCAAAATTTTGCTCCTAGAGGCCCTTCAACTCTAACCGCAAGGCCCGCCCAGAGCGACGAGACTAAACGGGATTGGAGCGGCTTGCATTTAGGCAACCAGCGTGAAAATCTTGATTTGATTTCTCGCACGTTTTTTTTAGGAGGATTAAATTACATACATTACGAACTATCAGGAGTAGAGCTTTGCGATAACGTTTCTTCAATGGAGTATCATCACACCGAACATTTTGTTATTTATGGATAGTACCAAATTACTTGCAATTAACTCTGATAAAGAAAAACATTGGCCGGCGGACAGATACTACACTAGATAACCAAAACATATACTTCTAAAATCTGAAGGAGTGTTAAAAACTATAGGGAAACAAATTCCAATTTTTTACACGTCAGTTGAGCGATGCTTTCTTGAAAAAATTCCCGAATTGATTGGCACAACAGCTTCTTCAATGATCGTCAAAAAAGCATTCGAATTGAGCAAATAGGTACTTGGGCCACACGGCCTCAGTTCAGCCCGGAGCGGGCGCCGCACAGAGAAGAAGAAGAAATAGGTACTTTTATTCACACGTCGGAGCTTTTGAAACGCGACGGTCGTATGAACAAATACGTCCTACCTATTTGCTTCTGCTTCATTTGAATGCTTGAAAAAGCGCTCGAGCGAATCAAGTACAATATTGTGAGTGCCATTCATCGGAATGGTGAGGGGATTATTGACCCACCCTGTACAAGATAGTGGATTTTGTTTACAATTCCGATGGGGTGTTATATAAGGAGAAGTCATCAGCAAACGATTGAAGCCTAAAATGCAAAAGTGAACCATTCTAGATAAACATGTTTACAATTTTTAATTTATATTTTTGATCGCTTGTTTCGATGAACAAGAGCGTTATCATTTTGCCCAAATGCCTGTAATTTTCGAATTTTGAGTCGAGAATGGTATTAAATGATCACTGAAGAAGAATCAGTCGTCAAATTCAATTATGTCAGTCCCACCGAAAACAAGATAATTTTTGTCAGATGAGGCCTAGAGTTTTCAAATACTCAGGTCTGAATGGCTGAGGATGGAATAACAGATGAAGAATTCGATTCTGTCCGGTCGACCATAAACTCTCAAAAGAAGGGGCCTGAGGGTTTTGAAATGTTCGTGGTATGTTCGAGATCTGAATGCGCCGGTTGAGTTTCTTCAAAGGGTGGGATCCGCTCAAGGGTAGAAATTTCCCCCTGAATTATTTTCTTCCCAATCATTCCAAAAATTGAACGAATTGAAACTTTGTATTAGTTGTAAGATGACGACATGAAGGTTTATGTTGAATTTTGGAGGATCATATCACAAGGCACTTTTTTTTGAGCGCTCGTACTACTTACACGAGGGCTATATCATTTCGTCACGATGTCTGTATCATCGACTATGTTCGACTCACTGATGACGACTCCGTCGAAAAATTCGAGTCTGTCCGTCCGTCCGTAAGCACGATAACTCTCGAACGGAACAACCTAGAGACTTGAAATTTTCAGTGTGGGTTCAGTTCAGTTAATGGGCCAAATTCCACCAGGGGTTCCGTAAATATGGCCGTTCAAATTTTTGTTCCCCTGATTACTCGAAAACTACAGATTTGATCGAGATGGAATTTTGCCAGATCGCATGACCAGAACCATAGAAACCATAGAAAATTGTAACTTTTGA
This sequence comes from Aphidecta obliterata, assembly GCA_963966015.1. Classification (NCBI taxonomy): domain Eukaryota; kingdom Metazoa; phylum Arthropoda; class Insecta; order Coleoptera; family Coccinellidae; genus Aphidecta; species Aphidecta obliterata. Next base: position 8,897,120 of record OZ014428.1, read on the forward strand.
ACGGAAACGCCTAGGGACTTGAAATTTTCAGGATAAGTCTGGATCTCGAATTTCGCGGTCACGTTCATCAATGAGCCGAATTATTCTAGGGGTTCCGTAAATATGGTCGTTTGAAATTTAGTTTCCTTGATAATTTCAAAACTACAGATTCGATCGTCACGAAATTTTGTATTCAAATGGAGAATGATATATTCAAGCTACATTTCTCCTGATCACATCACCAGAACCATAGAAAATCATAACTTTCGAACGGAAAGGCTTAGGGACTTGAAATTTTCAGGATAGGTTTGGATCTGAAATGTCGCGTTCACGTTTAACAATGAGCAGAATTATACTAGGGGTTCCGTAAATACGGTCGTTTGAAATTTTGTTTTCTCGATAATTTCGAAACTACGAATTCGATCGAGATGAAATTTTGTATTTTAATCGAGAATGATATATTAAAGCAATATTTTGTCCAGATCGCATGACCAGAACCATAGAAACCATAGAAAATTGTAACTTCTGAACGGAAAGGCCTAGGAACTTGAAATTTTCAGGGTGGGTTTGGATCGCGAATATCGCAGTCACGTTTGTCAATGAGCAAAATTAGACTAGGGGTTCCGTAAATATGGCCGTTCAAAATATTTTTTTCCTGATAGTTTCGAAACGACTGATCGGATTGTGATAAAATTTTGCACCTAGCTGAGGAATAATGTTTTCAAACTACATACGTGCAAAATTTTGTCCAGATCGCATCACCAAGACCATAGATACCGTAGAAAATTCTAGCGAATTATCGAAAAAAAATTGATCAGCTGAAGCACTGACATGAAGTCTGGAGTCTCGCCTAAGTTTCAGAATTTTTTTGACAGCTGTCGAAAATTCCTTTAATTGATTTCTAAAACTGGAAAATGCGAATCCACCTACAAGGTGCATGTACGAGCGCTCAAAAGCTCCTGCCTTCACGGCAGTGCTTAACGTATTTATTTTTTTAATCTTCTTCAAAAATTTGGTATCTCAGAAACTATTCGCCATATCCTGCTTAAATTTTGGGTCCATGAGGCATCGATTTAACGAGTTATGTGGGAATTCAGCTTTCAGCTGTTCCATGTGGAAAGAAAAAACTAGTGTTGAAAATTAACCGACAAACTTGAACGCGAGAATTCATTTTGACTTCTGAGGGGGTCATAATTTCTCTCGTAACTCGGGGGGGGGTGTCAGAAAAATTAGACCGATCCGAGGGGCGAAACGAATATGGGTCACTTCTATTCAATTACTTTCCTATGAATTTTCAGGACTAAGATACTTAATTTTCAATTGGGCGGATATTTTCAACACGTATAATCCATAGGAGCGGATCAGTGGGTAAAAGTTAGTACTTTTTCATACAGAATTGAGAACTTCACATAAAAAAATGTTACTTGTACTTTTTATAACACAACACTAACCTGAGTATTATCATTCCATGCTGCATCATTCTTCCAGGAAGAACTATAATCGACAGATTTGGTTGTTTGTTTCATTTCCAGCACAATATCTCTCTTTTGTTCATATGTCTGGAAAAGAATTTCACATTCACCAATCAATTTCTGCAGGTCACTTTTCAAATTATTGAGTACACTGTTATTATTTTCGATATCAGACATTTTGCCCTTGATCTGTTCTTGCATGTCTGCAACCTTTTCTCGTAGATTTTTAATGTTGACCTCTCTATTTTCGAAGGCTATTCTATCGGATTCTCCGTTCATTTGATTTTGTTTATTTCTAGCTTCCAACTTGATTTTTTCTTGGGAAAGTGCTAGAAGCCTTGCGTTCTGTTCCTTTAGCTTGTTTTTCATTTGAGACATCTCTTGCATTTGGGAATCTCTTGTAGTTCTCATTCCATCAATTGTTGATTTTACATTGGAGACACCTAACCGGGTATCGCATATTTTTTGGGATAAATCTTTCACTTGTTCATTGAGTGTACCCAATTCTATTGTGAGGCTCTGATTCTTTGCTTTAAGCTTCAAAACATTTTCTTGTTCACGTTGCCTTTGTTGTTGCAATTCCTGAAGTCGTTGTTTTTCCCACTCCAGTTGTCTCTGTCGTTCCATTTCTCTGAAAATGAAATGGATATACAGTGTTTCCAAATTTTTACCCACAACTCGATGTGGACAGATCGAAATATCGTTGGGACGTGGTTATTTTAATTCATTGTTCGGAGAAACACCATAGACGTCGATAATTTTTTGCTTACTACATATCAATTATTTCAACAAAGAATAAAATATTCGTCGTACATCTTTGAAAAATAATAACTTCAATGGTCGAAAGTAGAATAAACGAGCATTCTAACGATGTAACACATTTATATTTCGACCGTGAGGCGGACAAAATTGAATTCTGAAAATCCTCAAAATCGGTTGAGAGCGTCTATCATAAATTGATAGGACATTCTCGCAGTGCAGCAAAAATCTTCCGATACGACGTCATTCTGTATCGTAGTGTCTGAATTGAAGCTTTTTGGAACGATATGGACTAATTTCCTCTAATTTTTAGTGGAAAAATCTGAAATTCCTTTGAAAACTGTTGAAGGTGAGTGATTTGATGAAGAGTACCTATATTCCGATATAAATTGATATTTTCGTTTTAAATTCATTGGATATAATCTAATAGGCGAATTCTAGAATTATTGCAAGAATAATATCGATTTTCGAAAAATTTCGGTTTCATGGACAAAATGAATTTAGATTCCAAAGAAGTTCATTTGTGGACTAAAGAAGCATATTGAAATAAAACTTCGTTACAGATTGATACCAGGAATTTGATTCAAATTCTTCATTTTCCCAAAAGTCTATTTAGTTTCCTAATATTTGATCTCTGTAATACACCATACAATGAGTATTTCAAAATGGCTTACGAGTAATCTTACTTGGTGCTAAAATAGATTTCTAATTGTTCGATAATAGTTTGGTCGCGGGTTTTGAAATTAAAAATTCCATAAAATTTTATAAATAATTCAATTTCTCCAAATTATTGTTCATTGGTTTGAATTGTCATTAAATGAGTGTTTTGTTATTTTTTGCAAAATGGTTATTTATAAACTTATATCATAAATTTCACAATTAAACCTCTTACTAAAAAGTATTGTAATATAATTCGTGTTACTAAATATCCATTTTCTGATTGTTTAGGTCCTCGATACTACGTAAAAAAAAATTTAAGATTTATATTTTGTACCGAGTTCGAGTAGCCCAGCATATGTTTTGATTAATGAATAAACTATATGAAAATTTATATGATTGTTGCTCGGAGTGCCAATAGATGTGAAAACTAGACTAATGTTACTATGAAATTTTGATTATTCCTACTATAATTAATTTTTACCAGTTTTAAGTTTTCACTTCTGTTGACAGACCTCATTGACTGCCTATAAATTTTTTTAATTTGTTGATGTGAAAAAATTCAGCACTCACTTTCTAGCTGCTTCTCTCTGCTCTGCTTGCCTTTTTCGTTCTTCTTCCTTAATTCTTTCGCGTTCCTGCTGTTCTCTCATTTGTTTCTCCAATTCCTCCAATCTTTTTCGTTCTGCTTCTTGTCTGGCCTTTTCCCTTCGTTCTATTTCTTCCCTTTCCTTTCGTTCTCGCTCTTCAGCCTCTTTCCTCTGTTGATCCAGAAGTTGTTTCCTTCTCCTCTCCAATTCTGCTTGTCCTTTATCGAAGTTTTCTTTCCTCTTGTCCTCGAATGATGCTGTACAAAAAATTTTATTTCAATTATTTTATGTACTGTGCTGATTATTTAATTCAGATGAAAAAAAATTGATACATACTCTGCAGAAGAGTTGAAGCAGGATCTAGGTCTTGAGGAGCACTACCTTGACTTGAAATTGAAGCTGTTCTAGATAGAGATCTAGTTGTTTTCCTAAAAGTGGGAGGTATCAGGTCAAGTGGCAATTTCACAGGAATTGGATGTCCCCTGGCTGCTTGTTCACACAAATACAGCGCCAAAACAAATTCTTCACAACTTAAGCGGCCATCAGCATCCATGTCAGATAATGACCTGGCAAGAATAGAGAATTAATATTAATTATAGATTATAAACTAACTTCTGATTCGTATAGTAGAAGATCATTAAATGAATAAACTATTAATGAAACTGATGGATCGTGTCCAAGTCATTTGATAGTAAAAGACTCACCAAATTTGAGCTAAAATGTTTTGAGGCAGTTTACTCTGTATCATTATATTTCTAGCTTGAACTCCGGACAAAAATCCGCTTCTAGTGCCATCAGTGGTATTGAACAGCTGAGTATATTTTAATTTTGTTTGATGTGGTACTGACCATTCTGCTTGCCTGAAAATAGATAGAAATTTATTGATTCAGTATTATATATAGTGTTGGTGCGTTTGATGGAAGAAACCTCAAAGAAAGGCCACAAATCAAGAAGAAAAAAGTGCTATTTTAACAATAGACAATGCAACGTGTCACAAATCATTGGCTACCATGGCCAAATTGCACGAAATGGGGTTTGAATTGCTTCCGCATCCACCCTATTCTCCAGATTTAGCCCTAGCGACTACTTCCTGTATGCAGACCTGAAAAAAATGCTCGCCGGAAAAATATTTGGCTTGAACGAAGGGATTATAGCCGAAACTGAAGCCTATTTTGAGGCGAAAGATTAATCGTTCTACAAAAAAGGTATCGAAATGTTAGAGCGACGTTGGACTGATTGTACCATGTTGATGAATAAAATGATTTTAGCCCAAAAAAATGTGTTTTCTTTGCTAGACCGAAAACTTTTCAGCCAATGTGTTAGATTCAATCCTGAACAACCTAAAACTTAAACTGTTGTGAAAGTTTCAGAAAAAAATAATTTTTTCAACTAAAAAAAAAAAATGGTTACAAAAAACGGATTGACTTAATTCCGTATTACCAAGGCATAAAAAACGAGAACCTGATAAAAAAGTCAAACTTACGGAGATTCAACTGTGGCACCCTTATCTAAGCTGGTCACACTTGCTCTTGGAGTACTGGATGCAATTGGAGCTGGAGGTATAATTGGAGGCATGACATTGGATAAAGCATCTCCAACAGGCGGAACGGGAGCTGCATTAATACCTTTTAATCCTCCAGACAGCAAACTGTCACCAGCACTCGTCAGTGGCATTGCCCCAGGAGGAATGGCTCCTGGAATGAGCGGTTGTGGTGGTATGGGTGGTACAGATCCAACAAGAGGCTGACCCATATTTAATGAACCTGGTAAGGAGGCCATGGTAGGTTGTATAGTAGCAACAGATGGTTGAACTGTTCCAATAGGGGGTTGAGCAGCCGACTGCATGGTTGGTATAATTTGTTGTCTAAGAGGAACAGCAGCAGGAATAGATGACTGTACTGAAGGTACAGAGGGCATTGGAGTAACAATACCAGTTGGCACAATACCTGAAATGAAATTAATCGAATGAAGCATATTGTGTTAAACAGATAAAAAAAAATATATTGGTTCGTAACACTTCCACTATGCTCAAATGAGTCATTTCGATGGGCGTACCAAGAAGCGGACATGGTTTTTCACCTTAAGGTCCCGGCCCGGTGCCAAAGAAGGAGGTGAGCAACTATTAAGCTAACGAAATGGTTGAAAATTCGAATTTCCACGAGCGGCATAACATCCTACGGCTTCATCAAGGGAGTATTTTCATCGCTGTCTATGGAGGTGTCCTGAAATTAACCTTTGAAAGGTATTTTGACACAAAGGTAATTTGAATAATTTCTGAAAAATACTGACATGGAGTCAGGAGCCTTTATGCGCATGTGCAAATTCATCGCCAGAGTGGTTACCCATTCAGGTATTTCGAAATTATCGAAAATAATGGGGAAAGGTATATGTATTAAATCGTTTTCACCCAGTTTCCACATCTGAATCGGTATATTTACAAATATTTTCATCCGAAATTCGAGATGTCAGATGTCGACAAATTTCAGGTGTAATTCTGGAAACCAAGAAAAACGAGACTATCTATCTAACCGAAGATCGTGAAACGAGCCACCGTTAGTGTGACATATAATGTCACTTTATTTTCATAAATTTCAAGAGAAGAATATATGTATTAAATTTCTAAACGCCAGATCAGAAAAACTAAATTTCTTCTCACAGCCTTGAGAGTACTTGCTCGCTTGTTTCAATTAATTGCCTGAACGGCCACCAATAACCAATCCATATTCATCTGTCATGAGGTGACACCGTAGAGAAACTAAAAAACCAAGTATATTAGTGGCTTTCCAGCCAAGTGATACTCCGGGGCTTTACGCACTGGGGCGTCACGCCCTAGCTATCGCGGGAACATGCCAAAACCAAACTGTCAAAAAAACGTAAACAAAACAACAAATATGACGGGTTTGGCGTTGAACAGCTGTGAGAGCTTGACGCCCTGCAAATTCGGATGGTGCACCAGGGGAGAGGAGAAGGTAGCGCGAGTGCTTGTCGCCCCGGCACTAGAACGTTCAAACTTTGGTGTGGAGCACTCCCGGGGCGCACCGGGTGCGACCCAGGCGGTGGCTGGAAAGCAGTTATTATCATGAAACGAACCACAAACGTCAATGCGATGAATAATTCCATTTTATTTTTATAAACTTCAAGAGATGAAATCACCGAATATCTCAACACCAGATCCAGTGGCGTAACTAGATAGTCAGGCGTCCTGGTGCGAAAAAATAGGTGGGGCCCCCTAATGAATTGTTCGTTGACAAAATTTTGTATTTTAATGGAGAATGATATATTCAAGCTACATTTTGTTCAGTTTGCATGACCAGAACCATAGAAAATTATAACTTTCGAACGAAAAGGCCTATGGACTTGAAATTCTCAACATAGGTGTGGATCTCGATGAATGTCGCGGTCACGTTCATTAATGAGCAAAATTAGACTAGGAGTTCCGTAAATATAATCGTTTGAAATTTAGTTTTTTTGATGATATCAAAACTACGGATTCCATCGTGCCGAAATTTTGAATTTTGATGGAGAATGATATATTCAAGCTACATTTTGTCCAGATCGCATGACCAGAACCATAGAAACCATAAAAGATTATAACTTTCGAACGTAAAGGCCTAGAGACTTGAAATTTTCAGGATAGGTGTGGATTTCGAATGTCGCGGTCACGGATATGAGCGAAAGTTAGACTAGGGGTTCCGTAAATATGAGCGTTCAAAATATGTTTTTTCCTGATAACTGCAGATTGGATTGGAATGAAATTTCGCACATAGATTAAGAATGATGTATTCAAACTACGTGCGAAATTTTTTTAAATCTTCTTGTGATAATATCCTCCCACATGAACCTTGATGTCATTATCTTACAACTAACTACAAAGTTTTAATTCGATCAGGTAGATATATTTAGAATTATTGAAAAAAATATCAGATGGCTATATTATTATCTACGGTAACCTTCGGCGGATTTCGCCCATTAACAAGCTTAGCCGTTGCATTCAGATCTCGGACGTAACCTGAAAATTTCGAAACTCTAGGCCTTTTCTTTCGAAAGTTCTCGTGTTTACGGCCGGATGGGCAGAATTGAATTTGACCACGATTCCTATATCTGCGAGTCCAACCTAATTGTTTAACCCTTAATTTGACAACGTTGCTTATAAGCAACATATCTTTGTACAAAGCGATAATGAGTAATATGCTTGGATGAGCATGTTGCTTTCAAGCAACATTGAAACAACAAGGAGAACGACTTTTCCCGCAGATGAACAACTGCTTGGAGGCTTCGTAAATTGAGTTGCATTACGGTTTGTCAAATATTTGAGGTTACGGAATATTAGTTTGTTGTCTGAAGGTCATTATCGGTCCAAAATTCGAAGATTACAGACATTTGGCGAAAATGATAAAGCTTTTGTTCATAGAAGCCAGCGCGCAAAAAGGTAGGCTCCTGTTGTGGAATTCGACACATCTAAACAGTTCTGAAAATAAAATGTTCCAAAAAACAAAATTGTAAAGGAGACAGTCATTCCCAATTGAGTTTCAAGATATATCAAAAGAAGAGCGAAGATACATCGCCGTTAGGTAGCAAAGACGCTGCTATTCAGGGTGTTTCATGAGTGGTTGGCCATAGCTTAGTAGTGAATGCAGCTCATCCAGGCCTTTCAGAAAAGTTGCTTGTTTTGTATTCTAAGGCTATTAGTTTAGGTCGTTTAGGAAATACAGGGTGATTTATGGATTTCGACCTGAATTTACGATAGCAATAACTTTGGAATCTGAGGTCCGGTTGAGATCAAATTTCATGGGTTTGTTCACTTCAGAAAACCCTTTCAAATGGCTCACAAAATACATATATATATATATATATAAAAAATGAATATGGCAGGAATACTCAAATTGCCAGCCTTCTAGAAGAAATTCTTCTTAAAGTTAATCTCTATCTCCCTCTTATATCTAGAAGTTTCCTAAAGTTGAGATTAATAGTCATCCAGAACTACACCTAAGAAAACAACGACAAAATCTTATTCGTACATAAATTTGAAATGTTTTCACTGATTTCCTAGATTTCAACTTTTACTATAAATGAGTAAAATCACTAACCTGCAGGTGGATGGAAGTTTCCAATTAATGGCTGCTGCATCACAGTATTGTCTAAATTACTTGTAGTTGAAGTTGTTAAATTTGGTAATAAATTGGGAACTGGCTGAGACATTGTGTATGGAGGCGGCATCGTCATTGGTGGGATTTTTGGAGGTTCAGGACGTGGTGGGGCATTGATCAGAGCTGCATTTGGAAGAGGAGGAATAGCTGGAGTAGAAACAGCTCTCAGAGATGCAAGTAGTGTTGGTGGCAGCATTTTTGGAACATCATATCCACGTAACTTCAGGTTAATCAATTTGCATGCTATAGAGAATTCATCAATGTTCATTTTGCCATCTGAATCTGTGTCTGCCAATGCCCTAAAAATGATGAATGAAACTTTCATGCTCCAATGGTTACTTCAATATATTTCTTAATAAGATGATAGAATTGGTATATACCAAAGTTCAAAAAACTAGCATTCAGTTGGAAGGCTAATGTTGAGACAATTATAAACAGTGAAAATGTGATGTAAAGTCAATATATTGTGCATTATGCATCGAAATTCTTATAACCTTATTTATCGAATTCAACAAAAATGAAATGTACGTACCAGATGTGACCCAAGGTGAGAGGAGGCAATTGAGACTGGAGAAAAAATCCTTTTGCTTGATCCCCTGTAATGATTCCATTAATGGGTTTCAAGGAGCGAAATTGTTCCTCATATCTTATTCTTTCCCTTTGTAAAATTACCCAAGGGTCTGAGGATGGGGTACCTGCTGCGGACATCATTTTGGAATGTTTCTTTGTTCAGCTGAAAATTGATGGAATATAATATAACGATAACATAAGATATGATCGATTTTTAGTATCAAAAAGATCAATACAAAAATTGCCCTAGATTCAAATATTGATGATATAAGGGATATATGAAAAAACGTTTACTTTTTACCTGCAATATGCCCCTTTTGTTCAACAATTTAAGCAATTACAAAATTATCATGACTTCAACTTTCGGCAAACATCTCCACCTTCTATTTGATTCTTTCGATCTTTCTATTTGACAACTACTCCCACTAGTTAAATGTCAAAATAATCGATAGTAAGTAATGAGGAAATGACATTTTCTATGCATTTGATGTTAAGCACAGAACATTAATGAATCTTCATATCATAACGCCCTTGGTCGTTATGAGTGTATTTATAGACGAAAATGCTATGACAAATGAACCGATTTGAAAATTAATTTTTTCGGCAACCGTCCGGGAAGTACTCACTTCCCAGACGCTTTTCCTTTGAGAAAGTAACATTTCCCGGCCTAGTCCGGAAAGTACGTACTTTCCGGACTAGGCCGGAAAGAAGGTTTCCCGTAGCAACGAAATTACGACTGACACCTATTACGTTGTTTTCATTGGCTATATGAACAATTTGGTGGGTCTGATTTCGATCATTACCATAGCAACAAAATACCAACATTAAATAAGTTGCCATTTTGATTTTTGAAAGTTTAGAGTGTTTTTGGTCGCATTCATCGCAATAAAGAAATGTGTCTCATTGATTTGTTATTCTACACGGTTGCCGAAAAAATAGTGTACGCAACACGTCCAAAAACAGTTTTTTTGGACTCGCAGACTTCCAGGACTCGCTAACGCTCTAGAATTTTGTCTACTCGTCCAAAAAAACAGCACGGACTTGTCACGTAAATTACTATTCTATATATAGTAAACTCAAGGTGCTTCTTGCACAAATTAATGCTATTGTCAACTGTTATTTCTAGAGAACTTCTTGTATTAACGATAATTGTTTAATCATCACCTTTTCTAATCATATTTGGGTCTATGCAATACTCTTTGAATAATACTAGTCGAATAAATCTATACTATATGTAATCGTTGTTATCCAGAGACACCTTCAGTGTCGTCATTATGTTCATCATCTTCAATTATCATTGATCAACAACTGTATCATGGAATAGAGCCTCACCTGGTTGAGAACTTTATATTGGTCGTACTCTCAACGTAATATGGGTTATCAATAATCCTGAATGGGATTACTTCGCAGGGACACAACTATCGTAGATGCACCGTTAACTAATCTCTCTCCCACTATCTACTTTTCACAGCTAGGTATCCTCATCATCATACTTTTTATTTATTCTTCAAGGAGACTGTTCTCATTGAATATCACCCCAACGTACTTCAAAGGAGACTATTCTCTTTGGCCCTCTCCTCACCGCTGGACAGCAATGTCTAATGATAGTTGTTTTCCTGACAAGTTCCTCATATCACAAGATTCTCACATCATCACCAATTAAGGTTAAGGAGTTATTAGTGCAGTATTCAACTTACTCAACCATCGTTAAACCTCATATGAAAGAATTCTCACCAGTCGACCTGTTGCTGTTTAGGAATATCCTTTACTTGGGGATTATCTTAATTTGAACGGTATAAGGAGGAATTTTTTCCTTGTAGGGTTTCTCCCCACCTTTTGGCACTCTGAAATAAACTTGTTATTTTCTTGTTTTGAGTGCTAAAAATATGTGTTTTGAATTTCTTATCTTCCTGTCTATCTTGTCTATTGAATCAAGCGTAATTTGGGTTGCTTACACAACGTGGAGTCCTCAAACCACTAAGGACCACGATCTTGGCCAAAGATTATCTACACTAATATTTTCACGTTAATTGGAATTCAGGTAGAGTTCTAGATCTTTGAGGTTTTCAGTAGAAAACTGTAATGTCAGTAATAGTTTTACCGCATAAAAGAATCCATAGGAAAAAATCACGGAGTGGGCGACATCTACTTTTAATCGTTTGAACCACCCGAGTGATGAACAACGAACTAACGTGTGTGTCTTTATATGGGAAAAGTGTGAAATATTTGTATGAATTTGAGTCATTTATGTATCGAAAGGGATATATTTAGATGATAATTTATGGACAATTGTTTCAAATAAACTGTATACGAGCTGAAAATGCAGCGGATTGTAAGAGGTAATGTGGGAATATGATCACGAAAAATGTGCTGTTTCTCAATGCTCATTACATAGTTCTTCTGAAATTTCTTTGCAAAAATTCCCGTTGAATCCCAAGTCAGTTAAAAAATTGCAGACAATTTTGAAGATTGGGAAAAGTATCTCAAAGGAGTTGTTACTTTGCAGCAAGCACTTCCTGAAAGATGATTTTTTTATCGTATGTTCAATAATTTTCTATTATATAGTGGTCATTTGCTATCACATTCACGTTCACCCACATAATCAAAAATGTCCAAAGGGGTTATCTCGACTTTCACAGGCTAATTCCGCAATCTTATAAAAAATATTTGATTTACTTGTTATGAAAGACAGAAATGACAGAATAATTTTGACCATCATTCGGCCCGACATCTTGTGATTTTCAGCGCCATCTAGCGGTACGGGATTTTTCTCTATACAGTACAGTACTTTCAATATACATAATGAGAAACTATAAATCACTATTGTTGTGTTCATAACCGTTGATTGAAGTATACTTCAATCAACGACCTAACTATTGATCTATATTGGTCCAAAAAATTCCAAATAAAGCATACTAAAAGCCGGAAATCCAGAGTTACAATCCAAACAAAGTTCCGAAGAAAATGGTTCTAGATAAACTAATAAGCAAGCCAACAAATCGATCCATGTAACCCCAGAGAACGCCAAATCCATCATTCGCAAGTATAGACAGGTTTCGACTTATCAAGTCTCATCATACGAAATCGGTTCATGTACCTGCAGATATTGGGAGACGATTGCTTTTGGAGCGGACAGGTGGCCCGAGTGGAGAAAATTTCTCCGATCGCCCTGCGTTTTTTCTAGTAATTTAATGGTCGCATTTCTACCTAGAAGAATCACTGAAGCTATAGAGAAGTCTTCTATTTTCTCACTGTTGATAATTTTGAATGAATTATTCAAAATCCATATTTTTCTGAAAAATTCTTGAAATTATTCATTAGAAAATACAAATTTTCCATCAGTCTAACAGACAATTTTTCGAATTCAATCTCAATGTACGACATTTTTGTGAAGTAAGTGAAATTTCACTATCTAATACGGAACTGGATTTTTTGATCAGTTCAAAGATGAATCGATTCACACATGGAAGTGTGTTTTACCTTCCAAATATCAATTGATTATATTGGATGGTTCAAAAATTATAAACGATTGAACATATTGGCGAATACATAAATCTCGGCTATGGAGTTGATTATACCTATCAACTGGGGTAGCTCTACCTCTGGTTAAAGTATGTACATTCACCAATGAAACACCCTGTATACCCTGTACTTTCAGGTTAAGAATAATTTGAAAATATTAAGGTATTCAATTTAAATCAAGATTTTCAATAATTTTATTTCAAAATAGTATAAAAGTAGGTACGTATGTATTCTGAATTTTTTTAACACGAAGGAACATCGAAAATTAATGATAAGGCACACATCACACTTCTTAACAATAAATGCATCAATTCAAAATTGATTTCAATATTTTCAACTGAATAATAATTCAAACAGTTAGACAAAGATAAAGAAAATAAATAAGGAAGAATAGTTGAAGACAACAAAATACAATCATTATAATATCAAGGATATTAGCTTCGATTCTACGATAACTCCAAGTGAATGTTTATTTTTTCAAATCAAACATTCTTAAAATTCATATATGAAAAAAAAGTAGTCTATAAATGCCAAAAAAATAACACGAAATACGTACTGAATAAATCTTAATTAATATTGCACGAAATGGCCTCTTTTAAGCTTCTGTAGCTTGAATATAAAATTTTAGATCAATCGCATGCACGAGATCTCATGATTCATTGAACAATTTTTGCAAAATGACATTTTCTTCACGTTACATTTGTCTCATGAAATAAATTAACCGAGTCTGGAATATAAAAATCGCATTCTTGATCGATCAGAAAAAAAAACGATACTACTCACTACTAACAAATAAACATTTGTCCCATTTCCAGCTTAAAATTTCAATATAAGAATTGAAAATTCTTTTTGCACCTAAAACTATGACAACGAAATCATAGTAAGTACGTTTATAATAATAATAATCACGATCACTAACGAAGAAATATCTTAACCTAAAATAATGTAAGTTTTTTATCATCATAAGGCACTTCATTAAGTTGTAAATAATGTTTTTCAACAGAGGGAATTCAGTATGCACTTATTAATATCCAAGTTCTAACAACATTTCATTCAACAATCGATTTGAATCTCATATCTAACACTGCCACTTGACAACATCAATCAATAATTTAATTTTGAAGGGATGTGAAGCGTGCTTAAAAATATTGACTAGAAGAATCTAAACATAAACAAACCTTAAACTAAAAATAACTAAAATGATGACGAAAAAGTAACAAAAAAGAAACATCATCTGAGAAAAATAGAAGATTCTCAATGACGCTTTTAAGACTAGACACACTCTCGTCTATTCAATTTACATAATTCATGAAAATAAATAAATAAAAAATAATAAATAATCAAATAAATAAAACTCTTGATATCGTTTATATGTTATTAAATGATATCTGTTAGTACACAACTAGCGCATCTCTTAAATTCAATATATTGATCGAGATGATACACATCTACAATTGTTTTTTACCTACATAACATAAATTTTTGTTCGAAATATTTTGCGGACATTTCTAGGTTCTAGAGCACAACCGCTAGAAGAATCTCAGATCTTGAGGAATGTATATGTATTGAACTGGAACTATATGAAAGTATAATTTGAGCTGATTGACATTTATTGAAATAAAAAATTATGAAAAAAACTAATTAATGATCAAGTACAGAAAGTAATGCTTAATTTCATACTGATTGATTGAATAACATTTTTCTCATGAAATGATGACGGAATTAGAATTTTTGTCCATTATAGATGAACTGAATAGAAAAAGAATATTCATAGAAATATAGGTATATTTGTTGACGTCAATTAAATATTCATGAACTAATCATTAATATTTAGTTGACGTCAACAAATATTCTTCCATAAGATACTTTTATGTGTGCAATAGAATATGTAGTCCTTTGTTGAAGTTTATGGACTTATGATATTCATTTCCTGGACCATCTGTACCTAATGTTGAAAATTTCTAGCATTTGTGTGACTATAATTTGATGGTAAAAATTTTCATTGTTTTTATGGAACTAAGAATTATTGTTCATTCGTATAATTGATTATTTAAAATTTTAATTTTTAATTTTGAAGAATATTTCAATAATGTAAATCTGCCATTTTTGCGAAATTGATTTAGGCCATACATTCACCAAAATCTGAGATTTTTCCGTAAATATATAATATCAATTTTGGGAATGAGATAAATCTGGTTGCATTTCAATCATTGAATTCAGTTCGCATACTTCGACTACATCAATTTTCTCATAATTATTTGTTGGTAGGTAGGTATCTATCTCAAAAATTTATATGCTTAATTTTATTCTGTATTAGATATCAAACTACCTAAAACGCTTTCTGCTTTTCATATTTTTGAGGACATTACTAACGAATAAGTTAGTGAATATCAATTAGCATTGTCAATTAAATTCTAGATGATAATAGCTGCCTTTTAAGGACAATAATTTTGTAACGAACCTAAGCCGGACCTGTCGCGGCTTTCAAGTTTTCTAGAACCGACAGAATGGACCCCGATGATTCTAGAGCGACAGTTCCCTTCCATGGTGGAAGGATACATGGTGTGTGCCAAACGTATCTTATTTTCGTCCGTGTTGGCGCATGACGTCACTCAGAGAAACAATTTGAACTGGTTTACCTGTTCATCAAATATAATATCTCATTAGCTGAGTTTTCGAGCGTTCTTAAGCCATTTTTGTGGTTCATTCGCATTTAAGGTCAAGATTCAGATCACGTGAAGTAGTTTGTTGTATATTTCAACGGACAATTATTGAGTGAAAGAGCTGCAAAATGCCTGCCTGTACTGTGTACGGTTGTGGTAATTATTCAAAAAAACTGAAGACACTGATGTGCGATATTATAGAATGTTATGTCATGGAATATCCTTTGAACTTGATTAATTGAATTAGACAATAATGCATGAGTGTTTCTGAATACAGATCATTAATAAACTTTGCAAATTTCTAGAAAACTTCATTATTTCTCTTTACAAATATACAATTGAATGTATGTATTATAATGATACTTCTCCAAATTCAACAGAAGCTTTGTTGAAAACCTTCAATATCAAATTTGAGACAAATAGGACTTATTTTAAAATTGTCATAATATCTTCAATTGAAAAATATTGAATATTTCTTCTATTCATGAAAAATGAAGAAATGCAAGTAGAACTTCTTCTGTTATCTTGTATAGAATTGAGTTGAAAAATATTACCACGAAATCTAGAAAAAGAAACCATGTTAGTTCCTCCTTACTTCTTCATCTTAAGCCCAAGCGCACCATAATTTTAAGACTGAATTTAATCATTTACATTCATGATAAGAGAATTAATTTATGGTGTTCAGAAAACCTTCAATTTCGAAATTATTGCATTTGAGAAATGATTTGCAGATAGCTCATCGAAAATTATTTGAAGATCCTATGAGCGATCCAACAGTTCAAATTGACAAGTTTGTCATTTTTCGCCAATATAGTTCAAAAATATTTATTTTACTGGATCCCATACGTATTTCAGAGAAAAAATTCAAATCTATCAAAACCAGGAAAATTGTTAATGAGCAATTACATCGAAATATCCATTGCGACCGTTCTAAACAATTCAAATATGTAACCAGACTGACGTCATAGTGCGCGACAAGGACGGATATATAGATGCGCAAGCACACCCCATGTATCCTTCCACCATGTTCCCTTCCAGTATATAAATCTTCATCGGCCCAAAACGAGTTCAGTACAGTATAGGACTAAATAGCGTGTAGATAAATTATTGAATGGTGTAAATAAATTAGTATAAGTGAACTGTAAATAAATTATTTTAAGAAGAATTTGGACTAAATTCATTAAAATATGTATTATAAGCGTTATCCTACTTTCGGAATGAGTAGGTATAACTTGAGTTATATCTTTTATAATATTGAAACATTTAAGTTGCCGTTCGTGTAAATTGAATTGAAGGTGAATTCAAAAAACTCCAGAGTCACTTCACCAACCGAAAATACAGTTTATTCAACATTTAATTTCGAAACCGAAATTATTTTTCCTCTCCAACTTCGATGTCAGTATTATAATCTTTTTCGTTTATTACGATCTCTTTTTTTTTGCTCCTTCTTTCAAAAACCTCATATGATCCACCCATTCTTCGATAACACCTTAGTTAACTACAGTTTTATCAACAATAGATCGTAAATTGTATCAGAGTGCTGTTCACCTTTGATCAACAAACATAACTGATCTTATGTAGGTACATCTTTGTCTTGTCTATGTCAAGTGCAAATCGAAGTTCAATCTTTTCATATGACATTTATTGAATTGGTTTTATATCCATTATAATATTGGATTTAATTATGTGGTAATTGATTCTTTGAAGCGCATTACTCCCTTTTGCATTGATATTATGTTTCATTCATAATTCGTTTTGTGCCTATTACCTACAGCATCTATCAATAATATATCATTTAATCAAAAAATATCTGCATTTTTCAGTCCATAGCTTCAAATAGCGAAGAACATTATTCGGCTATGAATTCTCGTCAAACTTGAGAAACTATATTTGAAAATTAAGGCTTTTGACAATTTCAGTATACTTATAATACTGCATGGTCCCTTTAAGGAATTGACTGTATAAATGCACGAAATAATGATACCCAAACTTGAACTAAACGGCAATTGCTCTGGAAACACCAAACTCGGTAGGTCTATTGGGACCGCAGGATATCTTGTTATCATCGAAGGTTTTCTTAGGACCTTTCGAAAAATCCATAGGCTGATCTTGAGAAATACAATAAGGAGTTGATTTACCGGTACTTATGACAGTGGAAGGGTGCTGCAATCTTGAGTACAGCAAACGTTCCGGATTGGGCGATATGACGGTCGATCTATAGATAACAGAAGGCTTCGGATAGCTGTCCATCACCGTCCCCGCTTTGATGTCCACCTTGCCTACAGAGACAATGACTGGCGTGGGAGATGCTTTGCACTTTTCCGACACCACTGGCGAATTTCTTCCGTGAATCCTCATACAAGAAGATTCCTCGTGCTTGTAGAGGTACGATTTCAAGGCGAATGCCTTACCGCATCTACCACAGATGTGGGGTTTTGTGTTGGAATGTGTTTGGATGTGTGCACGTAAATTGGACTTGTCGGCGAATGCTTTATTGCATATTGTGCATTTGAAAGGCTTCTCCCCTGAAAATAGATCAACTTTGGGTTATAAACTAATTGAATTCAGAATGTAATTTTTACAGACAATGTGATTGAATAGGGATTTTACATAATGGATAGACATTATGCATATTGACTAAATGAGGTGGATAATATGATCAATTTATTACTTCATCTGAATTAATTTGGATTTTATGCATAGGTGGAGTCTTCATTCCGGTTGTTACGTCCACCTCAAGTTTGGATATCTATGGCAAATGTACTACAAACCAAACATCAAAGCGTATGCGTTCAGTTGAACCCTAGAGTTTATTGCGAATAGTAAATTTCGTGCCAACTTTCCTGCTGAATTGACACTCGGCCAGCGAATTGATTACAAATGCAGCTTTAGCCTTGGTGTAAGAGGCACTGCCTGAAACGATCGTCAAGGCCGAAGCTCCATGGCAAGAACCTCTCGGTTTACAATCTACTTGGACGTCTGATGACGAACTATATTTCGATTTCGAAGAATAGCATCTGTTGTTTTCTATATGGTTCTAGTTCGACCAAGGCCTCTTCGAATCTAGTATGCTAGTATGCAGTTTTTGTTCAATATGTAGTATGTTATATTTATATGTTCAACTTTTGTCAATTTAGGTATATCCCCACTGTTTTTTCGATAGAGAAGTAACTGTCGAGTCCCTGAACTCTCATTTATTTTTTTGTTCTATTTATTCAAGATTTGTGTGAACTAAAGAAGATGAGTTTGGTAGTGTTCATTTTTATCGTCAGTATAAATATGTTACAGGCAGTACCAGATATTTGAACGCCTAAAGAGATCGTAAGAAATCGAGTACTTGGGATGCAGCCTCCTCAAGTCTACCGAACTCCTGGAAACAAGTCATTGTTGTGTTGTGGGTATTAGGTACTCACCTGTATGTGTTCTGATATGTCCTTGAAGTAGCCACGGCCTCGAAAAACATTTTCCGCAAAATTGACACTTGCAACCCTGATTGTGAGTTCTAACGTGCATTGAGAACGCAGGCATACTGACGTAGAGTTTATCACAATGAGGACATCTTCGTGCTTTTTTATCGGCTGGACTTCGGTGAGTTTGACGATGCCGTGCCAAATTTGAGGATGTGCTTACAGAAAGGAAAAAGAAGATTGAAATACAATATAAATAGTTTTTCGATGATAGAACTAATACAGGGTGCTTCAAGTAACGTGGCCTTTCATGTCCGCGACACTTTCGGTCACATATATTCTCAATTCAATTTCTTCATTGAGAAAACTCATCCTCAAGGCTCATCTACAAAATGTTTTGGTCTGTGGCGTCTCGTACATAATAAAAAAATACGTTTAAAAAATTTGTGTCTTACTGCCAGGATAGCTTTATCGTAGCCCCGTGTTGTCTTGGGTACTTAGTTAAAGTGCGTGACCTATGAAAGTTTATTTGGTTACACGTACGTATAACATGGGGCTATTCTTTAATCGAGTTAGTTTATTCCATTGCACTAGCGCCCAACATGGCGTATTAAAGATATAGATTGATGACTCATTATGATGAAATACGTCAGGTTCTCTTCGAAGGGCTTATAGGCCACGTTACATCAATCAGCCTGTATAAAAGGAGAAGAAAATAAAGTTCAACTCCGTCTCAACAAACGACAATGAAGTCAACTTTTTCGAGTATTCAGAAATATACTGTGGTGTAAGATATTCGTATCGCACATAATTGAATCCGAAAAAATTACGAAAAGCACTGCCGTGAAGGCAGGAGCTTTTGAGCGCTCGTACATGCACCTTGTAGGTAGATTCGCATTATCCAGTTTTAGAAATCAATTGAAGGAATTTTCGACAGCTGTCACAAAAATTCTGAAACTTAGGCCAAACTCCAGACTTCATGTCAGTGCTTTAAGTGACCAATTTTTTTTCGATAATTCGCTAGAATTTTCTACGGTATCTATGGTCTTGGTGATGCGGTCTGGACAAAATTTTGCACGTACTTTGAATACATTATTCCTCAGCTAGATGCATAATTTCATTCCAATCCGATCAGTAGTTCCGAAACTATCTGGAAAAAATATTTTGAACGGCCATATTTACGGAACCCCTAGTCTCATTTTGCTTATTGATGAACGTGACCGCCATATTCGCGATCCAAACCCACCCTGAAATTTTCAAGTTCCTAGGCCTTTCTGTTCAAAAGTTACAATTTTCTATGGTTTCTATGGTTCTGGTCATGCGATCTGGACAAAATATTGCTTCAATATATCATTCTCGATTAAAATACAAAATTTCATCTCGATCGAATCCGAAGTTTCGAATTTATCGAGAAAACAAAATTTCAAACGGCCGTGTTTACGGAACCCCTGATATAATTTTGCTCATAGATGAACGTGATCACGACATTCGAGATCCACACCTATCCTGAAAATTTCAAGTCCCTAGGCATTTCCGTTCGAAAGTTACAATTTTCTATGGTTTCTATGGTTCTGGTCATGCGATCTGGACAAAATTTCGCATGTAGCTAAAACACCTCATTTTCCATCTGAGTGCAAAATTTCATCTCGATCGAATCTGTAGTTTTCAAGTAATCAGGGGAACAAAAATTTGAACGGCCATATTTACGGAACCCCTGGTGGAATTTGGCCCATTAACGAACTCAACCGAGGCATTCGGGATTTGAACCTACACTGAAAATTTCAAGTCTCTAAGTTGATCCGTTCGAGAGTTATCGTGCTGACGGCCGGCCGGCCGGACGGACTGTAGTATGTAGGTCACGATCTTGAGTTGCAATATCTGTTACCTCGTTTTGTGTAGGCAAGCGTGATCAAATAGTAAATAGATGTGTTTACGATAACATGAAATGTTATCAATCATGTTATCGATTCTCGAAGGTGTTTTGATACATTCGAGTAAACACATAACATCTTATTAATATATAAACTTATTGACATCTTGGCTAAGGAGAAGTCTTCAGATGGAAGTCTTCAGATGAGAGTCCCGAGATGTTACCAATAAACCTTTAACGAGTGTTAGTGTATTATTCACCATCCCTCGACTGCATAACGATTGAGCGAACCTACCCTAGCTGGGTACGTTACATGGCGATCCTGCCAGTCCTATGCAGTCAGAGGGATGGTGCTTTTTCACCGCCAAGCCGAGATGAGCAGAACAGACCTATGCAGTCGAGGTCCAATGGTTTTTCACCGCCAAGGCGAGATGAGCAGAACAGTCGATTGCAGTCGAGGTCCAATGGTTTTCACCGCCAAGCTAAGATGGCAGACCCCAAGAAGACAGTCAACCCCATCACCCCAAGAAGAAGCCCAACGCCCTACCCAAGACAGTCCAAGGAAGAAGACGTAATCATTGCCCAGACAGGGAATAGTGCAGCCACCGCTGCAATTGAAGCCAAGTCCCTGTCAGTGCCAGAAGTCCTGGGAATAATAGCGTTCCTGCTAGTTTGTATTGGAGCCGTCATGTACCTGTACTGGAAAGTAAAGAAGGCAATCGAGAAGAAAGTGCAGCTGGAAATCAGAAGAAGCCACCACGATTTAGTGTAAAACAAACCGTAAGAAAACTTTCTCTTTGGTTATATCTGATTATCCATGGTATATAATGAACTATTTAGCATATGTCTGAACGAATAACTCAAGTTAGAATATTAATTCAACACATTGAATGAAATTGTCAAGTCAGAACCAAATTTTCTCAAAGCATTAAGTCCTCACCAAGGAATCATAGAAGATTCACTTTTAGAATCGAGGAAATCGCTTCAAGAAAGATCTAATTGAAATTTTAAATCGAAATCGTAAGGTATAAACATTCATATCGAGGTCGTGACCGCAGAAATTAGAACTTCAATTCAGCGAAAAAGAATTTCGAGCAAGGTCGAGGTCACCAGTTCGCGAATCATGAGTAAACAATAACTTATATTGTTTATATAGACGGGAATTTGAATTAGCTGACTAATCCTTTTAGTGGATTAACCAAATTCCATTTTATTAGAAGAATCAGATGCCTTATCGCGAAAACCTCCGATGGCAAAAGGATTGATCACCTATTGATATCGAAGTGTTGAAACGTCCAGTAGAAAGTGATGAGTTAAGACCGCTTTCAGAAAAAGAATTTCTCAATTTGAAAAATCAACATTCAGAGGATTACAATAAGAATTTAATATATAATGTAAATTCACAAATTATTTTCATTAACCAAGACATCCGATCAACGTATGACCTAGGTACATCGTTGAGGATACTGGGAAAAATATGCGCAGAAAATAATATATTAGAATTGTTCCTCATAAAGCTGGCCAGCAATATAAAATTTTTGAATATGTTGACAAATTGTAAAAATGAAATTCTAGGAACATCCTTAAAGATTAACATAATAAGAGATGTAACGCGAATAGAAGACACAGAATTAAGGCAAATTATTCTGAACGACTTTCATATGCTTCCAACCGGTGGACATGCAGGTATCGAACGCATGTTCAACAATATAAAAAGAGAGTATTTCTGGAATGGTTTAAGATCTGACGTTGAAAAATTTGTAAAGAAGTGTGACGATTGTCAACGTCATAAACATTCCTTACCTAAAAGGGAACCTTTGGCAATCACCACCACAGCTTCGTCTGCTTTTCAGAAAGTTTTTTTAGATCTCGTAGGTCCATTACCTACGGATATTGGAAATAATAAGTATATTCTCACTATTCAATGCGACTTGACCAAATTCGTAGAGTGTTACCCCCTACCAAACAAAGAGGCAGAAACAGTTGCGAAATCTTTTGTTCATAACTTTGTTTTAAGGTATGGTATACCTTCGGAAGTTGTTACAGACCAAGGCACAGAATTCTTATCAAGAATATTTAGTGAATCGTGCGAGTTGCTCAAAATAAAGCAATTCAATTCAACAGCTTATCACCACGAAACACTAGGTGCGCTCGAAAATTCGCATAAACACTTAGGAGCATTCCTTCGTATGTACGCAGCTAAGGAAAGTAACAACTGGAGTAATTGGGTTCCATATTGGTGCTTTGCATACAACAATACCGTGAACTCTTCAACTCGCTATACTCCTCACGAACTTGTTTTCGGAAAACCTAGTAGATTTCCACAAAATTTAAAAAGCCAAGTAGATCCAATCTACAATTTTGACAACTATCCTCTAGAACTAAAATATAGGTTGCAAACGGCATGGAAAGATGCTAGAGAAAACTTGGTGATGACAAAATTAAAAAGAAAAGAGAATTTCGACAGAAATTGTAATGAAATGAACTATAAAGTAGGAGATAAGGTGCTCGTGAATAATAAGAACAGTGACAATAAACTTGACCCCTTATTTAACGGTCCCTACGAAATAGTGAAAGTGCGAAACCCGAACATTATTGTGAAAACGGACAGGAACAAACTCAAAGAAGTTCACAAGAACAGAGTGAAACCGTATTTTTCATAATGAGTAACGATTACTAACCAGTGATAGAATTAAAAGACTGATGTAAATTTTAGATTAGGTATTAAAACTTTGTATATGTAAGTCCATTAAAATTATGTATAACGTATATATAGATATTAAGCTATAGATAAGTCAAAAAATAAAAATTGTTATACTTGTATAGAAAAATTTTTTTCTCTCAAAGGGGGAAGGTGTAGTATGTAGGTCACGATCTTGAGTTGCAATATCTGTTACCTCGTTTTGTGTAGGCAAGCGTGATCAAATAGTAAATAGATGTGTTTACGATAACATGAAATGTTATCAATCATGTTATCGATTCTCGAAGGTGTTTTGATACATTCGAGTAAACACATAACATCTTATTAATATATAAACTTATTGACATCTTGGCTAAGGAGAAGTCTTCAGATGGAAGTCTTCAGATGAGAGTCCCGAGATGTTACCAATAAACCTTTGACGAGTGTTAGTGTTTTATTCACCATCCCTCGACTGCATAACGATTGAGCGAACCTACCCTAGCTGGGTACGTTACAGGACGGACAGACTCGAATTTTCCGACGGATTCTTCATCAGTGAGTCGAACATAGTCGATTGAGACCATTTTCGGCTCAAAATTCGAAAAATACAGACATCGTGACGAAATGATATAGCCCTCGTGTAAGTAGTACGAGCGCTCAAAAAAACAGTGATATGTTAATGATATTGAATATATCCAACTTCTTTCAATAATGCGTATCTCCTCTCAATTGAAATAATGTCTTATGTCCAAGTATGAATTGTTGATTAGTACCTGTAAGTTTTACCACACTCAGGGCATTCATGATCTCCATGTTCGCTTGTGGAGGGTGAATCTCCGTCTGTCTTTTGTTGAATCGGCAATTTCAAATGACTTGCCTGAAATTAATTGAAGTTAATAATGTAAAAAGAGAAGAAAGCTAGGTATTTGAGAAGAAGCATCCAAGTATCCTGGAAACTAGGGAAAAATAATGATTTTGGTTTTCTTCGGGATAACTCACCTTATTCAAATGTGGTCTTGGGATCTTTGAAGATTTATCGAAGAGTTTATGGGTATATCCTGAATAAAACGTTTCTGTGGCAGATACTGAACATTCACTCAAGAACTTTTTTTGATCTAGGATTTCCCCTGTAGCAACAGCAATTTCCGCTAGTTTGGTCAAGTTGTATAGTTCGTCTGGGCAGCCAAAAATATTCTCAGGCACTCTTGTGGTCGATCCTTGGACTAAGTCTTCGTTTCCATGTTGCTGAGCACTATTATGGTCACCTTGAGATAAAAAGTTTTTTTAATAATTGAAAATGCAGTAATATCGCTAATTATTGTAAATAATAAACAAAACTAAAGGGTGTCACTTGGATCTGAAGCATCTTCGCTTCGCGATTTTCATTTCTTTGCATGCCTTATTGTTCACCATCATCCCGGGACTTCTTCATCGTGCGTGGTCCGAGACTTGGCCTTTTTTCGAGCGCTCGTTCTACTTACACGAGGGCTATATCATTTCGTCACTATGTCTGTTTTTTCGAATTTTGAGCCGAAAATGGTCTTAATCGACAGGGATTGACTCACGGCACGATAACTCTCGAACAGAACGACCTAGAAACTGAAACGCCGCTGTTGAGTACGTTATTAGGCAAAATTCCACTTGGGGTTCCATAAATATGACCGTTCGAAATTTTGTTTTCCTGATTACTTCGAAACTACTGATTCGATCATGACGAAATTTTGCACTGAGATGAATAATGAAATGTTCAAGCTAAATGCGTTTTGTCCAGATCGCATGACCAGAACCATAGAAAATTATAACTTTCGAACGGAAAGGCCTAGGGACTTGAAATTTTCAGGGTAGGTTTGGATCCCGAATGACGCGGTCGCGTTGATCAATGAGCAAAATTAGAATAGGGGTTTCGTAAATATGGCCGTTCAACATATTTTTTTCCTGATAATTTAGAAACTGCTGATTGGATTGGAATGAAATTTCGCACATAGATGAAGAATAATGTATTTAAACTAAGTGCGAAAATTTGTCAGATCGCATTACCAAAACCATAGAAACCGTAGAACATTCTAGCGAATTATCGAAAAAAAAATCCTTATATTTCTGTAACAGCTGATTCGGCATAATTGACAAAGAGCAGCTGTAATTTTTTTGACAGCGGTCGCAAATTACTTCAATGGGTTTCTAAAACAAGAAAATGCGAATCTACTTACAAGATGGATGTACGAGTGCTCAAAAGCTCCCGACTTCACGGCAGTGCTTTTTATAATTTTTTTTTATCGAGAATTGTAAAAAAAAAGGGTGGTCGACGCAAAACACAGAATATATCATATTGAAGCCAATTCTCGTTGAAGGTGTTTCTTAAGTTCCACTAGCTTGAATTTGTTCCAAATTTATTATCCTATAGTGAGAAGTTAGAGTTGCACACTTTGGACGACTTACAAAGCTCATAATTCAACTATCGACTGAAAAAGTGCTCGTTATACTCCGGAAGGTCATGTGCACTGAAATGTATTATTCATCCCCAGTTACACATACTTATAAGCCTATAATTTTTTTTGTGGTATAACCACGCCATTCTAAAGCGGTTCATAGGAGTCATTTTGCTTGTTTATTTCTGTAAACCAAACTAGCCTTCAGTGTCCATTGGCAGTGTGACAAATAATGTCATTTCATTTTTTTAATTTAAAAAGATCGATGAATCCGAATTATATAAAATATATCCGAAAAACTCGATTTTTTTGCACGTGGTACAGCTACAAAGCTGAAATTCCAGATAAATTTATCGACACCCCATATATAGACACTAAATTACAGCAGGATATGGCGAATAGTTTTGAGATAACAGAGATTCAACAAAAAAATTCATTCAGGTCTTCTAAAGATATGATCCTCACGAAAAATCACATGAACTTTCGTGTCGTTATTTCCCAACTAACTCCAAAGCTCCAATTTTATCGGATCGGTATTTTTCGAATAATTGCCAAGATTATGTGCGAAATTTTAAGGTATGTTGGAGGTCTTCATGCGCCGTTAACTTTCGTTATTGGGCGAAATCCACCGAAGGGTTCCATAGATGAAGCCATCTGAATTTTTTCTTCTCGATAATACGAGAAATTTCGATCCGATCGAAATAAACCTTTGTAGTTAGTTGTAAGAAGGTTCATGTGAAATTTTGTAAGGATCTTATCACTAGAAGGTTAAGAAACATATTTTTCTAAAATTTGGTACCTCGGAAACTATTCGCCATATCCTAATGAATGATTCCATATTTTGTGGTTTATAAAACTGAGGTGAAAATATTTGTCATACTGACAATGAACACCGAATGCTGTTTTGGTACACAGAAACAACGTGCTTTCAATGTTTTTGAGCGCTCGTTCTACTTACACGAGTACTATATCATTTCGTCACGATGTCTGTATTTTTCGAATTTTGAGCCGAAAATGGTCTCAATCGACTATGTTCGACTCACTGATGACGAATCCGTCAGAAAATTCGAGTCCGTCCGTCCGGCCGTAAGCACGATAACTCTCGAACGAAACAACCTAGAGACTTGAAATTTTCAGTGTGGGTTCAGTTCCCGAATGCCGCGGTCAAGTTCGTTAATAGACCAAATTCCACCAGGGGTTCCGTAAATATGGCCGTTCCCCTGATTACTTGAAAACTACAGATTTGATCGAGATGAAATTTTCCACTCAAATGGAGAATGAGGTTTTCAAGCTACATGTGAAATTTTATCCAGATCGCATAACCAGAACCATGGAAACCATAGAAACCATAGAAAATTGTAACTTTTGAACGGAAACGTAGGGACTTGAAATTTTCAGGATAGGTATGGATCTCGAATGTCGTGATCACGTTCATCTATGAGCAAAATTATACTAGGGGTTCCGCAAATATGGTCGTTTGACATTTAGTTTTCTTGATAATTTCAAAACTACAGATCCGATTGTGACGAAATTTTGTATACTAATGGAAAATTATATATTAAAGCTACATTTCTCCAGATCACATGACCAGAACCATAGAAACCATAGAAAATCATATCTTTCGAACGGAAAGGCCTAGGGAAATTTTCAGGATAGGTGTGGATCTCGAATGTCGCGTTCACGTTTATCAATGAGCAGAATTATACTAGGGGTTCCGTAAATACGGTCGTTTGAAATTCTGTTTTCTCGATAATTTCGAAACTACGGATTCGATCGAGATGAAATTTTGTATTTTAATCGAGAAGGATATATAAAATCAATATTTTGTCCAGATCGCATAACCAGAACCATAGAAACCATAGAAAATTGTAACTTTTGAACGGAAAGGCCTAGGAACTTGAAATTTTCAGGGTGGGTTTGGATCGCGACTATCGCAGTCACGTTCATCAATGAGCAAAATTAAAATAGGGGTTCAGTAAATATGGCCGTTCAAAATATTTTTTTACTGATAGTTCCGAAACTACTGATTGGATTGGAATGAAAATTTGCACCTAGCTGAGGAATAATGTATTCGAACTACGTGCGAAATTTTGTCCAGATCGCATCACCAAGACCATAGATACCGTAGAAAATTCTAGCGAATTATCGAAAAAAAATTGGTCAGCTGAAGCACTGGCATGAAGTCTGAATTTTCAGAAGTTTCAGATTTTTTTTGACAGCTGTCTAAAATTCTTATCGGCACTTTTAGTTTTCTTGATAACTTCAAATCTACGGATTCGATCGTAACGAAATTTTGTATTTTAATGGATAATGACATATTCAGGCTACATCGCAAAACCAGAACCATTTTGAATTCCAACGAATTATTCAATAAAAAATCCTTATATTTCTGTAACAGCGGATTTGGCATCATTGACAAAGAGCTGCTGTAATTTTTTCGACAGCTGTCTAAAATTTCTTCAATTGGTCTCTTCAACTGGATAATGCGAATCTACCTACAAGGTGAATGAACGAGCGCTCAAGAGCTCCTGACTTCACGGCAGTGCTTTTCGTAATTTTTTTACCTCAAAATTCATTCAAGAGTCGTTTAATATTCTCTGCAAACTCTTTTAAATGCAGGAAATTCATGAGGTCTTAATTTCAGTACCACACAGAAAAAGACATTTTCTTAGAAGTCCCTTGCTAGGATACTCTCACTCAGTGGGGGACCCATGAGACTCGTAGAAATCTCTGGACCCAAACTTTTGGTAATCCTAAATTCTAACATCCTTGATGATGTGAATAGTTAACAGTCGCTTCACTATCGAACAAATGAATATCTACGATGGCGTTCATAAAATAACATCGAATAATTAATGGGGGAAAACAGGAATTAAATATTCTGCATTCTTCAACAAAAATAAAAGTTATAAAATATCAAAATAATTTTGTTGTCAGCTATAATACGTTCCTACCAAATTGATATTAGTGGAATATGTTTTTATGAATGGTTATAATTCGAAATTAATGTAGGGTTATAGATTTACATCGACTCAATAAACTGAAATTTGGTTTTTATACTCCATCAAGAATAGACTTCATGGGCCTTTCATTCGTTTGTCAGGGAAATGGGGCTTAGGGAGCTGCAAATTGTGTGGAATACTACTCGTATTCTACAAATACTGAAAATAGTTCATCAAGGAATAGAAAGAAGTAAACAATACAAGAATACGACAGAATAGTTCCTACGTATTCAACGGAGATGCGGTGAAAGGGCTACCGGATTGGAGTTAATGATCAACATATACATTTTTCACTTATTCATAGTACAGAACCCAAATGATCGTGATAATGCCGACATTTCCTCTCGAAAATTCAGGGAATATAAGTATATGTCCATGACATTCACATATCAATCAAGGTTATTTTTTGAATTTATTCGGATTTCGGTAGTTCAGTGCGGAAGAAAGATACGGGAATTATTTTGAAGAAGCACAAATGAATCAATGATTCAAGAGACATTTGAGAGGGTTTACATAAGTTATAAGGAAAATTTTTTACAGATATCTAAAAAATTGTTATGTCAAGAATATGTTGTTTTTCGGAAACTTCTTTCGAATTATTGTGCCGAATTTATGCGCGAATATTCCGAATGGTCATGAAGAAATTTTCGGTTTCTTCGGGACGACCTCATTTCGTGTAGTTTTCTTCCATGAACATCAAATGTTCATCGAAAACTCGTTACTCTAACAAACTACGAGTCTATTTCTAATAAGTCTATTTAAAGCGGGTCCAAAGAACACGCACTCACCTGTATGCGTCATTTCCTCCAAGTTGTAACGTCGGTTAGTGAGGAGGAAAGCTCTCGGCATGCCTTCTTTACCACCAAATTTTCACCGCGACTTTTTCATCAAACGCGAAACTTCGCAATCGAGCAGAAGGAACCACAACAGGTGCGCCTGAAAATTTTGACAACTGGTTGATTACGCTGACACTCAGAGCTGACTCGATTTTCTGGATCGGGGAAGGCACTGTTGGCCAAATGGTCGGAAAGTGACTAAGTTTAAGAAACACGGTAGCTGTTCTATATTTAAATTGTTGACGCGTGCCAAGAATCGAAGCAGTAGGGATGTGCCGGCTGATTGTTTCAGGAGGAGACCCTAGAACCCTTTGTGTGACGAGGACAGATCCATGCGGTGCGATGGCCCTCCCGCACAGCCATCCAGATTTCCGAATCTGCGGCAAATGAGACATGGCAGCAGCCGCCACTGGAGACCGGCACACGTGCCACACCTTTCCTTCCTCTTGTCGGATCTCCCAGACATACGGCAGTTCTTCAAAATGTTTACAGCTTTCGGTGTTCTGTACTTACACCACAAGCAAGAGTACAGCAAATCGTCATACACTTTTTCTCGGACATGAGGAAAAAATCCATTACATAAATCAATCCGTTGAACAGGTGCTTCAACTATCGTGACCTGGTACATTTTGAAATTGAAACTTCGGATATTATAATAAGTCATCAGGGTGTTTCATTTTGCGCGCCTGGTTTCTATGAACAAGAGCGTCATCATTTTGTCCAAATGTCTGAAATTTCGAGTCTAGAATGGTCTACAAACGATAAGGTTGGACTTGCATATGGAGAATTCGTGATCGAATTCCGGTCCGATGTCCGTCTGTAAACGCGGTAACTTTCTGAAAAATAAGACGAATGTTTTGAAATTTTCCGAGTACGCAGGGTCTGACTGCGCCGGTTGAGGTCATGCATAAACGAGCGAAATCTGCCAAAAGCTTCCATAGATCATTAGATCCATCTGTTATTTTTGAGCGCTCGTACTACTTACACGAGGGCTATATCATTTCGTCACGATGTCTGTATTTTTCGAATTTTGAGCCGAAAATGGTCTCAATCGACTATGTTCGACTCACTGATGACGAATCCGTCGAAAAATTCGAGTCTGTCCGTCCGGCCGTCCAGCCGTAAGCACGATAACTCTCGAACGGAACAACCTAGAGACTTGAAATTTTCAGTGTAGGTTCAGATCCCAAATGCCTCGGTTGAGTTCGTTAATGGGCAAAATTACACCAGGGGTTCCGTAAATATGGTCGTTCAAAGTTTTGTTCTCCTGATTACTTGAAAACTTGAAATTTTGCACTCAAATGGAGAATGGGGTGTTCAAGCTACATGTGAAATTTTGTCCAGCTCGCATAACCAGAACC
Source organism: Aphidecta obliterata (assembly GCA_963966015.1). Taxonomy (NCBI): domain Eukaryota; kingdom Metazoa; phylum Arthropoda; class Insecta; order Coleoptera; family Coccinellidae; genus Aphidecta; species Aphidecta obliterata. Next base: position 8,928,061 of record OZ014428.1, read on the forward strand.
ATAGAAACCATAGAAATTTGTAACTTTTGAACGGTCTAGGCCTAGGAACTTGAAATTTTCAGGGTGGGTTTGGATCGCGAATGTCGCGGTCACGTTCATCAATGAGCAAAATTAGACTAGGGGTTCCGTAAATATGGCCGTTCGAAATATTTTTTTCCTGATAGTTTCGAAACTACTGATTGGATAGGAATGAAATTTTGCACCTAGCTGAGGAATAATGTATTCAAACTACCTGAGGAATTTTGTCCAGATCGCATCACCAAGACCATAGATACCGTAGAAAGTTCTAGCGAATTATCGACAAAAAATTGGTCAGCTGAAGCACTGACATTAAGCCTGGAGTTTCGCCTGAGTTTCAGAATTTTTTTGACAGCTGTCGAAAATTCCTTCAATTGATTTCTAAAACTGGAAAATGCGAAACTACCTACAAGGTGGATGTACGAGCGCTCAAAAACTCCTGACTTCACGGCAGTGCTTTTCGTAATTTTTTCTCAATAAATCGAGTAATACCGATTCAGTGGAAGTTTGTCGTTGATTGGGGAATAATGACACGAAGGTCCGAATGAAATTTTGTGAGGATCGTATCGAAAAAAGAATAAAAAAAAAATTTCAAAACTTTGGTATCCCGGGGAGTATTCGCCATATGCCGCCAAAATTTATGTACATATGAGGCATGGATAAAATTCGTTTTATAAAAATTCAGACCTACAGCTGTTCCACAAGAAAAAAAAATTGAGTTTTTCTGATCATGTGGTAAAAAGTTTTATATATTCCATATAATTCTCTGATTCCATCTCTTGAAGCGTCGATTTTAGGAAATAAATTATTTTTGACACTGACGGCCGGTTTGGTTGACATAATCTGTGGTTCGTTTCATAATCGTGATCAGTGATTCCGTAAAACCCACAGTATTTTGGTTTTGACTAAATCTGTTGAATTCAGTAAAATAATCCATAGCACAGAGATGTTTGATTTTTGTCTTAGTTCGTACTCAGGAAACTCATTAATCCATAAAATGCTTTTACATATTTCAACTAATGTTTGCACTGACTGACGTAAAGTCATCATTTGCGTCAAACTGTCATGTTATTCTATTCTCATCAACTTCATAAGATGGAATCACCGAATTATATCAGAAAGACACAATTTTTTTTGGAACTGCTAGAAAGCAGAATTTCCTCAAAACTTATGTGATCGATGTTCCATACTGGGATACGAAGTTTCAGCAGGATATAGCGAATAGTTTCGGAGATACCCAAGTAAAGAAACAATATTCTAGTGATACGATTCTCACTAGCCTCCTTGTCGTTATTTGACAACCAACCACAAAGTTTCAATTCGATCGAATTATTGGAAAAGAAAAATGAAATAGCCGGCGAATTCAGGAAGGACCTCCACTCTTATTTCAAGAGTTATCGTGATTTTGTCCGGCCGGACGGACATAATTGAATTTATTGAATTGATTTGGTCGATACTTATACTAATATAATGTCTCGATCGCATCCGTAGTTTCGAAATTATCGAGAAAACTAAATTTCAAACGACCGTATTTACGGAACCCCTAGTATAATTCTGCTCATTGATAAACGTGTACGCGTATTCAGATCCACACCTATCCTGAAAATTTCAAGTCCCTAGGCCTTTCCGTTCGAAAGTTATGATATTCTATGGTTTCTATGGTTCTGGTTATGCGATCTGGAGAAATTTAGCTTGAATATATCATTCTCCATTAATATACAAAATTTCGTCACGATCGAATCTGTAGTTTTGAAATTATCAAGAAGACTAAATTTCAAACGACCATATTTATGGAACCCCTAGTATAAATTTGCTCATAGATAAACATCATCACGACATTCGAGATTCACACCTATCCTGAAAATTTCAAGTCCCTAGGCGTTTCCGTTCAAAAGTTACAATTTTCTATGGTTTCTATGGTTCTGGTCATGCGCTCTGAACAAAATTTCACATGTAGCTTGAACACCTCATTCTCCATTTGAGTGCAAAATTTCATCTCGATCGAATCTGTAGTTTCGAAGTAATCAGGAGAACTAAATTTCGAACGGCCATATTTACGGAACCCCTGGTGTAATTTTGCCCATTAACGAACTCAACCGAGGCATTTGGGATCTGAACCTACATTGAAAATTTTAAGTCTGTAGGTTGTTCCGTTCGAGAGTTATCGTGCTTACGGCCGGACGGACAGACTCGAATTTTCCGACGGATTCGTCATCAGTGAGTCGAACATAGTCGATTGAGACCATTTTCGGCTCAAAATTCGAAAAATACAGACATCGTGACGAAATGATATGCCCTCGTGTAAGCTCAAAAATACAGACCTCGTATGAAATTATACAGGGTGTCTGATTTCAAAAGAGCCAAACTTCAGTGGAAGATCATACATGAGATTTGCAACAAAAAATGTCATATAACACATGGTCGAAATGTTATTAGTTATTCTTCAATTTAACATTACTTGATTTCACGGAATATTTCAAGTTTTTCCATTTAGTGTGTTTTCGAATGACATATCAAGATTCAACTTATGTGCTTGGTGCTTGTCTTCTGCCATAATATCATGGCTAAGAAGATAACAACTATAAAGTAGAAATATTCTTAACCTAAATTTACTCTATTTTGAAGCTCTTTATGATTGAATATTGAAGTAATTCTCATGGAAATCATGAATTTATCTGTCGATTCAAAATAATTTGAAGGCATAAACCAAATTTTGGGCATATGACAGAAAACACAGGACTCCGTCCTATTACACGAGGAAGAAGAAGAAGAAGAAACCAAATTTTAATAATACAGATTTTATGAAAACATGTAAAGAAGTCAGACTACTACTACTTATAACAATTGTTCAAAATGTTCACCGCCTTGTTAAATACCTTTCACACATCGTTTCCGCACTGAATCTACAAACCCGCGAAGTCCACAACGTTTCTGACGCATTCCTGAGCAACACAAAATTATTCACTCGAGTCTGAACGCGAATTTGATTTACTTTTTCTTCCAAGGTGTTTCAGACATAAAATTCCATAGACGTAAGTTCGGGGCTCCTTGGTGGCCATCTTACCGGATCGTTCCTCCCAATCCATGTCACCCCTAAATATTCATTCAAGTCCCGCGAATTCCGGCGTTGTCGTGAGAGGTGAACTTTTTGGAGCAGTAATACTTCCCGATCGCCTCAACGCTAAATAATTCATTACATCAATTCAAAGCAGCTCAAAGGACATATTAGATGAAATGCCCCTGGCTAACAGACAAAATAATGGTTTCAAATGGATGGCTGCCCAGCTCATAATAGCCGGGACTTAAGTAATGATTGAATATTTTGGGTAGCAATTGATTGGAAGGTACGTTCCGGTAAGATGGCCACCAAGGAGCCCCGACCATACGCCTTTGGATTTTTATGTTTGGAACACCTTGAAAGAAAAATTATATCAAATTCGCGTTCAGACTCGAGATCGAAAGAATAAATTTGTGTTGTGCAGAAATGCGTCAGAAACGTTGTGTACTTCGCACGGTTGTAGATTCAGTGCGAAAACGATTTGTAAAATGTTTTGAATAAGGCAGTGGATATTTCGAACAATTGTTATAAGTAGTAGTGGTCTGTCTTCTTTACTTGTTTTCATAAAAATCTGTATTATTAGAATTTAGTTTATTCTTTCAAATTATTTTGAATCGAAAGATAAATTCATGATTTCCATGAGAATTACTTCGATATTCAATCATAAAGAGCTTAAAAATAGAGTAAATTTAGGATTGGAATATTTCGACTTTCTCATTGTTATCTTGTTAGCGATTATATAAGGGCAGAAGACAAGCACCAAGCACAAAAGTTGATTTGTCATTCGAAAGCCAAATAAATGGGATATTTTTTACTGGAAAGAAAATATGTCCATAATTCATGATTTTTCATCGATAAAACTATTGTTCAATAGAGAAAGAATAGTGGCTTTGCATGATGAGGGTCTGTAAAATCATCAAATCGCGGATACTCTAAGGATTCCCCGCGCTTCGGTTATCCGTTATCCAGTGCATTTTTACCGGAAAATTAACAGCGTTGACTGGAGACGTGGAACTTGCTGGAACTGGGCGTCGTGGGGTAACAAATGCAAGAGAAGATCGGTATCTAGCAGGATATGTTCGTCGGAATCGAATCATAACAGTTTCAGCTGTCCGAACTCATTTGAGAAGAACTTTTGGTCACCTCTCCCTCATTGTTGAACAATGAGAAAGAGGTGGGGGCTTGCTGGAATATCTTAGAGCTTGGAGCTCTTAATTTCGGGACAACATCCACGATCATCACATAATAGATGAGGTATTGGACTTGAACCGATGTAACTGCCAGAAAAAGTTTGAAATCATGAAATGAGTGACCACTATCCGACCATAAGGTAATCGCACAGTTCAAAAGTTCATCATTGTAAATAATAACTCAAAATACAAAATTCCTATTAACTGCTTGAAAAATGTTGTGAGGAGGCTCAGAGAAACCTAGGAGAGCAGGGATAAAAACATGGGAAACGCCCAAATAGTAACACCCGTAAATAATATCAAAATATGCCACCCACAATCCATTTTCTTTGTTGACCGGGAGAGGAAACTGCGCACATGTCTGACAAGTTGGTACAGCAACAGGGGATTTTTATGAATCAGTGAAAATAGTGTAGCAAGAAGTGGTCGTGGCAGGCGGCCAACAGAATTAGACGCCTTGCGTCTCGGTGCATTCCTGCACCCAATATAGATTTAACTTGAGTAATGCCGCTGGAATTTACTCAAGGAGAGTCTAAGCCGACAACTGTTTTCACCTTAAATTTTCCTGCGAAATACGTCCCCCATCTCTAAATTCATCTAAATGTAGCCCAACAGTGGTTTCGATGGAACGTTTATTCATGATTTTAAGACAACGAGGTTTGAAGCAGTTACTTTCGGCAAATGGTAACAAGAGGAGATGAGTACACTCTTTCAATCCAATAAAGAAAATTCGAACTGCTCACCTTGAAACAGCTCGAGGGCTATTGATGGATATTGGTGTGCTTTGGTGGGTCTAATTAGATGGCAGAGACGTGCACAGCACCAAAGAAGTCCAAAGATTGGAGTTTTGAAGAATTATAAAAAGCACTGCCGTGAAGTCGGGAGCTTTTGAGTACTCGTTCATCCACATTTTAGGTAGATTCGAATTTTCAAGTTTTAGAAACTAATTGCAAAAGTTTTCGACGGCTGTCAAAAAAAATTTCGAACTGACGCGAAACTCCAGACTTCACAGGTCGACCCACTAATTCAATTTATTTCTTGACATAATTGCTCATTCATCTCCTCTATGCACTGTGAAATCTGGTATTTGAGCTGCTGGATGCTGGTCGTCTTGTTGATAGCCTTCAGATGGCCCCAAAGAAAGAAGTCAAATGGATTCAAATCGCAAGGTCTCGGACCTTGGTGGTAAAGTGTATCCACTTTTTCGGGAGATTATGCGCCCTGAAAACTTCTCGTGCAGGGGATGGGCTATGTGGCGTGTGGCGCAACGACAGATTTTTCGTAAAACTCCGATGCAAATTTGCCGTGGACAAGTGCAATTCCTGTGCTCTACGTCGAATAGTGTTGTTTGAACTCTCGGCCACATTTAATTCACGGTGTCTTTAGCTGAACGCCCTACACGAGCTCGTACTGGCTTCTTAACATCTGCCACAGACCCGCTTTCTTGGAATTTATTCACAATTCTTCCAATACCACTCTCGTTTGGTCGATTATAAGGGCCGAAAATAATTTTACGTATGAACCTCTTTAGCTATTTCAGGTAGGGAGAAGTATTTCTGACAAGACTAAAAAAACCTCATGCAAAATAATTATGCAGGTTGCAAAATTACTATTACTTTGATAAATATCCAACTTCCTGATAAATAGAGAGCATACAGGCAGAATCTGTGATGTCCTCAATTCTTCAATAGTACGACTATAAAACGATTCCTGGCTAACATAATGCCGCTGAATTTTCCTGAGTGAATCATTTTTATATTGAATGGTCTGCAGAGAGAAACGGAAATTGAGGGAATATTTTACTCTATTATTACTTTCCTGACCTCCTACATTTGTTCAATTCATTTCTGAGTATTCGGGGGCTGCTCTCTTTCCTCTGAGCCTATGAGGCACATCATAAATAAATAAATTTATAAAAAACAGTCATTTATAAATTTTCGAAGTTTTTTCCTTCACAGTCAATGTATTTTTGCATTTGCGAAAACCATTCTTGAACACATTTTCTCCTATTTTCCGGCTGTAGTTTGTTTATTTCATTTTTGAGCGCTCGTACTACTTACACGAGGGCTATATCATTTCGTCACGATGTCTGTATTTTTCGAATTTTGAGCCGAAAATGGTCTCAATCGACTATGTTCGACTCACTGATGACGAATCCGTTGGAAAATTTGAGTCTGTCCGTCCGTCCGTAAGCACGATAACTCTCGAACGGAACAACCTAGAGACTTGAAATTTTCAGTGTGGGTTCAGTTCCCGAATGCTTCGGTTAAGTTCGTTAATGGGCCAAATTCCACCAGGGGTTCCGTAAATAAGGCCGTTCAAAGTTTTGTTCCCCTGATTACTTGAAAACTACAGATTTGATCGAGATGAAATTTTGCACTCAAATGAAGAATGAGGTGTTCAAGCTACATGTGAAATTTTGTCCAGATCGCATCACCAGAACCATAGAAAACTGTAACTTTTGAACGGAAACGCTTAGGGACTTGAAATTTTCAGGATAGGTGTGGATCTTGAATGTCGTGATCACTTTTATCTATGAGCAAAATTATACTAGGGGTTCCGTGAATATGGTCGTTTGAAATTTAGTTTTCTTGATAATTTCAAAACTACATATTCGATCGTGACGAAATTTTTTATACTATTGGAGAATGATATATTCAAGCTACATTTCTCTAGATCACATGACCAGAACCATAGAAACCATAGAAAATCATAACTTTCGAACGGAAAGGCCTAAGGACTTGGAATTTTCAGGATAGGTGTGGATCTGAAATGTCGCGTTCACGTTTATCAATGAGCAGAATTATTCTAGGGGTTCCGTAAATACGGTCGTTTGAAATTTTGTTTTCTCGATAATTTTTAAACTACGGATTCGATCGAGATAAAATTTTGTATTAAAATCGAGAATGATATATTAAAGCGACATTTTGTCCAGATCGCATGACCAGAACCATAGACACCATAGAAAATTATAACTTCCGAAGGAAAGGCCTAGGAACTCGAAATTTTCAGGTTAGGTTTGTATCGCGAAGTCGCGGTCACGTTCATCAATGAGCAAAATAAGACTGAGGGTTCCGTAAATATGGCCGTTCAAAATATTTTTTCCCTGATAGTTTCGAAACTACTGATTGGATTGGAATGAAATTTTGCACCTAGCTGAGAAATAATGTATCCAAACTGCGTGCGAAATTTTGTCCAGTCGCATCTCCAAGACCATAGATACCGTAATTAGCGTAGAGAATTCTAGCGAAAAAATTGGTCAGCTGAAGCACTGACATTAAGTCTGGAGTTTCGCCTAAGTTTCAGAATTTTTTTGACAGCTGTCGAAAATTCCTTCAATTGATTTCTAAAACTGGAAATTGCGAATCTACCTACTACAAGCGCTCAAAACCTCCTGAGTTCACGGCAGTGCTTTTCGTAATTTTTGAAGGTATTGTAACGAACTTATGCCGGACCTGTCGCGTCACTCGGACGTGCGCTTCAGGGCAGAGCGAGACTCGAAGATTCTAGAGGAATCGGGAAAGAAGACCTTCTGGAATATACTGGAACCCTTCGAGAACTATGAAGCGGCGATATAAAACGACGTCGGCCTGAGCGAGGTCAGTAGTACAGAATTGGACTCACGTGCAAATAAATGATTGAGTGTTGAAATAAATTAGTATAAGTGTAATTAGTGGACTGTAAATAAATTATTTAAGAAGAACTTGGACAATATTAATTACAGTATCAACCGCTTCTTCGGCAGATGTAAAACGGAAATAAGAAATCATCAGGTGCTAAGTCTGAACTTTTCGGCGAATGATCCATCTATGATTGGACATTCGAATGAGTACTCATTGGATCACGCAGTGGTATAAGCTCGAGCGTTATTTTGATTTACCAAGATGATCATTCCTTTTTTGCGAACCTTTTGGGCCTTCTGTGGCAAACAAACTGTAGTGGTATCGTTTGATTCTCCAGTGCTACAGGGGAAACATGTCGGTAATTCCAAAAAAGAATGGCGACCATGTTTTAACCCTTTTCCATGACTTACTTTTTTGTTGCAGACTCATTTGCGAACTTGACGATTTTGGCTTTTTTTCGGGATAATAGCTGTGATGATGTTGTACACCAAATTAGACGATCCACGAGTAAAGCATTCTATTGTATCTACAACTCTGCATTCTTTTCGATCTGAAGTAACGTTGTGGAGAATCCAGCGAGAACAAAACTGAGGGACTTTCAAATATTCATGTGAAAAATTTGTTAATTGCTTACAGAGCAATCTTCATAGTTGCTTGAATATTTCCGACAGTAGGAGAAGTTGAAGGAATTCTACGCACCTAATCAAAATCACCTGTTTATGAAGTGATTCAAACTTTCAGAATGGATACAGTCAACAGTTGAAGGTTGATCCTATACGTATACAGGGTGTTTTCAAAGGAGAGGCTTTTTCGACAGGTGCAAGAACTCATCGAAATTTCAAAAATCCTTTATATAAAATATTCACCAGAGCCGAGTATTCCGAAATCAAAGTTACCCGCGAATCGAAGAAATTTACAACACGGACCTGACATATTGAGAACTAAATGTGTTTATTGAATGCTTTCAGTTTCCGGGAAATCATATGACATAGCGTATGATTTTAGTGGAAATGCACGCTCCCCGGATCTCAACCCCTGTAATTTCTTCTTTGGGGTAATTTGAGAACATTAGTGTATAGTAACGGTGAGGTGAACAGTGTTGAAGAACTAAAACAACGCATTGGAAATGCTTGTGACATTATTCGTAAGCAACATTATGTGATAGTTGTTGCATGTAATAATGCGTTATTACGCCGGGCAAGACTTTATGCACATTAAACGAATGGTGCCCATTTCGAACAATCTCTGAAAACAATTTAGATTTTATCGAATAACATGAAAAACCCGCTAAAAAAAAACCTTCTCTTGCGAAGGTACAATAAGTTAGACATTTCGAGTTGTCTGTCGAGTCGTCTGAGCGAGAGGATACATTAAAAGTAAAATTGGCACAAGAGTTACAGTATGCCGATGTAAAGCAAAAACCTGACCTGCGCGCTAGTAGGCTTCTCTTGGTAGCGCCAACATCTGATTTTGACACTTTGAACACTCCACTGTTTTCTGTGGCCGGTCAGAAATAGAGTTCGAAACGTAAACTTACCAATAGAAATCAATTAATTTCTCATTAAAATATTTCCACATGTATTATCAAAACTATAATAAACAATAGAAAGTTTTGTGTCTGCCGTGAGTGAATTAATTGAAAAGAAATTTTTTTCCATTTTATACCAAGAAAAATGTAGTGGTTATCAGATGAAATCATCACCCTATTCATTTTCAGCTCTAACGTTATAAACCTTTAGTATAATAGTTCAAATTTTTCTTAATGTGGAAACCTACAACTGAGAAACATTCCTCGAAATATTATTTGCTCTTTTCATGTAGAAATTATAATTTCAACTAAAAGAAATTTGACTTGTATTATCTACCCAATTATCATATTTCCCATGTTTATTTAGCAATTGAAGAGATTAAGAATTTCTTCATCAAATAGTAAGGTGTATTGGCTACCCATTTATAATTTTTTTTCAATTCATTTCGCAATAGAAGAAATTAATATGATTTTGTTCCATTTTAAGCCCCGAGATTGGGATTTCATTGTAGAATTCAAAATAAAAATGTTTCATTACTTTTATTGTAATACAAAATCAAACAAAAAGTGTTAGCTGAGGTTGGTGCAATGGGGTACTATACAATTCTGCCTATAATACAAGAGCTCAGGGAAAAACCTCAGCAGAAAAAACCCTGCCTCCTTGTAGTCCTTGTGAGTGTTTACAAAATTTAATAGACGCTGAATAAGACTAAGCAGAAAATCGAATTAGTACATATTCTCGTTACAATGATTTTACTCTGTTGTTGTATGGGTCTCTTGAAAAATAATTATCTGGTCATCATGCTTGTTTAAAGATTTCCTGAAAGAAGATTTGAAATGATATGCTCGATAAAAATCTGAAAATATTCTACCACTTCAGTTGAAGAAATTAAAACACTTCATTCAACACATATTCAATTTTTCCTAGGATAATAGGTTTGTTTTTCTATTCCCCTTTTTTGGCATATCTCTCTTTGGCTTTCTGTGCATGCCTTCAGCCATCTGTTCAATTCCTTTCTTTTTTCCTGGTCCAACAATTGAATTTTCTTCAGTAATTCCTCATCAGAAGGCTATAAAAGCACCATCAAAATATTCAAGAGAAAATATCAAAACACAGCTTGAGCTACATTACATTTTCATCGTAACGATTGAATGATGTTGAACTTTCTGGTTTGGATGCCGATTCTTCCATGAAATATTTAACATCATCCTGGTATGCCATTCGACTGGTTGTAGGTTCATTTATATGTAAGCTTGTAGCTTCATCAGAATCTCCATCTGAAACAGAATCGCTTCTCCGACCAAACATAAATGCAGCATGTATATGCTTACACAATATGGTTTTTATACTGTTACTAGAACAGTCACATTTATATTGGTGTAAGCATATTTTACATTCTGCACAATATCCCATTCGGCAATCTTCATCACAAGAAGTGATGATCGAAACATTATAATATTTATCTTCGTATTGAGATTTCACTCTAAAACAATTCTTACCAACATTCTCCACATTTTCTTTCATCATGAGGGATTTACAATGTGCTTCCACAGTAACCCTATGATAGTAGTTGTTAGCATTTGGTCTTTCCCTGAGAAGAATTTGTTTCCACATCTTCTCATCCACTATTTGGTCAAAAAAATCCAATAGCTTTTCTACCCTGGAATAAAGTTAAATTTAATGAGGATTTCAAATAATAACTAGATAAATACCTTATATTCTTTTTTCCTTCCATTTTATTGTATTTCAAATATTTATTCAGACTTTCTATTGCCATATTGGTATTTATTCCAGCCCCTTTTCTATAGCAATAGGCCCACATCATAATTCTCTCCTTATTCTGGAAATAATAGCTGAAAAAACACAATCAGTTAAAGCAGGCTAAAATCAATCCAACAGTAATTGAACTTGATCTTCGATTTGTAAGGCAAGATTTCTATATTAAGTGAATAATCAAACCTGCACAAGCCTATGGAATAAGAATTGAATTTCTTATGTAGCTTCTAAGAGTTTTTTGTCGAAGGAGAATATACAGGATATGAATGGAAAGAGCATTGCACTCACGTTTTCAAATAACTCAAAAAACCATTTTCATGATTCTCTTCCAAGCGTCCAAAATAGTTGTTTACTAGACTTTCAAATTTAGTTTCATCTAATTCTTGATGGATTTTCCTCAATTCCATCTTCATTTCCTTCCTCATTTTGGGGTCCTGAAGCTTTCTGCGGCCTTGGATGTTCCAATTTTTGACTATATGCCAGCTGCATAGAAGTCTTCTCAATGGCTTTTCGGGTTGCATTACTTTGATCCATGCATTATAGTATTTGGGATCATCATCGCTCATAAGGAAATCAGCCTCTATGGATCTACCTAGCCTAGATTTAAATACTGTAAAAAAAATTTCTTGAATTATTTGATCTTTTCTATTACTAATGAAGAATGCTACTGGGAATCCAGTGTTGCTTTCACCCTTCACCAATACTATAGTTAATTCCCAATTTCTCTGATTGGTGCCATGTGTGCCATCTATACATATAATGCTTCCATGTTCTTTCAATTTCTTTTCCATCACCCCATTCATAAAGCCAACAGCGAAATCTTCTTCCAACAAACCAGGATAACTATCCCCTGGAATTAAATAAGCACTATTTTATCCTAACTAACATGCACCCAATACACGATGATCAAGTCAAAAATATTAAGATAATGAATCGAGTCGATCCATATCTCTACCTAATACCAACTAATAGTTAATAGTTTGAAAAGGGGGTTATATTTCACTGCGACCGCAAGGTCTTATGATATCTAATGGTATCTGGTATCTAATACCAGCTATCTAAATATTCTTAAAATCTACACTACGTTACGACTTGAAAACAAACCCTCACCAATATTTTTAAATAAAAATGCCTGATTTCGACCTTGTTGATTCCACTCTTGAATTTTCAATGAAGTTGCTACCATGTCATCTTTATGCCTTCGATTATCTATATTAAATTTCAATCTGATGTTTATCAAGTCCTGTGGTGTCAATACATTCATTCTTGTTAAATTCTCATCTGCTATTTTTCTTGCATCTTGGAGAATTCTGTTGTTGGGAACACCTTCTTTCAACTTCTCCACAATCTGCAATTCCTCTGTTTTTTTCAATCGCTTGGTACGGAGCTCATCCTCATGTCCTATATGGGTTTCTATAAAATCAGTGGTAACCTGCCCTATAAAGTGAAAATGATCAAACGGTTAAAATTAGATCCCGCATTTTCAAATATTCACCATTAATCAGAATTCTAGCTTCGATTCTTGATGGACACACTCCTTTAATCTTTATAGTACCCCCAATTTTACGCTTACGATCTTTGCTATTGGAAATATATCCTTAAAAAAATTCATCATATATATAAGATTCTCCCACATTGTGAATGCAAAAATTATACCTTTTGTGTCACTTCTATTACAATTATAAATAATTATTTTCTCTCCTTTCTTATCTTTTCTGGTTGTCTGGCAAGCATAATCCACTTCCCTGTTTCCTAGGTTTCTCCAGACTGTGAATTCTTCGAAATTCGAAAATTGCTGACTGGATCGAGTTATCTCAACTTCGTGAAAATCTTTTAAATGTTTCAAGAGTAATCTATGGAACGAAAATCCTTGCACATTCGTACACAAAGGGCAGATGATGCGCTGTGCCGAAATTTTTCTTGATGAAGATTCTGCTACCCTACAGATTTCATATTTTCTGTACATACACTTAAAACTTAAAGTGGATGTTAAAAGATTTATATTTCACTGAGTACTTACATTTCTTGTTCTGCCATTTTCCTCTAAATTACTCGATAAATTTGAGAATAATAATAAGCACAAATGAGATTTTATTCAACTTCAAAAAGTTCAATAATTCGTTCATTCACCGAAAAATGTAATAGCAGCTAGGACAATGGACAATGTTTACATAAACAATGTGCGCCGCAGAGCCCGCAGATCGAAGTTACGGAATTTCCAACTCGGAGATCGGAGATCCACGAACCGGTACGAACCTTGCCGAAACAAATCTACTTTTAATGTATCCTCTGAGAGAGAGCGGTTAAATTTCAAATAGAATCTGCTTACAATAACTCACCGCGTGAAATTCCTCCGCCCTCCCCTAATGAGCCGGTCCTCTTCAAGCATATTGCCATAAAAAAGATAAAATTTTTTTTTGTATATCCCATTTTTGTGTTAGGAACTCAAAAACTGTAATTTAAGGAAAGTCGACCTCATTGAAATTGCGACTACTTATAAGTTGTTTTTCTCCAAAATATGACAATAAATGACAATAAAAAATCTTCGAGCATTCAAAGACGACATCATAATATACAACCAATCCAAATGTTCATACACCGGAATAACATATGTATTTCATTACCTGAGCTTAACATAAGAAGAGAATAGAAAATTAAATTCCTATATAACCAAACATAAAAAATTACGAAAAGCACTGCCGTGAAGTCATGAGTTTTTGAGCGCTCGTACAACCACCTTGTAGGTAGATTCGCATTTTCCAGTTTTAGAAAACAATTGAAGGAATTTTCAACAGCTGTCAAAAAAATTATCAAACGAAACTCCAGACTTTGTCTGTGCTTCAGCTGACCAATTTTTTTTCGATAATTCGCTAGAATTTTCGACGGTATCTATGGTCTTGGTGATGCGATCTGGACGAAATTTCGCACGTAGTTTGAATATTCCTCATCTAGGTGCAAAATTTCATTCCAATCAAATCGGAAGTTTCGAAATTATCAGGAACAGAATATTTTGAACGGCCATATTTACGGAACCTCTAGTCTAATTTTGCTCATTGGTGAACGTGACCGTGAAATTCGCGATCCAAACCCACCCTGAAAATTTCAAGTTCCTAGGCCTTTCCCTTCGGAAGTTATATTTTCCTATGGTTTATATGGTTCTGGTCATGCGATCTGGACAAAATGTTGCTTTCATATATCATTCTCGTTTAAAATACAAAATTTTATCTCGATCGAATCCGTAGTTTCGAAATTATCGAGAAAACAAAATTTCAAACGACCGTATTTACGGAACCCCTAGTATAATTCTGCTCATTTCAGATCTTCACCTATCCTGAAAATTTCAAGTCCCTAGGCCTTTCCGTTCGAAAGTTATGATTTTCTATGCTTTCTATGGTTCTGGTCATGCGATCTAAAGAAATGTAGCTTGAATATATCATTCTCCATTAGTATACAAAATTTCGTCACTATCGAATCTGTAATTTGGAAATTATCAAGAAAACTAAATTTCAAACGACCATATTTACGGAACCCCTAGTATAATTTTGCTCATCGATCGAATCTGTAGTTTCAAATTAATCAGGAAAACAAAATTTCGAGCGGCCATATTTACGGAACCCCTCGGCGAATTTTGCCCAATAACGAACTCAACCGCGGCATTCGAGATTCGAACCTACCCTGAAAATTTCAAGTTTCTAGGACATTCCGTTCGAGAGTTATCGTGTATACGGACGGCCGGACGGACGGACAGACTCGAATTTTTACGGATTCGTCATCAGTGAGTCGAACATAGTTGTTTGAGAAAATTTTCGGCTCAAAATTCGAAAAATACAGACATCCTGACGAAATTATATAGCCCTCGTGTAAGTAGTACGAGCGCTCAAAAAGCATAAACTGTGAAGTTCACTAACATTATACTTATGCCTTATGTCAAAAACAGAGTGCCCATGGTGAGCGCAAAATACTCACAGTTCAGTTCTTTCACATTTCAATCAAATCATTTTCGATGGAGATGAATTGAAAAGTGCAATTCGCTCCAAGACTTTTATTTGGTTCATTAGACATTTCCAAGTACAACTCATTCATTTTGCGCTTTTCAATCAAACATTTCAACCATTCCCCAATAATACACATTAACATTTGTCTACAAAAACCTATGGTAGGACCGCGAAAATATAAATTTTAATGATAGTTCAGACTGTTCACAGTACTTTGTATGCGACCTGGTATTATACCACAACAATGAAGGTTCGTAGCTTGTGGTAGATGCATTCTGATAATATTAGGTATCTCTGTCATCTTCTTGTAATGATCCCAATTCATCAAAGTAATGTGCTGAGCTGTCGAACGGGGGCAAATAATGGCACGTGTATGCCAGAAGTCAGGTTAAAAGCCAAGAGGGTATCCCTAATTTTCAGAGGACAACAACTATCACAAATATTCACCCTCTACCCACCGTGTCGATATTCAGATGTTTACATGGTTGTTTCCGGAATTTTGTCTAGCGGCTGTCTAGTGTCTGACGCGAGGGCCCTTTGACTTCCTATCTGCCCCAAAAGGTGCAGGTCTCTACTTCCTTGACAAGGCCCATCTGGACACTATTAGGATCAGGGCGGAAAGGTCATAAATATTCTTCTGTCCGAATCTGGATTAAGTGACCACTTAGAAAACAAATTTGCGAATCAACTTCTGTCGTGTCTTATTAATTATCTAGAGAAAAAAACAACAGGTGCATCTATATAAAGAGGACTAATTCCATAATCTAACCCTGAAGTCGTCTTCAAAGTCGATTTCAGGTTGGATAACACTTTGATTTTCTATGTCAGCTCAGAATTAGTCAGTTACTTAATGCGATATGTTTGATACAAAATTGTTCATTTCGAATTATTTACGAGTGATAACTGGCATTTGAGCTTCAAATTTCGAGGTAATCTGGTGTTATAGGTATTTGTTCATCCGAAATGGTGAAAAACAGATAAACCAAGAGTTTCTCTTTTCCATACAGTCACAGATAACAGATACATTCTTTTTGAGCGATCGTTCTACTTACTCGAGGGCTATATCATTTTGTCACGATGTCTATTTCTCGAACCTAAAATGGTCTTAATCTACAGGGTTCGACTCACTGATGACGAATCCGTCGAAAATTCATGTCTGTCCATCCGGCCGGCCGTAAGCACGATAACTTTCGAACAGAACGACCTAGAGACTCGAAATTTTCAGTGTGGGTTCAGTTCCCGAATGCCTCGGTTGAGTTCGTTAATCGGCCAAATTCCACCAGGGGTTCTCCTGATTACTTCGAAACTGCTGATTCGATCGAGATGAAATTTTGCATTCAGGTGGAAAATGACGTGTTCAAGCTACATGCGAAATTTTGTCCAGATCGCATGGCCAGAACCATAGAAACCATAGAAAATTATAAGTTTCGAAAGGAAAGCTGTAGAGGCTTGAAATTTTTAGGCTATGTTCGAATCTCAAAGGCCGAGTTCGTTATTGGGCAAAATTCGATCAGTCACGATGTCTGTATTTTTCGAATTTTGAGCCGAAAATGGTCTCAATCGACAATGTTCGACTCACTGATGATGAATCCGTCGAAAAATTCGAGTCTGTCCGTCCGGCCAGACGTATACACAATAACTCTCGAACTACAGACCTGAAATTTTCTGTATGGGTTGAGTTCCCAAATGAAGAGGTTAAGTTCGTTAATGGGCAATTAAAAAAAAAGTTTTGATAAGAAAATTATAACTTTGTAATGGAAAGGCCTAGAGACTTGAAATTTTCAGGATAGGTGTGGATCTCGGATGTCGCGGTCACGTTCACCAATGAGCAAAATTAGACTAGTCGTTGGTCGTTCGAAATTTAGTTTTCTTGATGATTTCCAAACTACGGATTTGATCGTGACGAAATTTTGTATTTCGATGGAGATTGATATATTCAAGCTATATTTTTCCCAGATCGCATGACTAGAACCATAGAAACCATAGAAAATCATAACTTTCGAAAGGAAAGGCCTAGGGACTTGAAACTTTCAGGGTGGGTTCGGATCGAGAAGTTCGCGGTTACGTTCGTCAATGAGCAAAATTACACTAGGGGTTCCATAAAAATGGCCGTTAAAAATAATTTAAATCTGATAATTTCGAAAATACTCATTGGATTTAAATGAAATTTTACACATAGATGAAGAATAATGTATTCGAAATTCGTGGGAAATTTTGTCCAGATCGAATCACCGAGAACTTAGATACCGTAGAAAATTCTGGCGAATTATCGAAATAAAATTGGTCACCTAAAGCACTGACGTGAATTCTGAATTTTCGCCTTAGTTTGAAATTTTTTTTGATATCTGTCAAAATTTTTTCAATTGGTTTCCAAAACTGTAGAATGCGAATCTACCTACAAGGAGGGTGAACGAGCGCTCAAAAGCTCCTGACTTCACGGCAGTGCCTTTCATCATTTTTCATTTCACTCTTTATTCCCATCTGAATTTTTACCTACATAAATAACCTTCGTTCAAATTTTTAGTGAAACATGAAATGACATATTCGCATAATAAAACTGATGTGTAAACCAGGCCCCGAACGCCGTACAGAAGGATTTTTCATATCGATTGTTTCAATAATATGCGTTGCGCGTAACGTATACTGTAAAAATTTCAGAGCAAATTGAATCATTTTTTTTCTTTTTGAGCGCTCGTACTACTTACACGAGGGCTATATCATTTCGTCACGATGTCTGTATTTTTCGAATTTTGAGCCGAAAATGGTCTCAATCGACTATGTTCGACTCACTGATGACGAATCCGTCGGAAAATTCGAGTCTGTCCGTCCGTCCGTCTGTCCGGCCGTAAGCACGATAACTCTCGAACGGAACAACCTAGAGACTTGAAATTTTCAGTGTGGGTTCAGTTCCCGAATGCCTCGCTTAAGTTCGTTAATGGGCCAAATTCCACCAGGGGTTCTGTAAATGTGGCCGTTCGAAGTTTTGTTTCCCTGATTACTTGAAAACTACAGATTTGATCAAGATGAAATTTTGCAATCAAATGGAAAATGAGGTGTTCAAGCTACATGTGAAATTTTGTCCAGATCGCATGACCAGAACCATAGAAACCATAGAAAATTGTAACTTTTGAACGGAAACGCCTAGGGACTTGAAATTTTCAGGATAGGTGTGGATCTCGAATGTCGTAATCACGTTCATCTATGAGCAACATTATACAAGGCATTCCGTAAATACGGTCGTTTGAAATTTCATTTTCTCGATGAATTCGAAACTACGGATTCGATCGAGATGAAATTTTGTATTTTAATCGAGAATGATATATTGAAGCAATATTTTGTCCAGATCGCATGACCAGAACCATAGAAACCATAGAAAATTGTAACTTTTGAACGGAAAGGCCTAGGAACTTGAAATTTTCAGGGTGGGTTTGGATCGCGAATATCGCGGTCACGTTCAACAATGAGCAAAATAAGACTAGGGGTTCCGTAAATATGGCCGTTCAAAATATTTTTTTCCTGATAGTTTTGAAACTACTGATCGGATTGGAATGAAATTATGCACCTAGCTGGGGAATAATATATTCAAACTACGTGCAAAATTTTGTCCAAATCGCATCACCAAGACCATAGATACCGTAGAAAATTCTAGCGAATTATCGAAAAAAATTGATCAGCTGAAGCACTGACATGAAGTCTGGATTTTCGCCTAAGTTTCAGAATATTTTTGACAGCTGTCAAAAATTCCTTCAATTGATTTCTAAAACTGGAAAATGCGAATCTACCTACAAGGTGCATGTACGAGCGCTCAAAAGCTCCTGCCTTCACGGCAGTGCTTTTCGTAATTTTTTTCATTACTGGAAATGAAAATCAGAAATCCCTTGGAGATTCCATTGGTTTGAAAAAACTGAACCTTCCTCTCCTGCATTCAATTTGATCACAAGAAAATAGACCATACAGGTCAAGGTGCCTCCATTGGGGTGTATCGCTTTTAATGGCCAAGCTGGTCAGCATGATATAGATGTACGTGAATATGTGAAAAGACAGGTGTGGTGTGTATGGTCATTTCACCACAAAAAGCACCATGTACTTTGTTACATAAATATTAACAAGAATAGAGTTGGAGTGATTATTGAACAATAGTATTTCCCATCGCAAATTGATTTTTTGTTTTTTTTTTAACCAGCCACCATTATTTCACCCCTATTATGTCAGCAAAGCCAAAAATTGTCGAGAATTTGTCGCGAATGAAAGGAAAATTGACACGGTTCTAGTTTTATCAATAGGGGGTGGCTCTGCTAACTACATATAATATATAAAGTTAGCAAGACCACTCACAAATGAAGATGAAATATCATCGCAATGGCTATGAATAATTGTCGATAACTGAAGCATTCAACATTCCTCATGAGTTGTGTATTCTAACAAGGCATCTGAATATCCAGCCCAAACAAATTTATTCTTAAAATTGTTAATTGTCAAACAAAATCGAAACTATGGCTCTGACAGCCAAGCTTCTATCGAAGCTCTGAGCTTTAATATAATCTATACAAATAAGTTGCCTGGGCGAACTCAACAAACTAGACAAGATCGACAGGACCTTGGATCAAAGGGGTCTCCTTGTTTTGGGTTTCTGAACACTCCGGAATCGGGGTGAACGGGGTGGCCAATGCACTGGACAGAAATAGGACAGTAACCTCCTTTGTAGGACCAGGATCTTTCTGTGGCTAAGGCAAAAACACATACAAAGTAAAGTTCGGAAAGAAAGAGGGGATTGACAGGTTTGCAGTCTGGTGGAATCTTCCAGAACTTCAGCACTGAGAAACTTTCGTGGAGAGGAGAAATAATAACCTTCTTCTACTCTATTGGAGTTCATTAGTATTCTGGAACTGCAGTGCGAGCTGCAGCTTAGGATATACCTCGTTCAGCTTCATTTCGCCGAGGGCACTATACAGGATGTCCGGGAAAATGTGGGAAATCTCTCAGATTCAGATAAAACATAAAAGAATAAGAAGACAAGTTCCCATAATTTTTTTTCCTAGCGGCCCTCCCTACGGCCCCTCTAACATCCAATAATAATGATGATAATGTGAGATATCTGATTATTCGTTCTGAAAAATTCCGTCGAGCCACCAAAATGAAATATTTTCATTAGGGATAAGATGAATGGCTGCAGTTTATTATGATTTCTGAAAGATGCAAACTGACATAATGTTTGATTGGCATATGCACCTTTTCTAAACAACTGCAGAATGGAATTGGTTTTGCAAGATGCATCATGCCTAAAGTGTTCGAATTACACCTAGTGTTTATACCTACGTATATTTACGATTTGCGTTGGCGTATGGCGTATGCCTTCTACAACGAGAATGGAAAGCACGTGTTCGAGATGTAGGTAACAATAAACATCTACGAGGGTGATTGATTTTGAGGAACACAGTTTCAATCAACCCAAATTTATTCCCCAGAATGAAAAGAAAAGAAAACAAAATTTTGGTTTATCGTTTCCAAAAATTGATAATTGGGATCTTCGGAGAATACAACACTTTTTTTTCAGTTCGTTTTTCATCAAGATTGAAAATGTATGCGATTTGAAGTGATTTACAAATAAGACTCAAATGTTATGTTACAAGAGTCTTGAAGACTGTCTAGGAAACCTTTCCTTTCCTTCCGAAGCACCAAACGGCTCCAAAGTGCTTCGAGTTGTTGAAAAAAGGTTACACGGGAAAAATAAAAACCCTGATTTTGTGCCCACTACCAAGTTGGTAAAGAAGTTCCTGGAAGATCACATACCATAAAATTCACCATCAGGGACTCGCAAAAAGCTTTCCTCTACCCAGCAAAGACTGCACAAGAATTGGGGATTGGTAATTGATGCACTTCTGAAATTCCAACAAGATATTCATCAAACCTTTGGTTAATGCAATTGGTGAGGATACAACCGGAATTCAGGAAGTCTACCGTAAAACAGGATGAATAGAAACACATTCTGATGTTCAAATGCTCATATCTCTTGAAAGGAAAATAATTGAATATCCATATTCTGTCAAGAGTCTGGTCACACTTAATACAAGAGACCCTCGTTCAGAAAATTTGTGTGCAATTGATAATTCCTGCAAAAAAAAATATGTTGCTTGTTTCTATTCGCCGTCGAGGTGGGGTGAATGAAAACTGCTTCTGGTCTACAGCGGGGTTGGAAACCGATATAAAATCGAGTATTTTCCAATATCAAATGAAATAATGGGTTTACCTTAAAACTACCCACTTTGGAACATGTGTGTTTCTTGAATTATATCCATCTGCCATCAAATGTCAGAGTTTCTTTTGTGGACTTATAAACTAATGTTTGGTTAATGTTTTGATTTATGTTGGCCATACAAACATCTGGAACATCAGGATAAATCTTTTTTTCCAATATAAAATTTGAACTTCCCGGTCTTCAACTAACAAGAAGCCACATTTTATATGCTTTCTAAAATCAACCTAACATTCACTAATTAACTTAGCCTACGATACTCATTACTTGACAGTTTTACAAAACCCTCAGTTGGGCAGTGTTACCTACTGTTTGAAACTTTGGTTTTAGTATAATTCGTTGGTTACGCTCTTGAAAATCGCTTGGCGTTCTTTGTTCCTTCGAGAATATATGATATTAGAGTACGGAATTATAACAAAACTTTCTTATTTTTTGTTTCTATTCACCACAGTTTCCATCCACCCCATTTTACCGGTTTACATACTTTGTACCTTCAAAGTTATGCATGAAACAAAAAGCATCCTACGGAGCAAACTCTTCAGGAACTTTTCGCCTTGCCTCTGTAGAATTCCAAAAAATGAGTGCAGCTCGAATCCAGATCAAACCATAATCTCACATTCGGCTCCTGTCGATTCGTATTGTTATAAGAAAGCGGAAATGGATGTGGAAGTGTCGACGAAAATAGAATCGAATTTATGCTCCCCTTTCATTGAACATGCAACATGAAGCACGGATTTTATTATGTCTTTGCGTACCCCAACGCAGCTATTTTAGAACCCTTCAGCTGGTGTTCCTCCTGCCGATGCACACCTACGACAAATCCTGAAACGGCAATCTGCGAAGATTTATATGAACCTGCGTGAACATTGAAAGAACGAACTCGGTTTTCAGTGTTGTATTGCGAAATGGGATGAGTGTTTCGGACCATAAAGGTCTGTGTTTACTTCAGATATCAGGCTTTTGAAAAAAAATTACGAAAAGCACTGCCGTGAAGGCAGGAGCTTTTGAGCGCTCGTACATGCACCTTGTAAGTAGATTCGCATTTTCCAGTTTTAGAAATCAATTGAAGGAATTTTCGACAGCTGTCACAAAAATTCTGAAACTTAGGCGAAACTCCAGACTTCATGTCAGTGCTTTAGGGGACCAATTTTTTTTCGATAATTCGCTAGAAATTTCTACGGTATCTATGGTCTTGGTGATGCGATCTGGACAAAATTTGGCACGTGGTTTGAATACATTATTCCTAAGCTAGGTGCAAAATTTCATCCCAATCAGTAGTTTCGAAATTATCAGGAAAAAACTATTTTGAACAGCCATATTTACGGAACCCCTAGTCTTATTTTGCTCATTGATGAACGTGGCCGCGATATTCGCGATCCAAACCCACCCTGAAGAATTCAAGTTCCTAGGCCTTTCCGTTCAAAAGTTACAATTTTCTATGGTTTCTATGGTTCTGGTCATGCGATCTGGACAAAATATTGTTTTAATATATCATTCTCGATTAAAATACAAAATTTCATCTCGATCGAATCCGTAGTTTCGAAATTATCGAGAAACCGAAATTTCAAACGACCGTATTTACGGAACCCCTAGTATAATCGTGCTCATTGATAAACGTGAACGCGACTTTTCAGATCCACACCTATCCCTAGTCCCTAGGCCTTTCCGTTCGAAAGTTATGATTTTCTATGGTTCTGATCATGTGATCTGGAGAAATGTAGCTTAAATATATCATTCTCCATTTTTATGCAAAATTTCGTCACGATCGAATCTGTAGTGTTGAAATTATCAGGAAAACTAAATTTCAAACGACTATATTTACGGAACCCCTAGTATAATTTTGCTCATAGATGAACGTGATCACGACATTCGTGATCCACACCTATCCTGAAAATTTCAAGTCCCTAGGCGTTTCCGTTCAAAAGTTACATTTTTCTATGGTTTCTATGGTTCTGGTTATGCGTACTGGACATAATTTCACATTTAGCTTGAACACCTCATTCTCCATTTGAGTGCAAAATTTCATCTCAATCAAATCTGTAGTTTTCAAGTAATCAGGAGAACAAAATTTTGAACGGCCATATTTATGGAACCCCTGGTGGAATTCTGCCCATTAACGAACTTAACCGAGGCATTTGGGATCTGAACCTACACTGAAAATTTCAAGTCTCTAGGTTGATCCGTTCGAGAGTTATCGTGCTTACGGCCGGCCGGACGGACGGGCGGACAGACTCAAATTTTCCGACGGATTCGTCATCAGTGAGTCGAACATAGTCGATTGAGACCATTTTCGGCTCAAAATTCGAAAAATACAGACATCGTAACGAAATGATATAGCCCTCGTGTAAGTAGTACGAGCGCTCAAAAATAGGTCAAAGTAGGTACATGAAACGAAGAAATAGCCCAAATAACTTTCTATCAAACAAACCATCGTCAACGACATCAAGAGAACATTTACTGACGAATTTTTCAACTTTGATACCAACCGTTGGAGCAAAATGATAACGCTCTTGTTCATATAAATAAGATCGCAAAAAAATTCAGTTTTTTCACATGAAAAAAAATTAGAAACCGGGGATGAGTTTGATGAGACTTGAAGCCAAGAAGCGTTGTAGGAGTTCAATGCCTAGATGGGTGACCGCTCTTCTGTCAGTGCTATTATCGAATCAATTTTTTTATTTAACGCTCGTTATAATATTGGGGTGGACAAGTGAGAACCGTGATGTTCTCTCTTCAGTTCCAAGTACCCTGATATTATTGAGCTATATGTTTCGATACGAAGTATAAAATCGTAACCTTACATGTGGTTGACCTGGTCCTATAAAGCTTTGTGATATTTTTATACTTCAATTAGTATTTTCCGGACCGGAAACAGGCGAAATTAAATCTGGAGCACGTGCGGTACCTACTTCCAAAATCCAAAAGCAGTTTTACTAATTGACATGGCAAAGAATGGAGTTGAATAACAATAACAGGTTATTCAAAAACTAAATTTCCCGCGAAAAGAACAACAATAACGATGTTAAGTGAATGCTACAGTTCCGAAGTGATTTTGAAAATCTTTTAAAAATTTTAAATATTTCGCGCTGACAAGCATGACTCTTGAATCTAATCCATGAAACTAGGAGAAAAAGAAAAGTTTAGAATTGCTCAACATTCCTGGGACAAAGACCCAATGGTAAAATAGGAAAGAGCCCTCATAATATCCAAGGAAGAACATTGGACAAGGGAAAAAATGAAACACACGCATCTTACACTGACAGATGACAGATAATCCTATCAGTACCCCCAGCCCGGACCTGTGGATGCAGGTCATTAGAAGAAAAAAATCGATCTTGAACGGCAAAAATCACCAAAAATATTGTAGTAGTATCGTACCTAGTTTGTAATTTTGCAATGAAATGAATCTGGACGAAATCCCAGAGCTGCCCTGAAGACGGTCCGAAACGTCGAAACGTGGAAACTACAACGGCGATGGATATTGGTCCAAATAACCTTTCATTAAATAGCCATCCTCAACAACATCAATACAATATCTGAGTATTATAGGTTCGATTCTTCTTTTTCAAGCACTCGTTCTACTGACACGAGGGCTATATCATTTCGTCTTAATTTTTCGAATTTTGAGCCGAAAATGATCACAATCGACCTGGTTCGACTCACTGATGACGAATCTGTCGAAAAATTCAAGTCTGTCCCTCCGGCCGTATAAACGTTAACTCTCGAATGAAACGACCTAGAAACTTGAAATTTTCAGGGTAGGTTCAAATCTCGAATGCCGCAGTTGAGTTCGTTATTGGGTAAAATTCGACCAGTAGTTCCAAAATATGTCCCTTCAAAATATTTCTTTCCTGATAATTTCGAAACTATTGATTCGATCTGAATGAAATTTCGCACATAGATGAAGAATAATGTATTTAAAATGCGTTCGAAATTTTGTCCAGATGGCATTACCAAGACCATGGAAGATTCTAGCGAATTATCGAAAAAAAAAATCCTTATATTCCTGCAACAGCTGATTCGGCATAATTGACAAAGAGCTGCTGTAATTTTTTGACAGCTTTAAAAACCTTTTTTCAATAGAAAATGGACGAACGAGCGCTAAAAAGCTCCCGACTACACGTCAGTAGTTCTTATAATTTTTTTTATTTATTTAGTTGCGCAAAAGAACATTTACGGGATCATCCCCATTTACAAATGAAATATAAAACAGCAATAAAAAAAAAAAATGTCAACCATAAAAAAACCAATACAGCAAAAATACTAAAAATCGATCTGTAACGATGAAATGAAATAAACAACATTCGTAACATTCCCAGCACATGGCAAACGCCGAAAATCAATTAAGTGCACCCACTTTTCTCTTAAACTGACCAAGGCTACAAAAAAATTCTTAATTTTTATTATGTTCAGAGAACTTCAGTTTAACCCTTGAAAGCAATGGGTTCGTTATCTTTTTTTGGGAGAGGGAGGGGACCAATAAGAACTTCTATTATACGGTATATTTTCAATTCAAAATTTGTCTATCTCTATTCCATAAGTAATATAGAGAAAACTTCCAAACGGGGTACGGAGGTTTGATGCATTTTTTTATTTTTGATTTATTCCAAGGAAATATTAAATTTTTCCCTAAACAGCAGCTTAAGTTCATTATTGGAGAAAATGAACAAATCGATTAGTCGATCCGACGATTCCGACGTACACAAGCTGAACTTGTGCATAAAAAATATAAAAAGCACTGCCGTGAAGTCAGGAGCTTTTGAGCGGTCATTCATCCACCTTGGAGGTAAATTCGCATTTCCAGTTTTAAAAACCAATTGAAGTAATTTTTGACAACTGTGAAAAAAATTAAGGCGAAACTCTAGACTTCACGTCTGTGTTTAGGTGACCAATTTTTTTTTCGATAAGTAGCTAGAATTTTCTACGGTATCTATGATCTTGGTAATGCGATCTGGACAAAATTTCGCACGTAGTTTGAATACATTATTCTTCATCTACGTGCGAATTTTCATTCCAATCCAATGAGATTCGAACCTACCCTGAAAATTTCAGTTTCTAGGTCGGTCCGTTCGAAAGTTATCGTATATACGGCCGGCCGGACGGACAGACTCGAATTTTTCGACGGATTCGTCATCAGTTAGTCGAACCTTGTCGATTGAGACCATTTTCGGCTCAAAATTCGAAAAATACAGGCATCGTGACGAAATTATATAGCCCTGGTGTAAGAAGAACGAGCGCTCAAAAATGACATAACATTAGAAATAAGAAAAGTTTTCTTGAAACGGCTGATAGGCGAAGTTACTCAAACAAGAACTACATATTTGTTCACAAAAATTATTATCGTCCTTACATTTCTTCTTCAATATCTCCAATTTTTGCCATTATGAGTAGTACAGATTCCTTAATTAAAGATCGATCTACTCGAGCCAATGAACTTTTGAGTATATTTCGTTGTGAAGAGCTAATTTGAAAATTGTTTATTTGAACAATGGTGTGGTGTTCTGCGGATCACTGACACGTGTCTGTTTACGCATACGGTAGTCTCAGGAAAGGGAGCGAACCAGTGGTTTCATAACATCCTCTGTACCTCTTCTTTCGAAACACCGACAGGAAAGGAAGTGCACACAAATAGTAAATTTTTTGTCAGAGTCGGAATAAGATTTTTTTCCATTGGGTCCGAAATTTAAGAAGTCTTATTTGCTACCTGTAATCAATGTAATCATGATAATAATAATACATATTTATTCGAATCTAAGTATCTACAATAAGGTCAATAAGGCGATATAAAATACAAATACCTACTCTTATATTAATATCCTAAATGCAACAATGAATGACGTTTTAGGGAAATTAAAAAAAACAGTAAAATGTATAAATTGAAATTACAATTAATTTTCAACTGTATTGTACAACTACTATGGTTCTGGTCATGAGATCTGGACAAAATATTGTTTTAATATATCATTCTCGATTAAAATACAAAATTTTATCTCGATCGAATCCGTAGTTTCGAAATTATCGAGAAACCAACATTTCAAACGACCGTATTTACGGAACCCCTAGTATAATTTTGCTCATAGATGAAAGTGATCACGATAATCGAGATCCACACCTATCCTGAAAATTTCAAGTCCCTAGGCCTTTCCGTTCGAAAGTTATGATTTTCTATGGTTCGAGTCATGTGATCTGGAGAAATGTAGCTTGAATATATCATTCTCCATAAGTATACAAAATTTCGTCACGATCGAATCTGTAGTTTCGAAATTATCAAGAAAACTAAATTTCAAACTACCATATTTACGGAACACCTTGTATAATTTTGCTCATAGATGAACGTAATCACGACATTCCAGATCCACACCTATCCTGAAAATTTCAAGTCCCTAGGGGGTTCCGTTCAAAAGTTACAATTTTCTATGGTTTCTATGGTTCTGGTCATGCGATCTGGACAAAATTTCACATGTAGCTTAAACACCTCATTCTCCATTTGAGTGCAGAATTTCATCTCGATCGAATCTGTAGTTTCGAAGTAATCAGGAGAACAAAATTTTGAACGGCCATATTTACGGAACCCCTGGTGGAATTCTGCCCATTAACGAACTTGACCGAGGCATTTGGGATCTGAACCTACACTGAAAATTTCAAGTCTCTAGGTTGATCCGTTCGAGAGTTATCGTGCTGACGGCCGGACGGCCGGACGGACGGACAGACTCGAATTTTTTGACGGATTCGTCATCAGTGAGTCGAACATAGTCGATTGAGACCATTTTCGGCTCAAAATTCGAAAAATACAGACATCGTGACGAAATGATATAGCCCTCGTGTAAGTAGTACGAGCGCTCAAAAACAATAAAGATAAAACGGATAAATTAGGTAGGAATTTTAAAACAAGAGTATTAGAACATAAAAACTGTTTTATTAAAAGAAGAGGACGTATTCGGCATACGCGGATCATTTGAAAATTAATAATCATGCTTTTAAAGAAGACTTCGACATTTTGCATATGGAAAATAAAAGTAAAGATTCGAACATCTTAGAGAGCCTTGAGATAAATAAACAAAAATAGTCTGTTTTCTCATTGAACGATCAAGTAGACTTGAACAATTCACCATTATTGAATCTTTTTTGAAGTAAAAAAAAAGTTTGTCTCTCTTCTAAATTATTAAAAAAAAAATAACTAACGTCAGCTCTCACCTTCTCACTTAATGGCGGTAAGATTAGCATGATTTCATGTCATTCAGATATCATTAAATATTCAACCCGCAATAGGAGTTACGCAGAGGACTGATTGACCATTACCCCTCCTAGTGATAAGATTAGTTTGTATTAGTAGGTATAGCCAAAGACTATTCGTCTTTGGTATAGCTCAAAATTTTAGACTGTTTAGAGAATTAATCTAGTTATACCTTAAACACCTGAAGGTGATGCTTCGCATCGAAACACGTGTCATGGAATTTAACCCAATGTAGTGGATATCATACCAGTTATTCTATTGTAAGTTGGATTATGGATTTCCATCAAGTATCGGCTAATTCTATTAGAATTTTCAAAAATTATTTTATTCATCAACATATGTAGTTTCCTCCTAGAGTGATACAATCAGTCCAACGTCGCTCTAACATTTCGATACCTTTTCTACGATTTATCTTACGTCTCAAAACAGGCTTCAGTTTCGGCTATGACCTCTTCATTCAAGCCAAATGTTTTTCCGGCGAGCTTTTTTTCAGGTCTGCGAACAGGTAGTAGTCGCTGGGGGCTGAATCTGGAGAATAGGGTGGATGGGGAAGCCATTCAAAGCCCATTTCGTGCAATTTGGCCATGCTGTCAACGATTTGTGACACGGTGCATTGTCTTCTTGAAAGACCACTTTTTGAGCGCTCGTATTACTTACACGAGGGCTATATCATTTCGTCACGATGTCTGTATTTTTCGAATTTTTAGCCGAAAATGGTCTCAAACGACTATGTTCGACTCACAGATGACGAATCCGTCGGAAAATTCGAGTCTGTTCGTCCGTATACACGATAACTCTCGAAAGGAATGTCCGAGAGACTTGAAATTTTCAAGGTAGGTTCGAATCTCGAATGCCGCGGTTAAGTTCGTTATTGGGCGAAATTCGCCCAGGGGTTCCGTGAATATGGCCGCTCGAAATTTTGTTTTTCTGATTACTTCGAACCTTGTCGATTGAGACCATTTTCGGCTCAAAATTCGAAAAATACCGACATCGTGACGAAAGTATATAGCCCTCGTGTAAGTAAAACGAGCGCTCAAAAATGATTGTAATGACATAAAAATTGACAGGTATTATTTGAAGCTTGCCACTTTCTGAAAGTCATAAGTATCAGTGGTGTCACCTGTGGGTCAAAAGGCATAACCCATAGGGAACCTCTGCCGATGTAAAACACCTAGGAATTCTAGGAACTGAAATAGGTCCAGCCACCTCGTTCGTCAGTTTCCAGTCTCCGTTTACCCTTTACACAGTTTGACTTAAACTAAAATGAGAACCGGAATGACCGTCTAAAAGGGTTTTAAGAGACCTTACAAGTTGGTCGGCAAACTTACCTCTTCTACAGTGGAAGCATCGCAATGAATTTTTGGATTTCTAGACTATCGAAATCCTAGGGACTGGATTGGAATGAAATGTTGCTCATATGTAGACGAAGAATAATGTATTCAAACTACGTGCGAAATTTTGTCCAGATCGCATTTCCAAGACCATAGATACCGTAGAAAATTTTAGCGAACTATCGAAAAAAAATTGGCCACCTAAAGCACTGACGTGAAGTCTGGAGTTTCGCCTTAGTTTGAAATTTTTTTCGACAGCTGTCAAAAATTTCTTCCATTGGTTTCTAAAACTGGAAAATGCGAATCTACCTACAAGGTGGACGAACGAGCGCTCAAAAGCTCCTGACTCCACGGCAGTGCCATTTATAATTTTTATTCTATTTTCTTGTTGAAAATCGAAATTAATGGATTATAAACTGATTGTTCAAGCCCTATTGTTAAAAATGCATTAATTAATAACCTTGAATATCAGACACCAAGTCCAGAATCCAGAGAAAAAATATTGCCCTACGATTCTTCGTCTGACCACTGAGTGGATGAAGAGCGACGGCACCAAGAACCGGAACAATGTTACAAAACCCTTCGGGAGAAAGCAAAAAACATGGTCCACACAAAAGCGGTGCATTTGTCATTTAACAGGGATATCGTTCTTCCAGAAACTGATCGACTTGCTCATATAGAAATGAAATAGCACAAATTAGCTAGTTCACTGGTTTCACTATTCTTCAATCACTTTATGAAAGATTGACTAATTTACAATCTGCGAGAAAATTTATTGGTAAAATCTTATTTCTGAAAAAAAATAGACTAATGAGCTACTTAATCGGGGGAAATAATTCTACTGGGAAATAAATCTACAACAAATGTTGGTTTATAACAATATTTATCAAATACTTCTTCAATAATACATAAAATAATTCTCAACAAATTTGGCTTCAAGCTCGAGCATCGAATTTCAGTCTAGAATAGATAAGCATTGGAATAATAAAAAATTGTAGTAACAGCAAAATACTCTTTCAATAGTGGCACAATATATATCGAGTCAAATGAATATTAAAAGATTAAAAGTATCGAAATAATGAATATCATCACAATTTTATAAGATTTGCTCATAATATTCATTACAATATATTTCAAGTAATATTTTCAACTATGTTTTGTTATATTCGAACTAAATAGAAAAGAATATGTTATGTTTATATAAAAAGATAGATATGGCTACCCACAAAAAGGTTCCCCATAAATTCATGAACAAATATGTACCATGAGTGGAGATTACAGGTTTCCACCCAAATGGAAAAGTTTCCTTGAAAATTTCATGACCAATATATAAAAATAAAGAATTCATTCCTGGGTAAAAAATTGGCCTACCGCCCCATTTTCTGTAAATATCTACTACTAAAAATAAAAATGTTTCTATGAAGAACGCTAGTCCAGAAAGAATAAGAACAAAAGAAAGAGACCACAATTTTTTGTTTACTGGAACCAGGCCGTCATTTTGTTTGAAACCGCAAAGTGCAAGACCAAGAATGAGCTAGAACAGAATGTATTAATTCATATTGAAGAATCATACTTTAATAAACAATAAATTCTTACCGTAACAGTACCCCAAATTATCCATCTAATAACTTTATCTTTGACTGTTGGGTAAGTGTTCAGAATACGCCCAGCTTGCACGCCCATGTACACAATGAATAAGGAAGTAAGAATTCCTAATAAACCTGCAAGAAATTTGTAGGGTGAGTTTCGAATTACAAATTGGTTAGTTCAAGCGGCTAATAATTAGGAAAGGTTACGTGAAGCACCCTGTATGGAAGTGAAAATCGTTCCAAATTGAAGTAGCCCTAGATAAATTTCACAAATCATGATTTCACCAGTAAACGTACCTTCAGGATCATAGTGTTGCGTTGTTTCGTAAAGTTTAATTGGTTCTTTATACATGTGTTCACCAAAGATGTATCTGTCAATGTAGCCAGCTACTCCACCAGTACAATTGGAATATTTTCCACCATCATCTAATCCACCAGGTCCAAGGTAACCTACGCCACAACCTGGTACATTTACAAAGAAGGTGATGCATGTATGTATCACGAGACACACCACAATAAGTGACATGGGCATCCAGAAAGGCAGAATATCTTGAAATCGAGATGTTTGCTAAGGAAAGAGATACTTCATATTATAACATATAACTTGTATGATAGCTGAGGAATTGAATTGTCCTGCTGATATAGTTGAGAATGTAATTTCCAGAACAGGATACACTTGAGATGTATTTGGTCTCTATAAATAATCGAATTTGATTGCTCCTCTTTGAATAATTGGAAAGTAACAATAAAAAAAATTCCAGAATTTATTGTTAATAAATACAATCGGGAAACCCCTTCAAGGTATAATAATTCATCATACTTATGAAAAAAAATATCTTGTTCAATTCTAAATAAGAATTCAGAAATGAAAATTGAAAAATTATACTAGATAAACTAATGAGCAAGCCAACAAAACAATTCATGAATCCCAGATACCAACGAATATCAGATCTCATCAGTACGATAAGCAAAATGATAAATTCGATGTGAGAAACAGAAAACCTCAAAACATAAGGCAACGTGGTCCTGAGAAAATTTCCCAAATCACGCCACCTTTCCGTTCCAAGAGCAACTGTCTCAAATATCTATAGATCATAAACTGCTTTATCGGCTCTCCAAAAACAAAATAGGACAATGTTGCTTTATGTTTTAAGGTTTTCTGTTTCTCATTTTGCTAATCGTACTGATGAGATCTGATATGGATCGAAATTTGTCTACGACTGCAAAGGATGGATTCGTTGATATCTGGGATACATGAATTGTTTTGTTGGCTTGTTTATTAGTTTATCTAGTATAATTTTTTAATTTTCATTCCTGAATTCGATGAATTCAGATAAACAGCTGTATATTATTCTTCTAGTCAATTATTCAGACAAATAAGGTGAAGCTTTAATCCGTAAATTCCTTATGTGACTATCATGCTCGTAATGTTTACGGCGCGTCATACATTTGTGTTTTGTTTTAGGAGAGCCGATAAAGCAGTTTATGATCTACAGATATTTGAGACAGTTGCACTTGGAACAAACAGGTGGCGTGATTTGGGGAATTTTCTGAGGACCAGGTTGCCTTATGTTTTAAGGTTTTCTGTTTCTCCCATCGAATTTATCATTTTGCTAATCGTACTGATGGATCGAAACCGGTCTACGATTGCAAATGATGGATCCGTTGGTATCTGGGATACATGAATTGTTGTGTTGGCTTGCTTATTAGTGTTTATCTAGTATAATTTTTCAATTTTAATTCATTATCTGAATTCGATGAATTCAGATAAACAGCCGTATATTATTCTTTTATTTTATTCTGAATAAGAACATTTGTTTGCAATATTTCGGCATTGGGAGTTCACAGCGATTTGTCCGAATATTATTATTATTATACTATCGTATTCGATCAAATTGGACGATCCAAATGAACATAATATGCTTCACGACCCCCCTGGGCTCATTGAGGTCCAGCTTGAAGAGGCATTTATTACTAAGGCAGAATTTGTGAATGAATTTTATGTTTTGTTTTTATAGGAAATTTTGTAAGTGAACAATTTTTTTTTAGGGTTAAGTGGAGTAGCTCTAATGCTAGCCTTCGCGCTGTTGTTATAAATGTAAATAGTAGCATTTAAATGAAGACACTAATATTATTATCATTGAATATATATGGAATTTTCCGACTTAAGCGATAACCACAAAGCAAAAACAACATTTGGTTGGAAATGGCCTGAGAAATGAATAATCAATGAAAATGGCCAGAATAACGTTCCCATAAACAGATCATCATCAAAAACAACTAACTTCAAGAGAATAATTAAATATTTATGTACGAGTAAATTAGTTTACTTGTATAAAATGAGAATGTGGAGGTTGGGATACATTCGATTGAATTTCATCATTATTATTCCAAATCTGTGACGGGATAGTGAACAACAAGCATAATCAATACAAATTACGTTGACATGAAATAATGGAGTTGAAATTGGCTACATGATCAGAACAGAGTTTGGTTATCTGATGTAGAGAAGCTGTCTTATAATTCAAAAGAGAAGATTTATTGTTCTGGGAGAATGGGGCAATCTTTTTGTTGGTAACAGTTGTAGGAAGAAGGCCTTGGTGAATTGCAACAAAGGAAAGTGTTTGCTCACTGAACGTCAAATTCAAAGTAGTACAACTTATAGACAAGTTTGAATTAATTTGTTTCAAAAATATATGTTGTGTAGTTTTTGAAATATATACAGTTCCACACCATTACTACGGAGCAGTGTGCCATTTTATCTTATGGAGAAATATTTTTCACTTACTTCTTCCTCAATTCTCTTTTTGAATATAACTTCTATCATGCCAATAATTAAGTATGAGATTCCCAAACGCTGCAAAACTCCAGGATAACGTAATTGAGCTACTGTCGACATATTATGGTTAGAGTTTATGACGACACCAAGCAGAATCAAAATTAAAGATCTTCTCACGATCTGAAAGAATAATAGACGTCTAGGAACAGCATGTCTGAGCTTTTTTTGAAGAGAAATGGCCATGGACATTCCCATGATCCACATAAACCTGAAAAATATAAATCATGAAAATAAATAACGATTGGACTGGACGATGTTCAATATTTTTTATAATCATTTCTATGTCAAGGTCTCGGATCACGATTTTAATCGATTTATCATGGGAAAGGTATTGAGAATGTAAAAATAAAAGAAAGTTCAAAGACTGAAGTTAGATTAGAAACAGCGATAGTAACTCACCAGGGAAATACTAGATCTGCCAAAGTCAAACCATTCCAAATAGAATGACTGAAAAACCAATATTTACCACCTCCATAATTTACAAATATCATAACCACAATACACACTCCACGAAAAACATCAATTGATTTTATTCTATTAGGGTGTTTTTTTATTGTTGGGGCTTTTGGAATAACAAGCAATGACCCAGAGGTTTCTCCAAGATCCTAAAAAGATAAACTGCTTATTTGAGGATAAATATTACACATATTTATGGATTTTCAAAATATGATATATCGTCGTCTTCAGAAAAAAATTGCGTAACTCCATTTGACAAAATTTTATAAAAAACACTTTCAAAATCAGATTTTTGAACATTATTTGTATTAACTTATTGAAATATATGCAATTTTATTTATCTATTTAAAGAGTGAAAAGGGTTTTTTCAAAAAACTCATATTATTAACCAGTTGCCCAACAGATTGCACCAAAATACCATTTCCTGAAAAATATGGAGTTACATAGTTTTCTCCAGAACACGACGATATGTATATGATATCTCGACATGTTCTGGAGGTATTCACCAATTGTTACTTTTGTATTTCTTTAGATCATTTTTCCACACAGTTTTCACTAATGTATATTATATTACAAGCAATTCAATATAATATCCAAAACTCTTGTGGAGCAGTTTATCCAAAATGGCTACGTATTTGTTAATAATTTTGAACCTCAATTACTATGTATAAATGAGCTTAAAATGTCAGAAAAAAAAATTTTCAGTCAAAATAATTTCGTTAGATCATTCTAAAAACTTACAGTCTCCACTTCACTACTAAGGTTCAAATATCTTCTCAATCTCCCAGAGTTTTTGTAGATACATTTCACCATATACCACATTGTACCAAAACAACAAAGAATAATAAATGCAGAGAGGATTGCTGAAAGAAATATGTAGTTGAGTAAAGCCAAAATCTGCGTTGGGCATATTCAGAGAAAAATCGGATAATTATGACGGCGGATGCTCCAGAGTCATCAGTTGTCGGTTATTTTCTGGTAAGATAAGATTTAAGGCCGAGTTTCCTCTGAAGATGCCTACAAGAGTTGTAGGCGAAATGTCGAGTGAAATAATACCTGAATGATCCGTATAAAAAAAGTTATCCGTGTAAGT
The DNA here is from genome assembly GCA_963966015.1 of Aphidecta obliterata. NCBI lineage: Eukaryota > Metazoa > Arthropoda > Insecta > Coleoptera > Coccinellidae > Aphidecta > Aphidecta obliterata. Next base: position 8,964,045 of record OZ014428.1, read on the forward strand.
TCGCTGTGAACTAAATTTCAGAAAATTATCAGAACAAGACTAGATTGAACTTCCACAAAAAAATATAAAAGTGAGACTTGTTGACGCATATGCATTTTTCAAATCCCTGATGCAGACTGAACTTAAACAATAAAAAACTCCTGCTAAAAGAACCAAGCATTCTTATTATTCATATATTGTTGATGAGAAAAATGATACTGTCAATAAATAAAACAAAAAACGATCACTTTCGAAATGTCCATAAAACAAGTTCAGCAGGAAGTGTTCTGAAATTATTTGAATTGGAAAGCATCGTGCCAAAATTGTGACTTCGAGTCCAATAATATAATAAAAATAATAAAGGTCTTTATTTCAAAACAGCACACTAGCGATTTTCATATATAATACACACATAAATTCGGGAAGGAAAACGAGATTAAGTGCACCAATACATTACACTGTTCAATACAACCTACAACAAAATGCAGAGAATTCTGCTACATGCAATACTTGTAAATCATTTACTGAATATTTCGCTGGAAATTAGTAAATCTGAAAGCCAGCTAAGTGAAAAATGAAGCAACATCCACTAAATACTTACGGAGAAAAGAATTCTCAGCAGGTTCCTTGATACGAACAGGGTCACATTCTTCTGTGACATTCCATCCATATCTATAATGCTCATACAACGTTTTTTGAAACCTTCAAAATACATAATTGTGAGAATAATTTATAATTATTTTTGATGGCATATTAGCTTCTATTCTTTTTTTCAGTATAACCAATCATTCATACACCCATTTTCAAGTTTTTAAATCGTTCTAAAAATTGAATACGTGATTCAATAAGTAGATACAGGTGTAACAATTTTTACCGTCACCTCCATAATTGAATTCCAGAATTGGGAACACGTATTGACCAGACAACACAAAATGGTAAATAAATCTCATTAAAATTCATTGAAGTCAACAAAGAAATATTAAAAATCATGGAATAAGCAATTGATTTTTTTTTTCATATCATCACATAATAAACAATCCTTTTCTCCATAATAAATTATTTAAAACAGAAAAAATGTTATTAATCCCAAACATATTAGATGATTTAGGAACGGAATAGTCAATAAATATCTCAGTGAAGTAAACAATGGATCTTCATTGTACCCAATGAAATATTCAGGCCATTGTTGACTTTGAGCAATAAAATAACTCTTCTTCAATTTTAATTATGTCGGTTGACGAGTTGTGATATACATATAGTTTCAGTAGATTGAACAATATTTTTCAATTTTTATTTCGATTAATATATTAGAAAAAATTGATGAAAAGCACTGCCGTAAAGTCAGGAGCTTATGGGCGCTCGTTCATCCACCTTGTAGGTAGATTCGCATTTTCCAGTTTAAGAAACCAATTGAAAATTTGTCAAAAAAAATTTCAAACTAGGACGAAAATCCAGACTTCAGGTCAGTGCTTTAGGTATCTATGGTCTTGGTAATGCGATCTGGACAAAATTCCGCACGTAGTTTGAGCACATGATTCTTCATCTATGTGTAAAATTTCATTTCAATCCAATCAGTAGTTTCGAAATCATCAGGGAAATAATATTTTGAACGGCCATATTTACGGAACCCCTTGTCTAATTTTGCTAATTGATAAACGTGACCGCGACATTCACGATCCAAACCAACCCTGAAAATTTCAAGTCCCTAGGCCTTTCCATTCGAATGTTATAATTTTCTATGGTTTCTATGGTTCAGGTAATGGGATCTGGACGAACTGTAGCTTGAATATATCATTCCCCATTGAAATACAAAATTTCGTCACGATTGAATCTGTAGTTTTGAAATTATCGAGAAAACTGAATTTTAAACAACCATATTAACGGAACCCCTAGTCTAATTTTGCTCATTGATAAACATGACCGCGACATTCGAGATCCACACCTATCCTGAAAATTTCAAGTCCCTTGGCCTTTTCGTTCAAAAGTTATAATTTTCTACGGTTTCTATGGTTCTGGTCATGCGATCTGGACAAAATTCTGCATGTAGCTTGAACACGTTATTCTCCATTAGAGTGCAAAATTTCATCTATGATTTTTCAATACCATTCGTGGTTCAAAATTAGTAAATTTCAGCCATTAGGGCGGAATGAGAATGCTCTTGTGTATAGAAACAACCTTGCAAAAAAAGCATATAGCAACCTACAATGAGAAATTAAAAATTCAGTATGTTTGCCTGAATAATCATTCCATTCAATCAATAATGAATTTTAATTAGAAGAAATTTGTGTTATCAACACGATTTGAGCCCAATTTAATAAGCAACTATTGTGCGATTAGGAACAAATCTCAATTTGTTCTATTGAAACAATCTTCATATAAACAATCCGAGGCTTTATTTAAGAAAATTAAATTGTGTTTTGTTTCTGATAACAGTTTCAAGGATCTTGAGTGATATGATGTTAACCAGAAATTCATATGGATAAAAGCTAATGAATACAGATGAACAAACAATGCACCCAAAAAATCTACAAAATGAAATATGGCTTACCAACAGTTTTCTACACTATTATCCTTTATAGTATAGTATAATTCAGTAGGATATACTGTATTGAAAAGTATGGAAGTATTAGCTCCAGGATGAAGGGTTGCAAGCTTTCGAAAATTACATTTGTGGCACTCCGTATACTGGCCGTAAACTGATATGGTCTCATTAAGAGTATTTATCACATCCAAGCAAGCTTCATCGAATACCAAACTTGGAGTTTTGTCTAAACATTTATTCGGATCGTCTAACAACATCTTGATAAAAAATTGTTATTATTTCGGTTCAATCTAAATTTTTAGATCATAATAACCACCATTCTCCTGGAAATAGATATTGACTTGAAGAACAAACGATCTTCCTTCAATGAACACTTACATTTCAGCTTCGGGATGATTCAACTGTAAAACAAAACTAACCAATATCAGAATATTTGGTGAATCCCCAAAGCTCCAATTCAACAATAACAAAAGTGGGATACAAAATAAAATGACACACGAAAACGATTGTCAATTTTTTGACAAACATCGTTTTCTGTACTTCTGTAGTTCTTTTGAAGTTGACAGGTGGCTGAAAATGCTGAGGGCTTTGAATAAAAATGAAAAGTGAAGATCTGATCCTAAATTGTTCTGGACTTCTAATTTGAAAAGTCTCAAAGGTTTGAAGACCTATACTACTATCGGCATTACAGTTAAGTAGCTTTGAATAAAGAACGACAGGAAGCAGATTGAGATCTGGGAGGGGTAGTGACCGTATTTTCTAACCAGAGATTGAGCCTGGGGGGGGTAGTGACCGGATTTTGGAATTTTGAAGGAAGTAAAGTATGTATTGAGTGCTGAAAATACGGTCCTGGGGGGGGGGGTAATTACCCCCAGTACCCCCCCCGTGGGAGCGCGCCTGACAGGAAGGAGCATTCGACTACTTTCCTTCGTATAAAAGCGAGACGGAAACAGCCATATCGAACGGTCCGTTATGACTCATCAGTGGGGTGTTTCTTCACCAAAATCGTAAACAAACGCACATGGGCGTAACATTGATTGGTTTTTGTTATTTCTCCTATAATTATAATGAATCGTATTTTGTAAATTCTGAGCCTCAACTGATGAAATTGGAGCTGCTAGCTAATAAAGTATTCGCGGATATTGTTGATTAAATGTGTCTGTATGGCATACCTCACAACGAGAATCAATTATATTTTAATTTGTGAGAATGCAATAGGAGGTGGAAATATCAGAATAAAATAATTAATGGTTCAATTCATCTGGCTTTCGCATGATATTTTATTCATTTGCGAGAGAGCTCACAAAAAAAACTTTAAGAAATAATATTTGATCAATGTTTGAAAGCATTAATAACAACGAAAATGAATGGAAGTTTTCTAGTTCCTATCCTACTGAAATACTCTACGCCACTGCAATCCGGAAATACGAGTCGGCCATATGCAACCACCCTTTTGGTACCACTTTTTCAGGCCTAATGCTCCTTCCTGTGTTTCTTTATTCAAAGGATCTGGTCGAATTGAAACTTGAAACTTCATAGTTGAAATGATAATGAAAGGCAAATGTCTTTATCTGTAAGAGAAAGAGGTGTACCAAAACTCGCCTTTTCACAAAAATCCATAAATTCAATAAAAAGTTACAGTTATATTTATTTTTATCCATAAAATATATTACTCCAAAAAATGGATCCTCAAATCATGGAAGTTATGTAATTTAGTTAATTTTTTTCAAAACCTTTGTTTGGAGATTGATAACATAACTATTTTTCCCCCTAGGTCTGCGTAACTCCCCATCTTCTTTTTTCGAATCATCTGCGAATTGTACAGTTTTTTTCGTCCCCATGTCATCTGAATTGATAGATTTTGGAGTTTGTAAAATATTTTTTTCATCACTTGTGGAGCCCTTTGTAGTTTTTTCTTCAACTTTAGCTGTATATGATTCATTTTCTTTGTTCGCATTGCGAGAGCAACTCATGATTTCTGTTTCCTTTATAGAATACGGCTTTTTTTGCACAATAGCGTCCATTTCTTCGCGGGATATTATTCTGACTTTGTCAGTTCCATAAAGTTCAAAAAGGCTTTTCTTCGTGTTATCAGTCTTGGGGTTAATTTTCAATTCAGACTGCTTTTTTGGTTCAGGTTTTATTTTTGGTTTGTTTTCCACTAATTTATAATCTTTTTTTTCAATATCTTTGTTTTCTTCAGGTTTTGCTAGTTCCGATTTCAGATCTAATATTTGGTTTTCTAATTCCTGCACTTTCAAATTCAAAAATCTTTTTTCGCTTTCGAATTCTGATGATCTGGATTTCCAGAACGCTAAGTCACAGCCCATTTCTGAAACCTTTCGAGCTCTCATAGAATGGGTTAAAGAGTGATCATTCAATGTTCCTCTAAGTTTGTCGAGTTCTTTCCTGAAAACAAGAAAAAAGAAGGCGATAAAAAAAAGATAATTTATTTCAGAATAATTTTGCTTCAATTCATGAGACTTACAGAGTAAAAGTTTCTTCAATAATTAGTGAGTGTTTGTTTTTTTCGTAAAAATAACTTAGAAGTATGAAAAATTCCCGCTTCAGTTAATATACAGGGTAAGGATTGATTGGTTGGCCATAGCCTAGTGGTGAATGCAGGTCATCCAGGCCTTGCAGTAAAGTTGCTTGTTTTGTATCCTAAGGCTAGTTTAGGAAATACAGGGTGATTTACGGATTTCTGGAATCTGAGTTCGGAATTTGATCAACTTTCATGCGAGTGCTGTGACTTTATAACACAAGGGAGTTGAACTGAAAGTTATAAAATTCAAAATTTCAGCAAAAGACAAGAAATATTATCACGAAATGACTGAAATCAGGATCGCATTCAAAAATAAAATACATAAAATATGAATTCGTTCGATCGCTACTCGCTTGTAACAAGTGTGCCATTCAAAGTTGAATTCTTCAGATTGAATTGTGTACTTTTTCATGGCAGTAACGACATTTATCTAAGTGATGTAAAACATATATAGACTTTGAGACTTGAAAGATAAACAACGATATTTTGACAAAAGGGCTTACTGAAATGAAAAAATTCATGAAATTTGATCAAAATCGGACCTCAGATTCCAAAGTTATGGCTATCGTAACTTCAGGTCGAAATCCATAAATCACCCTGTATTTCCTAAACTAATAGCCTTAGGATACAAAACAAGCAACTTTTCTGAAAGGCCTGGATGACTTGGCATTCACCACCAGGCTATGGCCAACCACTCATGAAACACCCTGTATATTGATAGGTGAAAAGCCGAACATAACATTTATACCCTCCAGAAAAAACCAAGCTACTCAGTAGGACATAGCAAATTTTGCAACGGTTCTTTGTTTTCACGTCACTTGGTTTCCTTTCTCTATCTTTATATCGCACCCGTCGTAGAACAAGGAGACAACTCAAAAAAGCGATATATGAAAATTAGGTGTCACGTTGTTTGTCCAGGATGAACTCCTAAACTACTAAACCGATTTCAATCAAATTTTGCACACTGTGTGTACTTTGATCCAACTTAAAAGATAGGATAGTTTATATCTCCATTTATAGTTGCAATATTTTTTTATTGCAAATTATTTGTTTATTATATATGAGAAAGAGTCATAATTATCTACGCGGCAACCTCAAATCGACGGCAGGTCATCGCGTCCCCACTACAGCCGATCACTCGACAAGACCGATATCCTGCGAGGAGTGATGCCAAGTTTCTGGGTCTTTCCCAAAACTGAAGGAATTTGGAACGGTTTGAGAACTAGGTTGAAACTTTTAAGAAATCAAGGATAGGGTTAGGCTAGGGTTGGATTAGGTAAGGGTTAATAATAATAATAATTCCACTGGTTTGAATACTTTACCCACAGCAACGCATGGCCGAGTCTTCTAGTATTCTATACAATATACTGTATTTATTTTCAGGCGGGAAGTTTGAATTCTCTCCCCTACAATAGCGAGGCATTTGAAAATACATATACGATTTGTTTCACTTTGAAAAGTCGGCATAATATTCTTAATTCCATAACTCACGAACTATTAGTAGTAAAGCATTGAGTATTGCTGTAGAGATTTTTGGATTGAGCTTCGTCATACATTATGATGCTATATTGAATAGTATTTCGGCAATTTTTTTTCAATATGGTCAGTCGATTTTTAGCCCTCGAAGTTCATGGATCCGGTTCTTAGGCTAAGAAGATCGATGCCAGATAGTAACTGAATTTTGTACCAAATTTCATGAAATTAGCGCCTATCATTAACAGAACTCTGGAATTTTTTTAAATTTGAATATTTGATTCTACACTAACCAGAACAGAAAAATTTGCTATTTCAAAGGTTCAACATTGGAAGTGATAAACCAAATATTGATCCGATGATTTATATAAGAAAAAATAGAAAATTATAAATAATTTTGAATACTTACCGTTGTCGCCGAATTACTGTTTCATAATACCTATAATCCCTAACTGCTGGTGGTTCTTCCATAGTTAACCTATCAATTTCTTCCTTATAACTTTCAACCAGAGATCTCATTGCGCTCATTGAGGCACTGTAACAAAAATTGGTTTGTTGAAAACATCATTACAAATAGAAAGTTGATAGGGATGCTATAATTTACTAGCTGTTAGATTAAGGGGTCAATTTCAGATGGATCTGTAAGAGCTGTAGGCACAAATCTATAAGAGTTGCAGAAAATGCAATTCAGACACACGCTATAAGCTTCGGATTCTCTTATAGGAATATTTACGGGTGCTTGAGAGGAGGTGATAAGGCTTACAGGAAATATTTGTTATTAACCCTTAACTACTAACGTATCAAATATGTAATGTTGTCACTAAATATACGTCTCACAGACAGCTGTATTTAAATAGTCATATCACTCTAAGATTCTATAGTTTTTACTTTGTGAACTGTTTATAATAGGTTCTTTTTATTCTTATTCTAGAGGTGAAAATTATGCTCAGAAATGGAATAAAAGTTCAATATTCAGTGAAAATCACAAATTTCCAAAGGAGTTCCAAATATTCCGCATTTTGACATCAATATTTTGAACAACTGGAATTAAATTGAAATACTCTTAAAATATTTGAATTTTTTATTACTGTTGTTACAATAATAGTTGAACTGAAACGTTGTTAAAAAAATTGGTCAAAAACAAGTATTTTGAAAAAAGTGACAATACCTGTTCATTACGAATTTGATTCACAATCCGAACACACTTTTTTCGCACACTCCAGGCAAATTGGATTCTGGCATTCGTGACAAACATATGCCATTCTCAACATATGCCAGATATGGGGGGGTACTGGGAGTAATAACCCACCCCAAGACTTCCAAAACATAAAGTTTCAGAATTATCGCCAAGACTTGATGGGGACCTGACGAAATTGTTTTATCGATTACCTTGCCAAGAAAAAAAAGATCTACTCCCTTGGCCGTTCTTCCTTTCTTTCGATAAGAACAAAGAGAGCAAATTTTTATTTTTTCTAATGTTTCCACTCAGTTTCAGGTATATTTTCAGCTCTTCATTTCACTTTTTATTGTTACGTTAATGCTAACTATACGTCTACGAGACGGCAAATGATCTTTCACTAAATATATCTTGAAAACTATAAAGACGATGTACGACAATCAAATTCAGGGTACTAAGTTAGTGTGGTACGGTGATAAATTATGTGAAAGGGCAAGGGCAGAAGTTGAAAGGGAAAGGTCATCTGACGAATTGGATGAGGTCGTCAGCATTATTCATAAGTGATAACCAAAAAAAAAGTGTCCTAATCCCTGATAATTTCATTCAATTACAATCAACAAGGATAATATTCACATTATGACTTTAAAAAATGTATGAGAATTTCAACTTTCAACACCGTGTATATCTGACACAATCAAGGATGAGGCATAATTTTTCCAAACCTCACCAGTTGACTTGAGCATCTCCGGCTTTAGGGCGACCTATTGTCAATGAACCACCCTGTGTACTTTCAAGTAACATCCTGAGTTTGTTATGCAAAGTGCAGACCAAGCTGCATTCACTATTACAATTGATACTTATGGCCATAGTAATACAATTCTTATTCTCACCTATCTCCGGTCAATTCGAACATGTTTCCAGGTTTGAAGTCCTTCATTTCTTTATTAAATATATCCCTCAACGTATAGATTTCTGAGCTCAAAATCTGGACTTCTTCTGAAAGACTTTCCTTTTCTTTAGCTGTTCTATTGTATTTCGCCACCAGATTTATGAGTTTTTCTTTCATTCTATTATGACTGAAAATAACAAGAAAATCATTTATTTCTTTTATATTGATTCACTGTATTCCCAACTTAAAATATATTCAAAGTTTCACACATTAACTGTGCAAGTATTATGTTATGTATGTATATTTTATTTTGGATCAACATCAAGGATTAGAAAAATTTAAACTCACAAATTGACAACAAAGTTCAATTATTGTAGATATATGAAATGGTAGGTGTACAGCCTCTCCACATAAACTATAACTGTAAAACTAGGTTAGAGAAAGTCGTTCTGAAAGACTCCTTTTTGCAACAACTTTGCCAGAACCAATGCAGAAAAGATTTAAACCCAAAAAGTGTGACCAGACAGTAAGCAGAAGTGCAGCATTGCGTAAACCATGAAAGCTACTTTCTACTACTTATTCAACTATATAAATATAAATCAAAAATCCCTCGATATTACCTGTCGTAAACCTCAGCAAACATAGAATTTCCTTTGGTATTTATATCTCGTGGTTGGTTTTCCATTTCAAATAATTCTTTTCTTAGAACACTGATCTCATCTTGAAGTTCCATAATGATTGCATTTGATTTTTTCACTTCATTTCTCTTCAGATCCAGACTCTGTTGGTATTCTCTGTTTTCTTGAACTAGAGCCTATAACACAATTAGAAATAATGAAGTAAAGGTTTCTTTGAGTTTTTTAAATTTCAGATAACCATTGAAAGGATTTCTCTGTTCTTAAAAGATGGATTCCTTTACTGCAGCTGGAAAAAAAATGTTTCACAGACTACACAAGGTTAATAATAAAATAATTATTAGGAAGGTTGAAAAGTCTTTTGTTAATAATAAAATAAGAATATAATCAACTCTGAATGAAAAGAGTACTAAAAAAAATACCGTATTTCTGTCTTCCAGCTCATGGCATTTAGCTTCAGAGAAATTGGATACTATGGTCAAATGTTGAAGTTTTTCTTTCAAATCAGAAACTACAATTTCTAATTCTTGAACCTGTTCAAAATCATTATTATCTATAATAGTCCTATTTTGTAAGTCTTCTAGTTTTTTTTTCAGTTTCACGTTTTCAATTTCCAGTTGATGTATCTTCTCAAACAAATCAGATGTTTCCTCAGTTTGAGCATTTTTTTGGCGTATTCTCTCTTCCTCAAATTTGATAGACTGACATTTTAACTGATTTTTCAGCTTATCGTTTTCCGCCTTCCAATAGTCAATTTCGTCGTTGTAATATTTTTCATTGGCTTCCAAACTATCAATCTTTCTCTTAAACTCATATTTCATCTGTTCTTGCTCTTCTATTGACTGTGCTAGCTGTGGGGCGAGATCACTCTTTGCATCTATAACTATTTTATTCAAAGACGATTCATTTTTTATACCTGTAAATGCAACAAAATTTCAGCTTTGATTCCTGCAACATTTACCAATATTTGGAATTCTAATTAACCCAACATAACGGCATTTTCATTTGAGATCATAAATCAAAAAATTCAAAAATACAGTGGATGAAAAACGAAATTGGTATGTCAACAAGAACAATGGCAACAAATGGTATTCTAAATTTCAGTATGTATCGAACATTGCGAAGTAATGCTTGAATCTTTTCTCATTAATGTATTGAGAATAATATCAATAATTTATGTTGGATAAAACAATCTTTCAGCACTCATGACTCAATATTGAAAAATTAACTAGAACTAAATTAAATGTATGTAGAGATAATTTTTGAAGATTGAACTCCTTATACCAAACTTACGAATATCATTCCCTGACAAGTGTATCTGATCCATTTTGCAATAAGAATAATAAATTCACAATTTGTGATAAACATCTGCTACTCCTATTTGAAACTTTGAAAGTTTTTTTTTATTTTAAGTTTTAACGTCTTTTTCACTTACCACAGAACACTATATACCTCTACCACAGATAACAGATAATGTTTAGTGTTGGGCATAATCGGATGAAAAATAATCGTTAATCCGATTTTTGATATAATCGGCAACATTCGATTATGAAAATAATCGAATCGTCAAATAATCGGGATACAGAGTTCAGTTTCCAATACCACTAGTTGAAATAGCAGGCGAAAGCAGATTTTACGAGCCTTATGTGCAGGTACAGATGGTGAACTCCAAGCATCTCGAAAAATCGGATGTTTTCAATAATCGGGATATAGAGTTCAGTTTCCAATACCACTAGTTGAAATAGCAGGCGAAATCAGATTTTACGAGCCTTATGTACAGGTACAGATGGTGAACTCCGAGCATCTCGAAAAATCGGATGTTTTCAATAATCGGGATATAGAGTTCAGTTTCCAATACCACTAGTTGAAATAGCAGGCGAAAGCAGATTTTACGAGCTTTATGTGCAGGTATAGATTATGATCCCCGAGCATCTCGAAAAAATCGGATGTTTAAATAATCGGGATATGGAATTCAGTTTCCAATACCACTAGTTGAATAGCAGGCGAAATCAGATTTTACGAGCCTTATGTACAGGTACAGATGGTGAACTCCGAGCATCTCGAAAAATCGGATGTTTTCAATAATCGGGATATAGAGTTCAGTTTCCAATACCACTAGTTGAAATAGCAGGCGAAAGCAGATTTTACGAGCTTTATGTGCAGGTATAGATTATGATGCCCGAGCATCTCGAAAAATCGGATGTTTTCAATAATCGGGATATAGAGTTCAGTTTCCAATACCACTAGTTGAAATAGCAGGCGAAATCAAATTTTACGAGCCTTATGTACAGGTACAGATGGTGAACTCCGAGCATCTCGAAAAATCGGATGTTTTCAATAATCGGGATATAGAGTTCAGTTTCCAATACCACTAGTTGAAATAGCAGGCGAAAGCAGATTTTACGAGCTTTATGTGCAGGTGTAGATTATGATCCCAGAGCATCTCGAAAAAATCGGATGTTTAAATAATCGGGATATGGAATTCAGTTTCCAATACCACTAGTTGAAATAGCAGGCGAAATCAAATTTTACGAGCCTTATGTACAGGTACAGATGGTGAACTCCGAGCATCTCGAAAAATCGGATGTTTTCAATAATCGGGATATAGAGTTCAGTTTCCAATACCACTAGTTGAAATAGCAGGCGAAAGCAGATTTTACGAGCTTTATGTGCAGGTATAGATTATGATGCCCGAGCATCTCGAAAAAATCGGATGTTTAAATAATCGGGATATGGAATTCAGTTTCCAATACCACTAGTTGAAATAGCAGGCGAAAGCAGATTTTACGAGCCTTATGTACAGGTACAGGTGATGAACTCCGAGCATCTCGAAAAATCGGATGTTTAGATAATTATGCGAAGCAATTGATTTCTTAGGTGAGATTCTTGCAAATTTTTTCATGATTGAATCATTTAAATTCTTCAAAAATTGAATATTCTTAATTCGGTTTCACCAATAGTTCACACGTATATTCAGGATTAAGATTTTGGAACTTTTTTTGGGGTTCTGTTCGGTTCAAACAAGTTATTGAAAAAACAAAATCATTCAACTTAAAGTTTAATGGAAAAATATGTGTAAGTATGTGAGCATTAAAAAACCAAAACTAAAAATTTCATTACAGTGACAAAATCAAAAGGTTAGAAGGGATTTGAGGTATAAATTTATGGAAAATAAAATTTAAAGATTACCATTTGAATTTAAAAAAATTATTTTATCCAAATTATTGGGAGACAGTCTATTCCTACGGAGGTTAGTTATCTGACCAGTTTTCGAAAAAACTCTTTCCGATGGAACCGACGTTCCAGGAACACACAAATATTTCATAGCCAGTTCATTCAATTCTGGTAGGGCCGATTTATGTTTCGACCAAAATTCCAGAGGGTCTTTAGTTCTTTCTATCATGGGCATTTCCGTATATTGTTTTGTCAATATAACGGCCATACTCAAAGGGGTGGAGATGGTTTTTGTTTCGGACACTTTTTGGTCGAAATGAAATGGATAAGGAAACCAATTATATAACAAAGAGATGAGTTTCAGTATTTTATTCAATTAGGGGACGAGACCCATAACATAAACGACAATAATTTTATGACAGCCATAAACTTCCTCGGCAATCGTTAACAATATGTTAACATAAGCCGCTACGCCCGCTACACAGTACACACAAAGATTAGACAAGACAAGTTGTTACTCTTTGGTACACACCTCCAGCCTCCAGCATATGTATATGAATCATACGATTTTTATTAATCGAATGATCATCCGATTATTGAAATAATCGATTTTCAAACATCCGATTATTGAAATCATCCGATTATGCCCAACACTAATAATGTTAGAACTCTTCTGTTGTCTGTGGGCTTCGCGGAAACTATCCTGGGATGAGATCAAATTCGTTAGATTTCTAATATAATATCATGGAGGAAGAATATATATACTAGTGCTCGATTCTGGACGGATCTGTAAGACCTAGAGGCACGAATCTATAAGCATTACAGTATTACAGAAAATCTTAGTGTCCTCTTCCCACTTGCCTAATCAGTAGAGAAAAATCACGGAGTGGGCGACATCTACTTTTAATCGTTTGAACTACCCGAGTGATGAACAACAAACTAACGTATGTGTTTTGGGAAAAGTGTGAAATATTTGTATGATTTTAAGTCATTTATATATCGAAAGTGATATATTTAGATGATAATTTATGGACAATTGTTTCAAATAAACTGTGTACGAGCTGAAAATGCAGCGGATTGTAAGAGGTAATGTGGGAATAAGATCACGAAAAATATGCTCTGTTCCTTAATGCACATCACATAGTTCTTCTGAAATTTCTTTGCATAAATTCCCGTTGAATTCCAAGTTAGTTGAAAAATTGCAGACAAACTTGAAGATTTGGAAACGTATCTCAAAGAAGTTGTTACTTTGCAGCAAGCACTTCCTGAGAGATGATCTTTGTGAGCGCTCGTACTACTTACACAAGGTCTATATCATTGCGTCACGATGTCTGCATTTTGGGCCAAAAATGGTCTCAATAGACTAGGTTCGACTCACTGATGACGAATCCGTCGGAAAATTCGAGTCTGTCCGACCGTCCGTATACACGATAACTCTTGAACGGAACGACTTGGGAACTTGAAATTTTTAGGGTAGGTTCGAATCTCAATTGCCGCGGTTGAGTTCGTTATTGGGCAAAATTCGACCAGGGACACCGTAAATATGGCCATTCGAAATTTTGTTTTCCTGATTACTTCGAAACTACTGATTCGATCGAGGTGAAATTTTGCGCTCAGATGGAAAATTACGTATTCAAGCTACATGGATTTTGTCCAGATCGCATGACTAGAACCATAGTGAATTATAACTTCAGAACGGAAAGTGTGGATCTCAATTCTCGAATGTCGCGGCCACGTTTATCAATGACCAAAATTAGATTAGGGGTTCCATTTATGTATATGGTCGTTTGAAATTTAATTTTCTTGATAATTTCAAAACTACGGATTTGATCGTGACGAAATTACATTTTCCATATCGCATGACCAGAACCATAGAAACCATAGAATATTATAACTTTCGAACGGAAAGGCCTAGGGACTTAGAATTTCCAGGGTAGGTTTGGATCGCGAATTTCGCGGTCACGTTCATCAATGATCAAAATAAGGGGTTCTGTAAATATGGCCGTTCAAAATATTTTTTTTCCTGATAATTTCGAAATTACTCATTGGATTGGAATGAAATTTCGCACATAGATGAAGAATAATGTATTCAAACTACATGGAACATATTGTCCAGATCGCATTACCAAGACTATAGATACCGTATAAAAAATGCCCGAAGTGGGTATCTCGACTTTCATAGGCATTATTATTAATTCCGCAATCTCATAAAAAAAATTTCATTAACTGCTTGTTATGAAAGACAGAAATGGCAGAATAATTTTGATCATCATTCGGCCCGACATCTTGTGATTTTCAGCGCCGTCTAGCGGTTCGTGATTTTTCCCTATTAATTTAATCATCTTCGGATCGTCCGGATCACATAAACAGATGTCAGGTTACTTTCCGAGCGCTAGAATCTGTCAGTGATCCATTAGGTATCTATGATTCTATGCTCAGATTGCTCATGTTCAGTAGTCACTAGTCAGTTCAGTTTTCACTGTTTTCAGTTTTCCGTTGACTGTTTGAAAATTTCAAATTTCAACAGGGTTCAGTTGGTTAGATGGACATCAACAACTAAAACAAGAGGTTTTTTAGCCAAAATTGTTCTTCTTTGGATTTACGTTTGAATATTCTGTTAGAAGTGGTGTTGGGTTTGTGGCATTTGGTTTAGTTTTTTAATAGGCACTAGTAGTTTGTCTTCCAAGATGAGCAAAAAAGAGGTAAATTTGTTTTTTAGATCCTGTTCAAAGACATTTTAAACCCTTAACCACTAATTATACGTCTCAGACGGCACGACCTCATCCGATTCGTCAGATGACCTCTCCCTTTCAACTTGTGCCATTACCCTTTCACGTAATTTATCACCGTACCACAGTCACTTAGTACCCTAAAGTTGATTGTTGTGCATCGTCTAGTTTTCGAGATAGTCGTATAGTTAGTGTTAACGTAACAATAAAAAGAAATATGAAAATCTGAAAATATACCTAAAACTATAGTGGAAACATTGGAAAAAATTGTTCTCTTTGTTCTTATCGGAAGAAAAGAATGGCCAAGGGAGTAGATCCCTTTTTTTCTTGGCAGGGTAATCGATAAAACAATTTCGTCAGGTACCCATCGAGTCTTGGCGATAATTCTGAAACTTTATATTTTGGAAGTCCTGGGGGGGTAATTACCCCAGTACTCCGCCATATCTACGCCCTTGAGAAAGGTTTATGTTTGTCACGAATGCCAGAATACAATTTGTCTAGAGTGTGCGAAAAAAGTGGGTCCAGATTGTGTATCAAATTCGTGTTAAACAGGTATTGTCAGTTTTTTCAAAATACTTGTTTTTGACCAATTGTTTTGACAACGTTTTAGTTCAACTATTATTGTATCGAGAGTAATAAAAAAGTCACATATTTCAAAAGTATTTCAATTTAATTTCAGTTTAAAAGATCGCTGTCAAAATGCTGAATATTTGGAACTCCTTTGGAAATTTGTGATTTTCACTGAATATTGAATTTTTATTTCATTTCTGAGCATCATTTTCATAATAAAGAGAAAATATAAATAGTTCACAAAGTAAAAACTATGGAACCTTAAAGTAATATGACAATTTATATATAGCCGTCTGTGTGACGTATAGTTAGTGACAACGTTACATATTTGATACGTTAGTAGTTAAGGGTTAAATTCCTGGATATCAAAAGCAAGCCATAAGCAAGGAATATTTTCATATTCAATATCATTTCTTATATATGTTTATTGGGATTTATAATTTGGAAATCTATAAATAATGGGGTATTTTAATTATTTACAGGTTAAGGAGGAAAATATGTTCTTTATACATGAAAAGAACAGATTAGAAACCTTCAAAAATTGGATATTTTCGAAAGAACAGACATGCAGTGCAGAAAAGGTAAGCAACCGTGCACATTAGAAATGATCGTGATGAATTTTTCTGGATTCATTTTTAAATCCATGATGGTATGATTTTGGGAAATGGCAAAGTTTTATTATTTTCTGTAGATGGCTGAAGCAGGGTTTATTTTCATCGGTACGTCAAAAGAACCAGATTTAGTCAGATGCTTCTTCTGCAGTAAACAACTAGATGGATGGGAAAAAGATGACGATCCATGGAAAGAGCACCTCAACCACTCTTCAACATGTAAATTTGCAATATCCGAAACTCCTGAAGAAAGGATGACTCTCTGTCAGTTTTTAGATTTAGCTGATAGTTTTGTAGAAAAAAATATTGAAGATAGGTTTAATTCAAAAATTGCAGTTTTAGATCAAATTTTTGAAACGGTAGAATCCAAATATTGTAAAAACTAAGATATTATTTGGTAATTTTTTTGTATGACATATTGTTGTCGAATATTTAGTGAAAAAAAAATATTTTTTTTTATAATATGGCAATAATTTCCCTCTACTCTTTCAGACCATATAATGTTCAAAAATAATTTCAGCTGATTTTTATCAAGATGTTTTGTCTGTCAGTTCTAAATATGCTAGTAATTGATATCCATCAACACTTCAAAAATGCCTTCAAAATATCGATATTTTATAGGGTTAGGTCAAAACTTTTTTAATGCTATTTTGAGTTTGTAATATTCATGTTGTCAGATTTTTTCAATCGGATCAGTATGTGACATTACACCACTCTGTGTATTTATTGGATGTTCCAAAGATTTAGACCCAAAAAGTCAGGAATTTAAAAAAAATTTATGGCGTAAAAAAATATTCAACAGCATGAGAAGCAAATAAAATTCAAAGGACAAAATGAATTACCACAGCAATTTTCAGAGCTAAAAACGCCTTACGACTGCTTCAACTTTTTCGCCGATAACCCATGTCAAGAAATAAAATCGAAGAAATTCGTCGCTATCTTCATTTCAAAGATAATGATGCAATTCCATCGAAAGATGATCCAAGGTTCGATGCAATTTATAAAGTTCGACCATTGTGGACCATTTCAACACTCGTTTACGGTCGGTGCCTATGAATCTTTGTGTTGACGAACAAATGTTTTCAACAAATGGCATCCCACTTACGCACTTACGGCAAAACATGCCATCCAAGCCTCATATATGGGATATGAAATTTTTTTTTCGATAATTCGCTAGAATTCTCCATGGTATCTATGGTCTTGGTAATGCGATCTGGACACAATTTGGCACGTAGTTTGAATACATTATTTTTCAGCTATGTGCAAAATTTCATTCGAATCCAATCAGCAGTTTCGAAATGGGCAGGAAAAAAATATTATAAACGGCCATATTTACGGAACGCCTAGTCTAATTTTGCTCATTGATGATCATGACCGTGACATTCGCGATCCAAACCTACCCTGAAAATTTCAAGTCCCTAGGCCTTTCCGTTCGAAAGTTATGATTTTCTATGGTTCTGGTCATGCGATCTGAACAAAATGTAGCTTGAATATATCATTCTCCATTGAAATACAAAATTTTGTCTCGATCGAATCCGTAGTTTCGAAATTATCGAAAACTAAATTTCAAACGACCGTATTTACGGAACCCCTAGTATAATTCTGCTCATAGATGAACGTGATAACGACATTCGAGATCCACACCTATCCTGAAAATTTCAAGTCCCTATGCGTTTCCGTTAAAAAGTTACAATTTTCTATGGTTTCTGTGGTTCTGGACAAAACTTCACATGTAGCTTAAACACCTCATTCTCCATTTGAGTGCAAAATTTCATCTCGATCGAATCTGTAGTTTCGAAGTAATCAGGAGTACAAAATTTTGAACCGCCATATTTACGGAACCCCTGGTGGAATTCTGCCCATTAACGAACTTAACCGAGGCATTTGGGATATGAACCTACACTGAAAATTTCAAGTCTCTAGGTTGTTCCGTTCGAGAGTTATCGTGCTTAAGGCCGGACGGACAGACTCCAATTTTTTTACGGATTCGTCATCAGTGAGTCGAACATAGTCGTTTGAGACCATTTTCGGCTCAAAATTCGAAAAATACAGACATCGTGACGAGCGCTCAAAAAAAAATTAGGGCATTGTATAGGGTTAAGGTGGGTGAGAATACCAGAATTCATAAAAATGTCTTCGGATCGAGCAAAAAAGGTTATGCGGCTAGCAGAAGTTCATGAGGAAGACACGTACATTTTATTTTGCGAAATAGGTATTATAAAAATAACTGCTTGAGCGAATTGAAAAGAAACACATGCCGATTTTTTCAATCAAGTGAATTTCGCAGGAATTGATTGAGACGATTTACTATCGTGGTGAAGTGTTTATTTAATTGGTTCGATTGGTGGAGTCTTCTAAATACCCCTCTGCAACTGAAGTCGATTTCCATCCTCCTAGGCGTTTGATATTAGTTATACCCACACCACAGTCAGCAAGTAAAGTGGCTGAGGAACGCCTGAAGCTGTGACCAGTGTAAAGCTCTGGACTTTGAAGGCGCAGATATACTGCTATTTCGGAGGGTATCTTTCCTATGGTATTGATTCCTACACATTGCATAGTACATTTTCCACTTTTGTAATACAAGAATAAACGACGGTGAGGAGTCTCTTTTGGACGTAAATGTACATAATTTCTGTATACGTTCAAAAAATAACCATCATTTGCTTCTTCAGATATCACGAAGGATCTAGAGGAATGATTTTTGGAATCCTTGATATTAACAATTATCAGCTTTTCTTTGTCGTCAATGGTGAGTTTTGTCAGCTCTTCTCGTCTGCAAGCACCAGCTAATCCAAAAATTGCTACTAACTTAATCATGAGGTATATGTCATCGGGTGCTTCAGCCATAAATTTTGAAACGTCTTCTTGAGTGAAGATTTTGGCCTTTTTCGGTTGAAAACCGACATTCTGTCTTTTAATGAGTGCAATTATTTTGTAAAATTTGCTAATATCCAAATTTTGCTTTACTTTGAATACACTCTTCAACATTGAATATCTTGCCCATAAAGTGTTCGGCTTCCATGTTTTAGACATTTCTAGAAAATAAGCCAAGAATACTTCTTCTTTATTTGGTGTTTTCACTTTTTTATTGTTGCACCATTCAATAAAACTCGTGTATTGCTTCTCATACCTTTGTTTAGATTTCGCTGGCAATAACTTTAAGTTCGCATCTGTAGCTGCTTGCACGATTTCTTGTGGAAGTTCTTCATCAGATGAATAATCCATCGTGGCAATTTCACTGAATCGAAAATTTTATATAAGTAACGCTTTGTCTGTCACTCTGACAATTACAAACAAATTTGTGTATTGATCGGCATGACAACATCAATTGTTACCTACTCGTTATCAGATCAATCAAAGCCTATATATAGGGTGATTTTCACTAGTAATACCACTAGAGGTCAAATTATTTCCGGATTTAATTTGATCTCGTGTGGTATTCGGTAAGAAATAAATAAATAAAAATATTTGTTCATTTTTTCAATAAATAGTGCAAAATGATGGATTATTTTGAACAAACTCACTTAGTATTGCAACAAAAAAGCTTGAACTTTCATATTTTGTCACCCACCACTTATATTTTACGAGGATATCATATAAATGTTTTTCCCGCACTAGTGTGGGAAAACTTTTCCCGCACGACTGTGGGAAAATGATACTTTCCAAACTGAATTGCGTGCGGGTAGAGGGTGAATCACGCACGCTTGTAGGAAAATATTTTTTTGTGATTTACCGAAAATTTGCCGCCCCTAAAACTGTGCTGCCCTTAGGCCATGGCCCATGCGCTAATATGGCCCTAAGGGACACAGGAAAGGAGTAATCAGACATAATTGTCCCACATTGACTGACAGTTTTCTGTTCTCTAGAAACCGTTTTCGAAATATGTTTTCCCCCACGAAACATTTCGAAATACATTTGTTATTTGAAGATAAACTTCGAATGGTCAAATATTATGATAAAAGTTATTTCTTATTATTTTTCATATTTCACAGATGAATATGATCTGTTTCCAAGAAATGCTGATGACGATCCAAATTATTGTTTTGACTTATTCGTTATTCCACAGGCATTGTATATAAATATAATGGTAAAATTATTAGAAAAAGAAAAAGGAAAGAAATTCGTCCAAAAATATCATTCAAAAGTTAAAACATTCTGCGAAGATTGCAAGAATAAACCCCATCTCAGTTTTAATTCAAGCGACAAATGAGAACTAGTTTTCAAAGTTGTACCTATCTTTTCGAACATAAGAGTTTATTCTAAGTTGATGTTTTATTATTTTTTGAACAAATATTGATATACCATTATACATATTGCACTCTAAGAGACCTAGTGGTCCCCCTAACTAAAATAATGAAATCTATTCATAAGATGAGCGGCCCGGCCGGCTCTTTTCGCAAATATTGCTGATCCGGAAGATACAGGATTATTTTTCATAGAAACAGAAAATCAAAGTTTCGAGTTTTTATTAGTTGTGAACAAAAAAACCCCGACATGAATATTTGAAGATAAAAAAAAACTGAAAAAATGCTAAACCCAAATTCCGATTCCATCAGAATTTGATCAGATCATGAACAACTGTCTACTATAATGTTATATACTTATAAGCTGAAAAATATTACAGAAAATCTGTTTTCCTTTTGAAACTCAGTAAACATGGATTTTAACAGAACCAGTTACGTCGTGTAGTTCAGTAGAATGGAACGTTGCAACTAAAACATGTTCTCCCAAACTTCTGGGACTGATTCCTGCAGCAATGGAAACTTCTTGTTGAGGCTGAACGTCATGGCATGCTAATATGTAGTTCTTGAGCAGTGCTGGGCCATGGATGTAAAATTTACACTTTGTAAGCACCGTATTCAGTGGATTCTTGAAACCCAAGCTAATGGTAGTATTCTTCTGCAGAGGAATTTCAGCTGGAATCTGCAAACACAAAAGTAGTTACTCAATGCCGTATATTTTTCGCGTTATCAGCATGAATAAATAATCTACCTTACAATCTAAGGACATTTTCATTTTTCTTCAAGGCTCCCATCATATCAACGATCCTTTGTGTTCAACACCATGGATGTTTATAAAATACAATGTTTTTGTGAAACTGGACTAAAAGACGTGTGTTACCCGATCAGTCTGACATGATTTTATAATAATGTGAAACTGAATATCCATTTTGAGTGGAAAACGTTTTATTCCACTTTTTTTTTTGAAACTGATGTCAGTTAGAACAATCGTGTTTCAAAAAAATTATAAAAAGCACTGCCGTGAAGTCAGGAGCTTTTGAGCGCTTTTTCATCCACCTTGTAAGTAGATTTTCTAGTTCTAGAAATCAATTTGGGAAATTTTTGACAGCTGTCAGGAAAATGACAGCAGTTTTTTGTCAATTATGCCGAATCAGCTGTTACAGAAATATAAGGATTTTGTATTCAATAATTCAATGGGATTTGAAATGTTTCTGGTTATGCGATCTGGAAAAAATGTAGCTTTCATTCTCCATTGGAATACAAAACTTCGTCACCATCGGATCCGTAGTTTTGAAATGATCAAGAAAACTGAATTTCAAACGACCATACTTACGGAACCCCTTGTCGAATTTTGCCCAATAACGAACTCAACCACGACATTCGAGATTCGAATCTACCCTGAAAATTTCAAGTTTCTAGGTCGTTCCGTTCGAGAGTTATCGTGTATACGGACGGACTGCCGGCCGGACAGACTCGAATTAGTTTGAAAACAATATTATTCGAAATTTCGCCCACGTTAGTTTGAATTTTCGAATACATTGAATCTGTGTACAAAATTTCATTACAATCAGGAGTTTAAAAATTATTAGGAAAAAAATATTTTGAACGGATATAATTATGGAACCCCTAATCTTATTTTGCTCATTGATAAACCTGACCGCGACATTCGAGATCCACACCTATCCTGGAAATTTCAAGTCCCCAGGTCTTTCCAATCGAAAGTTATATTTTTCTATGGTTCTGGTCTTGCGAACTTGCGCGATCTGGACAAAATGTAGCATGTAGCTTGAACACGTCATTCTCTATCTGAGTGCAAAATTTCATCTCGATCAAATCAGTGGTTTCGAAGTAATCAGGAGAACAAAATTTTGAACGGCCATATTTACGGAACCCTCGTGAATTCTGCCCATTAACGAACTTATAACTAGTAGATCTTAGAAGTAGAACGAGCGCTCATTAGAGCCTATTACATTTGAGATATCTTTCTTGTTATAGAACAATTCTTTTATGTTTCCCACTAACCTGAATCCTAATTGGTGGTTTTATTACTTGAAAATCGTCTTCATCTGCCCAAGTTTGCCGGGTTTCTTTGACTGTAACCGCTGCATAAAGTTTTATCATCCCATATTCCACCAGCTTATCTAAATATTTGGTAGGAGGAATCGTCATTTTCAATGTTTCAACTGTAATAAGAGGAAATATTACACCTTATGATTTCTAGCTTTAGAAGTTGCATTTCAGAATTCGACAGATTAATATCAAAAAGCTTCTAATCGATTGCAGAATAATCACTTATGCCAGTGACAGGAAGGGCAATGGGGCACTTCTCCCCCTGACCCGAGACGTGTCTGAGATCAACCAGCTCGCAGTACGTCCCAATGAAGGTCACGAGGCAAGTCCCGGGACAGGTCTAATGGTGTGTTTGGTCCATTGATGGGAGCAATCGATACTACTCAGTTATAAAATCATACTATGTCTGTGTTGAAATTTCCTTACCTGCACCAGGTGGCATAGAAAACTCCCCTTTAGCTTTCTCAATGAGATGTGCTTTTACGCCAGTATAGTATGTACTGTATGCAGTGATAACCGCCCCTATATGGCGTACTTCTTTACCCTTGTTTTTGATTGTAACAATTGCGTGAAACGTTTCACCAATCATCACTTTATCTATATCTTTCAATTCAAATTCCATGTCCTCCATTTCAGTGTCTGGCATAGAGAAGAACCTGTAATTTCAAGAATAAACTTCAACCAAACTGATATAGGAACTTGACTGGAATAATGAAATATTGATCAAGTCAAATTCACTGATTTTTTGTTCGAAACGGTGAATTATATTTACTTCTTTGCAATTTCTGATCCTCTAACAGCATTATATAAAGATACTCTTTCGGCATTTGTCCCCTCCTTTTCCTTGTAAGCAGAAGTGATATCTTCTCTATCTCTGTCCCCATTTGGATCATAAATAAATGGCTTCTTGGTTAGGATTATTCTGCCGATGCTAAAAATTAAAGTTCAAAATCAATTTCGTATACCTAACGAATTATTATTTGTGAGTACACAGATCTCAAAAATGAACTTTGTGCCACATAGTCGAAGAGTTCGAGATCCTCGAGTGAAGTTATTTTATTATTCAGAGGAGTTAAAATAAAAGAAAATTATAAAAACACTGCCGTGAAGTCAGGAGCTTATGAGCGCTAGTTCGTACACCTTGTGGTAGATTCGCATTTTCCATTTTTAGAAACCAATTGTAGTAATTTTTGACAGCTGTCAGAAAAATGACAGCAGCTCTTCGTCAATTATGCCGAATCAGATGTGTAACATAAATATAAGGATTGTTTATTCAATAATTCATTGGAATTTAAGATAGTTCTGATTATGCGATCTGGAAAAATTTTAGCTTGAATATATCATTCTCCAAATACAAAATTTCGTCACGATCGAATCCGCAGTTTTGAAATTATCCACCAAACTAAATTTCAAACAACCATATTTACGGTACCTCTGTTCGAATTTTGCCCAATAACAAATTAAATCCTGGCATTGTCGATTCGAACCTACCCTGAAAATTTCAAGTCTCTAGGTCTTTCCGTTCGAAAGTTATAATTTTGTATGGTTTCTACGGCTCTGGTCGAGCGATCTGGACAAAATTCGTATGTAGCTCGAAAACGTCATTCTCCATCTGAGTGCAAAATTTCACCTCGATCGAATCAGTGGTTTCGAAGTAATCAGGAGAACAAAATTTCGAACGGCCATATTTACGAAAGCCCTGATCGAATTTTGTCCATTAACGAACTTAAGCGCGGAATTCAAGATTCGAACCTAACCTGAAAATTTCAAGTTTCTAGGTCGTTCCGTTCGAGAGGTATCGTGCTTAGGGCCAGACGGACGAACAGACTCGAATTTTTCGACGGATTCGTCATCAGTGAGTCGAACATAGTCGTTTGAGACCATTTTCGGCTCAAAATTCGAAAAATACAGACATATCGTGAAAGTAGAACGAGCGCTCAAAAATGCACAATTTAAGTTAGTCTTTTGAAAAATCTACGGGCATGAATGAAAATTTTCAGTGATTTCAAGCATTTTTCAACGGTTTTTAAAGAAGTTTTCAGTTTCAAAGTAAAAACGATGCATATTCAGCACGATGTTTCATGATTCCCAGATCCCCCCGATTTCTCTATACAGGGTGTATCAGAAATAATGGATAATCCAATCCTGAAATACTGTATAGAAGAGCTATTGGGTGCTCCGGAAAAAAATCAAAAAAAAACTATACCCGGTAGAATCTTTTTTTTCAACATAAAGATTTCTACTTCTCCACGTAGCGTTTCTGTGTAACACGCTCACAAATAAATCAAATCCGTCAGTTCGTTCGAAGTAAAATATTCTTCATTAATAAAATACCAATAGATATGCTGAAAACCGTATGAATAGGTAACTGTTGGAATTTTTTTGAAAAAAAATATACAACTTCAAATTTCGTCATAAAATATGACCAATATTTCAATAATATGTGAAATTTTGATTGTTCATGGTGGAAAAAAATGTATGGTAATCCAAAGTAGCAACCTTACAAAAAAAAAGCGCCTTCCATGCTGATTTCAAAATGGTACAATGCGTCTTCATGAAGCTTCACATAATGAAATATTGGTCATATTTTATGATGAAATTTGAAGTTGGATATTTTTTCCAAAAAAATTATTAAAACAGTTATTCGTATGGTTTTCTGTGTATCTATTGGTATTTTAATGAAAAATATTTTACTATAAAGAAAGTGATGAATTTTATTTATTTGTGAGCGTGTTATACAGAAACGCAACGTGGTGTAGTAGAAATCATTAGTTTGAAAAAATACGATATTTCTAGCGGGGATAGATTTTTTTTCGTTTTTTTTTTCAGAGCGCACAGTATTTTGGCATTATTCATTCATTCTGGGACACCCTGCATTTTTATTTTTTTTTTATTTTTCTTGACCGCCACAAAGTCTCTTCAACGCAAGTACCATATTATCCATTCATACGCCACACCCTGTATATTGTATAGTTTTCCCAAAATAATTTTCCAATTCTTCTTCCCAATCTCTCAATGTTTAGCCTATAAATTCTCATATCGGAGTCTCGAACTAGGAGGATCAATGCCAGATTGTAAAAATAATAAAGAACACATATATGTATTTCTTATAGGATTTCGCAAACTTTCAAAGATGTTGCCTATTCTAAGAATTTGAACCCCCGGAATGATGAACCTTACTGATATTTATTGCAGTAGATTTTGGAATATCCAAGCACATGATGTGGATCTTCTTTCCATCGGAGAACGTCTGCATTTACAGATGATACCATAAACTCCACATCATAATTGTAGCACACAGCTCCTTTCTTAATAGCCTCTAATGAAGCTGGACCACACTGATAAAAATTCGATGATGTTTCTTGAGGGGTGGAATCAATGGCTTGCCAGCCACCATATCCTTAATGAAGAAAACAAAAAATCTACTTTTACACCCATAAAGAGCTAAAAAAATACTCGCTACGATACAAAAATGACCATATATTATAATATTATGCATATTTATCTGTAAGTTTAACACTCAAAAAGCAAATAATAATCAAACGGAATAGAGCCAAGTTTACCTGCTGGTAGATCTGGTCTAGCCATCCAAACATCGTTCCAAACGTGATAGTTCCAAATAGAGTCTTCGCCATTTGGATTATTAGGATCCCCTTCTATTGGTTCATCTTCCTTGTTATAATACTTATCTATAGTTAAACTCGAATTCGCATCGTGGGCCGAGACCAAGTTAGAAACTACTCTAGATGGTATACCAAGAGCTCGACACACTGAAAAGGAAATTTTCTGAATTAATGTTCTTTGTGGGAGTGAAGAAACCCTGAAGTAGGTGTGTCGATATTTTTGAGAATGGAATTTCAGAGATTCGCCTCCCCGAAAATTTCCGTTTTTGAGCGCTCGTACAACTTACACGAGGGCTATATCATTTCGTCACGATGTCTGTATTTTTCGAATTTTGAGCCGAAAATGGTCGCAATCGACTATGTTCGACTCACTGATGACGAATCCGTCGAAAAATTCGAGTCTGTTCGTCCGGCCGGCCGGCCGTATACACGATAACTCTCGAACGGAATGTCCTAGAAACTTGAAATTTTCAGGGTAGGTTCGAATCTCAAATGCCGCGGTTAAGTTCGTTATTGGGCAAAATTCGTCAAGGGGTTCCGTAAATATGGCCGCTCGAAATTTTGTTTTTCTGATTACTCCGAAACTACTGATTCGATCGAGGTGAAATTTTGCACTCTAATGGAAAATTAAGTGTTCAAGCTACATGCAAAATTTTGTTCAGTTCGCATCACCAGAACCATAGAAACCATAGAAAATTGTAACTTTTGAACGGAACCGCCTAGGGACTTAAAATTTTCAGGATAGGTGTGGATCTCGATTGTCGTGATCACTTTCATCTATGAGCAAAATTATACCAGGGGTTCCGTAAATATGGTCGTTTGAAATTTAGTTTTCTTGATAATTTTTAAACTACAGATTCGATCGTGACGAAATTCTGTATACTAATGGAGAATGATATATTCAAGCTACATTTCTCTAGATCGCATGACCAGAACCATAGAAACCATAGAAAATCGCAACTTTCTAACGAAAAAGCCTAGGGACTTGAAATTTTCAGGATAGGTGTGGATTTCGAATGTCGTGATCACATTCATCTATGAGCACAATTATACTAGGGGTTCCGTAAATATGGCCGTTCAAAATATTCTGTTCCTGATAATTTCGAAACTACCGATTTGATTGGAATGAAATTTTGCACCTAGCTGAGGAATAATGTATTCAAACTACGTGCGAAATTTTGTCCAATTCGCATCACCAAGACCGAATTATCGAAAAAATATTGGTCACCTAAAGCACTGACTTGAAGTCTGGATTATCGCCTCAGTTTGAAAATTTGTTTGACAGCTGTCAAAAAAGGAAAATGCGAATCTACCTACAAGGTGCATGTACGAGCGCTCAAAAGCTCCTGCCTTCACGGTAGTGCTTTTCGTAATTTTTATTATTCGAAGCAATTGAAGTAAAACTCATAAATCATACATAACTGATTCTTTGAATGCTTTACCTGTAGTGACGACGCCAGCAAATACCCAACACTGTCCGTATGGAACGGGCTCTTGTGTATCCAAATATTCCTGCATGATGGCAACTGACCCTGTCCAAGCGGATGGAGCAGTGCCGTCGGAATAATCGCCACTCCAGTCTCCAATCAGGATTCCTCCATCTTCGTCGTTGCTATTCACCATCTTCGAGATCATTCGGGAAATTTTAACAGGATCCCCGCGACTTCAAAGGAGAAGAATGAAGATTTTATTCAATTCAATTTATATTGCTGATGGGTCATGGTGTAAATCGAAAATAAGCAATGTTATATTCTAGAATGGACTAATATGAACTCAGTTGCATCAACGCGAATCCAATATCGAATCGTTTCTGAGACAGTTCAAAGGCAATTCAGGATGTTCTAATTTTTGTTCAGAACAGAATAATGTGACCTGCGATTGCAGAACTGGTTCTAGAAACTCAGTATTTTGTGGGTCACTGACGCTGCTAAACTTGTTCAGAATAGAACACACGAACAAAAAAGCTGATAAGGCAAAAATCATTGAATATGGAGTTCAGAATAATAATTTCATCATAAGAATTCAAGAATTTTAATCATGAAAAATCTCACCTCGAATGCGGTAAATTGCTTCTATCTAACATCAACATAACAGCTGGAAGAACACATGCGTTGAATTGACCAAAAACCCATTCCCGTCCTTTTGAACTTCCATAGGCTCCGACCCAGATTTTTCCTACTTCTTGAAGAACATATTCATCCAGCAATCTTTTGTCAGGCATATATACCAAATCCTCTAGAAAATATTATCAAGTTTCAATTGAGTTTGTTGAATATTTCTTATAGAGGTTTGGCAAGGATATATCTGAGTGTAGCAAATTCCATTAGGAATAAAGGTAGGTACATGCAGGAACAACTATACCCTATAACGGAATCGAATTGGCCCTCTTGTTGAAAATAGGAATATTAACTAGCCCACTGCGATGTTACAATCATTGACAAAGACCCTGTATATTTATGAGGTATCCCTGATATTTTTGAGAAATTTATCTATGCTGAGGATATTGCTTTTCGCCATTCAGATTTTGGAATTATTGAAAAAACTTTGAATGAAGATTCACAAATTCTGAAAAAATTATTTCTTGATTGGCGTTCATTCCTCAATCCCAACAACAGAAGTTTATTGTTTTCATTTGAATAATCAAACAAAATTGAAAGTTTTGAGTGACTATCAATAATTCTTTTTTGGAACCTTATTTCACCCCTAAATATCAAAGTTAAACTAAATTCTTCTTTATATTTAAAGTTTTATTTGGAGACTTAGCGTATGAAGTTGAAATCGAAGAATAATATTCTTCATAAGTATGAGGTTCTTCAGGGGGTGCTGCACTGAGAATCTTCCAGGAATGGATCACTCCAAAAAGTTCATTCGGAACTTTGAAAGTTCGAGATCCAAGAAGTATTTGGATCTCAGCACCTCCTCGCTGGCTTCCTCACAGGACACTGTCGCCTTAGAAAGCATATGATGAGAATGGGCTTAACAGAAACTGACGAATGCAGATTCTGTGGGGAAGAGGAGGAAACTCCTGTTCACCTGGTAACAGAATGCCTCGCCATTGCAAACCAGCGCAAAAAATTTCGTGGACAAGAGAATTACAAGAGAAACGAGGATCTAACCTTCTTGAAGCCCTCTCAGATACTGGAGCTCTGGAGCTGGAGGACGAGCTAAAGTAAATTGACCCATTGTATTCTTTATTAAAAAAAAATTGACGAGGACATTTCGTGTTCAGAATGGAATTCAGTGATGTCTTTAATAAGGCTCTAATCATCAATAGTCTAATAAAAGTTCCTGTTTTTAATCTCCCTAGGGAGATTTGGTGTACTTTGTACTTTGAATATACTTTAGAACAGGTCATGGTCGTTGCAATAGTATGCTCTTCTAATGGCATTATGTTGATAATCCAATACGTATGTGAGTATTCTGAAGAAGAGTAAAGTATTGACCACTTGGTGAATAGTTGTGTAATATCTGGGAATACGAATATTCAATCCCAAATTCCTATCTCGGAAAAGAATCTGAATATTCGAAATCGGGCATACATTGTATCACTTTGTGAAATCAACGGATGCCGTTAATTTTGGAGCTGTGTGATTGAGGATTGATACCTAAGCCATAGATAAGGCAAGCTTTGACTTCAAACGAATCTTTGTTTTGACGTTCTTAAGGGTTCTGCCAGGTCAGTTCAGAGATTCGAAGAAAATCAGCGATAAGAAATTGAAACGGGCAAAAATCATAGGAACATTTTTGAATTGGAAGATTTAACGGTGTGGATGGTTTTAAGCCGTTGGAGGGAGAGGCACTACGAAAAGTGTCGACTCAGGGAAATACTCCACCTTTGAGGACCTCAAAAGACGTTAAGGCAGTTGTTTGCTAGATCCCGAGGATCGCAGCTCCCCGCGTTATTTGGAGGTTCCAAGAAGGGTACAGAACTTGTAGATTAGGTTAGGTTTGAAAGTCCGGTGTAGGGACAAGATGAGATAGTAGCTCGTAGAAGGAAAGTGCCTTGGAAAGTACGTTTTGAGTAAGGTACAAAATCGTACGGAGATTAAGCGCGGATTCGTTATGAGGGTGCGAAAAAGGTTGAGGTCACTTTCGGAGTGAGCGAATTTTGTTTCAAGTAGGTACATAACGGAATAAGGCTGCCTCCCGATTAAGGTAGGAAGAGTTTGGATCACACATGTAAATGGTATTATTGTGATCCTTGGTATCACTGATAACTCGACCCAAAATTGATTTGATGTGTTTCGATGTAAGGAATGTGAATAATAGTAGACTTGGATTATTAGGTTTGACTGGAGTAAGGAGTTTGACTTATTAGGATTACAGTAGAACCTCAATTATCCGAACTAATTGGGAACGGGACTATTTCGGATAATCAAAAGTTCGGATAATCAAAATTTTTGAGTTAGAGTTAGATCAAACAAATATTTTAAATATATAAATAAACATTCAAATATCCAACTAATAAAACAGTGAAATAGGTATGCACATTAAATATTTTAATCTTTTTTCACAAAATAGTCTAATATTTTCCACTGGCGAAATGCTATTGGTCGGATAATTGAATGTTTGGATAAACTGATCAGCGTTCGGATAATTGAGGGTTCGGATAATTGAGGTTCGGATAATCGAGGTTCTACTGTATGTGAGTTATCGTGGAAAACTCGAATTTGTTTATGCATTTTACCAGTTATTTTTAAATATATAAAACTTAATTGAACTTTGGGTTTTCTTCCCTTTTTCCTGAATACCTGCTCCTCAGATGAAGGATAACACAAGAGACTTCCTCTTCGTGTAGGGAGCTCGACTCGAACTTTAATACCTTTTCGGTATTCGACAGATAACTTGTGGATGTGGTTAATTTGCTTTATATAAAAGTATATTCGAAGGAGCAACACGATGGTCATTTCAAATTTTGGAAAAGTGAACTCCAGCATCCGGTATACTGCAAACATTCCAAACTGTTGAATTAAGAGTATTGGTGAAATTAAGTATTTTTATCTGCATCACCGGTTCTACAATACATGAAATATTCACATAATTTCGTGTGTGGTTCAAGATCCTTTCCTCGAAGAAGGAGAAGGGTGAAGGTCGAATTGAATCATACAATGTTTACTTACCACAGACCCATGGGTTGAAAAGAATGTATACGTCATTTTCATAATCATAGGTTTTCTTTATTTCAGGTGACTCGATTTTACTAGTTTCGATTTGTAACCTCCAAACTCCCACTGGAACGCTTTCTGGTATCGATATCTACGAAAAATATGACGTTAATCAGTGATCTCAGACTTGTGACATCATTCTTGTGCAAGAATGACGTAGGTTTCTGTTAGAACTAAATGCCGTCATCCGTTCTTTCCGACAGCGTTGATTAATTCTATTGGAATTTTATGATTGGAACTGCACAAGTTTAACAGGAATCTTTCGGTATTTACCTACTCATAGATTGTTGTTATATGATTCCTTCATCTTTATGAAAGTGAAAGTTCTTCCTTACAGCTGATAATTTAAAAGCGAAATAACCTTTAATTCTTCAATATTTGTAGGAAAAACTCAAAAAAAACGCAACGCTAATCTGTAAAAAGTATATATGCGAGAGTAGCAGTTCGATCACAAAGGCAAATTCAAAATTTTCATGTAGTACAGTTTGAAAAAAAAAAGTGAAAAGCGAGATTAAGTTAGCAATGATAACTCGTTTTCTGGCTTCATGTAAACACTTATTGTGATGCTTAAAAGCAGAGAAGTAAATAAAAAACCGAAAGAGTGAATATTAGCACCTATGTATGTAAACAATTAATTGAACGCTTTTTGTGAAATCGTAGAATATCTAATGAGATTCGCAGATCATTTTTCAAGATCTCAATTCAGGTAAAAAGTGAAAAGAAATGGGCCATTCTTCTGCCGCTGTGCAAGTAAATTTTTTTTTCAATTCGAACAGTCGATCATGAGACAAAAAAAAATAAAAATAATCACGATAAGAATTGTTCCTAAAACATTGGACAATTAATAAGTAGTGATATGTATATTAATTGAACTCACTTCGAGAGTAACAGTATCTTCACCCTTGGCAAGGAGATTTCCATACCACATCTTGTCATCTTGATCTTCTATTTTGGAAGATGTTATAGAAACAATGCCTCTAGTCGATTTCAATGGGTTTGGATTTGGTCCTGAATGCGACACGGAATTATTGAAATTTAAATGCAACAGTTCGTTGTATACGTTGTATCAGAATTCAATTTGAGATTTCGAGTTCGTTTGGAAAACACTGTTAATAGATAATATAATTCGACATTGTACGAAATAATTCTATCAGTTCTGTATATTGATTTCTTTCTAACTGACATAAGCAATTTAGAAGGTCTTCTTATAGTTCACTCGACGTGCAGTGAGTACCCAAGAAGATAATACCGAGAATAACAGAAGAGATAAAGGGGAAATTCAACATTTCGAGGACCACTGGAGATCTGTTCCTCAACATCCAAAAAGCAACCGATAAAATGTGGCATCAGGGGCTACTATACAAAATGAAAAAGATGGAAGTCTCAGGAAAAACTATCAGGATCGTGAAATCATTCTTGAGGGACTGGGAATTTGAGGTCTAGATAGGAGCCACTACATCAACAAAAAGAGGGATAGAAGCAGAAGTCGCAAGGACCAGTCCTAGGACCGCTTCTGTTCAACCGGAAAATGAATAAATACAAGTTGGAACAATTTGCTGATAACACAGCATTATACTGCTCAGAAAGGAACTGGAGGAACATACCGAAAAATGACATGAACAAGAACAAGATGATGGAATAAGAGTGGATAGAAGTGAAGTGAAATACCTTGGAGTTATATTGGATGAGAATCTTAACTTCAGAGAGCAGATAAAAGAAAATGAAAAAGGACGAAGCTGCTGTATGGAAGCCTCTAACCGCTTTTGAATTAGAAAACAAGATAAGCTCACTCAAAAGCATAAAAATCCCCAGCATCACTTTTGCAGGTGTTGAGGTGTTTTATGGTACAACGACGAGGCAAACTACAAGAAGAAAGAACTACAACATACTCTGAACAAAGAAGTAAGAAACACGATAGGTGCACCTTGGTATATAACTAACGAGCAAATCAGGAAAGAACTCAAAATCTAAACGCTAGAAGAAATGGTAAAAAACACAGAATTTGAAATGGTACGGGAACAAGAGAATCAAGAACTGAGAAAAATTCTGAAGATTCCTGTGAGAAAAACAGACAAGAGGAAATACCTGATAGATAGATAGATAGATATGAGTTTATTCAACATTTTACAAAATGAGATAAACTCCAAGATAAAACTGTGAGTTACATGTAACTGTTTACAGTTGTAAAAAAAATAAAATTGATTCTAACGACCTATGCATTCAGTATAATATAATATACAAAAATTAAAATAATATTCTGTCTATATGGCAATCTTCGTTACAGTTGGCTTCTTCCAGTCTTCATCAGGCATCCAGTCGCATTCGGGACTTTTTGTCGCAATTCGGTATTTTATCTCGTCTCGTCCGGGATTTTTTGTCACAATCAGTAATTTATGTTAAATTTTTTATGAAGAGTTGATCAATCTATGAATCAAAGATCGATCTTGATGAAGAAAAATAAACGAGAAAAACTGAAGAAGAAAAAAAAACAAGAAACCGAGGAAAGTAGACGAAAGTTTCGAAGAAAAAAGAGAAGATAATCTTCTCGCTAGCCAAATGCAGAAGAAACAGAAAAATCGAGATGATAGGCAAATTAAAGAAAATCCGGCCCTCGTACAAGAGCGGTGAGTGTCAGCGGTGAGTACCACTTTCCATGTGAAAGTGTCTAGGGCAACAGTTGATGGATTATCTCTACTGATGAGTCCACCAGCAACTGTGGGAAGAAACAGTATATACACATTTAATTCCCCATCAGGGAGCGCCATTCTATATTGAGGGAACAGTGCGAAAGAAGAAGTTCGAAATCTCAAATTTGATCAATCCTTTACAATTATTCGACTTACCATAATTGAAAAGAAGGCGAATCCTATCGTATCCTTCTTTGAATGCCCCATTAGTGAATCTAACAGCCAGAGTAAATTTCATCCCTCTCCGAAATATAGGTGTAGATAGTATTGGATCATTGACCAAATCAAACATATCCGTTTTGTGCAAGCTTGCATTTTCCTTAATGTATAGGTAGATAGTTTCCACATTTAACAGGTCTCGTACCTTGAAAAATATAGGATATAACCAGTGCACATATTATCCGGTAACTAATATTACACCCAAGGGCACAATCGTTTTTCAATTGATTAGATGTGAATATGGCTGAAGAGATTTTCATTCCATATTCGAATGTTTTCGGTCAGGTTTTCAAATTGTGACATTCTTTATGAGAAACATGAAAGATAAATGATTTCAATGAAGCTGAACTTTAGTTACTTTAGTTTACTGTTTCGGTGCCTCTTTAGTCTTCTTTCTACGCCAAACGCCACCGCCTATTTACACCCCCGACTAAAATAAAATAAGGCTAATAAAGCATGAGTAAACGCTACAAACTTTCCTCAAAGGTTTATTTTTTCTTCTCCATAAATTCCTCCCTTCCCATAAATTTTTCAACGAATACCTAAACACATTAAAAAAATTTTATCCACTCAATTGTTCCCGACTGATATTCAGAAATTCATAAATCACGAACTATTCGTTGTAGAACTGTTGTGGTTGTTTTTCGATAAATCTAAATACAATAAAAAAGGTGATGTGTAGATAATAAATTCTAGTTTAAAGTTATTTCTATCGTCTATGCCCTATGGAGATCATTCAATTGGGAACGAAAAATAATAAACATTGGAAATTGCTCGAATAATTTTCCATCAAACAGACCATCCGTCAAAACAATCAATTGATTTCATTTAATTCAAAGAGAATCATACTTAGTGTAAAATTTGTAATGTTTTTGTTCAATGTTTCCACCTATTTGTTAGCACCAAAGGTGATAAGTTCTAGACAGTGGATGGCAAAAAGACTCTTCCAT
This sequence comes from Aphidecta obliterata, assembly GCA_963966015.1. NCBI lineage: Eukaryota > Metazoa > Arthropoda > Insecta > Coleoptera > Coccinellidae > Aphidecta > Aphidecta obliterata. The sequence goes on from OZ014428.1 coordinate 8,999,324, forward strand.
TCAATTTTCGGATTCTACCACCCTAGAAGTAATCTGAGAAAACTTTCGGAGGGGCTAGATATTTTCTTCCTCGAACGACAAGAAGTGAAAATGAATCATTCACTGCTGCAATATCAGAGGAAAGATACATTTCTTACAAATGAATTTGAGATTTCAGCGTTCAATTGATGAAAAACTGTCGAAAAAATTCTGATAGTTTACTTACCCCCATTTTTATTATGACTAGAGAACTGTTGTATGTTGTAAAAATCAAGGACAACAAATATTGGCTCCCATCAAGGGCATGGTTTTTATTGAAGCATATTTCAGTTTATCGACAGTTCACGATATTGCTATCATTTAATTATAACGTCCCAATACATTATCATTACACCCCCTCAAACGATTACTTTTTTAATTAACGGAAATGTCAACATCCTAATGAGAACGTGTGTACCTACAAGAATTCTTCTTTTTCAGTGACTTCATCATAGCTTCAACTCTCAGTTGACGCTAGTTCAAGGTATTTCGAGAAGAATTTCAACGATATTCCATTTCTTTTACGTTATTGTAGAATGAAAAATGCTTTCACAGAAGTCAATAGTTTTCACGTCATCTGTTGTCCTCTCTCAGGATTTCGAAAATTTCAGAAAGTATATCGACCACTTCCTAAAATAAAAAAATAAGCGAGGAAAGCACTGCCGTGAAGTCAGGAGCTTTGGAGCGCTCGTTCATCCACCTTGTAGGTAGATTCCTATTTTCCAGTTCTAGAAACTAATTAATAGAGAATTTAGAATGGTTCTGGTTATGCGTTCTGGAAAAAATGATTGGTTGTATATATCATTCCCCATCAAAATACAAAATTTTGTCACGATCGAATCCGTCGTTTCGAAATGATCAAGAAAACTAAATTTCAAACGACCATATTCAAGGAACCCCTATATAATTTTGCCCAATAACGAACTCAACCGCGGCATTCGAGATTCGAACATACCCTGAAAATTTCAAGTTTCTAGGTCGTTCCGTTCGATAGTTATCGTGTATACGGACGGCCGGACGGACAGACTCGATGTTTTTGACAGATTCGTCATCAAAGAGTCGGACCTTGTCGATTGAGACCATTTTTGGCTTAAACTTCGAAAATACAGACATCGTGACGAAATGATATAGCCCTCGTGTAAGTAGAACGAGCGCTCAAAAAGAGGTTCCGAATGAAATAAAAGTTTTCGATAAGACACTTTTCTCTTTCTGTAACAATTTCTGTTTATTCCAGAATATTTTACTTGAAATAAAAATACGAATTCAAATATATAATAGATTTATCAGGAAAAAGATATTCTCCACCTTCCACCTTCGTGAATATTTAGAGCTTGTCAGAAATTTTGCGTGACATTATGTCATAAAGCTGCCTATGCGATACTAATTCGGAATGTTCCTCTAATCTATCACTAATTTGAATGTAATTTGTGAGTCATCATTTGACCTAGTAATTACTCACCATATGGATTATATTTTTCGTAAGGCTCAGTCAACAGTAGATCGCATTCCTGAATGAAGGTAATCATTTTAGATGCATTTCAATTAAAATCCGTGTTAAAAAAATCCGATACCGAATAACAATGTTTGTTCATAGGACAAAGATATTTCAAGTTAGCAGAGTTTGAGTTTATGCGTTAATAGTATTTGTTGTTATATATTACATTCACCTGGTTGAAATCCTCTCACCAAAACTGGAACTTCGTGACTGGTCCACAACTTTCTCAAAAATGGAGGAAATTTGAAATTGTTTATGATGATTTTTTTCAGAAAAGAATGTTTCATAACACCCTGCATCTGTTATATTTGGTCGAGTTAGTTTTTAGCTTCTACAGCCTTCGAAATTTAAGAGATTGGAATCCTCTTACGAAAATTGTAATGTCGTGGATGGTCCATTTTTCTCAAAAATTGAACAAATTTAAAAAGTTCTTGATGATATTATTCAGAAGAGAATGTTCTATAACACCCTTCATATTTAATATTTTGTCCAGTTGAATTTTACCCTCTACAGCATTCAAACGTTGAGAGGTTGGAATCCTCTTACGAAAATAGTAAAGTCGTGGCTGGTACACAACTTTCTCAAAAACGAAGCAAATTAAAAATTTTTTTTTATGATATTATTCAAAAGAAAATGTTTCATAACACCCTCCATATGTTATATTCTGTCGAGTTGAATTTTACCCTCTACAGCTTTCAGAAGTTGAGATTGGAATCCTCTTACGAAAATAGAAATGTCGTGGCTGGTCGCTGGTCCACAACTTTCTTAAAAATTGAACAAATTTAAAACTTTCTTGATGATATTATTCAAAAGATAATGTTTTATAACACCCTCCATATATAATATTTTGTCGAGTTAAATTTTACCCTCTACAGGTTTCAAAAGTTGAGAGGTTGGAATCCTCTTACGAAAATAGTGAAGTCGTGGCTGGTACCCAACTTCCTCAAAAATTGAGCAAATAAAAATTTTTTTTAAGATATTAAAAAAAAATTTATAACACCTTTCATATGCTGTATTCTGTCGAGTTGAATTTTACCTTCTTCAGCTTTCAGAAGTTGAAAGGTTGGATTCCTCTTACGAAAATAGTAAAACCGTGACTGGTCCACAACTTTCTCAAAAATTGAACAAATTTGAAACTTTTTTTGATGATATTATTGAAAAGACAATGTTCTTTAACACCCCCTATATGTAATATTTAATATTGTGTCGAGTAGAATTTTACTCTCTACAGCTTTCAGAAGTTGAGAGGTTGGAATCATCTTACGAAAATAGTAATGTCGTGGCTGGTCCACAACTTTCTCAAAAATTGAACAAATTTAAAAAGTTCTTGATGATATTATTCAGAAGAGAATGTTCTATAACATCCTTCATATTTAATATTATGTCGAGTTGAATTTTACCCTCTACAGCATTCAAACGTTGAGAGGTTGGAATCCTCTTTCTTGATGATATTATTCAAAAGAGAATGTTTTATAACACCCTCCATATATAATATTTTGTCGAGTTGAATTTTACCCTCTACAGCTTTCAAAAGTTGAGAGGTTGGAATTTTTTTTCGAGAATAGTAAAGTCGTGGCTGGTCCACAACTTTCACAAAAATGGAACATATTTGAGATTTTTTCCCAAAGTTATTGGCCGAAGATGATGATTGCATTGCATGCCTCTCGAGCGCCTCTTGCGTTTGTGCGGTTCATGCATAGGACTCATGGCTGCTTTCATTTCAGTGATGACTCTTCCTCATTCTGGATGTTGAAATTGGCGAACTTATGTTACATTTCTTGAGCATCTATATATATAAAGATGGCCAGGAATTCCATCTAACATCAATAAATAATAAATATGTGCTAGAAAGTACCAGATCAATTTTGTTCAGAATGACAACATTGGCGCATTCGCCACGAACAATACGATTGCATTCAAAATTGGTACGATTGCCCGCTATAGTATTTGTAGTGCTCGAATTCAACAATCATATCGTAAAACTCAACGTTTCCGCTACGCCAATGCATGGAAATCAGGCATAATTAAAATGACTCATCTATAGACAAAAACATGGGATCCCATTACCCATACCCATTGAAAATCGTCGGCACTTCTTTTTTCGCCGACTGTACGACCTGTATTTTACGCGAGTTACCGCGCTCGCGCATTCGTCCAACATTTATAGAACTTCTTGTTGACCATCCTGCCGGTTTATCCGCGGTCCACGTTTCACTGCGTTAGTTTGAATTGGTTGAAGTTCGGTGATTGTCATCTAATAATACCTCCAAGATGTCTTGTGTCGGTAAGTTTGATTTCGAACTTAACAGTTTACTTCATTTATCGGGCGACAGGATATTGTGGTTTATATTTTTTGATAATATTCGATTTGATTCTACATATCGTGAAGATTTCGTAGCATACTTTTGGTTTCCGCTTATATTCCGGTTATTTTTCGATACTCCTATAGCTTAACACTGGAAACACAGCATTTCATATAAATATTTTCGAATTGTTACTGATTTGCGCTTTGTTAAATTCTGAACGCATTTGAAATCTTCGTGTGTCTCACCATTCGGCAATTCGGCATATTCAAGAACGAATTGTTTAGCATTCTTGATCGTTATTCTTTTCCTCCGCCAGACCTTGACAAATAAGGATGCTTACGTAATTGAAGATGTAGTAATTGAGCAAAGCAGTGAGCAATAACTTCCTCAGGAAGAATATAACTGTGTGAATTGCTTTAAATTATATACCGAACATTGTATTCTTTTTGCATTTCACAACTGTCCATTATACCCAGTTATATCGTTTGAACAGCATGAGCTTTAAAAGAAAATTTTGCTTGATTCAAGATGAAAATCTAGGCTTGTTTTTTGTATGTAAAACTTAAAAGTTCAAAGTTGACATCTTCGATTTTTTCCGGGAGCGATTCTCACTTTTAAGGTCAGTCTTTCAGGAAAAATCAACGATTCCTAGAACATTCTGGATCGAAATCTTCCTCCTCGAATTTGACCCACTTAGGGGCTCTCTGTTCGCCACACCCATGCTTTGGCACCGACCTGACCTTAGAACTGACCATAGCTCATTCGATACTTGTTTATTTTTAGCCATGGTGTCATCGTTATTTAATGCTCATTGAATGCCGGCAAGGACTTCGATACAGCAGGAATAATGAAATTGGTCGATTACAGTATGCTATTCGTGTTCTTTGATGATATATTTTGTTTTTCTACGTTTTGGCAATCAGAATTGATGACGCGATGACGCTTCTCGATAATATCAAAACTTTGTCGGTGAAATCATTTCTCTTTTTATTCGATGATGTGTTTGTCCACCACAATTATTTCAACAGCTTTGCGAAGCATATGGAGCGAGTGCGACGATCTTCGCCTTCTTGTGATATTTTGATTTGCTGGAGGCTGCAGCAATGATTAGAAAGCTCTTTCAAGTGCGTTCCGTATATGATGCATACTGAGACACCTGGTGTTGGTGTCTGGGCTGCATGCCTTTCTGAAGCAGCATTTTCCTACGAATTTCCAGGCCGCAGATATCCACGCTTCCCACGCAAGCTCATTGGGCGTTGTATATTAATGTTATTTCAATATGAAGCTCATTTCACTGTGAACTATTCCACTTATGTAGTTTTAATATGAAATTATTCAAAAAATGAAACAAAATTTTGATAATTTTTGTGCGCTTGTTTCTATCAACTAGAGCGTTCTTATTTTGCCCAAATTAGATCTTGCGCCGAGGATGGTCTCAAACGATTAGATTAGACTCGCAGATGAATAAATTGTGGTCAAATTCGATTATGTCCATCCGTTCGTCCGTAAACTTGATCTGGAGAAAGAAGAGGCTTAGGGTTTCTGAATTCTCAGCTTCTTTCGAGGTCTGAATACGCCGTTTATGTTCGTTAATAATAAATAATAAATAAAGGGTTCCATCGATAAAACCATCGGAAACATACCCAATAAAAGAAAAATACCGATCCCTTCGAAATGAAACTTTGTACGTAGTGGCAGGATAACGACACGAAAGTTCATGGAAAATTTTTCAAGGATCATATCAGCAGAAGATTCTCAAAAAATTCCTTTCAAAAACCTCTGTATCTCAGAAACTGCTGCTGATTTTGTGCCTATATGCGGGGTGTTTCCAAATAAGACGTGAACCTTGGAGGACGTGTTAGCAGGACTCATTTGTTGTCGTTTGAGCCATATTTATTGATAACCAAAAATCCACAGTTTACGAGTTATTTGAGTTTGAATTTTTTCTACGTTGACCGAATTTGATTATTATTTTGGATTATTTTCATCAGAAAAAGGATATGATATGTATGAAAAAAGCAAAACCATGCTGTGAAAAATGTTGAAAATGTTACAGGCAAATTGAAATTAGAAATTGATTTTTATTTTCTTTATATATCAACTTTCAAATCATACATCGAATTCGGAGGAAAACACTGTTAAATCAAAGACTCTCGGGCTTCCACCTCGCGAACACCCAATTCTTTTTCCGTTGAACATTTCCTTGTATGGTCGACAAGAATCTCTGACGTTGGTAGGTGTGCTTCTCAGTCTACATTCTCCAAACTCGCTCAACAGAGTTGTTTCTTCTATGTTCAACCATCTTAGCATTTTCCTGAAACTGAATTCCGCCTCTTTGTACCAACAACCTCCCCAAAGTTTTTCAATGTGTTGTTATATGGCTTCTAGCACGGGGTCTAGACATTTTATTTTTGAATAAATGTATGTACAGAGCATTGACTTGCACACCTGCACCACTGCTTCAAGAATACCCCTAATGCAGTTTTCAGATTCTGGATTGAATAAAAATAATAAAAGGAAAAATAGAAGAACAAAAACAGTATTTTCACTTCACCATGAGAAAGTAGTAGAGGGCAAGTGTATTTCAAGATTTACTCGCATAAGAGATCTAACATTATTTTCGAACTCCAGTCTTTGTTTCAAAAATACAAGGCAGAAAAAAATCTATAAAACCAATTTCAACTTATTAATGTGGACTGTAACCGAAATAAGAGTATGGTGTATTACACTGCATTTACGGAACATAAACAAAGCAGTTTTTATGAACCAAGTGTGTCATGAAGATCTTAACGATAACGCCCTAAGGTGTTATGAGTGTTTTGTAGAAGAAAATGCTAGGAGTAATGAACCTATTTGAAAATCGATTTTTTCATCAATGAAAAATAAATTTTTCGTGAAAAATAAAATTTTGTACGCACCCTTCGGACAACATTCATGTCTTGGGCTGAATGTTACCCTCCGGGCGTAAGGATATAACACTCTTGGTGTATGTATAAATAACTATTTTGCCCTGTGTCTTCGAATCAAAGCGACCTTTTCTTGAAATAGTTCACCCATTGAAAGTATTTTGCTAATATGTATTCACTTCGCACTTTTCGAACGAAACACGTTGCACTACAAGCTCCTGAAAGTGGATAGTTAATCTCCATGCACCTGATGATGCTATTGTTATAGCGAAACACGTGCATTTGTTTTCTACCTCTCTTGGTATATAAAAAGTTTGATTATGGATTCTTGTCAAGTAGATATCGACCAAAGAGAAACCCTATTCAATGTGGAAAAAAATTCGATGCCGTTCTTCTTTTTACATTGCTCGTCGATATTCAGCACTATCGCATCAACGTTTCTCTTCGATTTCCCTTCGTGAAAACGAGTATTCTCGAGGATTTCAGATTTCCCCTGTTCAGAATGTCTGAAGATCAAGAGAGTCAGAGAGAACAAATATATCGATTAGAAGGGATACAGAAACAAATCAACTTTTTGAGCGCTCGTACTACTTACACGAGGGCTATATCATTTCGTCACGATGTCTGTGTTTTTCGAATTTTGAGCCGAAAATGGTCTCAATCGACTAGGTTCGACTCACTGATGACGAATCCGTCGGAAAATTATTATTATTATTATTATTTTTATAACTCTCGAACGGAACAACCAAGAGCCTTGAAATATTCAGTGTGGGTTAAGTTCCCGAATACCTCGGTTGAGTTCGTTAATGGGCCAAATTCCACCAGGTGTTCCGTAAATATGGCCGTTCGAAGATTTGTTCTCCTGATTACTTGGAAACTGCAGATGTGATCAGGATGAGATTTTGCACTCAAATGGAGAATGAGGTTTTCATGCTACATGCAGAATTTTGTCCAGATCGCATGACCAGAACCATAGCAACAATAGAAAATTATAACTTTCGAACGGAAAGGCCTAGGGACTCGAAATTTTCAGGATATGTGTGGATCTTGAATGTCGTGATCACGTTTATCTATGAGCAAAAGTATTTTAGGGGTTCCGTAAATATGGTCGTTTGAAATTTAGTTTTCTTGAAAATTTCAAAACTACAGATTCGATCGTGACGAAATTTTGTATACTAATAAAGAATGATATATTCAAGCTACATTCCTCCAGATCGCATGATCAGAACCATAGAAACCATAGAAAATCATTACTTTCGAACGGAAAGGCCTAGGGACTTGAAATTTTCAGGATAGGTGTGGATCTGAAATGTCGCGTTCACGTTTATCAATGAGCAGAATTATACTAGGGGTTCCGTAAATACGGTCGTTTGAAATTTTGTTTTCTCGATAATTTCGAAATTACGAATTCGATCGAGATAAAATTTTGTATTTTAATCGAGAATGATATATTAAAGCCTCAATTTGTCCAGATCGCATTACCAGAACTATAGAAACCATAGAAAATTATAACTTCCGAAGGGAAAGGCCTAGGAACTTGAAATTTTCAGGGTAGATTTGAATCCCGAATGTCGCGGTCACATTCATCAATGAGCAAAATTAGACTAGGGGTTCCTTGAATATGGCCGTTCAAAATATTTTTTTCCTGATAATTTCGAAACTACTGATTGGATTGGAATGAAATTTGACAACTAGCTGAAGAATAATGTATTCGAACCATAGATAATGTAGAAAATTCTAGCGAATTATCGAAAAAAAAATGGTCAGCTGAAGCACTGACATGAAGTCTGGAGTTTCGCCTAAGTTTGAGAATTTTTTCAACAGCTGTCGAAAATTTCTTCAATTGATTTCTAAAACTGGAAAAAGCGAACCTACCTACAAAGTGGATGTACGAGCGCTCAAAAGCTCCTGACTTCACGGCAGTGTTTTTCGTAATTTGTCTGCTGTCAGTTTTAGAACCAAATTATCTATAAGTCATGCTCTCAACATTTCTCATGACAAAATTCAGAGTTCTAGCAGGAAATATTTCGAATGATGGCAGATTCGGCAAGAACCTTCAGTATCAGGCCGTCAATAAAAACGAGGAAATGTTAGGTTTTCATCGGTTGCGTGAGGCAATTTCCATGAAACAACCATAATGATGTGGCAACAATACCACGATAATACTTGAGCTCACGCTTTGTTCCTAATTCAAGAACTGCTGAATTAGAATAGCTTCACGAATTTTCCAGTTCTCGATTGTGACAATTCCCCCAAATTTGTCATCAATTTGTTAGGGGAAATTAGGATTGATATAACAAATTACAGAAAGAAAAATCCAAACAATTATTTATCGGATATATTTTTTCTTCGAATAAGATTCCACCTCGTTGGGGGATTGACCTACATCCATGAATTTCCGATCAAATCGATCCCTCTCGGCTTTTCCTGGAAAACCTCTTCCATTGAAAATATTTCCGGTGTCCTATTATTTCGATGAGGCCAACCAGAAGAATTCAAAGCCGGTCGGGTTTCCCCAGAAAATATGTAACTTTTTTATTCGACAGTTCATATATTTCATGAAATCGAGAGATTTTGCAACGTTTTTCCAACGATGCTGCTTCCCACATTGAAAAATTCTCATCTGGTGCAACAATATCGATACATTTTCTGAGTTTTTTCGTAGGTAGATGTGATCTGATATATTTCCAACGAAATTGTTGATATTACGCATCTTCCGTTTTAGTTTAACCGGAAATAGTGCAGCAGTGCATGAAATAAGCGTGGCTCGAATGCTATACGTAAATAAATCTATTTCACGTGAGAAATAGCTGCCGACAATTTAAGTACAGGAATAGTTGTTATTCAATTCAAGAGTCAAATTTTCAAGGATAATTCCATTCAATGTTAAACAAAATTCTTCCTCCGATTCATCACACCATTTATGTTATTTGATTTCATCATCTATATGATTATGATTGTCCCTGGAATGTGCTGCTTCCACAGCTGTACGTTCTAAAAATAAATGGATGCTTTCATCTTTTGGTGTTGAAAGTTATCAGAAATCTTCAGGGTATTCTATTTGCGTCCGAGAATTAATCTTGAATTAGGTATGCATTGAATTTTTACGAGATTTTGATCTCTTGTATGAGAATGTTTTATGTTGGTTGTATCCATTTCAAGTTCTTTTCCTCCTGGAGGCCCACGGTATTTATTCCAGAAATTATTGATCTCCCCTATCGAATGCGTTCAAAAGACAACATAACCAATGCTATCACCAAGCTCAAAATAGCCTTGATAATCGCTCAAATTCGGAACGAATAGGCACGTCAAGAAGAACAAGAATTATAGAAAACGTAGAGCTGCGCAGTTTCTCAAATATACATAATTTACCTCGAATTGAAACATTTTTGTCAATGGAAAGATATTTTGATTTATAGTTAGTATAGAATTTTAATTTTTGTATGTGTTTGGAAAGCCATCACTGGCCAAGACAAACGCTGCAAATATCATACAAAGGTTTATTATTTTAACGTCACTGCCTTTTATTCTACCCTTTTAATCACAAAATATTATTTTTTCTTTGAAAGAATATTTACTGCCTTAAAACTCAACAGCAATGCTATAAGCGGTTCATTTGTCTTGTTGATTCCTAACAGACATTCAAAATTCCATAACACACTAACCATTTTTTCTCTTGAGAATTAAAATTTTTCAATTTAATACCTAGATTTCTGCCCTCATTGTTAATTGATTTCAGCCCTCATTGTTGATTGATTTCATGAAACTCCGATATTCCAATGAAGAAATGTAATATAAATTTCGATGGATGAAGTTAATTTCGAATTAAAGAATTTGAAAAGCCAAAATCTATTTGTCATTTCTAGGTCGGACAAATAGAAAAAAAATTGGGCATTTCAGTTATTTCCTGTTGATAGTCGATACGATAATATGTTATTTCATAACCTGGTAATTTTTTCACTGAATAAGCGCCATCAAATAATGAAACATTATCCACATAATATCATCAACGAATATCTTCACCATTGGTATCAATTATATTTCATAGTAAAACTGTGAAAAAACGATGGAATATCAACTTTACCATCCGCCTTCCTATCATTCTTTCTCAAATTCATTATTCACACAATTTGTGTGCTTATTATCTGTGGAGGTTGCCATGAAGTAATAAATTCCATGTTACAATATCAATATTGCCATATACCTAATGGGTGAAGCCGACGCTTTAATGAGCGTTATTTTTTATCGACCTAATTTTCCGTAGAGATTTGGATGCAAGTATAGAGAAATCCTCACTTCAAGAAATCAAATCAACTCAAGCTAAGCAGCGTTTGCTAATTCATCAACTGGATGGGTGACTGTTCTGCAAATTAATTTAAACTAGCGCGAAAGAGCTCCTGACTTTTTTATTATTATTATATTTGAATATCAGTTCAGAACCCTGAATGTTACAAATTACGAGATGTCAATATTGAATCATGTTATTCGAAATGTGTATTCACATTTGAAAAAATTTCCTTAAGGTGTATACAGACATGCTCCGAATATCGTACCGAACCGTGTCGCGTATCCCGACGCAATCAGCGAGAGCGAATCTAATTCATCGCACGTAGAGGTGCAATTTGAATTCGTGAATTTGATTCGCTCTCGCTGATCGCGTCGGGGTACGCGACACGGTTCGGTACGATATTCGGAGCATGTCTGTACACACCTTTATATTCCGTGAGTCTTCCAGGTTTCACTCCGTGAATCATAATAATAAATATTTGAAAGATTGAAATTTATTTGGAAATAATGAAATGTGTTTTAAAATTCGCTGCGTTCTGAATTCAAAAATAGTTTGAATTCACAACCGTGCAATGACTGCAATGACGGAGATATTTTCTGTATTGAAACCCCATGCGACCTTGAGACACCCAACACCCGCATCTAATATTACCGATTTGGTTAGAAAAAACTTCAATGCGATTCACGCTTAAGCTTCGAATAAATTCGTAGGTTGGGTTATCCTAGAGGTTGAAATGATGTCACAAATATTCTGTCAATGACGAGTTATCGCTTCGTTGATCATCCTGCCCTCTGTTTTTTTCCACGGTCGGATACGAAAGATGTATTATTCATTTCGGATAATTTGGTGTTTATAATGCGCGAGGCATGCAGACCCACGAACACTGTTCGAGCTATGGATCGGTAACTGTAAACCGAACCTTTTGGGACGGCCGCGTCCATCGAGTCCATATCGACCTGATAAAACATCCACTCCAGCACTCCAAATTTTGATCGAGAAAGGCACTAAAATCTCTCGAATTAATTCGAAATGGGTGATATTGCGATGACAGTTTTTTGGCAACAAACATCTGTATTATGAATGAGCTCGACCTAGTTTGATAGTTAAATTTTATGACCCTGGAATCCCGTTGCGCTCGGTCAAACACCGACAAATGTTGGTTCGCCCTGAACCTTCTTCAACAGCGGCAAAATACAAGATGTTCGTACTGGAACAGAGGGTAAAAAGGTCCACATTCAACGCCGCCGAATTTCAAGCTAATATTCGAAAGTAAATTGAAGCGAGATCCGAGAGGAATCGGTAGATATTACCAACCAAAGCTCGAACAGTGATCCTGGCTCTGCCTCCCGCAATATAGACCCACCTCTATGATGGCGATCACGTTATCTCACAAATATGTATACAGGTTTGCTAAGGATACATCTTGGTATAGTAACAATGCGAGGGACATAAAGAGATTCGGTTTCATATTGTATTAGTGGAAATCTAATTCGCTTTAATCACTTCAAATAGAGTTGCAAACTCTGATGTTGTTTCATTTTATCACCCTGTATACGATTCCGTTCAGTAATTTTTGGAGTGTTGGTCGTAGTATCAGTTGACACTGTCCAAAAAAGACAAGACTATTTCTAATTCAATTAATTTTTCATGAAACATTCCAGAATGATTCGCGCAATGCTTGTTATGTTTTCCATCAATATGCTAAATATTCAAGCCTGAAATTCAATCAACATAAGAAAATAGCAGCACATATGTTTTTCATCCCATACTGTTGTTCGCTTATTGTGTCTTAAGTCTGATTCTATTTTATAACCCGATAGATTCTGGGGTTCACTTTTGCTTTTGTTCATCTAATTTTGTTTTTTTGTAATTACTCAATATCATAGTTTTGTGTGTATATGAAACGATTTGTCCATCAATCGAAGATGTAATTGATTATTTTCGTGAGAAATTCGTTTTTGAGAAATAATTCTTGTTCAGTTTTCTACGAACTATGTATTAGTTTTCATTTACATCATTTGTTGACTGTCCATTCGATAAAAATTACGAAAAGCACTGCCGTGAAGGCAGGAGCTTTTGAGCGCTCGCACATGCACCTTGGAGGTGGATTCGCATTTTCCAGTTTCAGAAATCAATTGAAGGAATTTTCGACAGCTGTCAAAAATATTCTGAAACTTAGGCGAAACTCCAGACTTCATGTCAGTGCTTCAGCTGATCAATTTTTTTTCGATAATTCGCTAGAATTTTCTACGGTATCTATGGTCTTGGTGATGCGATCTGGACAAAATTTTGCACGTAGTTTGAATACATTATTCCTCAGCTAGGTGCAGAATTTCATTCCAATCCGATCAGTAGTTTCGAAACTACCAGGAAAAAAATATTTTGAACGGCCATATTTACGGAACCCCTAGTCTAATTTTGCTCATTGATGAATGTGACTGCGATATTCGCGATTCAAACCCACCTTGAAAATTTCAAGTTCCTAGGCCTTTCTGTCCAGAAGTTACAATTTTCTATGGTTCCTATGGTTCTGGTCATGTGATCTGGAGAAATGTAGCTTGACTATATCATTCTCCATTTAAATACAAAACTTCGTGACGATCGAATCTGTAGTTTTGAAATTATCAAGAAAACTAAATTTCAAACAACCATATTTACGGAACCCCTAAAATAATTTTGCTCATAGATGAACGTCATCACGACATTTAGAACCTCACCTATCCCGAAAATTTCAAGTCCCTAGGCGTTTCCGTTCAAAAGTTACAATTTTCTATGGTTTCTATGGTTATGGTCATGCGATCTGGACAAAATATTGTTTTAATATATCATTTTCGATTAAAATACGAAATTTCATCTCGATCGAATCTGTAGTTTCGAAGTAATCAGGAGAACAAAATTTTGAACGGCCATATTTACGGAACCCCTGGTGGAATTCTGCCCATTAAAGAACTTAGCCGAGGCATTTGGGATCTGAACCTACACTGAAAATTTCAAGTCTTTAGGTTGATCCGTTCGAGAGTTATCGTGCTTAGGGACGGACGGCCGGAAGGACAGACTCGAATTTTCCGACGGATTCGTCATCAGTGAGTCGAACATAGTCGATTGAGACCATTTTCGGCTCAAAATTCGAAAAATACAGACATCGTGACGAAATGATATAGCCCTCGTGTAAGTAGTACGAGCGCTCAAAAATGTCTAGCAAATACAGTTCTCAAACAAATTCAATAGATAATGAATGTGTCTCAAATGAGTACCATTGAATTGATGTGGCCGAAAATTGATGTGGATGAAAATTCATAATTCACAATATTCAGTGATACATTGGACAGTGATTTTTCACTAATTTACGACACGTGTTTCGCTTTACAATAGCATCTCTAAGTGGATGGGATAATAAAAGATTGCTTTGGTCTTTGGTGACTACGAAATTTTGCATTTAGAGAACAAAAGAAAGAAACTCAATTTTTTATGAAGTTTTGAAATAAGTTAAGAAATAAGATAACCAACCGTATTTAATTTTGATCAGATTGAGTGGAATATTTTCCCGTTTTTGAATTCATATCACCTTAACGAAATTTGAATCAGGAGCTAACAGTCCGGTTTATGACGAATCCAAGAAAAACCTTGGCTGTACCTAGTTTACAGCATAGTAAGTATAATAAGAAAATAGCAACAATGTATCGAATTTTTATCTCGTCCACATGAAGATGCTATTGTATAGCGAAACGCTGCTAGTGGTTTGGTAAACCCCTAATTAGTGAAAATCTTAGTCCATTGTATTACAGAATACTCCCTAAGTCAAATGAGAGGTAATGAATTGCGCTCATGTCATAAAAACTCAGCAAATTCCACAAATAAGTTTATCACTTCAAAATCTATACCAATCAAGGGCGGATCCAGGATTTCTTTCTGGGGGGGGCACAGGATTTTTTCTGGAGGGGCACAAGGGGTGGAAGGCAACAAATTTTTCTAATTATGTACTGTGATGGAATCTCCACAGTACAAAAAAATTCCGTCTGGGGGGGGCACGTGCCCCCTGTGCCCCCCCTTGGATCCGCCAGTGATACCAATAATATTTCATAGAATATCTTATCACATTCCTTACTCACTGAATATTTCAGGTATGTAGTTTCAATTTTGTTTTCCTCGAACCATTCCGAAAATTTAGTATGGGAAATGATATGAACCTATAAGAAGTTGGTCCGCTTTCTTTTCTCTCAATCTTCCCCTTGTCTGGCGCCACGAAACTTACGTCGTCGGGGTCATCATTGATTTTGAATCTTTTTGGTCGACATTACATCATCGTTCAGCGCTTCTCAAGCAGTTCATTAAAACTCGCGCGTTTCCAGAAATTCTTGAAATAGTCGATCTTCTGGACGATTAGATATTAACTTGTTGGCAGAAATGGAGGTGTCCAGGATTCATGTAATTGAGAACTTACGAATTAATGACATGTAAAGAATTCCATCATCAATAAACAGTTGCAGAACATTACGGGCAATCTTTCCGAGAACAACGCTGCATATTTCACACAAAGTTAGTAATTTATACCACACGTTCTTTCCTATATTCCATAAATATTTTACCAAATTTCATTCCGAAAAAAAATTCCATGTTCTATAGAATTTCAACGTTTCGGTGTGTTGAAATCATGTTGAAAAAATTTCTGGAAGAAACTAGGTATTGTTGCTATGGAAGAACGCGTTAATTGAATTCCACATAAATTTTATCTTGTCGACATGTCATGTCATAATAATTATCTTCAGATATTGACTATATTTCTGTCTCTTTCATTCTCCGATTAACATTTATAATCTAGCAAATGCATTTTTTCTGAAAGCTATTGGAACGAAACTTTTCAACGTGCCCACTTCCGAACTGTGTTTATTACACCTAAAAGCCTATTATTATTATTATTAAGTTGAAAATTAATATGCTGATAATTTTAAGAATCTGACATAAATGAATTCATTGCAAAACGAAATAAATTCATGATACCTCTCCTCTCAAAAATCCAAATTATAAGAAATGTTCATCTCAACCCTCATTCGATATTAATTTTCGATAAAACATGTCTCACACTTTTTGATTACCTCATAAGTTATATAATTTATTTTATTCACGATTTAATGAGTTTTTTATCCATTCACCGTGCGAAACACCCTGTATACTTCAAACACATAAAACTTAGTGTTAGATGAGGGAATATATGAAGAATCATAGGATCTATTTTGAAAAGTAAATCCGAATTGATCACTTTCGGCTATTGGCATCTTTTCTGTTTTATAAATAGTTGGTATGTAAGAGAAATGAGTTCAGTGTCCCCAACCAAGTTATTCCCCCACACAGTTTCAAATTTTATTTTTGAATGGATTGAAAAAAGTTAATTCGATGTACTGTGAGATTTAATTCCGTTTGAGATATGTACAGAGAGAACAAATAAGCTGCGAATTTCGTTCTGGGATAGATGATCCCCCATTCCCCATTTTTTTGTTGTTTAAAAGTTGCAAAAAAAATCCGTTGCTATCCGGCATTGATTCTCCGAGGTCGGGAATCTGATCAATTTGTGAGGGGCTGAAAATCGAAATTAAAAAAGGATGTATATCCCTCTCTACCCTCAAATAGTTCATAAGTTATGAAATTTTACAATTTTGCAAGTTGCAATGAGTTCAGATATTTTTTTCTATATCTAGATAGGGTCAACGTGGTGATGTGGAAATAATAAATCTTTGTGTGAAATTTGCAGCTTCTTTTCTACAGCCATGCGTGAAGTAT
Organism: Aphidecta obliterata; assembly: GCA_963966015.1. Classification (NCBI taxonomy): domain Eukaryota; kingdom Metazoa; phylum Arthropoda; class Insecta; order Coleoptera; family Coccinellidae; genus Aphidecta; species Aphidecta obliterata. The sequence goes on from OZ014428.1 coordinate 9,016,112, forward strand.
CGGTCAAGAGGCCAGCACGTGCTAGAGGTGGTTTGTTTTGTTAAGTCACTTTTCTGAATTGATGAATATCTAAATAATACTCCTGCTATGTAGATGTCCACAAGAAAAGTCCATAGTAAACGCAAAATATGCAACATTTCTTTCAAAAGAGAGGAAGAATCGGAATTTTTGTTAAATTAACTGTAGCCCACGATTAATATCTATTCGAAATTTCATCCACGTACAGAATATACATCAAAAATATATCCCTGATTTTTCTTCAGTTTGAGAATCATAGTAATATCGTATGGCATTTTAAGGAATGTCGAATAGCGAAGTCCAGTGGTTGAAATTTTTTGGATGTTTTTCTATCTGAAGCCCACCAATAAACTTCGAAAATCTGTAGAATGGTCTGAAAATATCTTATTAAAAAAAAAGTTGTGGGATTGTCTGTAGTGCCTATCTACGAATAAGGCTCTTGTCAACTTGTCATCTTCCCAGAATATTTCTTTCTTCGTGAGTCCAGTGATTAATGGATGATTCCCATTTTTATGTGAAAACATATTTCAAACTTTTGGCATGACACTCGGAAAAATCCTGGGTTGGAAAAGAAACAGACCAAAACCCGAACATTTAGTACTTTCGAACAACCGCAATCAATCAAATTTATTCTTCTGTAATAGATTTAATGTGGAAATTATTCCTCTTTCAAACTGACGCAGCCTGTGACACGATGTTACTAAATATTCGAAGCTATCATGCAAGAACGGAAAAAAACGATTGATCATTGGAAACTTCTTTATAATGATATGAGAAATTGTCACGACAATTCTTATAAACACGCGAGATGTATCGAAAGTGAACATATCAGCTACTTTAAGTTTGGAATTGTTCCCAGTAAAATTTTCTTTGTTTTTTCAAATCGGAAAATTGTATTGGCAAGAATTATATGAGAAGTGAAAGGATGGATTGAAACATATTTTTTTTGAACTGTTCTCAATGTTTAATGATGAACAAATTTAAGAAGTACTGACGTGGAGTAAGTAGCTTCTGCACGCCCCTTTGAATTCATCGCCAATCCGGGTACTTCGAAATTATCCACCCAGTTTCCACCATAAATCGGTATATTTCACGATATTTTCATCTGAAATTCGAGTTGACAGGTTTTGAAAAATGTTTCAATTCGATCGGAACGGTATTTTTTGAAATATTGATAAAAAATAAATAAGTTTTCTACGGAATCCTCCTGGGCATTTCACCCATTTAGGAACTCAGCCAGCGCATTCAGAACTCGAACGAACCCTGAAATTAACAAAACTGTAAGCCTTTTATTTCAAAAGTAATGGTGTTACGTTCAACCAGACGGACATAATTGAATTTGACTACGAATTCTTCATCTGCGAGTCCAACCTAATCGTTATGCACCATTCTCGGCCCAGAATACGAAAATTACAGACATTTGAGAGAAATGATAACACCCTTGTTTATAGAAAACAGCGTGCAATAAACCAAAATAGAAATGGAATTTGTGATGTTGCAAATACTTTCAGTGAAGTGCAATGAGTTTCTCTTTGCGTGCACCTCCGCTATTCTTCTAACTGCTTTCAACTTCGTCCTAGTTGCTCAAAATTCGACAAGGTGACATCATTGGAATGCAAAAGAAATACTTCAGGATGTTCCGTTATACCAAACCAAATTTGGACCAATTATTTTTCAAACAGGATATCCTTGCTTTGCTATATAAAAGATTTTTCAATGATATACAGGATTGCCGCCGAGGTACACGATAAATTCTATACTTAGTTAATTTCAAGCAAAAATGATTCTATCCACCTTTTGGGAAGATCGAACGATTCTTAAAATATCGTGATCCGAAGCTTTTTGGTTTATTATTTCGAATAATGAAACCTTCGAGAAAAAATTACGAAAAGCACTGCCGTGAAGTCAGGAGCTTTTGAGCGCTCGTTCATCCACCTTGCAGGTAGATTCGCCAGATTTTCCAGTTTCAGAAACATAATGAAAAATTTTTCGACAGCTGTCAGAAAAAATCTCAAACTGAGGCGAAACACCGGACTTCACGTCAGTGCTTTAGCTGACCAATTTTTTTTTCGATAATTCGCTAGAATTCTCTATGGTATCTATGGTCTTGGTAATGCGATCTGGACAAAATTTGGCACGTAGTTTGAATACATTTTTCTTCAGCTATTTGCTTCCATTCGAATCCAATCAGTAGTTTCGAAATGATCCGGAAAAAAATATTTTGAACGGCCATATTTACGAAACGCCTAGTCTTATTTTGCTCATTGATGAACGTGACCGCGAAATTCGCGATCCAAACCTACCCTGAAAATTTCAAGTCCCTAGGCCTTTCCGTTCGAAAGTTATAATTTTCTATGGTTCCTATGGTTCTGGTCAAGCGATCTGGACAAAATGTAGCTTGAATATATCATTCTCCATTGAAATACAAAATTAAATCACGATTGAATCCGTAGTTTTGAAATTATCAAGAAAACTAAATTTCAAACGACCATATTTACGGAACCTCTAGTGTAATTTTGCTCATTGGTGAACGTGAACGCGACATTTCAGATCCACACCTATCCTGAAAATTTCAAATCCCTAGGCCTTCCCGTTCGAAAGTTATGATTTTCTATGGTTTCTATGGTTCTGGTTATGCGATCTGGACAATATTTCAGATGTAGCTTGAACACCTCATTCTCCATTTGAGTGCAAAATTTCATCTCGATCGAATCCGTAGTTTCGAAGTAAACACGAGAACAAAATTTTGAGCGGCCATATTAACGGAACCCCTGGTGGAATTCTGCCCATTAACGAACTTAACCGAGCCATTTGAGATCTGAACCTATACTGAAAATTTCAAGTCTCTTGCCAAATTCCTTCTCTATTCCCTAATTGATATTAAAAAATTGACTATTCTTTTCTTCATATACCAACTTTCAAATCATACTAATCCTTTTTCAACATCTACTACAGGATTGCTTTTTTCATACATATCATTATCCTTTTCTGATGAAAAGAATCCAAAAATATTATCAAACTTGGTCAACGTAGTAAAAATTGACGAAAAATCAAGGTTAGAAATTTCTTTGAAAACACAAGAACTCAAATAACTCTTAAGCCGTTCAAGATATTCTGTGAAATCTTGAAAAAACAACGAGGATAAGAATCATTCTGAAATGCCTGTTCAATTGATTACAAAATATTGATTCGAAATATTCTTTACAGATTTGGAAACAGATGATCGCCTGGAATACCAGTTCTTCCCCAACCGCACTGGCATGTCCCAATTCAGAGTCAGAGCATCCAATGATGCGCACATAGCTCTGAGCCCAAGCGCCTGCGAAACTACCCCCATGTACGAAATTTTCATCGGAGGGTGGGGTAACAGCAAATCCGTAATTCGTAAAAACAGGTATGAGTCTAACAATTAGTTTATTGCTGATGAGCTTCATTCCGCTTCCTCAGTACTCCTGTACCAAGTGTCCATTGCTGACGTCACCGGAATATTTGTTGCGATTTCAATACAATACCAAAAATACACTTTTTTTCCAGAGCCAAACCAGACGTTGCTGAAGTTCCAACCCCCGGTATTTTGACTGATCAAGACTTCCGCGGTTTTTGGGTGAGATGGGAAAATGGAACCATCTCAGCAGGAAACGAAGGAGAGGCGACTCCATTCATCAGCTTCACAGATTATGAAAGAGTGCCAATCGAATATATTGGATACTGCACTGGATGGGGTGCCCGTGGAACGTGGGTAATCGAACAAAGAGAAGGTGATTAAATATTTTTTTTAATCTTGGTCCCTTGCTACAATTGTCATCAAAGACAGCAACAAATTCTATGAAAATATATTATTGTTGAACTATGAACCACAATTCTTTCCCCAAGGGATATTGACATCCACTTGATGTTGCTATATTGCTTTTGAACCCTTTATTCGTTGAAATTGTACTGTAGTTATTAGTGTTTAGTGTATTAGTGGATACTAAGTGATTATATATATTAATTGATAAGTTTAATTCAAGGAGGTGGACCAATTGCTGCCGCCTATTCCAGACCACCACAACATGCAGCAAACGTCTGTTGGGTCGCGAGTGGAAATGGTCAAGTTCCCCCAAGAGCTTTTGTTGGAGGTGAAGACAATGGAGAAACCCTCTATGTCTGCAGATCAATGTTAAACGGAGCCCTCATACCTGGAAAGTTAGTACCCAGCCATGGAAATGGTTATGTAGCATGGGGTGGAAAAGAAAATCCCGTATATGAATACGAGGTCCTCTGCGATTTTGGCGGTACCTGGGTAGCAACATCAGGTGGTAACATCCCAAGTGGTAAGTACTTAGTTCGAATTGGAATCCGATCCAATTATTCAAAAGCTTGAACTATATTCTGTAACATCCATTATTTTTTGTAGGTGCTCTACCAGGTGGTCAAAGTGAAGATGGTGAACCACTGTATGTTGGTAGGGTTGTCCACGATGGAGCTTTGACCGTTGGAAAAGTTCAGCCTAGTCATGGTTGCCTGTACATACCATACGGTGGACAGGAACTATCTTTCAAGGAATATGAAATTCTCTTGCAATAAACTTTTGTTCGAGAATATATTCGAATGAACAAGCTTGTTTGATGTATCGCTGCGTAGGATTCAATCCAGGAAGATTAGCAAGCACATTACAGTATGTTACTCAGCTTTTAGGTGCCTTATGTTATGTACCTAAATTATTTTTATATACTTGTACAACAAAAGTGTATGTTGAGGGCCTAAATTGTTCAGAAGTTTACATTTATTTCATTGATATTGATAACTTAACGTTACTATTATATTTATGGCAACTCCAATAAATTTGTATTTAAAAGGCAATTATTTTTTTTTCGATGGTTTCTGGTTTCATTCAGAACGAATAAATGCAGGAATTAGGAGAGATGAGAAAAGTGAGTAAGTAGAAGGGGCACCCATAGGACGATTACCGATCGCTTACACATTTCACCTTGAAAGTAAGAAGACCATGAAACTGCACCTTTCAACTTTAAACGCCAAAGAAATAACTCGGATGGAATGCTAAACGGAAAAGTGTCAAAATAGTATATTAAAGTATAAGTGGATAAAAATGTCTTTAAAACACGCGCGATTTTTCGAGCACGACGGCTAAGCCGGAGTGCGGAGTGAAATTATATTTTATATTAATTGGTTAGGTATCAACCTTTTTTAACTTTTATTCAACTCTGTTTTATATAATAAATAAAATATGATACTCATCAGACGCATACTTAGGTCATTTTTTCCCGCGACGATTTTTCAAAACTATTTCTTCCGTTTTGAAATATTCTTATTTTCGCGTCGAACAGGTGACGTCATGCACCAAATAGTTCGAAATAATTTAGACCGTTTTGGAAACAAATTTTGGGATAGTTCGAACTGCGGTTCTTTTCTTTGGCATGGATAACCTGGTTTCTGACCTCTTTCGGAAACAGCTGTTCAAAGAATATTGGTTATGTTTGTTGTTTTCATTTATTCGTGCTATTTGTAAAAATTTGAGTGACATTTCTATGAAGACGTCACCGTTTTGAAACTAGAAACTATGGCATTTCAGCGAAACACGAACTGGTGACGTCTACTGAGAAATGTTTTCGAAATAGTTTTGAACCGGGATCCACGTGAAATGAAATAACGAAAAGCACTGCCGTGAAGGCAGGAGCTTTTGAGCGCTCGTACATCCACCTTGTAGGTAGATTCGCATTTTCCAGTTTTAGAAATCAATTGAAGGAATTTTTGACAGCTGTCAAAAAAATTCTGAAACTTAGGCGAAACTCCAGACTTCATGTCTTCAGCTAACCAATTTTTTTTCGATAATTCGCTAGAATTTTCTACGGTATCTATGGTCTTGGTGATGCGATCTGGACAAAATTTTGCACGTACGTTTGAATACATTATTCCTCAGCTAGGTGCAAAATTCCATTTCAATCCGATCATCAGTTTCGAAACTATCAGTAAAAAAATATTTTGAATTGCCATATTTACGGGACCCCTAGTCTAATTTTGCTCATTGATGAACGTGACCGCGATATTCGCGATCCAAACCCACCTTGAAAATTTCATGTTCCTAAGCCTTTCCGTTCGAAAGTTACAATTTTATATGATCTCTATGGTTCTGGTCATGCGATCTGAACAAAATATTGCTTTAATATATCATTCTCGATTAAAATACAAAATTTCACCTCGATCGAATCCGTAGTTTCGAAATTATCGAGAAAACAAACTTTCAAACGACCGTATTTACGGAACTTCTCGTATGATTCTGCTCATTGATAAACGTGAACGCGACCTGCCAGATCCACAGCTATCCTGAAAATTTCAAGTCCCTAGGCCTTTCCGTTCGAAAGTTATGATTTTCTATGGTTTCTTTGGTTCTGGTCATGTGATCTGGAGAAATGTAGCTTGAATATATCATTCTCCATTAGTATACAAAATTTCGTCACGATCGAATCTGTAGTTTTGAAATGATCAAGAAAGCTAAATTTCAAACGACCGTATTTACGGAACCCCTGGTATAATTTTGCTCATAGATGAAAGTGATCACGAAAATCGAGATCCACACCTTTCCTTAAAATTTCAAGTCCCTAGGCGTTTCCGTTCAAAAGTTACAATTTTCTATGGTTCTGGTCATGCGATCTGGACAAAATTTCACATGTAGCTTGAACACCTCATTCTCCATTTGAGTGCAAAGTTTCATCTCGATCGAATCTGTAGTTTCGCAGTAATCAGGAAAACCAAATTTTGAACGGCCATATTTACGGAACCCCTGGTGGAATTCCGCCCATTAACGAACTTAACGACGCATTTGGGATCTGAACCTACACTGAAAATTTCAAGTCTCTAGGTTGATCCGTTCGAGAGTTATCGTGCTTACGGACGGACGGACGGACAGACTCGAATTTTCCGACGGATTCGTCATCAGTGAGTCGAACATAGTTGATTGAGACCATTTTCGGCTCAAAATTCGAAAAATACAGACATCGTGACGAAATGATATAGCCCTCGTGTAAACGCTCAAAAAATGGCATGCTCATTTGCAGCATTGAGGGGCTTTTTTCAATATCATTAGAATTGAATTATTAATTTTAGGAGCGCCCCACAAGGTTATATAATTAACATTAGGATGAATAATTGAACGCTATTTTTTATGTTTATTGCTTTTCTTGGATTAAGCATACAAACTTTTGTGTCTTCAATTTTTTTGCATAGCTTCGTTTTCCAAAAAAAAATTAGTTATCGTTCGACAAAAATCAGATCAAAGATAGCCATCAGGCACAATATCGACAATAATTGAGGCTTTGAATGTGCCAAAGTAAATCAGCCAAAATGTTTCAGAGCAATTCATAAAAAACTCTTTTCTGCTGAAAACATTGCTTTCCTATTCCACGAAAATGAAGCATGGGAATGAGATGTCTTTTTTTTCTGAAAAATCGATCCTGAACGTGTAACGGTTTAACCCTAGGTCACAGAGTAGATTATTCCAAAAGTCTAATATTTGATGAAACTGACAATATGCAAGCTTTTGGACAGCGCCATCTACACCGACCAAAAACTAATAGTCTCAATGACAGCTTAATTTGAAGTGATATTAAATTTAAATAAAACCAAATATAAGATATTGCTCTTCAAGTTACAATTGAAGAAGATTGTCTAAAAACTTCATACGGAAAGTAATTGTCTCATTCACAAATTTCAGGAAATGGAACGTATTCTACAGTATTCTATGAAACATTGCTCAAATTTCTATGGTCCAACATTAATTATGTCAAATTAACCAAAAAGTATCCTTTTTATAGCTATTTTCAGGGTCGTCGCCGTAGCAATGGCTCCTACGTAAGTTTATCTAATTTTATACCATTTACTTTTTAATCATCCCTACATACATTGTTCAACAGATGAAAAAGGAAATACATATTTAATCCATGCTAATAGTACTTTTTTTCTTTTATTATTTCATCTTCGAAGAAACTTCATTAGTCATTCTTAGGTTATGTTTTTGTTTCGAAGTTGTCAATGAAAAACTGTAAATACACTGATGCAATGAATTATTCCTCAGCATGGAAAAAACCAGAAAAGGACTTCCAGTTGTCCCGGAGTCCGTTCTGAAACATCGTAGAAGACGTGATTTGGCTAGAGCTAAACAGGTACAGACTTCAATTAAAAGGAAAGCATCCCAGGTCAAAAAACGTAAGCAAATATTCAAACGCGCAGAAGAATATGTCAAGGAATACAGGCTCAAAGAGAGGGACGAAGTGCGTCTTATTCGCCAAGCTAAGAACCGAGGTAACTACTATGTTCCCGGAGAAGCTAAGCTGGCCTTCGTTATTAGGATTAGGGGGTAGGTCTGCAGTGTGTTTATTTTTTAGAGGACTGTTTCATGACATCTGGTGGAATTAAGCCTTTTGTTTTCCTAAATGTCCTAAATTAATATTGCTCTATTTTTGAGTTCCCTTGAATTTTTGTTCTTGAGATTCTATTTTAGAGCTGACAATGATAACTTATTCATATGAGTCTTATAGTTTATCAATAGTTTTTCTTTGATTTCAGTATCAACAAAGTAGCCCCTAAAGTACGCAAAGTGTTGCAACTTTTCCGACTGCGTCAAATTAACAATGGAGTATTTGTTAAATTGAACAAGGCAACCATCAACATGTTGAGAATATGTGAACCTTACATTACATGGGGATATCCTAACCTCAAATCCGTTCGCGAACTCATATACAAACGTGGATTTGCAAAAATTAAAGGACAGAGAGTGGCCATTACTAGTAATGAATTGATAGAAGAGCGACTCAGCCAGTCAAATATAATTTGTGTGGAAGATTTAATTCATGAAGTCTTCACTGTTGGTGAAAAATTTAAGTTTGCATCAAACTTCTTATGGCCATTTAAGGTGAGTTGTATTAAATCATAGATTGATGAACTAGCTTCAACCTTCAAAGGAATATTGAGTGTATAATTTACAACCCCTTGCACTTCTAGAAGTATTTCATGCAGTCCATTGTAAAAATTAGTTTTTTTCATTCATTGATTTAAATATCTACTTAGCTACACAAACATGAATATGTTTTATACAGTACAAACTATTCACAAAAAAAATTACATCAATCTTGGAACTCAACTTTTAAAACCTGAGTAAGAAATATAAAAAATTCTGTTCAAAAAAGAAAATGTTTCCAAAAGTTTGCTCGCACCTGGTAGGGATAAAATCTCAAGAATTTTTTGGAAGTCCAGATGGGAACATCATAAGCGATAGAAGCACCAGAAATATTCATTTCATGGACAAGAATTCCCAGAAATCGATTCTGCACCTTTTAAAATTCCATTTGAGAAATTCCAGTTTACATAAAAATTTTAGGTTTACGATGGTTTTTTGCATTTCCTAGTACATACTGAATTCTGAATGCCCATAAAAATACTTCATATTTGCCCATTCAAACGTTTTCGTAGGACCAACATTAACTGAGATAGCTATTGAGTAAAATTAAAACAATCACCTAGTACAATTAATCTCATCCATCCAGTAAGATCTTCTTTATTTCCTTTTCAATGTTTATTGAGTTGAATATTACTGGTATATAAATGCATAGATATCCTTCCCATTTTTATTCTATAATATTGTGGAGTTGGAAACCCATGCAAACATATATTTCCGATTTTGCTGAAAATTTGAGCCCTACACTAAACATAATATTTAATTTTTCTATTTGCATCATGCTCAATTCAGTAGAGAAAAATTAACAAATCAACCCTTATCCACAGACGTGGAAATACAATCACGCAGAAACAGATGTGTGGTCATTTTGACCCCCTCAATAGAAATATCGAAAAGATCCCAAAGATCTGAAATTTTTCATCTTATCAGCATTATGTCACTATCTAATATTTAGGATCCTTTCGTTTCAATTGGTTCAAATTGATGGATTTTGTCGAGTCATAGTTAGGGTAAACATAAAATTTGAAACCTGGGTGGGGTCAATTTGACTCCTTGCCTGTGGTTACGGGTTAGGTATGGCTTTACTTGATTTGTTCACCAGAAGACAATTCTGGATGGTCTACATGAATATAACCTCTCAAGCGCCGTTTTGCCATGTTTTGTCTGTTTTCAAATAGATATTAATGTATAATAAATATGCAAACAAATCATGTTTCCTCCTTTGTTAATGCGTTTTTATGTTTAAATTTTGTACCTGAAAATTTGCCCTAATCGAGAGGATTTACCTTGAATTTCCCAAATTCAATAATTTGTTTTGTTTTTTCAGTTGAACACACCCACTGGTGGATGGCGCAAAAAGGCAAACCACTACGTAGAAGGTGGAGACTTTGGTAACAGGGAAGATAAAATAAATGATTTATTGAGAAAAATGGTCTAATCAAAGAACTACAAAAGTATTACTTTTCTTTTTATCCACCTAAAATAACATTAAAACAAGTTGAAAATTCTTCTAATATAACCAAGAAGTGAACATCAGGAAATGAAGCTTTGAAGTGCTCCAAAATTCCATTGATTATAAAAGATTTTGTTTTATGATCTCATTAGGTAGTATTATGAAACTACAATTAATTGTTCACAAAATGAAGTTAAACATGGCACATCAGTTGGGAACATTTGATTCAGTATTTCTGATTGCAAGTAAAGAAGCTCCAGTTCATGTTCAATATTCAAATTTTGTCAACACTGGACAGAACTTAATCTAGTAAAATAAAAAAATTCTCTATTTTCATTGAGTATAAAACTACTAGAGATACAATGTGGTTCAAACATTTGAAGCTAGAATTATTAGCTGTATGGTGGCAGTACACAGTAGTTGAGAAAGGAACTACAATCTGCCAAGAGCATCTGATCCATTTTGGAAGCTATTCATTTACATTTTACATCAATCCTTGAAAATATGTACTACCCCCAGATACCATCACTTTGCGATTGGATTATTTGAATTATAAGAGGAACAAACACAAAAGAACAATTCTTCAGTAGGACATAATGAAAACTGAAATATATCACTTTAATAAGTGTATGTTTTTGAAATAAGTATATCATCATGGGATGAAGATAGCAAAAAATTTTCAGATGATTCGGATGGAAACCATTTCTTCAAAATTCAATTATTTCAAATAGCTTATTTCACTCAACCGATAACTTGAAAAATTGAAAGGCACTGCCGAGAAGTCAGGACCTTTTGAGTGCTCGTTCATACATCTCGTAGGGTGATTCGAATTATCCAGTTTTAGAAACCAATTGAAGGAATTTTTGACAGCTGTCGAAAAAATGACAGCAAAGCTCTTTGTCAATTATGTCGAATCAGCTGTTACAGAAATATAAGGATTTTTTATTCAATAATTGGTAGGAATTTAAAATGGTTCTGGTTATGCGATCTGGAAAAAATGTAGCTTGAATATATCATTCTCCATTAAAATACGGAATTTCATCAAGGTCGAATCCGCAGTTTTGAAATTATCAAGAAAACTAAATTTCAAAGAAAGCCGAAATGGTCTCAATCGACTATGTTCGACTCACTGATGACGAATCCGTCGGAAAATTCGAGTCTGGCCGTCCGTCCGTATACACGATAACTCTCGAACGGAACAACCTAGAGACTTGAAATTTTCAGTGCAGGTTCAGATCCCAAATGCCTCGGTTAAGTTCGTTATTGGGCAAAATCCGCTTAAGGGTTCCGAAAATATGCCCGCTCGAAATTTTGTTTTCCTGATTACTTTGAAACTACAGATTCGATCGAGATGAAATTTTGCACTCTACTGAAAAAAGGGGTTTTCAAGCTACTTGCGAAATTTTGTTCAGCTCGCATGACCAGAACCATAGAAACCATAGAAAATTGTAACTTTTGAGCGGAAACGCCTAGGGACTTGAAATTTTCAGGATAGATGTGGATCTCGATTGTCGTGATCACTTTCATCTATGAGCAAAATTATACAAGGGGATCCGTAAATATGGTCGTTTGAAATTTAGTTTTCTTGATAATTTCCAAACTACAGATTTGATCGTGACGAAATATTGTAAACTTATGGAGAATGATATATTCAAGCTACATTTCTCTAGATCGCATGACCAGAACCATAGAAACCATAGAAAATCAGAACTTTCGAACGGAAAGGCCTAGGGACTTAAAATTTTCAGGATAGGTGTAGATCTGAAATGTGACGGTCACGTTTATCAATGAGCAGAATTATACTAGGGGTTCCGTAAATTTAGTTGTTTGAAATTTAGTTTTCTTGATAATTTCCAAACTACGGATTCGATCGAGATAAAATTTTGTATTTTAAACGAGAATGACATATTAAAGCAACATTTTGTCCAGATCGCATGACCAGAACCATGGAAACCATAGAAAATTATAACTTCCGAAGGAAAAGGCCTAGGAACTTGAAATTTTCAGGGTGGGTTTGAATCGCGAATTTCACGGTCACGTTCATCAATGAGCAAAATTAGACTAGGCGTTCCGTGAATATGGCCGTTCAAAATATTATTTTCCTGATAATTTCGAAACTACCGATTTGATTGAAATGAAATTTCGCACCTAGCTGAGGAATAATGTATTAAAACTACGAAATGCGAAATTTTGTCCAGATCGCATCACCAAGACCATAGATACCGTAAAAATTTTTAGCGAATTATCGAAAAAAAAATTGGTCACCTAAAGCACTGACTTGAAGTCTGGATTATCGCCTAAGTTTCAGAATATTTGTTTGACAGCTGTCACAAATTTCTTCAATTGGTTTCCAAAACTGGAAAATGCGAATCTATCTACAAGGTGCATGTACGAGCGCTCAAAAGCTCCCGCCTTCACGGCAGTGCTTTTCGTAATTTTTCTAATTTTATCTAATATAGTCTGTTATCTGGACAAAATTTCGCTCGTAGTTTGAATTCATTTTTCTTCATCTATGTGCAAAATTTCATTCCACTCCAATCAGCTGTTTCGAAATTACATATCAGGAATAAAATATCCTGAATGGCCATATTTACGGAACCCCTAGTAATTTTTCCCATTGATAAACGTGACCGCGACATTCGAGATCCACACTTATCTTAAAAATTTCTAGTCCCTAGGCCGTTCCGCTCGAAAGTTATAATTTTCTATGGGTCTGGTCATGCGATCTAGACAAAATGTAGCACGTCATTCTCCATTTGTGTGCAAAATTTCATCTTGATCGAATCTGTAATTTCGAACGGCCATATTTACGGAACCCCTAGTTTAATTTTGCTAAACATGACCGCGACATTCGCGATCCAAACCTGAAAATTTCAAGTCCCTAGTCCTTTCCGTTCGAAAAATATAATTTTCTATGGTTTTGGTAATGCGATCTGGACAGAATGTAGCTTGAATATATCATTCTTCATTAAAATACAAAATTTAGTCACAATCGGATCCGTAGTTTTGAAATTATCAAGAAAACTAAATTTCAAACGACCATATTTACGGAACCCCTAGTCTAAATCTGCTCATTGATGAACGTGACCGCGAAATTCGAAATCCACACTGATCCTGAAAATTTCCCTAGGCGTTTCCGTTCGAAAGTTATAATTTTCTAAGGTTTCTATAGTTCTGATTATGCGATCTGGAAAAATTGTAGCTTGAATATATCACTCTCCATTGAAATACAAAATTTCGTCACGATCGAATCCATATTTTCGAAATTATCAAGAAAACTGAATTTCAAACGACCATGACGAAATGATATAGCCCTCGTGTAAGTAGAACGAGCGCTCAAAAAATAACAATAAAAAGAACAGAAAAATATAAGTATAAAGTAGTTTAGACGGTCAAAATATTCCCGCCGGAGTGAAGGGGGGTGTGCAATCTCCCAAAAAAAAATTGTTCATACAATTACCCAGACAGCACCGGATATTCCTAGAATATTCCCTGAATATGCAAAAAGGGATGGGTATATTCGGAATATTCTTGGAATATACCTAGAATATCATAGAATATCTATATCCCATATAGCATATTCCAGGAATATTCTGGTACGAATATTCCAGGCATATTTCTAAAATAATATGCTAAGAATATTCCAAAATGAATATTAAATATAGAATATTCCTAGAATATTCATAGAATATTTCGATTTGTATATTCTTTCTGGGACATCCCTGGAATATTCCGCACATAATATTTCAGGCATATTCCTAGATGAATATGCTAAGAATATTCCAATATGAATATTCAATATAAAATATTCCTAGAATACTCATAGAATATTTCGATTTGTATATTTTTTCTGGGACATCCCTGGAATATTCCGCACATAATATTCCAGGCATATTCCTAGATGAATATGCTAAGAATATTCCAAAATGAATATTCTAATAGAATATTCCTAGAATATTTCCAATTGTATATTCTTCCTGGGACATCCCTGGAATATTCTGCTCATTATATTCCTGGAATATCGTATCTGGCATATCCATGGAATTTCAATTATTTCATCATGATATATATTTATACATATATATATTCCTTCACAGCGCATTTTTGAAATATGATACTAGAATCTTGAGAAAAACATTGATTATTTTTTCTTCCAATATTCTTATTCAAATCGAAATAAAGATAAACTAAACATTACGGACTCAACCGCATCATGATAACCTTCAAATAATCTTGCTCTTATAGAACATTTCTACCCTCACACCTAAGACCTGGATTAGCCGCATTCTTAGTGTTCCTGTCTCGCAACGTGGAATCCTGGGTTCGAATCCCAACGGAATTAAAAAAGTTTGACGTCATTCCGCCATCTCGCCCACACGCCACCCCCCCTTCACCCCTCCACCCTTGTTGGACTTAAAAAATTTCATTGAAGATTGATAACCTTGAATGGGACTCAGAAAAATTCTGGAAAGGAACAATTTCTCCAAAATGGACCTCAGAAATTAGTAGACAATTTGGCCGAAATCACGGTATATGATATGAATATCCTTTTGAGAATAATCTGTTTAGAATATGCCTAGAGTATTCAAGGAATATCCTAGATATTCCTGAAATATTCTATATGGAATATTCTGAGAATATTCGAAATAGAATATTCTAGGAACATTCTATGAATATTCGGAATATTCCAGGTATATGATATGAATATCCTTTTGAGAATATACCGTTTAGAATATGCCTGGAATATTCTATATGGAATATTCTGATAATATTCCATATAGAATATTCTAGGAACATTCTATGAATATTCGGAATATTCCTAGAATATCCTTTACGGAATATTCTATGAATATGCCTATGATCTACCTTACGAATATTCATAGCATATTTCAATATCCTAAAACGAATATTCATGGAATATTCTAGGAATATCCGGTGCTGTCTGGGTAGAAGACCGTAAGTGTTTTTGTGTGCCAGAACAGCCCTCAGTCTTTATTGCTAGTTTGACAAGTAGGTACCTACTGTTATGGTTCAATTTTTGATAATAATAATTTTAAATTTTATTATTCAAATTTTTAAGAGAGAACCACTAACAATATTGAAAATAATTTTGTATTTTAATTTTTCTTTTATTTTTCCCGCGACTCTTTTTCAATGAGGATTCTCAAGGTGTACAAATGAAATAATTTTTGTTAACAACAACTTATTATTTAAATTCAATAAACTAATTCTAAAAATGTTATAAAATTCTAAATTATGACGCCTATCGAACAAGATATAAAATAAAAAACTCACAGTGAACAGCTTACTCTAAATATAGTTTATCAAAATGCAAGCTTCAAATTTCTCCTCTGTTTCGTAGAGAATATCTTTTAATTCAGTAATTGATCCTATAAGATCTATTGCCTCTGGTTCCACCAATATTTCTGGTATGAGCTGTTGAGACAATTTTATCCCACAGTTCTCTTCTAAACAGTGAAATCTGCAATGAATGTACTGCAACTTGATTCCAGTATCTCCAAATCAACAACTTCCTGATGTCAGGCTGTATAAATCTTTGATAATTTTTCGTTTTCCAATCTTAATTTCAATCATACAATACAATGAAATTTCTTCACACTGACTTTTCTACAATTGTCAAAATCAATCCGCTTGCTTAATTCTAATTATCTTACAACAATTTTCTATGGTAACTATTAAATTATTCTGAATCCTCTTAAAAAAAAATTCATTTTACTATAATTTATACGATGTTGAAAGAAAATTCTTGAATTGTGGTGATATAATTTGAATTTATTTTTCATTCTTGGATTTCCATAACACTACCTACCGTTATACACTTATACAGGGTGTTTCATTGGAAAATGTACATACGTTAACCTGAGGTAGAGCTACCCTAGACGATTCCAAAAAACCTATATGTGATAGGTCTAATTAACTTCATAGCCGAGATACAGGGTGATTTATGTATTCATCAATATTTTCAATTGCTTATAACTTTTGAACTATTCAGTATAATCGATTGTTATCTGGAACGTGGTCATCGAATATCGATTCATATTTGAATTGATCAGAAAATTCAGGTCCGTATCAGAAAAATAAGGCCCTTTTCGCAAGCTGAGATTCAACACCCTGTATGAAGGAATATTGGAATTTTATTTGAATATTCGGAAAGAGTAGAAAATTTTCGATGGGTATCAATAGATTTCAGTGTCCCGCACGACGTTTGACCCACCAAAATTTTTGTCTAAAGATTTAATTGGGTAGTAAAATTCCACTCACTTCACAATAATGTCGTACATTGAGATTGAATTCGAAAAATTGTGGGTTGGACTGTTGGAATATTTATAGTTTTTTCATATTCTAATGAATAATTTCAAGAATTTTTCAGAAAAATATTGATTTTGAATAATTCATTCAAAATGATCAATGGTGAAAAAATAACTTAACAAATGAGTAAACAAGACTGCATGTGGATTTTATTTAGCCCATCGATGCA
Organism: Aphidecta obliterata; assembly: GCA_963966015.1. Lineage (NCBI taxonomy): Eukaryota > Metazoa > Arthropoda > Insecta > Coleoptera > Coccinellidae > Aphidecta > Aphidecta obliterata. Next base: position 9,033,032 of record OZ014428.1, read on the forward strand.
AATTTCTCAAACTGAAGACTTCATCCCTCGAAAATATGGCTCTTCATGGGCGGAAGGAAATCCCCACAGTCAGACACATGAAATCCCAGTACAAATTTTCAATTAAAGGTGTTGAGTTTATAATGATCGATTGATTTAGCCTCACATTCTGCCAAGACGTCTTACTGGTGATATTTATTTGGATTTCCTTCGAAATCATCTGCCTGTACTACTCGACGGTACGAACATTGCAAGAATGTATTTCCATAATGGGGCTCCCTTCATTTTAGAGCTTTTGTTAGGAACTTTCTGGATCAGAACATTCCAAATATGTGGATAGGCAGAGGTGGACCGCATGCATGGCCCCCTAGATCACCAGATTTTTATCCTATCGATTATTTCCTTCAGGGTTATTCGAAATATTCAGAATATGCGTCTGAGATTGAAAGTGAGGATATTCTCCTACAACGAATCGAAGTTGCCTGCAATAAGATCCGTAGTGATCCAGAAATGATCAAAAAGGCTATAAGACGTAATTTGAAAAGAGCAAGAATGTACATCGAGCAAAACAGTGGAACTTTTGAGCAACTTTTATGATTTTTTTCAAATGTTTTACTTGTTTACTCATTTGTTTATTTATTAACTGACTGTTGATCATTTTGCATGACTTAATCAAAATCAATATTTTTCTGAAGAATTCTTGAAATTATTCATTAGAATATAAAAAAAATACAAATATTTCATCAGTCCAACCCAAAATTTTTCGAATTCAATCCCAATGTACGACATTATTCTGAAGTAAGTGAAATTTCACTATCGAATTAAATCATCAGACAAAATGTTTGATGGGTCAAACGTCGTGCGGGACACTGAAATCTACTGATCCCCATCGAAAATTTTCTGCTCTTTCCGAATATTCTAATCAAATTCCAATATTCTCTCATACAGGGTGTTGAATCTCAGCTTGCGAAAAGTGCCATATTTTTCTGATACGGACCTGGATTTTTTGATCAATTCAAAAATGAATTGATTCATCCATGGAAGTGTGTTTTACCTTCCAAGTACCAATTGATTATAGTGGATGGTTCAAAAGTTATAAGCAATTGAAAATATTGATGAATACATAAATCACCCTGTATCTCGGCTATGAAGTTGATTAGACCTATCACATATGGGTTTTTTGGACTCGTCTAGGGTATCTCTACCTCAGGTTAACGTATGTACAGTTACCAATGAAACACCCTGTATAAGGTACTTAATTATTATATGAAACAGGCACCTATAAGTGTATGAAAACTCAATTTTTTTGAGCGCTCGTTCTACTTACACGAGAGCTATATCGATACGTTTTTGCCAAATTATCGTAAGCCGCAACGTACTACGTTGTGGCTTACGATAATTTGGCAAAATGTATCGGTATCATTTCGTCACGATGTCTGTATTTTTCGAATTTTGAGCCGAAATGACCTCGCTAATGACGCATCCATCGGAAACTTCGAGTCTGTCCGTCCGTCCGTCCGTAAGCACGATAACTTTCGGACGGAATGACCTAGAGACTTGAAATTTTCAGTGTGGACTCAGTTTCCAAATGCCGCGGTTCAGTTCGTTATCGGGCAGAATTCCCTTCGAGGGCCCGTAAATGTGGCCGTTCAAAATTTCGTTCTCCTGATTACTTTGAAACTACAACTTATTTGATCAAAATGAAATTTTGCACTCGGATGAAGAATAAAGTGTTTTAAGTACATGCAGAATTTTGTCCAGATCGCATGATCAGATCCATAGCCACAATAGAAAATTATAACTTTCGAACGGAAAGGCCTAGGGACTCTAAATTTTCAGGACAGGTGTGGATATCGAAGGTCGCGGTCACGTTCATCAATGAGCAAAATTGGACTAGGGGTTCCCTAAATATGGCCGTTCAAAATATTTTTTTCCTGAAAATTTCGAAACTACTGATTGGATTGGAATGAAATTTTGCACATAGATGAAGAATAATTCATCCAATCTACGTGCGAAATTTTGTCCAGATCGCATTACCAAGACCATAGATACCGTAGGAAATTCAGCGAATTTCGAAAACAAATTGGTCAACTGAAGCACAGACGTTAAGTCTGAAGTTTCACCTTAGTTTAAATTTTTTTTTGACAGCTGTCATAAAAATGTTCAATTGGTTCATTAAACTTTAAAATGCGAATCTACCAACAAGGTGGATGAACGAGCGCTCAAAAGCTCCTGAATTGTTTTCTTGTTTTTCACTACATTTGATTTGAGTTTTCAGATAAACAGCCAAAATACCCATCTTATACATTGGACAGAATTGAATTTGAACTCGTATTCTTCATCTGCTAGTCCAACCCAATAGTTTGAGACCATTCTCGGCTCAAAATCAAAGAGATTAACGTCATTTGAGCAAGATGATGACGCTCTTGTTTATAGAAATAAGCGCGCAAAATAACAGGGTTTATGAAAACACGATTTTTATTTATGATCGAATGACGTCAAATCTGAATCATTTGAAAATGGGTTAATCCTCGTTTTACACATCAAGCTGGTAATCCAGCACATATTACATCTTCAATTCCACATTCATCTGCACCTCGAAGAATTTTGAAGTAGCCTTTGTCTCCCCAATCTTCATTCCAAGAATTTGCAACCAGCCAATATTTGCTTCCGTTTTCAATTCCCCATCCAAGGATTTTTATAGCATGTCTTCCCAAGTAACCACCAGTAGTTTTTCTGTATACTCCTTAAAATGGAAAAATTTTATTGGCATGTGGGAGGTTATAGAGGAAGGGATGCAACGGGTATATTTGATCTCCCCAAGAAAGCAAATTTCAATATCGCCGTGAAATTCAGTGTTGCCAAAAAAATCCACTATATTTTATCATGGAGCTCATGATCATTGAAAAATAAGTATTGCCGAGATTGAAATTTCAATTTCAGTAATATACTTTTGTCTTTAGCCTTGATTTTTGATTCTGACGAGGTCTAAGCAACCTCAAAATTCGTAAAAAAAATGTTTAGTCTGAATTACTCACCACTTTTATAACTTAAGAAATCCTCGTAGACGCTGAAACCTGCTTCAACTGGTCCAAAATCGTATATTTCCGATTTAATAGCGGCTTCATCACGGCTTACTCGATACCAAGCTCTTCCAAAATGTTTATCTGTTACATAATTCAATTTTGAGGATTCATCACATCGTTCCAAACATTCTGGAGTTGGCTTTGAATTTCCACATTGAGGACGAGATCCCGACACGTGATGTTCACAGGATGGTAAGATTGACAACCCTGTAAAAAATTTGTATTTTTTAAATAGGTACAATATTATTTTTTTTATATTTCTATATGCAAAATGTGTCGGAGGGTTCCGTAGATAAAGCCATCTGAAATTTTTTCCGTTCAATAATTCGAAAAATATCGAAAACTAACAGGAAATTTCAGAATATGAGGATTACGATACTTTTCGATTTGAATGTTATCAATAGGTTTCCCTCACCTCAGTAGATCCGTAACCGCCTCCAGAGACGATACCGTTCTGCACCCAGTAGTCCCATGCATTCTCAGGGTATCCTCCATCACATCCTTCACCAAAAGAACAGTTCACGCAGCAAGACAGAAGGTCCCTGGCAGACAATAAAACCTGCTTTGTGGCATTGGACTGAATGCAAATTCTGTCACTCATGGCTCCAACAGCTCCAAAGGCCTGTTTTAAATTACAGGAATTTATGGAATTAAATCTAACATAATCGAAAAAGAATAACCCTTTTCGTAAAATCCAACGCAATCATAGCATAATTTCACTGAATCTTAGAGGTCTTAGACTAATATAATTCAATTGATATTTATTTATTTACCCAGTCTCCACCGCATGTTGATTGATCCTGTATAATGTTCAAGGATTTGCACTTCGGCCATTGTTGACGGGCATCAAAATTCGCGGGTAGATTTTCCAACGGCGCTTCAATCTTTTTAGGTAGACTGCCTTTGTAACCTTCTGGAACCCCAAGAAGGCCTTTGATCTGGGACATTGGAGTGTCCTTATCGAAGTTTCTTCCAGCTTTCCATGATTTTTGGACGCTGTTTATCCTGTTGATGAATTCATCGGAAAGTGGGTGTTCCTTGACCGCGGCCAAGGCAACGACCGCCAATAGAAGAAATAAGAAGATCGAAGATTGCATTCTGAGAAAAAAAAACGGTTCATATGAGAGAGAATCATAACATTACCTTTATATTCGAATTATTTGATACTTCGAAAAAACGGTGAACAAAAAACACAAAATGAGTAGATTCAATAGAAAAAGTCATGAGAAATTGAAATGAAAACTATCATGACAATTAATTTATCCTAATAAATTTCCCTAAACTGAACTGCAACTGAACTCAAAAAATGTTAACAAAAACATTTATTGTTTGGTTGCAAACTCGTTCGCATCGACAATTGATTACGAACTGGTTCAGACCCAAGATTAGGCCCAATGACAGTCCTTTATTCTGAATCGGTCTGACATTTTTTTTCTTCAATGATTTCCCAAACCCTTTCTAGGAAAAATAAACGAGAAACCAACGACAAATAAATGATCTAAATAATGATGGTTGATATCTCTTTATGAATTCCCCTAAATGATCCGCTCGGAAATATTAGTAAGCCTAAATTTCACTCACCTGATGGTTAATCAGACGTTTGGCGAATTTCCAAAAGCTTGGATATTTTATTTGTTTCTCGTATTAGTTAACTGAAGATACAGATTAAAGTAGTGAATCGATTCATCTCTAGGATTAATCGATTGCACGTATCAAGCATTTGAGAGGCTTTTGAAAATTCGATATATATATTTTGGGAACAGATATAAATTTATGAATAAACCTATGCTCGTATGACACGGTCCAGAAATTATTACAATGACTCTATAGAAGTGTGAATGCAAATTTTTCTGCATTATTGTACCAAATTTTGCACCGTGTCATACGGATTTAAGGCGAATTCGGTATCTTTATTGATCTAAAGCGGAGGTCGATAACAATCTATAGGAATCCCATACTTCGGATAGGCAAACGCAAGTCATCCTGATTCGGATAATTAGTTTTTCTTTATTTTTTATTCTAAAAACGACCCTAGAGTTATGGGTAACAATATATCTCTTTATTATGTTTAAAAGTGTATGCTCATCATTATCCACCACAGTGAATATCTTGTTCGAATGTGTTTTCGATGAATTCACTGTCTCTGCAACCTTAACAATTCATCTTTTCTCAATGCACCGGCTACTCCGAATATCTAAGCGACCTACAAATCAAACAATGATAGTTATTTCACTATAACGAGATAATGAGAATAAGTTGGAATAACGATTCAATTGAGTTTTATTTTTACCTTCGACATCAAGAAAACACTATCAGGAGCATTCGCTATGAACTCTCTCACATGTTCTTTTTCGAGAACTTTTGATTTTTTTGGGATATATCCCTCTCTTTTCCGTTTAATAAACATCACCAGTTTGTGGTATCTGCTTATATCAGTATTGTCTTTCACATTTATTGTTGATTTCAGCATCGAATATTTTGGTCATAAACTCGCTAGATGCCCCTTTTCTGCAATACCCGTAAAGTATGCCAACAAAACCGTTTCCGTAAAGTTCCGAACCTTCTTGTCCTTGCACCAAGATCTGAATTCAGCATAGGTTTTCTCATATAAATGGCGGCTCTTTTCAGGAAGCAGACTCGAAGTTGCTGCTTCAGCAGTTTTTGTCACATCTTGCGGTGTCAAAGGGATATTTTCTTCGTTATGTAGTAGCGTAACGGATAAAATCAGATTCTGATCGAAAGCGAATAAATAAATTTGACAGCTCGATCGTGCTCCGACATAGGTGCATCTATGCTCCGACTGAATATTTTATAATCGGTTGCCATGATAATCATGCATTAATACAAGAAATCATGCATTAATAGGGGTCATTAATGGATGATTTCGAGTGCGTTGAAATGAGCTTTTATTCTATGGTCGACGGAAAAAGTAATTTCGTATTTTGCGCTCTTTTTACTCACCTAAGTATATCTCGTTCGTTATTGGTCTCATCACATCATACAATACGGCGTTGTAAAGGTGTGGTTGTATACTACAAATGCTTCTTCTACAGTTTTGCTCTTGATCGGTTCAATGGCGAACAATCGTGAGTCGAGTATGATGGTTTCAAAGGAAGAAATTCGCAATATTTTGCATTTGTACTACCTGAAAGGGAAAAACGCGTCGAAATTGACCAAAAAAATTTGCCGATACTCTTTCAGCTCTTGTACCAAAACAGTGGTTCGAGCGATTCCGTGCTGGTGTAGTGGAGGTGAAAGATGCACCACGCACTGGCAGGCCTGTCGTCGAAAATGTGGATAAAATCATGGCAAACATCGAGATCGACCGTCATGTTAGTCGTCGTAGCACCGACCAGGAGCTGAACATCTATCATAAAACCGTTTTGAACCATTTGCAGAAGACTGGATTTAAAAAAAGCTCGATGTTTGGGAGCTACACGAGCTGACGCAAAAAAACATCATAGGCCGAATTTCCATCTGCGAATCGCTGCTGAATCGCAACAAAATCGACCCATTTCTGGAGGGGATGGTGACTGGTGATAAAAAATGGGTTAGGTACTTATAACAATGTCAAGGGACAGAGATCGTGGTCGAAATCCAACGAAGTGGCCCAGACCGTGACTAAGCCAACATTGACAGCCAGGAATGTGTTATTGTGTGTTTGGTGGATAGGCAGAGAGTGCTCTACATGAGCTGCTCCCCTATGGTTAAACGCTCAATTCTGCTCTCTACTGTGAACAACTCAACTGTTTGAAGCTGGTGATCGAACAGAAGCGGCCAGCATTGGTGAATAGGAACAGAATCGTGTTTAATCAGGACAACGCCAGGCTGCCCACATCTTTGATGACGCGCCAGTAGCTTCGGGAGCTAGGATGGGAAGTTCTTATGCATCCACCTTATAGTCCGGACCTGGCAACACCTGTCCATGGCCAACGCGTTTAGAGGTAAAAATTTTTGCCTCAATTGGGGTCTGTAAAAATAGGTTGTATGAGTTTTTTGCCAATAGAGACAAGGGCTTCTAGGAGAGGAGCATTACGGGGTTAGATTCTCGTTGGCAACAAGTTATCGAACAGAACGGCGCATATTTGACTTGAATTAGATGATTCACTTTTTTCTCTCTTGAAATAGAGCGAAAATTACTTTTTCCTCAACCTAATATTAAGTCTCCTCAGTATAGCTATAGCGCAGAATGAACTCGCATCCATGAAAGCAACAGGAACGATGGAAGTAATGGATATAGCCATAATGAAGAACGTAAGAACAAATGATTAACCAAGATGGATCTATCATCGGATCACTGCCCCGTGATCCTGACTTTCGAATTAGAAACAGACAGATCACATACCAACAGAAAAACAATAAACTGTAAGAAGTTCGAAGGAGTATTCAAATCAAGAAGTGTGAAGATGATAGAAATAGATGAAGCAATCGAAGATCTACAGAGAAGAATAATTATCAAAGCGTAATAACAGTCGAGTAATGTCAAATAAATACCGAAGAAAAGTCCTCTACCTGTAGACGTGCAAGAGAAAAAAATTACGAAAAGCACTGCCGTGAAGGCAGGAGCTTTTGAGCGCTCGTACATGCACCTTGTAGGTAGATTCGCATTTTCCTGTTTTAGAAATCAATTGAAGGAATTTTCGACAGCTGTCACAAAAATTCTGAAACTTAGGCGAAACTCCAGACTTCATGTCAGTGCTTGGTGACCAATTTTTTTTCGATAATTCGCTAGAGTTTTCTACGGTATCTATGGTCTTGGTGGTGCGATCTGGACAAAATTTGACACGTAGTTTGAATACATTATTCCTAAGCTAGGTGCAAAAATTCATCACAATCCAATCAGTAGTTTCGAAATTATCAAGAAAACTAAATTTCAAACGACCATATTCACGGAACCCTAGTATAATTTTGCTCATAGATGAACGTGATCACGACATTCGAGATCCACACCTATCCTGAAAATTTCAAGTCCCTAGGCGTTTCCGTTCAAAAGTTACAATTTTCTATGGTTTCTATGGTTCTGGTCATGCGATCTGGGCAAAATTTCACATCAATCTGTAGTTTTCAAGTAATCAGGGAAACAAAACTTTGAACGGCCATATTGACGGAACGCCTGGTGGAATTTGGCCCATTAACGAACTCAACCGAGGCATTCGGGAACTGAACCCACACTGAAAATTTCAAGTCTCTAGGTTGTTCCGTTCGGGAGTTATCGTGCTCACGGCCGGACGGACAGACTCAAATTTTCCGACGGATTCGTCATCAGTGAGTCGAACATAGGCGATTGAGACCATTTTCGGCTCAAAATTCGAAGAATACAGACATCGTGACGAAATGATATAGCCCTCGTGTAAGTAGTACGAGCGCTCAAAAAGGGAAGCCAAGAAACAGTATAGACGGACCCTACACCCAAGTGACAAAACACTACTGAATAAAATAAAAAAATTATAAAAGCATTGCCGTGAAGTCAGGAGCTTTTGAGCGCTCGTTCATCCACCTTGTAGGTAGATTCGCATATTCCAGTTTCGTCACGATGGAATCCGTAGTTTTGAAATTATCAAGAGCACAAAATTTCAAACGACCATATTTACGGAACCCCTAGTCTCATAGATAAACGTGACCACGACATTCGAAATCCACACCTATCTACATTTTCAAGTCCCTAGGCCTTACCGTTCGAAAGTTTTAATTTTCTATGGTTTCTATAGTTCTAGTCATGCGATCTGGGCACGCATGTAGCTTGAACACCTCTTTTTCCATTTGAGTGCAAAATTTCATCTCGATCGAATCTGTAGTTTCGAAGTAATCAGGAGAACAAAATTTCGAACAGCCATATTTACGGAATTCCTGGTGGAATTCTGCCCATTCACGAACTAAACCGTGGCATTTGGAAACACAAACCCACACTGAAAATTTCGAGTCTCTATGTTGTTCCGTTCGAGAGTTATCGTGCTCACGGCCGGACGGACAGACTTGAATTTTTCGACGAATTCGTCATCAGTGAGTCGAACATAGTCGATTGAGACCATTTTCGAAATAGCCCTCGTGTAAGTAGTACGAGCGCTCAAAAACGAGGTGAAAACCAGAGTCCGAGAAGTATTTACGGACGAATGTGATGATGAAGATGATAGAAAGGTAGATAATTTAGACACAGAAGAACGATCGTTATAGCAAATGGCGTCAGCATTAGCCAGGAAGAAAAAGAAAACCAAGATTCCAAGACTATAGAAAGGAAGCCAGACAACAATAACAAGTTAGGAAAAAGCAGAAATGTTCGCCGACTCATTAGAACAACAATTCAAGCCTAATCCGAAGAACAACGACGACATGTTCAACAAGTCAGTAGAAACAATTGGAAATACACCCGCCACCGATCTCGATGGAACAGTTGAGGAAACGGATGAACTCATCGAAGATGAAATGAAAGAAAGGGATACTACCCTGACAAATGGAAGAAACCATCAGAATAACAGAAGACATAAAAGAAAAATTGAACCTATCTACAGACACCGGAGATGTATTCCTGGATATTGAAAAGGCATTTGATAAAATGTGGCACCAAGGTCTGATATACAAGATGAAGATGTGAAAGTTTCCAGCCAAACTGCCGCGATTGATACAATCATATTTGAACAAAAGAAAATTCAAAGTTAACATAGAAGGTCTACAACCAGAAAAATTGAAGCCGGCGTCCCAGGGCCGTTGCTGTTCAACATATATATGTCGGACATACCAAAGATGACAAGATGCAAGATTGCCCAGTTCGCAGATGACACTGCTATCTTCTACTCCAAGAGAATGAGGAATTCTATAACGAAGCAACTCCAGATAGACTTGGACAAACTAATGAGCTTTTTCAAGAAATGGAGGTTCAAGATAAATACGAAGAAAACCGTTGCCATATACTTCGGCTGCGCAAATATGAAGAAGGAAAAGGCAGGAAACGTCATGATAGAAAACCGAAAGATCGACTCGAAAGATGAAGTGAAATATCTGGGCGTAATTCTAGACGAAAAACTCAAATTCAATAAACAGATGAAAGAAACCAGAATGGAAACCAGGCAACTGCACGGGCATTTGAAACCCCCTGCTTAATCCAAACAGCAAACTGTCACTGGAAAACAAAATGAATATAATCAAGACAGTGCTAATACCAAGCATTACGTACGCAGGTGTCACCTGGTACAATGTCGAAAGTAACAGAAAGAAAAATCTACAAAATACGTTAAATAAGATAATAAGGATAGCTATAGGCGCCCCATGGTACGTCAGCAATAAACAAATAAGAGAAGAATTGAAAATACCAACTATCGAGGAAATAATTGACAAAAAAACCAAGAAGACAATCGAAACGATGAAAGAACACGAAAATAAAGAGATAAGAAGAATGGTAAAGATACCAGTCGGAACCACAGACAAGAGGAAATACCTTTTGCAAAGAAGCCAATAGACGAATAGCAAAGAAGCATGCAAAAGAGAGGAGGACATCTCTAAGTAATCAATAAAAGAAAAAAGGAAAAATTATATTAAAGGCGAGGGAAGTAAATTCCAGTCCTTTTCAAAAACCAGGACCTATGAAGCGGTGAATACACCATGCAGAAGAGGGGAGGACCTATCCAAGTAATCAATAGAAGAGTTATTGAAGGCAAAGGGAAGTAAATTCCAGTCCTTTTCAAAAACCAGGACCTATGAGCTGTGAATACCACTTACCGAGTTGCTGGATCAGCCCTACTGATAGGGGGTCCACCAACAACTGAGGGATGGAACAGGACACACTGTGGTTAGCGCGTTATGCTCGTGATCTTTCGAATCAAAGATCCCGGGTTCCAATCAACCGGTCGGGAAAGAAATTTTCTGACCTCGAGTACGGTTCCATCATTCATTGTTGGGTGAACAATTAACAGTGCTGTGTCTCAGGTGGCGTAAGGACACAGTAACAGAGCCTACATAGAACACAACCGAGTGTCCTAACTCGCACAAGTTCTATGTTTATGAGGGGGTCTCACAGAGACCCAAGAGATTCGGGATAATCATATGTATACAGGGTGTCTACTTTGAAAAGGGCTAAACTTCAGGAGGAGATCATACATGAGATTTGCAACAAAAAATGTTATATAACACATGGCCGAAATGTTGACGGTTATTATACAATTTGACATTTATTGATTTCACGGAATATTTCAAGTTTTTCCATAAAATCAATTATACTTCAGTTATCCTTGTAGCCTCATCAAAGTTGACCACATATCTGGAGAAAGGATTAAATTCACTACAAGATGAAAATTTTTGTGCCAACAAAATTCTAATTGCGGTCGTGGTAAGGAGATGAATATCACGTATCACGATTCTGAAGTGAACCAAACCAGTCATATTTTTCCAATGGTTTTATCGATGGAAAATCATTAATTATGGACATGTTTTCTTTCCAACAAAAAATACCCCATTTAGTTGGCTTTTGAATGACATATTAACTTTTTTGCTTGGTGCTTGTCTTCTGCCCTGATATCATGGCTAACAAGATAACAACGAAAAAGTCGAAATATTCCAAACCTAAATTTTCTCTATTTTGAAGCTCTTTATGATTGAATATTGAAGTTATTCTCATGGAAATCATGAATTTATCTGTCAATTAGAAAAATTTGAAGGAATAAACTAAATTTTAATAATACAGATTTTATGAAAACATGAAAAAGAAAAAAAAAGAAAGAAAAGAAAACAGACTACTATTACTTATAACAATTTCTCGAAATGTCGACTGCCTTATTAAATACATTTACACATCGTTTTCGCACTGAATCTACAACCCTGCGAAGTTCACAACGTTTCTGACGCATTTCTGCACAACACAAGTTTATTCTTCCGATCAGGTCCTCTCTAGTCTGAACTTGAATTTGACAAACTTTTTCTTTAAAGGTGTTCCAGACATAAAAATCAAAAGGCGTGAGGTCGGGGCTAATTGGTGGCCACCGGACCGTACCTTCCAATCCATTGCATCCCAAAATATTCATTCATTACCCAAGTCCCGTACATTCCGGCTATTATGAGTTAGGCAGCCATCCATTCGAACCCTGATATTTTGTCTGTTAGCCAGAGGCATTTCATCCAATATGTCCGTTAAGCTGATTTGGATTGATGTAATGAATTCTTCAGCGTTGAGGCGATCGGGAAGTATTACGGGTCAGAAGAGTTCACCTCTCATGACTCCCAACGGCGGAATTTGCGGGACTTCATGAATGAATATTTAGGGGTTCAATGGATTGGGAGGTACTGCCCGGTCAAATGGCCACCAAGGAGCACCGACCATACGCCTTCGGATTTTTATGTCTGGAACACCTTGGAAGAAAAAGTATATCCAATTCGCGTTCAGACTCGAGAGGATGTGATCGAAAGAATAAATTTGTGTTGTGCGTCAGAAACGTTGTGAACTTCGCAGGGTTGCAGATTCAGTGCGAAAACGATGTGTGAAAGGTATTGAACAAGGCGTTGGACATTTTGAACTAGTATAATTCTGCTCATTGATAAACGTGAACGCCATATTTCAGATCTACACCTATCCTGAAAATTTCAAGTCCCTTGGCGTTTCCGTTCAAAAGTTACAATTTTCTATGGTTTCTATGGTTCTGGTCATGCGACCTGGACAAAATTTCACATGTAGCTTGAACACCTCAGTCTCCATTTGAGTGCAAAATTTCATCTCGATCAAATCTGTTGTTTTCAAGAAATCAGGGGAACAAAACTTTGAACGGCCATATTTACGGAACCCCTGGTGGAATTTGGCCCATTAACGAACTCAACCGAGGCATTTGGGATCTGAACCTACACTGAAAATTTCAAGTTTTTAGGTTGTTCCATTCGAGAGTTATCGTGCTTACGGACGGACGGACAGAATTTTCCGACGGATTCGTCATCAGTGAGTCGAACATAGTCGATTGAGACCATTTTCGGCTCAAAATTTGAAAAATACACACATCGTGACGAAATGATATAGCCCTCGTGTAAGTAGTACGAGCGCTCAAAAAGAAAAAAACATAAATTTGAGTATTCGAGACAAATAAGAATTAAACAGAAAAGGATTCTAGATGAACCGACAACACTCTCAGGCAAACGGTTCCAAGTGTCAAACACGGTTGGACCTAAAATGCTGCCTGCAGACCGAGGAAAAGTTTTCCTTTTTCAGTTTGAGTGAATGACCATTATATGTCATTTTTTGTTGCAATTCTCATGTATGATGTCCCACTGAAGTTTGGCCCTTTTAAAAGTAGACACCCTGTAGATGTGACGGTTGCATTTCGAAGAGTTCGGTTTATTGGTAGATTGTGAAAATAATACCCAACTCTACATAATCGAAAGGTCCTACTCAATCGAGTTATTAATAATGTGTTTTTCTTTTGAGAGTTTGAATTTTGTAGATAAACGAAGTCCGAATCAACCAGTGTTCTCTTTCATTTACTACTACTAAAAAATCAGTCTACATCTTATTGATTTAACGTTTAGAAGCTTCCTTAAGGAATTTAACGTCGTTTATGTTCGTAACAAGCAATTGATGCCCCTGATAGAACGGGGTGAATAAATCAAACATTACCTATTTTTTCCAAGGGGTTATGAGACTTTGTACATTATGAACTGATAGGAGTAGAGTTATGCATTAGAAAATATTTTCTTTCGAAGAACATTAATTTTAGATAGATTATTCGCTATAATTATTCTTGAATTCATTCCTCGGCTTTTTGTCCTGTGAATTCATGGATCGGTTTACGACAGACCTATGGGGTAAGGAGAATAATTTTGTGAGAACTATAGTAGACTTGCTGATAGGACGCAGAAAATGTTATAAGGCACAGTTAGTTATTCTGGCCGTAGCCTTCAATTACATACACAAAAATTTCAGAAATGGACAGAATTCATTTTTTTTCAATATTGTACCTTTCCTTGAATCACTCAACCTGAATAACACCTTATTACTCTCCTATCTAATATTCATCACAACAACTTCAAGTGCTGACTTGATTATCATCATTTTCATCCCAAATTTTTGTCCTGGAATGCCTTTTCGCCAATGCGGGTAAATTTCGAATTTCCCGCTCTTGCGTGCGGTACATTCACAGCCTACTGATTCTGAGATGAATCTGCGAGAGATGAATCCGTTACGTCACTGCGACGTCGTTATCGATCGCAAAACCGCGTGTACGTTTTGGTTCTTCAATCTGCATAGTAGTTTTCGTAAATAAAACCCCAAACGTGGACTATTGAAGAGACTATTATTGCTAATATGTAAATTCTCGAAAAAATTCCTGTTTTTTGTGATGCTCATGGTGGATCTACTTCAAGTTTTACTGGAAAATCAAATCCAGTAGGAGTTTTTCCGGATGCAGTTCTGCACAGGTAAAAAAAATTGTCTAGAGCCGTGAGAATAAAATCAGTTTCAGCTATTGATTCTCAATCTAAGCATCAGTTCGAAGTTTAATTATGAATATTCGATTGAATATCTAAACTATATCGAAAAAATTTAGTTATTCATAATAATTTTTGCAGTTTCTGGTTCAATTCAGAAATAAGGGAAAATGAAAAATGAAAATGATTCAAAAAAAATTCTTCGGGTTAGATTTTGTACCGGGTATATACCAAACAAAGGGGGTGTTGTTAGCAACCCTTTCTTTATATCAGCCGGTATATACTCATGGCTACTAACCCCCTTTAGGGTGAATATGCCAGTATTCGCAACTGAGGTATTCCTTTTCTACTGTGAATACTTGTATACAATAATGACTTACTTCTAGAAAGAACAAGCAGGCAATATAATTGATTCAAATAAGTTTTTTTTTCTGTTGAAGCGTGGAAAAACTGGTAAAAATATTTTTCCTTTTGGTTTCGTCAAAGGAGTGTAAAATTTTTTATGCATATTATGAAGACATTTCCAAACTGCAGACTTCATACTTCGAAGTTTATTGTATTTCGTATTTTGTTTTGGTTAGTTTTCTCCCAAAACTCATTGGTTTCCTCTTGATTTATAAGTGCAAACAATATCATAAAATATGTCCAGTCAAAACCACACATATTCTCCATACCTTCAGAATGATCTCTAATAGATTCCTCAAAAAAGAATTGAATAGCACTGACGATGAGTCAGGAGCTTTTGCGCGCTTGTTCAAATTCTTCGCCAGAGCGTTCATACGTCCCAAATTATGGAAAACGTAGAAGAATGTTTTGACATGATCGAAAGGAGACGTATTTGATCATATTCAGCCAGTTACCATCGCTAAATATGTAGGTATATTGTATATTCCACGAAATTTTCATCCAAAATTCGGAAAATGTCTAATTTTGACAAATTTCACGAATTCTGGAAACATATACCTTCTGTGACCCAAACCAGAAGTCAGTTTGACAAATAATGTCATTTAATTGCTATAAACTTCACAAGATAGAATAACAGAATTATTGACAAATTTCTCAACAGCAGATCAGAAAACTCAATTTTATTCGCAACGTGAGACCGTGAGAGTGAATTTTCATGTCACTCCTGTTATCCATGTAGCCACAAAATTTCAGCAAGATATGATAAATTGTTTCAGAGATAATGGATTTTTTTTTAGTACTTTTAGTGATAGGATCCTCACATTTCAACCTCCGTGTCGTTATGTTACAACTAACTACAAAGTTTGAATCCGATCGGATCAGACTTTTTCGAATTATTCAGAAAAGAAAATCATATGGCTATATCTACGAAACCCTTTGGCGTAGCCCATTCACGAATTCAACCGGCGCATTTAGACCTCAAATGTACCGTTCAACATTTCTTTTGATAGTTTTCGTGTTTACGGCCGCACGGTCAGAATTGAATTGGACCACGAATTCTTCATCTGTGAGTCCAACCTTATTCTAATGATTCGGGGTGATAAGTATTCAAAATGCCGTAATTCACGAACAATGAATAGATAGAGTAGAACTACGAGATTTTATGATTGCTAAATTTTCGGAATTGATTTTTGGGTTAGCCCTTAAAATTCATGGATCGAATTCTCGATGGGAAGATCAAAGCGGTATATTAACTGATTTGTTTCTTCAGTTTCCGATATATTACCCTACTCTATCCAGAACGCAAACATTGACAATTTCAATGGACCAATGGCGCAGTTGAATGCGACAAAAAATAGGGGACCACTCATAAATGATGATACAAAAAAAAAATCTGTGCATATGTGCTTGTGGCGGATCTTATAAAAGTTTCGAAATAACTTTTCCAGTTGAATCAATAATTGGTCAAATATGCACTGCTGAAGCCGTAAAAAGTGTTTCACCTTTAACTTTCCAACGATGTGGCGCGAAACTCTGGAAGAAATTAGAAAGTAGAACTTAAAAAAAATCTTCTTCGTCTGAATGAACTATATTATGTAGTTTCTAAGATACGGGATATTCTAGTTTGAACGCGATCACTACGGAACCCGTCACATACTTGGCAACTGTTTTTTCTTCCAAAGATTTCGAAGGTTCATCACTATCGGCATTTAAATCATTTTTAAAGGATTCCAAAGATTTATTCTTGGAAATAATGAACCAAAAAATTCATGAAACTTTATACAATAATCTATCATTCCCTGTGATTTAACATAACATATTATTGTTTAACCTATTAAACTGATTATGAGGTCACGAGTTCAGATATTTGAAATATTCATAGTATAGGAAAAATAATGAAAACAAGGAAATGACGTGGATTCAATGAATATTTGTTTGGAATTTTTAGCGTTCTAATAAACCTTCAGAGTCGTTTGGGAAATAAAAGTTTAACCCCATCCTGAAATTTCTATGGCTTAGTTTCGGTAGAATCCAAAAACCGAATCAAAATTTTCTATTTGCATCGAAATTGGTACAAAACGCCGGCAAATTTTAAACAAATAGTTAGTATCATCACATCAGAAATCTCAACCCATTCCTTAATTATAATAATATCACAAAATTTCAGAACTCGTGAACTATTGGGGGTATTCGGAAAGAAATATTCGATTGGGTGATATCACATCAATTCACATTTTGAATTTCATCATTCTATGTTTTATAGTATTTCAGCAAAGGTTCTTTCAATTTGATAACTCTATAATTAGGCCTTAAACTACATGTGTCGGATTTCTGATTTTGGATCATCGATGTCATATTTTTGTACCAAACTTCATGAAATGAGCTCTTACAATCTTCGGTAAGTACTCTAGTTACACAAAACTGCATAACAAAGAAACGCCCATCTTGGGAACAATTATTCCAGATAATTCTCACTACTTAAGAGTTTCACTGAACTACGACACGTGTGCCGCCACAACCATGGTTTCTTGAGGTGAGATATACTAAATTTATTGTTTCACCTGCTCGGAATATTATACATAATTCCTGAAAGGGGGAGGGGGAAATAGATCAGGTGCGTTACCTGATACACTATATCTCTAATCCCTAAATAATTAGTTTCTCGTTAATATCTCATGACGGAGAATTATTCAACCATATCTGGTCGTTAAGCAAATTTGGTGAACCTTTTTGCTTATTGATTTCCATGCTTTCACAAAGATTGATTTTTATACCATCACTTCCAATACGCAAAATTTCTTAATCATGAGTAGAGCAATATTGTTAGTCAATGAGTGTTTTGCGATATTCGTTTTTTTTGCGTTTATGAAAGAACTTCTGTGTTCCACAGTTCTCTTCCCAAAGATTCTACCAGTTTGGGCGATATAGAGACTTGGACAATCTCAGCCGGTTAGTTTATAAACATTAGGGACATTGGGTCTCAGGTAATGTAGCTTATCTATTTCCTCCTCCCCCTTTTAGGAATTGTGTATATATTCCTAGCAGGCGCAACAATATATCCCACCTGAAAAGCCATGTTTATTATGGCAAAACACGATTCGTGGTTCAGAAAAACTCTCAACTAGTGAAAATCGTAGTATAGTGGATTAGTGAATACTAAGTAAAGTTTGTTGGTATGATGTTACTCAACAGACAATTCCTTACCGCAAAGATCTATTACTTCGCGAGTATTTTTCAGTTGGCCTAGCGCTGGCGAAATAAATCATAAGTTCTCGCTTAGTAGTTCCAGGTTCGTCAAAACGTAGATTTTAATTTTTTTCGGAAAATAAGTTCAAATACTCCGAAATGTAAGGGCATGAATAATTTTTCCTAAATTCGGCTTTGTTCAAAAGAAATTCCACGAAAAAATAATTTTCCATCTACGAAACGGTTACACTGACTGCATTGCATTTGTTCGAGGAGTTTATCATTTTTTTTAGCGCTCGTTCTACTCACACGAGGGCTATATAATTTCTTCACGATGTCTGTATTTTTTGAAAATTTAGCCGAAAATGGTCTGAATCGACAAGGTTCGGCTCACTGATGACGAATCCGCCGATGCCCTTATGTGAGATAAAATGACAATATTACACCCGGCAGCGGGAAATACTAATAGTTATTTATAATAGAAGGGGAAAAAGTAATTGATTTTTGCTCGAGCTCTTTGTTCGTTTGGCGAAGCGGAGGGAGACAATCCTACGGAGTCTACGGAGAGCAAATATCTGACGTTCATCCGTGTATAATGCATAATTTTTTCCATAGACAGAGGACAATGAACCTTGGGTGAGATAAATGAAAAAACATGTCATGTATAATGAATTCAGAAGAATAGTCGGTCAGAACAATGATTGCATCAAAATAGTGATCTTAGGTAGCGCAATGGACGTTAATTTTCTGATACCTTTTCTTTATTATGAGTTAAAGGATGACTTTTTGTGACGACATTGAATGTTTGAGGGCCAAACGGAGCGAAGTCGTCAATTGCAGACAAGCCACAAAGCCCACAAAGAGTGCTCTCACACCGAATAAAACATCCTTTTTGAGCGATCGTACTACTTACACGAGGGCTATATCATTTCGTCACGATGTCTGTATTTTTCGAATTTTGAGCCGAAAATGGTCTCAAACGACACAGTTCGTCTGACTGATGTCGAATCCGTCGAAAAATTCTGTCCGTCCGTCCGTATACACGATAACTCTCGAACGAGACGACCTAGAAACTTGACAATTTTCAGGGTAGGTTCGGATCTTGAATGCTGCGGTTAAGTTCGTTATTGGGCAAAATTCGCCCAGGGGTTCCGTTAATATGGCCACTCGAAATATTGTTCTCCTGTTTACTTCGAAACAACTCATTCGATCGAAGTGAAATTTTGCACTTTTTTTTTGCAAACGCCGTCCAAGCGATAGAATTAAGGAAATATTTTCAAAAGATTGGAGCGCCGCAGTATACAGAAAACTTATTCATTTTTGTGATTTTGAGGTTGTCAAGGACCATACAAAGAAGTAAGTACTTCGGGCAAGAGTCCGCCCTCTGTGGAGTCAAACTTCAACTGACTACTATGGGCGTTTGCAGAAAAGTTAGAATGGCTTGAATTTCTCAAGTTATTGCTATGAGTGGAAATATTGGCAATGATTCGAATCCTGATATTTCTTCTACTCCTCCTATATATAGTTGTTGTTATGTTATCGAGTGAATCAAGACGAATTTGAATTAATCCAAATGCATACAAAAAATTCATGGTATATAACTTGAGGAAAACCAGTTATGAACCACGGTTGTTGGTTCATCTTACGAACTGACACGTCCACACAAACCTTCAAATGTGTGTTCGATATACTTACACTATAATAAAAAGTGCTTCACAAGCTCATTATGATGTCGTTATTTCGAAGTTATTATATCATACTAGATGACCCGGCAAACGTTGTTTTGCCATATCTCTCCCTTTTTTCGCAATTTCAAAATTGCTCGGGGCCTTCGGCCTCTCTTACCTTAGGAAAGCCCGTTTCTCCCTCTCGAAAACGCGGGGGGCGCTTCGCGCCCCCATTCTATCCATTTTTTCGCAATTTCAAAATTGCTCGAGGCCTTCGGCCTCTCTTCTCAAAATAACCTAACCTAAACCTAACCTAACCTAACCTAGCTGACCCGGCAAACGTTGTTTTGCCATATCTCTCCCTTTTTTCGCAATTTCAAAATTGCTCGAGGCCTTCGGCCTCTCGTTGTTCTGGCTATTAAAAAATAAGGGTTGATCGTAGAAGGGTGAAAATTGGGGATTGTATGTATTTTTGTATGTTGTATCATAAAAAAATAGAAATTAGAAATTTTGTCTAAAAAATAAAAAAAAAAATTTAGGGGTGGACTACCCCTAACATTTAGGGGGATGAAAAATAGATGTTGGCCGATTCTGATAGATACCGGATAAGCACAAAAAATTTCATCAAAATCGGTTAAGCCGTTTCGGAGGAGTATGGCAACGAACACTGTGGACACGAGAATTTTATATATTAGATTTCTGAAACAAAATGGAAAAGGTACTTGCCTAAAAAAAGTTACGTTTATTATGTTGTAGTAGTTTTGGAAGATGTTTGAAGGTGAAGCTTTTCATTTTGTCAACAGGAATGAATATAATATTTCGAAGATAATGAAGATATGAAAACATGATGCAACGTGACGTTATGGTTAATTGTGGTGCCTTGACGAATCCATTAGAATCAACTGCTTCGTAAACATCCTCCTTAATCAACTCTTACATACTTAATGAGCAATCTGCGCGAAGAGCAGACAAACAACGTTTTCCAGAGAAGTTAACCCTTCAAAATTAATGTTACTGGAAGGATTGAACAACATTGGTCATCTTTTATATTGTTAATCTTCTTCCAGAAACTAAAACCACTGCATCTTTACTCTCAATCTCATAACAAAACAATTCATCGACGTATTTCTTCTTATATTTGCAGCAGGAGGCTGAAATTGAGTTACGTTGAAGGCAAAGACCACACAAAACTTTTATTGAATACTTTCCTCTGTATATTACCCTTATTAATTCGATGAACTCTCGTTTTCAGGAGCAGATATGTGGAAGGTACGGGTTTGGTTGTGGCGCGCAGAAGGGAGCTAGCGGCGAGGGAGCCCCCCAGCCCCAGCATGATGCGCGCTAGAGAATGAAGAAGCAAAACGTTCGGACGTTATCTCTCATCGTTTGTACGTTTACATATCTACTAGTCGGTGCAGCTGTTTTCGATGCTCTCGAGTCTAAGACAGAAAATCAAAGGAAGATTGTTCTTCAAGGTAAGGAACATCGTCTAATATGCGGTCACATGAAATCGGGACCTAGCGATGGTTTACGATGGTCACATCGTGTCCACATGTCCACCATTGTAAGGCGGAGTGCCTCCTCTGAATTTTTAAGTAATTTTACTACATTATTCTATCGCGGTTCATGCACACTGAAAATACGATTCTATTAGCGTTTACTGGGAGAAGGAAACATTCTCTTGAAGTAATTACGATGAAAGGAATTGCCTTTGTCCCCACAGATCATACTAAATATCTTGGTGTTATTACCGACCAAAAGCTCTCTTGGAGCCTCCACCTCGAGGCAGTGATAAGTAAGGGCCAGAGAGCTCTCTTCACATGACAGAGGATGGTCGGAAGTACGTACCCAAACCTGAACTTACCAATTGGATCTATAAGTCCATTATGCGGCCAATCGTTAGCTACGCAGCTTTCATCCGGTGGCCGAGGGCCAAAGCACTAACGAGACAAAAAGTAAAAATTACGAAAAGCACTGCCGTGAAGGCAGGAGCTTTTGAGCGCTCGTACATGCACCTTGTAGGTAGATTCGCATTTTCCAGTTTTAGAAATAAATTGAAGGAATTTTTGACTGCTGTCAAAAAAATTCTGAAACTTAGGCAAAACTCCAGACTTCATGTCAGTGCTTCAGCTGATCAATTTTTTTCCGATAATTCGCTAGAAGTTTCCACGGTATCTATGGTCTTGGTGATGCGATCTGGACAAAATTTTGCACGTAGTTTGAATACATTATTCCTGAGCTAGGTGCATAATTTCATTCCAATCCGATCAGTAGTTTCCAAACTATCAGGAAAAAAATATTTTAAAAGGCCATATTTACGGAACCCCTAGTCTAATTTTGCTCATTGATGAACGTGACCGTGAAATTTGCGATCCAAACCCATCCTGGAAATTTCAAGTTCCTAGGCTTTTCCGTTCAAAAGTTATAATTTTCTATGGTTTCTATGGTTCTGGTCATGCGATCTGGACAAAATATTGCTTCAATATATCATTCTCGATTAAAATACAAAATTTCATCCCGATCGACTCCGTAGTTTCGAATTTATCGATATAACAAAATTTCAAACGACCGTATTTACGGAACCCCTTGTATAATGTTGCTCATAGATGAACGTGATCACGACATTCAAGATCCACACCTATCCTGAAAATTTCAAGAGCCTAGGCGTTTCCGTTCAAAAGTTACAATTTTCTATGGTTTCTATGGTTCTGGTCATGCGATCTGGACAAAATTTTACATGTAGCTTGAACACCTCATAATCCATTTGAGTGCAAAATTTCATCTCGATCAAATCTGTAGTTTTCAAGTAATCAGGGAAACAAAACTTTGAACGGCCATATTTACGGAACCCCTGGTGGGATTTGGCCCATTAACGAACTTAACCAGCCATTCGGGAACTGAACCCACACTGAAAATTTCAAGTCTCTAGGTTGTTCCGTTCGAGAGTTATCGTGCTGACGGCCGGCCGGACGGACGGACGGCCGGACGGACAGACTCGAATTTTCCGACGGATTCGTCATCAGTGAGTCGAACATAGTCGATTGAGACCATTTTCGGCTCAAAATTCGAAAAATACAGACATCGTGACGAAATGATATAGCCCTCGTGTAAGTAGTACGAGCGCTCAAAAAAAGGCATGTTTGCCTATAACCGCATCCCGTTCTTTTCCGACCGCCGCCATGCAAGTTATCCTGGACCTGCCTCCGCAAGGACTATACTTGGAAAGTGAGGCAGCCAGGTGGGCCGTTAGGGTGGCGAGAGAGCAGGAGCAAAAAATTGGAGACTACACAGGACATCTTCGCATTCTGAATGTAAGCAGCTCTTAGATATGGTCACAGACAACCTGACTCTGAAACATGAGTTTCAGAAAAACTACAGCGTGAAATTACCAAGTCGCGACCAGTGGACAAACGGCGAAAAGGTTTTCCCTCAAGAGTCCCTGGTGTTTTACACTGATGGCTCGAAGACCGAAAATGGGCGAGTTGGAGCCGGTGTTTACGGCCCCTGGATGTTGGACAGTTGTAACTAGCCCTGTCATGGCTCTTGTCCATCGGTATTTCGAGCGGAAACTTATGCCTTATTAATGCTTGACTCACCATTAGTTCGGTCAAAGTTAGTCTGGGAATAAAAAATGTCACTCAACGCACTCGGGCTAAATAATCAGGTCAACCTTGTTTGAGTACCTGGTCACTTTGGAGTGCATGGTGATGAAATTGCTGATCATCTAGCTAGGGAGGGGGCACTTACCTATTTCATTGGACCAGAGCCTTTTGCGGCTTCCCAGCAAGCCACAAAGCAATGGATGTAAAAGAATGGGAACAAAAAAGAAAGATTAGGTCCTAGCGAAGAATCGAGAGACAGAGACAGACTAAGTCATTCCTCTTGTACTCAACGATCTGAACCGAAAAACTTCTCTCACTCAAGAAAGTAGAACTGAGGAAAATGACGTGCATATTCACGGGACACTGTTCCGTGAATTATATACTTCGGAACATGTGAAAGGTTACTGATGATTCCTGTCGCAAGAAGCCACCGAGACAGCTGAACATCTGCTATGCCATTGTGAAGCTGTCTTTAGGAAAAGAATGCGGCTTCTTAACTTCTGTTTCCTAAAACCGGAAACCGGACGTAGCACCAAGATAGTGAAGTTCATACGGACCTTGCTACCTAAATGGTAAACAGCGTGGGGTTGCACAATCAATCTTCAGGTCCAGGTGTTTGCGAGGTTCAGCTTAGCCTTATCGCCCCTGCTCTAATCTAATCTAATCTAATAGCGATTCGTTGAAGACATCTGTTATTTAATCTATCTATCTACTATCTAGTGTTATAGTTATAGTAAGGTAACATCACATTTCACTGCGACCTCAAGGTCTATTGTGCCCCCCCCCCATCAGAGCTGTTTTCGCAAATGTGCCAATGAACTCCAGTATCTGGGAGGGCTTCAAGGAGGTTAGATCCCTGTTCCTCCTATAATTCTCTGATTCAAGGCATTCTTTACGCTGGTTTACAATGGCGAAGCTTTTTCTAACCAGATAAACAGGAGTTTCCTCCCCTTCCCCACAGAATCTGCACTCGTCAGTTTCTGTTAAGCCCATTCTCATAATCGCTTTCTAAGGCGACAATGTTCTGTGAGGAAGCCAGTGAGGAGGCGTAACTTATTCTTACTGAGATCCAAATACTTTTTGGATTTTGAACCTTTAAAGTTCCGAGTAAACTTCTTGGAGTGATCCATTCTTGGAAGATTCCTCCAGAGTGCTCCTCTTTCAGTCTCTTACTTCTCCAAAAACTATTTCTTATAGGTGCATTCACTTATGCCATAAGAATATTCTGGGACAGTAAGGGAAGTGTATTAGCCTCTTCGTTTTCTTCGATTCCTGAGTGACCAGGAAATCAGACTAAAGAGACCTTGTTGTTCTTGCGTTCCTCCGGCACTCCCATATCAGCTTTGTGTCGATGATAATAGGAGTTCAGTGCTTTGATAGCAGCTTGACTATCAGAATGGATCACAATTCCACATCCTTGATAGATTCTTTCCAGGTTTATATCTATGCATATTTTGATTGCAAGTATTTCTGACTGAAAAGCACTCGAGGAGCCTAACGATAGTGTACACTTGGTTCTGGTTCCGTTTTAGAACCATCTGTATACCAATAAATGGTATTCGCTTTGAAGTTTTGGGTAGTGTATTCCTTTTACCATCCTTCTTTTTTACAAAGCATAGTGTTGAAGTTCTTCTCAATGCTTACTTTTTTAATCATAACATCACTAGGCAGGTTAGCTGATGAGATGTACTTGTTCAGAGAGGACCAGGCTCCCTGACTTTCAATTCTCCCATTCCCTGTACCTTCCCTAGATATTCTAAGGATAGCCTCATGGGCTACCCTATTGATCACTAGATGTAGAGGAGTGAGATCTATGATGACCGCAAGTGCATCGGGCACGTTATCATAGCTCCAGTGATGCGAACACAGGCAAGCCATTGTACCTTGTCGAGTATTTTCCTCGTGCTTGTCTGCCCTGCCTTAGCAGACCAGACTACTGCCCCATATATTATTATTGGTTTCACAATCATGACGTACATCCATCGCAGTATTTTAGGGTTACAACCCCAAGTTTTGCCGGAGAGGCTTCTGCACGCAATTAAAGCCCTTTTCGTTTTACTGGCAGTGTTTTTTAACATGCTTATTCCATAGCAGCTTACTATCCAGGATAATTCCCGAATATTTAACTTCAGAATTCCATTCAACGTTATCTCCATTCCCCGAGATGAATTTCATAGCTGGAAGGTTTCTTTTCCGAGTAAAGGGAACTACTGTGGTCTTGGCTGGGTTGATGTTGAGCCCCACTGACAAGCACCAGCACAATCACAGAGGAAACCCTCAAATTTACCTTTTACTATTACGCTAACTTTATTCTTATGAAGTTATCTACTACCTTCTCCATCGTTTTGAGCAAAAACGTGGTAAGACAAATGGGTCTAAAAGTTCGGGGATCTGTCCCGTCTTTCTTCCCTGTTTTTGGAATGAAGGTTACTTTTGCTCTCCTCCAGTTATCAGGTATTTGAACCAATGATAAGGTGCTTCTTGTGATCTGGGGAGCGGATGGTGAAGGATTTCTTCCGCCCATTTCTGCAGGAGTACAGGAAACACCCCATCCACACCTGGCGATTTATACTGCTGAAAGGTACTAATTGCCCATTCGAGTCGTTGTCTTGTAAATATTTTCCTAGCAATATCCCAATCTTCCTTACATGATTTCTTGGTGCATTCTATTGCTGTTTTGGAACTAGTACTTATGGGTCCACTACCTGGAAAGTTTGTTTTGAGAAGAAGAATTGATCGTTCCTCTTCTCCCGTGTATGACCCGTCTGGCCTTTTACGCGACATTGTGGGGTTGGTACCCCCTTTCGGTGTACCCATGCCAATTGTTATCCCGTTATCCCGACCAAAGATGGACGATTCGGAGCCGGTGTATACGGCCCCTCGATACAACTAGCCCTATCATGGTTTTTGTCCATCGGTATTTCGAGCGGAAACCTTTTCCATAAGGGAGTGCATCTCATATTGTGCGAGATATAACGACCGGAAAGAAAGTATAGATATCTGACAGCAGACCAGCCCTTTCAGTGCTTGACTCACCTTCAGCCTGTTCAAAGTTGGTCTAGAAATGCAAAATGTCACTCAACACACTCGGGCTAAATAATCAGGTCAACCTTGTTTGGGTACCTGGTCACTCTGGAGTGCATGGTGATGAAATGGCTGATCAGCTAGCACGGGAGGAGGGACTAACCTCCTTCATTGGACTAGAGCCATTCTGCGAATTCCCAACAAGCCACCAAACGATGGCTGTTAAAGAATGGGAACGAAAGGGGAAGATTAGGTTCAGGCGAAGGATCGAGGGACAGAGACAGATTAAGTCATTCCTGTCGTACACGAGCTGGAACATGTAATGGGCGTAGCACCCAGGAATATAGTGAAGTTCATAGAGACCTTGCCACCTGACTGGTAAACAGCGCAAGGAGTTGCACGATAGATCTTCAGGTCAAGGGGTTTACGAGGTTCAGCTTAGCCTTATCGCCCCTCCTCTAATCTAATAGCCATTCATTGAAAGCATCTGTTATTTCATCTATCAAGTGTTATAGTTTACTAGTAGAATGACGAAGAGTTGTTTTTTTATGCTTCTTTATAACAAAGACTTGAAACTTGAAATGAAAATTATGTGAAGGAACAATAAACCTTTAGATCTCTTCACCCAGTAGTAGTATTTCAAGTTAAGTTGCGTTCACCAACGTGAACATATCCAGAGGAACATCAGGCTCAGATGATATTTCTTGTCGTTGACGCTAGTAACCAAGGAAGTCTCTTATTATCTGTTGATTTATTTTTATGTTTGCAAATTTCAACGGCTTCCATGTTTATTCTCAGGCAGTAAATCTTTATGTGAAGAGATAAATTCCGTCCTCGAAAACATTATATTTGGTCCATTAAGTTTAGTACAACGTTCGTGGTTTTTGATTTCCTCTGAGCCTTCGTTTGATAGTATCAATATGAACTCACATGAGTCAGGTGTCTAATATACACCAGCTTATGAATGCAGATCTATTTTGTCTTGACGCTCATCATCACTTATTTTGTAATTTAATTTCATAACAAGTGACTCAAGTGAGGCTATTGGCGCTTATGATTCGTGAGTACACCTCTTGTATGAGTTACGTGTCATTTATTCAGTATGGTCCAACCATCCGACTGTATAAAAGTACAATGGTCTAGTATTGAATCGTGAGTATCTCGATCCAATCATGATCTACTGATATTTTTGACTTGATCTGAAGGACATGATATGAAACCATTGGTCTCAGGGATATTTAAGGAAATTTATCCATGAATTAACGATCGAAACTTGAACAAATCTTAAAATGAAAATTGACCTGTTTCGGCTTTTTCTGGAAACACTACTTAAAGTATCGCAAAGGATTTGCGACCACTTTCAGATAATCCTGTTGTGATCTTGAACAATTTAAGTGGTGACAAAATTGCAAGTAATTACCCCAAGGGAATGATGACGGAGTCTCGGCGAATCCCCACGGGCTGGTACTGAAATAGGGTTTGTAGGATAGGAAAAACGGAGGATGAACCTTCTTTCTGCACCGCTTCGGGTTGATGGAAAATTAAACGCAATTCACTTAAAGTTGCTCAATGTCACATTCAGAAGAAACAATGGTGCGATCATTCAGAAGATTTTGAGTGAACTGTTTCAACCGGAATAGGGATATAGTCCATAATATGATTTCTGGTTGAGTCTTTATGTTAGCATGGTTTGTGTTTTATTATAGTTTTGGTTGGTTGAAAGTTTGAACATGGCACCTCCTTTATGGAGATGAAGAATAATATAGGTACCAACTATCGCAATTTTAATTACATAATGAATGATGTTAAGTAATTTTCTTCTCATTGCAGAAATCCAAGCAATAGTTCGGAAAAAATACAACATAAGCAACGAAGATTTTCGCATCTTGGAAACGGTAGTACTAAAATCTGAACCGCACAGGGCTGGACAGCAGTGGAAATTCACTGGGGCTTTCTACTACGCCACCACGGTGCTCACCACCATTGGCTACGGTCATTCCACCCCAGCCACAGTTGGCGGAAAACTCTTCACTATGTTTTATGCAATGGTGGGGATTCCTCTAGGCCTTGTTATGTTCCAAAGCATTGGAGAAAGAGTCAATAAACTAAGCAGGTATATCCAAGGTTTATCCTAACTTAATTACTTCAATGTCAGATAACAACCCCGATGGGCTGTATGGTATAAACATATGAGAAACAAGAGGTTGAGTTTTACATATTTATCTGCAGCTAAGCTGCCTCCTCTCAATATATGAATTTACATCACCGATTACTTCTCTTCCACTGCTGAATATAGACGTTCCTAAAGATTTTCATATTTACTTCACATCGTCTTCAAGTAATCGTTTCGTTTACCTGAAAGAGGTCCTCATTCCATAATCGGGATGAATTATCCTCTTTCAGTCTGGCTATTTTATAACAACAGCCGCCACTCTGGTTCTTCGTGTAATGTCTTGCTTATTTCATATAGCAGTCCATATCATGGCACCTGATCTCTGGAACCCCTCGTGAACGTTAAGATAGAATATCACATTTCGAATGATCTCCCAAATCAGTTCACTGTAACCATCATGAAATGCTTTCGATTATGTAAATTTATTCTGGTTTATTCCTTCAGTGTCATCATAAGATCTGTGAAGTCCTCTTTACACTGCCGTCAAACGAACGCTTCCGAGTTGGACCTCATTTGTGTTGTGACAACTTTGAGCTCCTTGACAATAGCTGGAGGAGCAGCAGCATTTTCGACATACGAAGGATGGAGTTATTTCGATTCCGTCTACTATTGTTTCATCACGTTAACAACGATAGGATTTGGTGATATGGTAAGAGAAATGGAAGAGATGCGAAATTACTACTGAATGCGCTGATACTCTTATAGGAGTATCTTGATTATTCCATCTGTTTATCTCATTTCCTCAGTTTCGGTAAACTTTATTTGTTTCTTAGGTGGCATTGCAGAAGGATAATGCTCTGAGTAAAAAGCCTGAATATGTAATGTTCGCACTCATATTTATACTTTTCGGATTGGCGATTGTAGCGGCTTCTCTAAACTTACTCGTACTTCGTTTTGTTACGATGAATACAGAGGATGAAAGGAGAGACGAGGCTCAAGCCATGCAAGTAAGTCTTCTCTTGTTTATATTCACTATTTCAATTATTTGTATTTATTTCGTTATTCGAGGAATTAGAATAGAATTTTATTTGAGAAATAATCTTTTGGATTTCAAAATATTTGATATTCTCCGCCTATTTGAAAGGCCTATTAACATCTGTTTGCTCTTGAAATAGCAAATCGATATGAATGTTTCATTTTTGCATTTATTGAATATACTAGCAGACCCGGCCACGCGTTGCTTTGGCTAAGGTATATGTTGGATTATTATTATTATTATTAATCCTAACATAATCTTAACCTAACCCAACTTAACCCATACCTTTACCCTTCACCTTACCCATACCCTCTAATGTTGTTTAAACCTCGTTCCTCAATTATGTTTTGACTAAATGATGTCATTTGGAACAAAGACACTATTGTGTTCTGCAAGAAATGTTTAGATAGAGGTTCTTGTTCTTTAAGTAACGAATTCAAAGGTTCAGGTGGCGTTATCAGTTGTGGCAATTTGATTTTTCATTTCAAACAACATAATCCTGGAGGTTTGTTTCGATATCTCAGATCATTGCCGTATTGACAAATAGTGCTTATTTTTCCAAAAGATACCAATATATTGCTAGCATAATCAACTGTGGGATCATATCTAAATGCCAAACACTCAAAGTTGATCATTTCATTGGAATTATTGTATCTCGCCTGAGATCGATTCTCCCGGAGCTGGGGCAGATCTTGATTGAGAACCTCTCATTCTGTTTGCTTCCACTCGCTGCCTACGCTCTTCTTCAGACTCATTGTCTCGATCATTACGAACTCGTCTCGAGTCACGTGTCCACCGACCAGTATTTGGACGCCTCACTGATAAACTTCTAAGCAATTTCTAGAAACACGATAAACTTTACTTTTTGTCTGAGTGTCAAAATCCTCATGAAATATAGAGGTTGGAGGAAAAAGGAAAGCCTTTTTTTTCTTTTCCGTGCGGTTTTTTCGGAAATATTTCGTTGTATAAGCTTTGTCCTGATAATAATGAACACAACTAAAAAAGAATGATCGAATTTGGTCCAGTTGTTTGAACGTGATGCCCGCACAAAGGTAAACTATAGATCCTCTTTTATTAATATAGATTTACACCGTTTTGGAGTTCTAGGGGCACCCATCAATAACCTTTGTGGTTTAATGATATTCTAGTTATCTTTGAGGCCCCCATTCACCGCACGCTCGCAGACTCCAACCCCAATAACAACCCGACTCACGATTAATCTGAGCTCATCATACACTGAAGACCACTGTAGACACTGTGGTCTGTCTTATGTTTCCATAAAATATGACGCGTTCGGTCTATAATTATAAACATTGCCGTGCAAGACGGCTGATTGAAAATGCTTTTGGGATGATAGAAAAAATATCCGGAGTTTTGTCTCCTTTAGCTACTAAATATGGCTATTATTGATGACATAGTTCTAACATGCTGAGTTTCAAACAATGTTTTACAGGGCAAAAGCAGCAACTGTATTCAGGCGAATAACATTGTTACCGGAGATGTCACAATCGGAAATGAAATTTACGTTCGGGAATAATTCATTGGAGTTTTTAATTGAAAGATTGAACGCACTTTGTCGCATATGTTTTTTTCTACAGTGCTTCTAGCTATTCATATTTCACATACCGTGTATTCATATTTTTCAATTGGTTAGGCTCTAGCGGGAGCTGTGCACTTGGAGGGGGACGTTATCACAGCCAACGGCTCCATTCTCAGCGGTCAATTTGGCCAACATTGTACAGAAACCACATCCTTAGAAATAGAAGAAGCTTCCGTTTGTTCCTGTCACTGTGGATGTTTCGCCCCGAGAACGAAAAATAGGTAAGTAAGAAGAGTTTCAATCACCTCATTTGATTATTTTAAGGTTAATAAATAGTTACTTCAATTGGATACCAAGCTTGAATCAGCTCAGGGTGCATTTTTACTGGGCCCATAAGAATGAAGAGGCCATGTACTTGTCGGACCATGCACAGTGAATCATTCCGTAGTAAAATCGTGTAACAAAAAATAAATCATATAGGACCCGTTTTTAAGGGGAAGAAACGGGCTTTCCGACGGTGCCCGAAAAGTTCCCTATATCGAATTCCAAAAGTACGGGAAAAACGTTCGGAAAAGGTCGAAAACCGACGAAAAAGCAAAAAGTTGCCATTTTTCATTTCTATAGGCTTTTGATCCGCGGCGTCTCGGAGGTCGAAAGCGGTCAAATTATCATCCCAAAGGACGCGAGGTCTCCCTAACGTAAATCCAGCCAGAACCCACCGCCGGTTTACGCAAGAAATCGATTTGAAAAAGTCCGAATTCTGACACTTAGAGAAAGTCCGAAATTAATTAGGTCGATTATAGATATTACGTGACGTTTCTCCCGGAATTAAATAAATCGTTTTTTGACACGACCTCAAAATTTCACGGAACTCGGTCATTTCGAGATGAATTTGAATGAAAGCGATGAGAAATGGATGTTAGCGGGTGAATTTGAAGGCATATTCTGGCATATTCGAATTTACGAATGTTTCCAGAAAG
Source organism: Aphidecta obliterata (assembly GCA_963966015.1). Lineage (NCBI taxonomy): Eukaryota > Metazoa > Arthropoda > Insecta > Coleoptera > Coccinellidae > Aphidecta > Aphidecta obliterata. The sequence continues at coordinate 9,065,041 of OZ014428.1, forward strand.
ACGAACGCTATTTCGGACCACATCGGTTATGTTTACATTCCAAATGGGTCCTATACCATTTCTGATTAATTTTTGGGATGGGTGGTAAATTTTGAATTGATTCACATTCCTCTGCTGATACTGAGTTTTTTTACACATGCTATACAGTTAGTTTTAAAAGCTCCAAACTTCAGTGGGAGATCATACATGAGTTTTGCAACAAAAAATGTCATATATCACATAGTCGAAATGTTGACGTATATTTTTTGAGCGCTCGTACTATTTATACGAGGGTTATATCATTTCGTCACGATGTCTGTACTTTCGAATTTTGAGCCGAAAATGGTCTCAATCGACTACGTTCGACTCACTGATGAAGAATCCGTCGGAAAATTCGAGTCTGTCCGTCCGTCCGTACGTATACACTATAACTCTCGAACGAAATGTCCTAGAAACTTGAAAATTTCAGGGTAGGTTCGAATCTCGAATGCCGCGGTTAAGTTCGTTATTGAGCAAAATTCGCCGCGGGGTTCCGTAAATATGGACGCTCGAAATTTTGTTTTTCTGATTAATTCGAAACTACCAATTCGATCGAGGTGTTATTTTGCACTCAGATGGAGAATTGCGTGCTTAAACTACATGCACAATTTTGTCCAGCTAGCATAACCAGAACCATAGAAACCATAGAAAATTATAACTTTGTAATGAAAAGGCCTAGGGACTTTAAATTTTCAGGATAGGTGTGGATCCCGAATGTCGCGGTCACGTTCATAAATGAGCCAAATTAGACTAGGGGTTCCGTAAATATGGCCGTTTGAAATTCGGTTTTCTCCATAATTTCAAAACTATGGATTTGATCGTGACGAAATTTTGTATGTGAATTGGGAATGATATATTCGAGCTACATTTTTTCCAGATCGCATGATCAGGACCATAGAAACCATAGAAAATCATAACTTTCGAAAGGAAAGGCCTAGGGACTTGAAATTTTCAGGATAGGTTAGGATCGCGAATTTCGCGGTCACGTTCATCAATGAGCAAAATTAGACTAGGGGTTCCGTGAATATAGCTGTTCAAACCTATTTTTTTTCTGATAATTTCGAAACTCATCATTGTATTGGAATGAAATTTCGCACATAGATGAAGAATAATATATTCAAACTACGTGGGAAATTTTGTCCAGATCGCATTACCAAGAGCATAGATACCATAGAAAATTTTAGCGATTTATCGAAAAAAAATTGGTCACCTGAAGCACTGACTTGAAGTCTGGATTTTCGCTTTAGTTTGAAAATTTGTTTCAAAACTGTAAAATTCGAATCTACCTACAAGGTGCATGTACGAGCGCTCAAAAGCTCCTGCCTTCACGGCAGTGCTTTTCGTAATTTTTGATTTAACATTTCTTGATTTCACAGAATATTTAATGTTTTTCCATGAAATCAATTATACTTCAGTTATCCCTGTAGCCCTATCAAAATTACAGATATCTGGAAACAGCAATAAATTTGCTACAAGATAAGAATTTCCTTGTGCCAAAAAAAATTTTATTGTGGGGGTGGTAAGGAGATGAATATCACGATTTTGAAGTGAACAAAACCAGTCACATTTTTCCAATGGTTTTATCGATGGAAAATCATTGATTATGGACATGTTTTCTTTTCAGCAAAAAATACCCCACCTATAGTGATTTCGAAAGACATATCAACTTTTGTGCTTGCTGCTTGTCTTCTGCCCTAATTTCATGGCTAACAAGATAACAACGAAAAAGTCGAAATATTCCAAATCTGAATTAGTTCTATCTTGAAGCTCTTCATGATTTAATATTGAAGTAATTTTCATGGAAATCATGAATATATCTGTCGATTCAAAATGATTTGAAGGAATTATATGATGAAATGCGGTCAACTTTGATGAGGCTACAAGGATAACTGAAGTATAATTGATTTTATGGAAAAACTTGAATATTCCGTGAAATCAAGAAATGTTCTAATGAAGAACCCTGCCTGGCAGTTGGAAAATGAACTTGAAGAAAAACTCCGTATTTTCCAAAGGGCGTCAATAATTAATTGTATTTTTCTTCAGGTTCTCTGTGAAAAGATCTCCGATGCAAGTGCGGCATCTACTCCCGGTGTTACCGATGCACGAGTTGCATCTTCCCCAAGGGACAGTGGTGCCTCCACCAGCCATATATCCGAATCATAGGGCCTCCATTTGACTGAAAAGTGCTTTCGTTTTCATGAAACTTCGTGATATTGTGATAAGGAGATTAAAGAGACCCTTCGGCTCAGGAACACGGATTAGTATTTTAATATAAACACGAAAATTTTTTTATACAATTGCATAATTAATTTGATTTATTTTGTACGACACGGACGTGCCAGAGTATTCAAAGTCTGACTTTGAACTTATAAGGGTGATTCGTAGAATTTCTGGTAACTTCCTTCGCGATGAATCATATCAAAAAAGGGTGTTTTATGAATTTTCGCTTCATTTAATTCATTCCAGATGAAATTGTTATATCTGGTGGAAGGTGGAAGGTCTCTGCCGTTGCTCTTGGCGAAAATGTATCGGTCGATGCTTGAAACGGTAGGTAGTTAATGAAGTGGAGTGATATTAAAGGGTGAGTCTTCGACTTGTAGATACTTTATTTCAAAACTGAATACCTCAGGGTATGGCTTTATTCGAATGATTATATTTTAAAATTGATATAGGTACATAAGTTTTTATTTCCTTTTGAGCAATGGCGACTCATGGAAATGGTTGGATCCAGTTTCATTGACATTATCCACTCAAAGTTGAAATGTTTTGCAGCAGGGGACGTGATCATGTGTGAGATTTGAAAAATATCGATATCGGTTCTTTCGTTGATTTTCTGATCTTAGTATTAAATAATATAAACATAACCTGTACTATCTTTATATAATATTTAAAAATTTCGAGTCAAGTTGTTTATCCGAGATGAACTCTGAAAATACTGAACCGATTTCAAGCAAAGTTTGATTCAACTTGAAAGATAGAATAGTATGTATCTCAATTTATAATTGTAATATTTTTTTATTGCAAATAATTTGTTTATTATTTGACGAAGAGAGATAATTATCTACGCGGCAACGCGGGTCTCAAATCGACGGCAGGACATCGCGTCCCTACTACACCCGATCACTCGATAAGAGTGATAACGTGCGAGGAGTGATGCCAAGTTTCTGGGTCTTTCCAAAACCGAAGATTTTTGGAACTGTTTGAGAACTGGAGAATAACTTTTAAAAAACCATCATTTATTGTATTTTGCCAGATAAAAGGATCTATTTAACTTTTAAATCACAATAACTACCATAAGGGCTTTGAGGAAACATTGATCGGATTAAGCCAATTAGTAGGATCACTGATCTCAGAGTACGTACCTAATGCATCCTGACATTATTTGTGAAACTTATACGATAAATGATGGGATTGACCCGATTATTTTAATTATAAATGGCCGCGCTTCCCCTCATCGAGAAGAGGATGTTCGAAAGAAGCAAACTGACACACATTCAGGAAAAAATCCTAAAAAAAAGTTTAGGTCATGATCAGTGTTTGCGTGAAGCCTTATAGACGGCACGGAGTTTGGGACACGGTAAAGAAAAAGTCTTTCGTTTAGGGATAGAAATATATTCTTGAGACGATGAGTACCAGTCAAAGACTCGCCCCTTGTGAGCAGTTCGATTAGGAAGAATACAATCATAAGTTCTTCACCCGTTCGGAATCAATTCAGTATTGTTGTGCGTTGGCTTATCTATCAGATTCTGCGTTCTAGGATCAAATCAATTCGAGTCTAAAAGGGCCTGAATTGTTGCAGCTGCATTTCTGGGCAGAAAATCATTCTTATTTTGTGCAAATATTGAAGTCTATTTCAACTCAGTTTTAAAGTTAGCAGAAAATTCTGAATAAATTGGCTTATTTTGTTCAACATTACTCATCGATAGATTCCATAAGTGAACGTTTGAATGCATGAAATCGAATATTTTGAACATGGTTAACGAAGAGAAAATGCGTGAATCAACTTAGAGAGAAAGTTATGAATACCATAAGCCGGAATGGGTGATTGTTTGAGTTTCTTTCTCAACCAACGAGATATATGAAAGTTTTCGTAGATGAGAAGATGGAAGGGCAGAAAGTTATATTGATTACTTTTCATTTTGAAAAAATATATAATTCGTAACAAATTGGCGAATGCGACGGTCTGAAATTAGTTCTGAACTTTATCAACTTCAATGGATTATGTCAAAAAGGCCTACTGTTAGGGTCTTCCAGCCTGACTGTTGTTGTTATATTGTTATTGGGAAATAGAGTTTACGAGTGCGCCACGTCCTGAAGATCTACTGTGCCCCCCTTCCTCGAGATGACTGGAGTACACTCACACTAGTTTCTTTATTTTTAGTAAATTCTTCAAAATTTTTTGTTTGCAAACTGTAGTTAAAATTATAAATTGCTCATTCAGCTTGTGATGCTGGCTTATGAGTCATTATAAGAGGTAAATTGGAAGTTTGTTGTTGAACCCTAATTTTGAAACATACTGTGGAATAATTTCGTGGTTAAATTCTTTCAAAATACCAATTTTTGTTGAGAACTATTCCTTTTCAACATTTTGTTCTTTGATTCATGCCTTTGATTGCTCTCGTTCATTTTCAAGAACGAAATGAACTACTTTAAGAATTGTAATTTTTCGAAGAGGTGAATTGAGGGAGTAAAATTGCACAAAAGTTGTTGCTCTTGTTGAAAATGAACGTAATTATGAATATGTTGCAAGCATTCTGCATGTTCATCGCTCCACAGGTAAAAGAGTAGTCGAACGTTTTGGAAAAACTGGCAGAAATAAGCGTAGAGCAGAAAACGAAAAACGACTGCTATTGATGACAGGTTTCTTCACGTGAATACTCTGCGGGATCATCCTTTAACATCGCAGTGTAGTCTAAAAACCAACTTCGGAGGTCCAAGGTATAAATGTTAACTTGTGGACCTTTCACCGAAGATGGATTATTGTGATGGATAGGTCAAATGAAAGTAGTGTACAACTTCAAGATCGTGGCCAAATACTGATGGACTGATATCAGACCATCTTGGTATTCTTCAGTGTCGTCTTCATATTATCAATAATAAGTACTGATATTTCAGACAAATGACTATTAGTGACTAGTTGCAGACCGGCCCCGTTGGATTATTACTATTATTATTAACCCTAATCTAACCTTAACCTAAACCAACCCTAACCCTTACCCTTATCCTTACTTTGTTCATGAGTCTCAAAAGAATTTTTATATAGTTATGATCAATGTGTGAGATATTCGATATAGAAAAAAAAATACCTCAAAAGTTGGATTGAAACCTCGTCCCTCAATTATGTTTGAACCAAAAGATGTCATTTGGAACACACTATTGTAATGCTGAATATTCTGCAAGAAATGTTCAGATAGAGGTGCTTGTCCTGAAATTAACGAATTCAAAGGTTCGGGTGGCGTTGTCAGTTGTGATTTTTTCATTCAAACAACATAATCCTGGGGTTCGTTTCGATATCTCAGAGCATTGCAGTATTGACAAATAGTGCTCCTATTTCCAAAAGTCACCAATATATTGCTAGCATAATCGACTGTGGGATCATATCTAAATGCCAAACGCTCAAAGTTGATCATTTCATTGGATTCTATATTTTGTGTTAGATATCCGGCCTGAGATCGATAATATCGATTCTTCCGGAGCTGGGGCAGATCTTGATTGAGATCTTATCAATCTGTTTGCTCATTGTCTCAATTATTACGAACTCGCCTTGATTCATGCTTCCGCCGACCAATATTTCGACGCCTCACTGATGGCATTTTTATCAATCACAATAATCATCAAACAACACAACGATATATATCAAATACAGTGATGAACTTCTAAGCAATTTCTAGAAACACGATAAACTTCACACATACAAGTGTAAAAATCCTCATGAAATATAAGTAATCTATGATTGTTCGCTTGGTCGGAGGAAAAAGAAAAGCCTTTGTACGGTTTTTTCGGAGATATTTCGTTATTCATAAACCTTGTCCTGATAATAATGAACACAACTAAAAAAGAATGATTGAATTTGATGCTCTCGTTTAAACGTGATGCTCGCACATATGTATACCATAGATCCTCTTTTATTAATATAGAAGAAGATGTAAGGGTAAGGTGAACGAAATGTACTTTATCACATTTTCTGCATTATCTTCCAGATAAAAATGGCCATTGCGGCTATCGCTTGGTCTATGCTAAGTGTTTACTCTATAACTTCTCGAAACAAAAAGTGGCGGGACCTTCCACTAAAAAACCGAATTAATGGTTTCCCTATAAAAATTCGTCAAAGAAGATCTAAAAACCTTTCTTCTTATAGATTCAGAAAAACTTGTTACATACTTGTTATTAGAAATGAGCGAAGTTATTAGATTTGATACGACTTACGATATTTTTTTCTTTCGTATCAGTTTTTGTAAAGATTTGCTTATTGTTATATCGACTGTTGGTATTGAGCAGTTATAACGAAGATAATTCAGTTTAATGGTTAACTGATTTAGGTATTGTGACGAAGATGGTCCTATACCCTTCCATTGAAGGAATAAATTTTTACAAACAACCGAAGTATCCTCTTTATATGAACTGATTCAAAACTTATGACTCCTCATTACTATATTAATATTATAAAGATATTGTAATTGCATTGTCTTCCTTACCCTAAACTTAAAAACACCGAGTGTTTGGTTGATTCTTTTATTCTGTGGATAGGTATGATGCTGAATGCTTGAGATCACACCTTCCTATGATATTATATGATACGATTTGTAGGGTTCTACGAGAGGAACCCTCTACTTTCGGGAACAAAGTACAAGATCTAGTGCTTATAATAGTAATTATCATAATAATGCAGTCTTTCATTCAGTCTTTTTTATAGAGAATATAGATACTTGATCTTTTCGAATTTTGTATATTCATGTGTATAATAATATACCAACTAAAAATTAAATATATTAATCCTACGAAATAATAAGCCATAACTTATTTATGTATATTCATTCAACCTATAGGAAAAAAACTCGCATCTCGTCTGAATAACAGAAGCAGTTTCAATTAATTGTCTTAAAATTTACTTCCTAAAAATGATAAAAAATACGCGTTATAAGTTTCAACTTCGGCAATCATAATCATTTAATTCAGATCGTGTATCAAGAAATTATACCACAATAAAAATAAAAATCCAGAAAATGGCATTCATAATAAGTTGCTAACTTTTTGAACAGTTGTCAATTCAATTGAATTAATAGTAGGAGATTTCTTTCAAGTGAGCAGTGTTCAGGTCCTTCAAATTCTTCTTGGTACACAACATGGACAATAGATGTGGTAATGTGGCTAACAAGAATATACCAAATTCGATGCAGGTGGAGAATAAATCCTTCTAAACCTTATAGTATTTTCGTTTGTAAGCAGTATTATGTCTGATTATCTCAATACATCAAGTTATGAAAATCATGTAGTTTAGTGAACAGTGCTTCATTTCCTAGACCCTTTGAAGTGAAACCAGATCTGTTAATTATTAAGAAGTCTCGATTTAATTTGATGAGGTTCGACTGAAAATATTCAAAGTGAAATGTTGTATTGAAAGATCGCAATTTTTTTCAAAATTATGTCAACATACATATAACAATGATATCCTTTTTGTTATAGGTACTGATAATATTGAGCGAACACTTCAACTTACGTCTAGCCATGAAGAATTTTCAATATCTTTTGTAAATGGCGAATTAATTGAGATTTATGTTCAAAAATGGTAATTCAACAATTTTCACCTGTAATCTGGTAACACCAGATTTAAGGGCCAAAAGCTAACGATTCATTTTCGAAAAGCAAACTAAGTTATCAAACCTGAAAACATACGTTTGAACTACAGTTTTCTAACTTTCTTCATGGTTCTGTTCATTTCAATTCTTATTCTTTTTTTCCATTCTTTGATATTCTCTGGGTATAATTTTCAAATTTTCTTCGCGGTTGTGTCCTTATATTACTCATCTGCTCCATATTCAAACTAATTCATCAAATTCAATACAACATCAAAAAGATATTGAAAAAACTTCTCTTTCGTTTCTGTGTTTTTATGATGGTTACAAGAGTTTTAAATGTAAATATTCAACGATTTGGTAGGGACTAAAATTTGTATATATTCCAATTCTAATTGAGTATTGACTATCATTGTTATTTTCCTTGTACATAGTTTTGAACTGATAAATTGTATCAATCAAATGTTTATTTTCATTTTTGATGGTGTCTCAATTATTTGAGTTCTTTAACCTCTCATTGTAATTTTGTAATACCATATTATAATTAAACTTTGTATACAAGTGTGCCAACCGTCAGTGTCGCCAAATTCTCTAAACATTTATTACGTGGTGTAATCATAATAATTGTATTATCTTCAATTGAGAAACAGATTAGGAAATGCATTTGTTATATAAATATGTTTTAAGTTGGATATATCTATTATATTTTGGGCCAGTTTTATCAGAATTTTTAAAATTTTAACATTTGTTGCTTCATTGAGGGTGATATATTTATACTTTTTCTATTTATTGTTGATTTAAATGGTGTGTATTTAATACACATAGAATTTTCATTAAATATATAAATTATACCAATCTTCATTGATTTTCATTTCTCAGGAACTCCCGACTCCCGATAATAAATGATTTTCTCGATGAATACTAGAATTCAAAAATATTTAAGCATTAAAAATCCATACAACACATTTTAGTTTGCATTACATTGGGTTATTAAAAGGGTTTCGATGTGTACTAATGTAAATATTATGTAATCTTTGGGGTGTTCATAATTATCTTAACCAAGCAGGATTTCATTGAATATGGGTTAATTATCTATCCAAACTCCAATCTACTCGCTTCCTAAAGGAGTGAGGCAACTGAGTTTCGCAACATACAGGCTGTCCCAGAATGAATGGATAATCCTGTAACACTGTATAGAAAAGCTATTGGACTCTCTGAAAAAAAATACAAAAAAAAATCTATCCCCAATAGAAATTTTTTTTTTTCAAAATAATGATTTCTTCCAAATACCCCAACCGATAGCTCCAAGGGCCCACAAACCCCATCGTCTGTGAAAATCCCGGCGACTTAGTCTGTGTGGATTTCTACGGACCACTACCTTCCAGCCAGGGTCGTGCAGCCTACATATTTGTGATGATAGACAATTTCTCAAAATTCGTGAAGTTGTACCCGATGAGGAGAGCTCAGGCCAAGATCGCAGCGTTACGGGTAGTCCACGATTACCACCGATATGTACCAATCCGGACAGTACTCTCAGGCCATGGATCGCAGTTTACCGCAACCGTATGGAAGAATACCTTATCTACCTATGGGATTAAGTATACCTATTCTTCTATCCGGCACCCAGCCTCTAACCCTTGCGAACGAGTCATGAATAAGGAGTTGGGGCGTCTATTCCGGACGTACTGCCAGTCGGCACACGCCGGTTGGGCCCTCCAATTACCAGCGATCGAGGGATTGTTCAATAACACTCCTCATTTGAGTACTGGTTTCCTTCGAACCAGATCCTGCAAGGACAAGTGATTCGACACCCTCTCGACCCAATGATAGAATGCCACTTACCCCCGCCACCGCAGAAAACCATCGCGGAGTACCAGGAGATAGCTCGCCAGCACCTGCAACAACAGGCCCGTTTAAGGGCAAAACGGTTACCCACCGGTGACCACTTACAAGTCGGGGATTGGGTACTGAGAAGAGAACAACCTATCTCCGACGCTGCTGCTAAAACCACCGCAAAGTTTCACCCACTCTACTCAGGTCCATATCGTATCGAAGGCAACCCACATCCCAACTTGTACTGGCTCGTCAAAATTAGTGATGGGCAATCCGTAGGCCGCTATAATGAGGCCAACCTGAAATTTTACCACCGTCCAGAAGAAGGAAGAACCGACGCATAGACGACGGTATGATGTTGAAGCTCCCTTTTTTTTTCCTACCTGGTCCTCAAAATGAAGCTTCAGAGGGGCGACTGTACATAACTGGCGCCTGCGCACAATTTTTTTTATTATTTCTCACAATAGTCTATATTGTCGACCCATGAACACGGGCAGAGGGTAGAAAAAGAATTCTTCTCTGGTCGATGAAAGAGAGGGGATAGAAACATCGGTGACCCTAAGGAACGACTAGAGGGAGGCTTCTTGTTCCGGGATCTTCGAGTGAAAACGGTCCACAGTGTTTTATCGAGAATCTTAGGGAATTAGTGATACAAATTATTGTGCAGATTGTGAGTACCAAATATGAGTTATCTCTATTTCGATACTTGATCACTTTTATTTACATCCTGTGTATTATTTCTATTCCCTGGTTAATTCCTCATCATTTCTTTCACGTCTTGTTCATGCGCCTATTTATAAATGTTTAATTTTCCATGATTTCCATTAACGGTGTTTTTCTCTTTTTGAGCGCTCGTAATACTTACACGAGGGCTATATCATTTCGTCACGATGTCTGTATTTTTCGAATTTTGAGCTGAAAATGGTCTCAAACGACTAAGTCCGACTCACTGATGACAAATCGTCGAAAAATTCGAGTCTGTCCGTCCGTATACACGATAACTCTCGAAGGGAATGTCCTAGAAACTTGAAATTTTCAGGGTAGGTTCGAATCTCAAATGCCGCGGTTAAGTTGGTTATTCGGCAAAATTCGCCCAGGGGTTCCGTAAATATGGCCGTTCGAAATTTTGTTTTCCTCATTACTTCGAAACTACTAATTCGATCGAGGTGAAATTTTGCACTCAGATGGATAATTACGTACTCAAGCTACATGCAGAATTTTGTTCAGCTCGCATGACCAGAACCATAGAAACCATAGTAAATTATATCTTTGTAATGGAAAGGCCTAGGGACTTGAAATTTTCAGGATAGGTGTGGATCATGAATGTAGCGTTCACGTGTATCAATGAGCAAAATTAGACTAGGGGTTCCGTGAATATGGCCATTTGAAATTCAGTTTTCTTGATAATTTCAAAACTATGGATTCGATCCTGACGAAATTTTGTATTTAAATTGAGAATGATATATTCGAGCTACATTTTTTCCAGATCGTATGATCAGAACCATAGAAAATCATAACTTTCGAACGAAAAGGCCTAGGGACTTGAAATTTCCAGGATAAGTTTGGATCGCGAATTTCGCGATCACTTTCATCAATGAGCCAAATTAGACTAGGGGTTCCGTAAATATAGCCGTTCAAACTATATTTTTTCTGATAATTTCGAAAATGCTTATTAGATTGTAATGAAATTTCGCACATACCTATATGAAGAATAATGTATAATTTTGTCCAGATCGCATTACCAAGACCATAGATAACGTAGAAAATTCTAGCGAATTATAGAAAAAGAAGATGGTCACCAAAGCACTGACGTGAAGTCTGGATTTTCGCGTTGGTTCGAAATTTTCTTCGACAGCTAAAACTGGAGAATGCGAATCTACCTACACCTACAAGGTGCATGTACGAGCGCTCAAAAGCTCCTGCCTTCACGGCAGTGCTTTTCGTACTTTTTTTTATATAAATGTTTAATTCTTCATAACTTACATTCACGGTCTGTTTTCCTTTTTTTTGAGCGCTCGTACTACTTACACGAGGGCTATATCATTTCGTCACGATGTCTGTATTTTTCGAATTTTGAGCCGAAAATGGTCTCAAACGACTATGTTCGACTCACTGATGACGAATCCGTCGGAAAATTCGAGTCGAAAAAAGGAATCTCCGAAGTAAAGATCTGTAGTTTTCAAGTAATCTTCTTCTTCTTCTTCTTCCCCTTACGTTAGGACTAGGTCCTGTGTCTGCATCAATGGTTTTCCAAGGCGCTATTGGGATGATGAAGACCAGCTTTCGTACCATCTTATAGGTGGTCGTCCAGGTGGTCTACGTGTATTGGGTTTTTTTTCCTTTGCTATCTTAGCTACCCTCTCATCCGGCATTCTATCCACATGGTCTCTCCATTCTCTTCTTCGGCCTCTTGCCCATCTTACTACGTCCAGAATCTCACACATTTCCCTTATTTCCTCGTTTCTCTTCCGGTCAAATAACGTATGTCCTGTTATTGACCTTAGTGTTCGCATTTCTGTTGTCCTTAAAAGTCGTTTGGTTACTGTGTTCTCGGCTCTGGTCTCTATTGCATACGTCATAATCGGTCTCACGCATGTTTTATATATTCAAGTAATCAGGGGAACAAAACTTTGAACGGCCATATTTGTGGAACCCCTGGTGGAATTTGGCCCATTAACGAACTCATCCGAGGCATTCGGGAACTGAACCCATACTGAAAATTTCAAGTCTCTAGGTTGTTCCGTTCGAGAGTTATCGTGCTCATGGCCGGACGGACAGACTCGAATTTTCCGACGGATTCGTCATCAGTGAGTCGAACTCTATCGATTGAGACCATTTTCGGCTCAAAATTCGAAAAATACAGACATCGTGACGAAATGATATAGCCCTCGTGTAAGTAGTACGAGCGCTCAAAAAACCCAACTTGGGAAAATGTGAGGACCACCAGAGAAGACATCTCGGTCTGTACTTCGATGATACCCGATGAACAGCGGTCCTGTCTGTTTTCTCCTCATGTCTCCTGTCACGGTCGGGTCGTCTACAACGTTGTATGCATGTCAGATCATCCCGTCCTATCCTCTAGGTAAATGTACCATAAGATCCATGCCCTGTCAAAAATTGAGTAAAATAGTACCCGGTCGTTTTATGCTCACATTGGATCCACTGCTCCAAATTCCTGATCAGAAAGCGCGTCCAAGCGGCATTTTACCCTCCACCATCCCATCTTTAATGCAATTTACTCAGTGTCTTCCTTCCTGCCATACGTCGATTGCCCGTTGGTGCTCCTCCTATTGTATAAAATAAAGGAAGCATCTTTGTGCCATCATTGGGTATATTGGTCGGAAGCCAGCAATCACTTGGACAGCCTCCGCCGACACAGTTATGTATGCCGAAGCTACCCTTATCTCTCAAGTGGGATCAAACTGCACACAGTTCGCAAAATAAAATCAATCGCATAAATATTTGACAACCAATATATATGTCAATCATTTTTGAGCGCTCGTACTACTTACACGAGGGCTATATCATTTCGTCACGATGTCTGTATTTTTCGAATTTTGAGCCGAAAATGGTCTCAATCGACTATGTTGGACTCACTGATGACGAATCCGTCGGAAAATTTGAGTCTGTCCGTCCGGCCGTCCGTAAGCACGATAACTTTCAGAATATTTTTGACAGCTGTCGAAAATACCTTCAATTGATTTCTAAAACTGGAAAATGCGAATCCACCTACAAGGTGCATGTACGAGCGCTCAAAAGCTTCTGCCTTCACGGCAGTGCTTTTCGTAATTTTTATCACTGACATTATTCTACATTCTTGATTCTTGACAGTTACGAATTCTATGAACAGTCTGTATTATTCCCCAGTTCTGAAACAGTTCCGAATTTCTTCAGTTTTAGGAGAGACCCAGAAACTTGGCATCACTACTCGCACGATATCGCTAGGGTCGACAGATCGTAGTGGGGACGCGATCTCCTGTCGTCGATTTGAGCCCCATGTTGCCGCGTGGATAATTATCAGTCTTTGTCATAAATAATAAACAAATAATTTGCAATAAGAAAATATTGCAGCTATTAATTGATATATAAACCATCTTATCTTGTAAGTTGGATCAAACGGCACACAGTGTAATATATAAAGATATGTATAATATAAAATATAATACTTAATGTATGTATGTATGTACAGACTATCAGTTCGGCGAAGTTTGTAGGTGAGGAAGGATGGCTATTTAGGTTCATATATTTTATCGAGAAAAATGGGAACGGACAGTGGCGGCTCGTCAGAGGAGGCAAGGGAGGCTAAGTCTCCCCTAAAATTTTCATGGCTGTAGTTCCCATAACAACCAAAATATTTAAAATCAGGGATAGAATTTCCGACAAATTTTCATGGACAAATGAAAATAAAATTCTCATTTGCATGCACTTGCTACGCCTCTGCATTCAGAGCTGATAAGAGACAAGAGACAACACTCTTGTCGGTTCTTCAATATGAGAGAGATAGAAGAGGAGGCTATCATTCAGCGAGCTTCCAAAGCGCGCTGAACAAAATACACGGGAAGCACACGGGCAGAGAGAGAAGAATTTCGATTGACTTGACCATGCATTGAAGCCCCCAACGGAACGTGAACTCCCTTGTTCTTCGGGTAAATTCGTGTATATTTGAGAATTCGATGAACCATTCAGGATTCGGGACACGTGTTCATTGTTTTGATTTCAATTTAACGACCCAACGGCTTTTCAGTTTTCTTGTAAGTTCGGAGGTGCTTTGAATTTGTTGATCGTGGTAAGTACGGAAATCGGAAAATGGATAAATTAGAGGAAATTCGAAGATGTGATGATATCATTGAATGGGTTTTGAACAATAATTTCAGTAATTTGAATATCGAGACTAAGTTGTACGTGGTAAAAACTTTACCGAGACCTCGGCCAAATTTGATTCATTTAAAGTCAATCGAAAAAAGTCAAAGTAGGGGGTTCAATGTTGATTGGTATGAAAAATGTGAATTTTTATGCGGATCGGTTAAACGGGAGAAATGATTTTGTTGGCCCTGTTCATTGTTTTCGCATCAGACAGAATATGGTCGAAAACAGGATTCTCTGATTTGAAGAATTTACAGCGTTCAATCGAAAGACATTCTAAATCGAAGGAACATATAGCTTCATCTTTCAAAATTAAACTCTTAGGCAAACAAAATATTGCAACTGCTTTAGACAGAGATAGGCAAGATTCTGTAATATGTTATAATAATCAAGTTAGGTTAAATCGTGCTGAGTTAAAAAAACTTATTGACGTCATAATTTTTTTTTCATATCACCCTTTTTTAATTTGAAAAAAGTATAATTCATTGACTAAAGAAAGTTGATTTTATGAACCTAGCCTCCTCAATTCAAATGACCACGAGCCGCCACTGGGAACGGAAACCAGAAATGAAAATTATAATGTCAGTGAGAAACTTAGAGTAACTGAAGATATTGTTCTATTGTTGATTTGATCCTGAAGAAAAAGTTCAGTCAAATGCCTTACGATGACAAAATTTTCATTACTAAAACTATAAAGACACCCCAGCCTACTATGCAAAATTCAATTGTCAATTCCAAACATAATCGTTCCTTCTGCGTTCAATGGTACAATAAATGCGAGTGGCTAACAGGAAGTACAGTTCGAAATAAATTATTGTGTTGGTTTTGCTTACTTTTTTCCGATGATTCAGAAAACAATGTGTAATGTGTGGTCAAAATTAGGGTCTATTGAACGACATAGCAGATAAAAATCTCACTTAGGGGCATCAATTAAATTCAAATTATTCGGTAAGCTCGATATTGTAAATTCACTTGATCAGGGTCATAGACAAACTATCATAGATCAACTATCTAGTGGTATACCTATACAGGGTGTTTCAAAATATATGCGCAGGATTTCAGGATGTGATAGCGCGTCCAAAAATATGAAAAAAATTTCTATTAACATTCCTACTAAAATGCACCGTTTTCGGGATACAGATAAGTGTTGAAATTGAAAAAAAAATCTAAGTAGGAATAGTGTATTCAGTAATAAGTTCTTTCAAAGCTCAGGGGTTCAGAAAATAATTTTAAATTGTAAACCTGAAGTTTTTGACGTATAAAAAAAGGTGAAGACCATAACTGCTTTCCAGCCAGGTGCGTGTTACGCTTGAAGCCCGAAAATTCGGGTTGTGCACCAATGGGAGCGGCGAGGGCTTGACACTCCGGCACTGGATTGGTCAAACTTATGTCAAACTTTGGTTTGGAGCACTCCTGGGGCGCCCCAGACGGTGGCTGGAAAGCCACTCAAGTTTTTCAACATTAAAGTTGATTTTTCTCGAAAACGGTCGACTCTAGAACATATATGACCAAGAGTACCTTTTTTGTGTAGAAAACATTGGCTGTAAAGAGGGGCATCTTAAAGAAGTTGGAGAGATGTGTCCTGTACGATAAAAGGTTCCGTTGATATTCGCAAAAACCGATTTTTTTTTCAATTTCAACACCTGTATCTCGAAAATGGTGCATTTCAGAGGGTAAGTTAATGAAAACTTTTTTTCATATTTTTGGACGAGCTATCAGATCCTGAAATCCTGCGCTTATAATATGGAACAACCTGTATTTTTCCTCTGATTGAAAGCTCACGAGCCGCAACTGATATATTATATGGTTGTCATAGATAATTAGATAAAAGAATATAATATTCCTTTATCTATCCGTAATATCTATAAATGAATATGATGGTTGTAGTTACTGTCAATGTGGTTAGTTGTGGCAACACTGGCAACGGATTTGACAGAAGTGATTCACCAAGCCCTCCCTGCCTCCCCTCTCCAGCGTTGCCGATTGGTACATAATTATCAGATTTTAACATACATAATTTTATTCACTTCTGATACCTTTTTCAATTTTTAACAAAATTAATAATTTTAACATAATTTTCCGCCAAGGAAAGTTTTCAACATTGGGCAGTGAAAAAAAAAATATCTTATTAAAACATAATCTTTCAATAGCATCGCTTATCGCTTTATCGCTTATTCATTAATATAATGTTATTTTTTCAAATTGTTTTTATATATTGTCTTGGTTTATTCTTATTTGTAGAACAATTCTCCTATTTTTTTCCATTTTTCAGTTCCACTTATACATGTTTGTGTATTTTTCAAGGCTATTTTTGTTCCCTCTTTTCCTTTTTTTTTTTTAGTTGCCATTATTAGGCATAATCAGTTGATATAAAATTTTAACATAAGTTTTAGTGAAATCTGATAATTTTCGCAACGTGATAATATAATTTCTCGCCAAACCAGCGGCAACACTGCCCCTCTCCCTGTAACCATTATAATCGAAGGAAACGTAACGTAAACGGTAAACAAAGCTTTGTAAACAATAATTTGTTTTCTTCTTCCTCTTCGACCTTGATAGCAATAAAGCAATATCATAAACAAATTTTGCCTTTCGGTGATAACATTCTGGATTCAGACCTAGACCAAGAGTCACTCGCACGGGTGAAGTGATAAACTGAAGAACCCATCTAGTTAAATAACGGTAAGAAACAAAGTTTCGGTTCTAGTTTCTATCTTTCTTTCATATTTTCATTTTTCAGTCCTGAAAAATGAGCCGACTGATACTTGTAGCATTATTTTGCTATATATCTTACGTCTCGTGCAGTACTGTACCAAACTATTCATTGGAAAACAAAAACAATCCATTATCTGATGATTTTATAAATGAAATCAACAATGCTAAAAGTACTTGGAGAGCTGGAAGAAATTTCCACAAGAATGTACCAATGTCATATATTAAGAAGTTAATGGGTGTGTTGCCGAATGATAAAGATTATTTACCCAAAGCATTAGAAACTAATCGGGAACCAATTGATCTTCCTACAAACTTTGATGCAAGAACTAATTGGCCCGATTGTCCTACTATTCAAGAAATCAGGGATCAAGGCTCCTGTGGATCTTGTTGGGTGAGTGACAACACCTTTTTTCGACATTCAAACATGTTTCAATCTTATAAACTATATTCAGAAGTCATTTCTGAAGGAACCTAGTGGTACTTTACAAATTAGAGAGGCTGTGTGATTTGTTGTCTCATTATTTGTCGCTTGTTTTAAAGAGCTATCGAACTTTTGCAGATAATTTTCTTGAAGGTTTTTATTTTTCATGGAGTTTTTGTCAGGTTATATGCAATAATGGTTTGCTTTATTCTATCTTTCAGAATAACCTTGTTAGAAGGCAGCCATTTTCAATATAGTTATGTATATATCGAGCTTGAAAAATTGAAGTAAGAATACATAAATTACTTCAACCTCTAATACTCTCCAAACAGATAGTTCCAAAATTGATTTCATCAGAAGAACTTGAATCATTATACGCTTTATCAAAATAATGTAATTAGAGCTTCTTCACTCTACTAACCTCATGATTCTCTTTTTCTTGAAGCTCCAGAAATTTATCACACCTTCTCTCAAATTGAGGGAGAATTGTATAATGACAAAAATTTTCAATAGGCGTTAACAATAATAAATACAAATATTTGAAATGAAGCAAACTAGTCCTCCACACAAGATCATATAATTCAAGTAGTATTATCAACTTGTTGAATAAATGAACGTTAAATAGTCTACCCAATTATATGGGGCTTCAAAATAAACTCAGCTCAAATGAACTACAATTAATGATTAATTCGAAAATATTGACAAAGCACATTGATGATGCTCGATATCAAATCTTGAAATTTTGCTTTCAATTTGTGTATTCATCATAGTACATATTTATTTTGTTCATTTATGAAATAATCCTTATATATTTCATACTTTTTTAATATTCCTTCAATTCATACAAGCACTCACAATTTTTTTCTATTTTGGCTCATTAGTCTGGTATTAGTTTGTAAGTGTTCATTTCAAACTCATTATCATTTAGTTTAGACAAATATGTACTTGTATGCACTTTTTTGTGAATGACTTTGTATCATATATTTTTACAAATGATGGATTCAAAAATAGTTTTAAAATATATAGCAATACAGAGAAAGTACATATAAGTAAAAATAATTCAAAACATTTAATTGAACATTTGTGTTGAATAATGTTTCATAGCTCTTTGGTTGAGAGAATCAAAAAATTCCTCAACAAATATAACTCAAAACCATATTTCAGCACGATATTTTGAAATATCATCTTCAGTAAATAGCTAGTCTGTGAACACAATTACAAAAATTTGTTGAAACAAAAGTTTCTCTACATCATTCGTTTCATTATAAAAAAAATCATAAAAAACTCCATATACCTTGTGTATATATGAAAATTGGAAGATCTATTGTTAACTTATAGGCATTTGGAGCAGTAGAAGCTATGTCAGATAGAACATGCATTCACTCCAAAGGCAAAGTGCATGTTCACATTTCTGCTGATGATCTAGTTTCCTGCTGTTACACCTGTGGATTGGGATGTAATGGAGGATATCCCGGAGCAGCATGGAACTATTGGGTTAAAAAAGGATTAGTTTCCGGAGGAGTTTATAATTCTAACCAGGTAAGTGAATTTTCTGAGTTTTTTTCAATGAATATTGTAGCAAACTCGATTAATTTTCTATTAAACTTTTCTTTTTCTATCAATAAATGCATCTACTTGGGTTAAACTAATACATAACAGAGGAAAAGCCAATATAAGTCAGCAGTTTTCAGAAATCATTAAAAAGATTGGAATTAATCCATTATAATTATCTCAGAAGAAGAACAACAACCTTTATTACATCAACATGTTACTGTATTGGAAAATACTGAATCATGCCTTTAAATAAATCAATTAACAACAGCTGCTTTATCAATTCATAAATAGGTTTAGGTCATCATTAGTTCGAAAGCTAATTCCTTCTGGGATTCCACTGATTTGAATCACTTGATTTGGATTGAAAATCAAGAGACTTTTTAGAAACAAATTACTTGCCAAAAAAACATCCATCTAAGTATAAAATACTCATGAAATTTGAAATTTGTTTTGTTCTGATGATACTCAATTGAATATTTCATAAATTTCAACAACAAGGACTCTATAAATAATTTTAACATCGCAGTGGGCTTGGAAATATTCCTGTTTTGCCGCTTTATAAGCATTCTGTTCACATTTGCAATTCCGGCCTCAGGAATTATCTTGTGCTCGCATGACGAACAAATAATAATGGCTGTTAGTTTCGAAATTCTGATACCTATAGTTCGGAACATTTATAAAAACCCTGCACTATTATCGAGTTATCTAAATTTGAATATTAATGTTGAACATGTGATTTGAATTCAACCAATTCTCCAATTCAGTTTTTGAGCGCTCGTACTACTTACACGAGGGCTATATCATTTCGTCACGATGTCTGTATTTTTTGAATTTTGAGCTGAAAATGGTCTCAAACGACTAAGTTCGACTCACTGATGACGAATCCGTCGAAAAATTCGAGTCTGTCCGTCCGTATACACGAAAACTCTCGAACGGAATGTCCTAGAAACTTGAAATTTTCAGGGTAGGTTCGAATCTCAAATGACGCGGTTAAGTTCGTTATTGGGCAAAATTGACCCAGGGGTTCCGTAAATATGGCCGCTCGAAATTTTGTTTTTCAGATTACTTCGAAACTTCTGATTCGATCGAGGTGAAATTTTGCTCTCAGATGGATAATTACGTACTCAAGCTACATGCAATATTTTGTCCAGCTCGCATGACCAAAACCATAGAAACCATAGAGAATTATAACTTTGTAATGGAAAGGCCTAGGGACTTGAAATTTTCAGGATAGGTGTGGATCGTGAATGTATCGTTCACGTGTATCAATGAGCTAAATTAGACTAGCGGTTCCGTAAATATGGCCGTTTGAAATTCAGTTTTCTTGGTAATTTCAAAATTATGGGTTTGATCGTGACGAAATTTTGTATTTAAATTGAGAATGATATATTCGAGCTACATTTTTTCCAGATCGCATGATCAGGACCATAGAAACCATAGGAAATTATAACTTTCGAACGGAAAGGCCTAGGGACTCGAAATTTTCAGGATAGGTTCGGATCGCGAATTTCGCGCCCACGTTTATTAATGAGCAAAATTAGACTAGAGGTTCCGTGAATATGGCCATTTAAAATTGGGTTTTCTCGATAATTTCAAAACTATGGATTCGATCCTGACGAAATTTTGTATTTAAATTGAGAATGATATATTCGAGCTACATGTTTTCCAGATCGTATGATCAGAACCATAGAAACCATAGAAAATCATAACGTAATAAGTATTGAATATATATAGCGGATTTTGGATGGAAATTCATAATTAAACTATGAAATTAATATATATGTACATTATTTTCACTAATAGAGTTGTAAAAAGCCACCTGAACATGCTCGTGCTGAAGAGAAATAAAGTTGGAACTCGTGTTATTTAGAGTACAATACCAAATATATACCTATATGAATAATGATGGAAAAAAATAAAATCAGCAGCTCATTCAATTAAATGGAGTCAAATTTAATTGAAAAGTTACAATTTTCTATGGTTCTGGTGATGCGAGCTGAACAAAATTTTGCATGTAGCTTGAACACCTCATTTTCCATTAGAGTGCAAAATTTCATCTCGATCGAATCTGTAGTTTCAAATTAATCAGGAAAACAAAATTTCGAGCGGCCATATTTACGGAACCCTTAGGCGGATCTTGCCTAATAACGAACTTAACCTCGGCATTCGAGATTCGATCCAACCCTGGAAATTTCAAGTTTCTAGGACATTCCGTTCGAGAGTTATCGTATATACGGACGGCCAGCCGGACAGACTCGAATTTTCCGATGGATTCGTCATCAGTGAGTCGAACATAGTCATTGAGACTCATTTTGCATGTAGCTTGAACACCTCATTTTCCAGTGCAAAATTTCATCTCGATCGAATCTGTAGTTTCAAATTAATCAGGAAAACAAAATTTCGAGCGGCCATATTTACGGAACCCTTAGGCGGATTTGCCCCATTAACGAACCCAACCGAGGCATTTGGGAACTGAACCCACACTGAAAATTTCAAGTCTCTAGGTTGTTCCGTTCGAGAGTTATCGTGCTTACGGACGGACAGACTCGAATTTTCCGACGGATTCGTCATCAGTGAGTCGAACATAGTCGATTGAGACCATTTTCGAGCGCTCAAAAATTCTCAATAGAGCCTCATTAATTATTTTTTCATTATGTAAGTTTTCATTAAGCGTCTAAATAAAACTGAATTCATATATCGCTTTCTATTATTTCAACACTGATTAAAGAATTACATCACTGTTATGGCAATCCGCCAAAATATTAAAGCCATTTTCAAATTGAGGGATGTCTGATTGTGACAGTTTCTCAAAAGAAATTCCTACCTCTCACCTGAAGCTTTTTCATCTATTTCTTTCCAGGGATGCAGACCTTATGAAATAGCACCTTGTGAACACCATGTCAATGGAACTCGTCCACCGTGTAATGGTGATGGAAAAACACCGAAATGTGTACAGCAGTGTCAGAAAAGTTATCCATTGGCCTACAATAAGGATAAGCATTTTGGAAAGTCAGCTTACTCTATAAGAGGCAATTCCGATGATATTCGTAAGGAAATTTATACCAATGGACCTGTAGAGGGAGCTTTCACCGTGTATGAAGATTTGTTGCAATACAAAAGTGGTAAGGCATTAGGATACAAATTATTCTCACAAAGTTGAGAACACTTGATCAGTTTTAATTATTTGTTATCTCGACAACTTTTTTTTAATTCAAAAATCACTTTTAGATATCTCAGATGATGTGGTTGTTTGGGATTTAACATCCTGGAATCTTTACAATTTACTGAGAATATTCTTTGAATTTATGACTTATTTCTTTGCCTAGTGAAATGACTCAATATTCCCATCAAATTGTTAGGAAAATATTGAATTCAGGAATCATTTTTCCTCTTTCCTTTTGATCCATCTTGCTAAAAATTCTTCAATTTTTTGATGTAACATTTGTAGATACTTCAAGAAAAATTAGAGAAGCATTAAATTTATTCAATAATGACGAACAAATGGATGAGGTAGAAGCTGGATGGTATTCATGTTGTTACAAATCTAGGTCATGCTTCTTAAAAATGGCTCAAATTTCGTTAGAAATCAATCAATCAAAATATCACTTCGCATCCTCAACACAATTATCAATATTCACCAAAAATATAACAGCAATGGACATTCAATCTACCCCAAAATGCGGGGATTTGAATGAAAATGTTAGAATTTGGTGGTTGGTTCTCCAACCAATCGAGGCAATTAAAATAGCTTGGTTCACGCAGCTTTCAGAACCGAATAGGAACAAGACATAGCGAGGGTATATCGAGTTTTGAGACCCTAAAATTGATCAGGGCTTGCTTAGTATAATTCCGAATCAGTTCTTAACTATGTATGAAGAAAGTTATCAACACAATACAGGCCTGCAGCCAATTCAATTCTGGAGTCCTTTTGAAGTGCTGCTGTCTATGTTCGGCCTCAAAGCTCCACTCCCTTATGAGATTACCTTGTTATCCTACTATGTTGTCTTTATACATTGCTTACATCTATCTATATTAATAAAAGAGGATCTATGGTTTATGTATGTAAAAGCATCACGTTCAAACGACTGCACCAAATTTGATAATTGTTTTTCAGTTGTGTTCATTATTATCACGAAAAACTGTATACAACGAAATATTCCCGAAAAAAACCGTACAGAAAAGAAAAAAAGGCTTTCTTTTTTCCTCCGACCAATGCGAACAATCATAGATTACTCATATTTCATGAAAATTTTGACACTTGTGTGAGTGAAGTTTATCGTGTTTCTAGAAATTGCTCAGAAGTTTATCACTGTGTTCGATATATATCGTTGTGTTGTGGGCGAGTTCGTAATGATCGAGACAATGAGCAAAGAGAATGAGAGGTTCTCAATCAAGATCTGCCCCAGCTCCAGAAGAATCGATATTATCGATCTCAGGCAAGATACAACAAAATATAGAATCCAATGAAATGATCAACTTTGAGAGTTTGGCATTCAGATATGATCCCACATTCGATTATGCTAGCAATATATTGGTGGCTTTTGGAAATACTGCAATGCTCTGGGATATCAAAACAAATCCCCAAGATTATGTTGTTTGAATGGAAAAATCAAATTGCAACAACTGACAACGCCACCTAAACCTTTGAATTCGTTACTTTCAGGACAAGAACCTCTATCTAAACATTCTATGACATCATTTGGTTCAAACATAATTGAGGGAGGAGGTTTCAATCCAACTTTTGAGGTATTTTTTTTCTATATCGAACATCTCACACATTGATAATAACATATACCTACCCACGAATATGAAAATTCTTTTGAGACACATAAATAAGGCTGAGAATAAAGGTAAGGGTAAGGGTTGGGTTAGGTTAAGTTTAGGTTAGGGTTAATAATAATCCAACGTATACTTTAGCCACAGCAATGCGTGGCCGGGCCTGCTAGTTATCATATATTATAGAAGAAGACGGGAAGATTATTTTGCTTTCAGAGATCAGGAAAAAACTTATTTAATGTTCTTATGTGTTGATGAGAAAACCACAAATCCTTGCGAATATTAGAATGTCCTGACAATATAGAAATAACATAAAGTAAGAAGCAATTCGCCTCACTGACAGATGATGAACTGTAGGAATGCTGACCTTGCTGCTATTCTTCCTTAAAAAATGGAATTACATATTAATATTTATTTTTTTATTCAAGGTGTATACCAACATATCAAAGGATCAGTTTTGGGTGGACATGCAATTAGAGTCATTGGTTGGGGTGTCGAAAGAGGAACTCCTTACTGGCTTATTGCAAACTCCTGGAATTCCGACTGGGGAGATAATGGTACCTTCAAAATACTCCGAGGTTCAAATGAGTGTGGGATTGAAGGTGGTATTGTAGCAGGATTACCTGCTGTTTGAATTTAAACTACATTTTCACTATATTATTTTCTACTCGATGGAACAGACATTTTATTTTTTATGTCAAACTTTTAGAGATCTTTATGTATACTTATTAAGATTATAAATGTTTATTATTAGTGGAGAATTGTGATCTGGAAATTGTGATCTTTTTTCGAATATTATTGAATAAAATGTGACGAAATTTCTTGTAGTACTTGAAATTTCATTATCACCTTGCAACATAGCATAAGTTGAATTGTTTGAGATATCTGAAAATTAGCGAAACAGGCGCCAGTATAATATAGATTTTTTATATAAATTTTTTCTTAAAAGGGGAGCGTTTGCAGGGTGTTTCATTGGTAAATGTACATACGTTAACCTGAGGTAGAGCTACCCTAGACGAGTCCAAAAAACCTATATGTGATAGGTTTATTCAACTTCATAGCCGAGATACAGGGTGTTTTATGTATTCGCCAATATTTTCAATTGCATATAACTTTTGAACCATTCGGTATAATCAATTGATATTTGGAAACACACGATTCATGTTTGAATTGATCAAAAAATCCAGGTCCGTATTAAAAAAATAACGAAAAGCACTGCCGTGAAGGCAGGAGCTTTTGAGCGCTCGTACATGCACCTTGTAGGTAGATTCGCATTATTCACTTTAAGAAACCAATTGTAAAAATTTTGACAGCTGTCAAAAAAAATACAAACTGAGGCGAAAATCCAGAATTCACGTCAGTGCTTTAGGTGACCAATTTTTTTTTCAATAATTCGCTAGAATTTTCTACGGTATTTATCGTCTTGGTAATGCGATCTGGACAAAATTTCCCATGTAGTTTGAATATATCATTTTCCATATATGTATGTGCGAAATTTCATTCCAATCCAATAAGTAGTTTCCAAATTATCAGGAAAAAAATGGTTGAACGGTTATATTTACGGAACCCCTAGTCTAATTTTGCTCATTGATGAACGTGACCGCACAATTCGCGATCCGAACCTATCCTGAAAATTTCTAGTCCCTAGGCCTTACCGTTCGGAAGTTATGATTTTCTATGGTTCTGATCATGCGATCTGGACAAAATGAAGCTCGAATATATCATTCTCAATTCAATTACAAATTTTCGTCACGATCAAATACATACTTTTGAAATTATCAAGAAAACTGAATTTTGAACGACCATATTTATCATAGTCTAATTCTGCTCATTGATGAGCGTGACCGCAACATTCGAGATCTACACCTATCCTGAAAATTTCAAGTCTCTAGGCCTTTCCGTTCGAAAGTTATAATTTTCTATGGTTCTGGTCATGCGAGCTGGACAAAATTTTGCACGTAGGTTGAATACGTTATTCTTCATCTGAGTACAAAATTTCACCTCGATCGAATTTATAGTTTCGAAATAATCATAACCACAAAAATTCGAGCGGCCATATTTACGGAACCCCTGGGCGAATATTGCCCAATAACGAACTTAACCGCGGCATTCGAGATTTGAACCTACCCTGAAAATTTCAAGTTTCTAGGACATTCCGTTCGAGAGTTATCGTGTATACGACCGGACGGACGGACAGACTCGAATTTTCCGACCGATTCGTCATCAGTGAGTCGAACATAGTCGTTTGAAACCATTTTCGTCTCAAAATTCGAAAAATACAGACTTCGCGACGAAATGATATAGCCCTCGTGTAAGTAGTACGAGCGCTCAAAAATATGGTACTTTTTGCAAGCTGAGATTCAACACCATGTATGAAGGAATATTGGAATTTGATTTGAATATTCGGAAAGAGCAGAAAATTTAGATGTCAGTTTCCCACACGACGTTTCACCCATCAAAATTTTCGTCGAAAGATTCAATTCGATAGTAAAATTCCACTAAGTTCACAATAATGTCGTACATAGAGATTGAATTCGAAAAATTTGTCTGTTGGATTAATGGAATATTTGTATTTATTTTCATATTCTAATAAATAATTTCAGGAATTCTTCAGAAAAATATGGATTTTGAATAATTTATTCAAAAAGATCAATGCTGAAAAAATAAATAAACAAATGAGTGAACAAGACTGCATTTGGATTTTATTTAGCCCATCGATGCAAATTACTCAAATTATAGACTCCATCCCTCGGAAATATGGCTCATCGTCACAGGAACCATACAAGAACAGTCGAACAACATATCAGAGCATATTAATTTGTGTTGAATCTCACTAGTTTTCATTCAGATAGGCTACAACAATATTATAAGACAATAAATTTTGACAACTGGTTTCGACAGTATTGTGGTCTGATCCATTATTCTTGAAAAATCGTTCATAATTTTTTATAATAATGCCTCATAGATTCTCGAAGCGAGAATATGCTGATATTTTGTTCGTGTATGGTTTTTTTGACGGTAATAGTAGAACGGAGGTACGGGAATATCAATCAAGATTCCCTGATAGAAGATTACCACATCATAAAACTCTTTAGTCTTTGATTATATTCGTGAAAATGGCCGCTTTCCTACATCAAAGATTAATAGTACCCAAGAAAGAAGACACCAAGATGCTGAATAAGAAATTTTTGAAATGATAGATCCAGAATACAGCACTAGAACAATTTCCCTCTGAATGTGCCGCATGTAACTGTATGGCCGCAGATTGAAGAAAAACAATCTCAACCCCTTTCATCTCCAAAAGATTCAAATATTAGAGCCAGAGGTGATGAAATTCGTAGAAGTCGGTGGATTTAGTCGGTGGATTTTAAGAAACGAAAGAATTGTGAACAAAATTTTATTTACTGATGCGGCCACATTTACGGGGGATGGAGTCTACAATTTGAGGAATTCACATGAGCGGTCTGAAGAAAATCCACACGCAGCGATTGATTGGTCCTCACATCCTGCCAAGACGGTTTACAGATGATATTTATTTGGATTTCCTTCAAAATCATCTTCCTGTACCACTCGACGTTACGAAAATTGCAGGAATGTATTTCCAGCTCCTTTTAGAGCCTTTGTGAGAAACTTTCTGGATCAGAACTTTCCAAATACGAGGATACGCAGAGGTGGATCGCATGCATGGCCCCCTAGATCACCAGATTTCAATCCTATCGATTATTTCGTTCGGGGATATTTGAAATATTTAGAGTATGTGTCTGAGATTAGAAGTGAGACTATTCTCCTGCAACGAATCGAAGTTGCCTGCAATTAGATTAAGATAGATTATGAGATAATTTGAAAAGAGCAAGAATGTGCATTGAGCAAAACGGTGGCACTTTTGCGCAACTTTTATGATTACTTTCAAATGTTTTACTTGTTTACTCATTTGTTTATTTATTTTTTCAGCATTGATCATTTCGAATAAATTATTCAAAATCCATATTTTTCTGAAGAACTCCTGAATTTATTCATTAGAATAAAGAAAATAAATACAAATATTCCATCAATCCAACAGACAATTTTTCGAATTCAATCTCAATGTACGACATTATTGTGGAGTAAGTGGAATTTTACTATCGAATTAAATATTTCGACAAAAATTTTGATGGGTGAAACGTCGTGTGGGACACTGAAATCTACTGATCCCCATCGAAAATTTTCTGCTCTTTCCGAATATTCTAATCAAATTCCAATATTTTGTCGTGTTGAATATCTGCTCGCGAAAAGTTCCATATTTTTCTGATACGGATCTGGATTTTTTGATCAGTTAAATTTAAACCGATTCACCAATGGAAGTGTGGTTTACGTTCCCAATATCAATATATTATACTTGACGGTTCAAAAGTTATAAGCAATTGAAAATATTGGCGAATACATAAAACCCTGTACCCTGTATCTCAGCTATGAAGTTGATTAGACCTATCACATAAAGGTTTTTTGGACTCGTCTAGGGTAGCTCTACCTCAGGTTAACGTATGTACATTTACCAATGAAACACCCTGTATACACTTCCCTTTTCACTTATGTATTTACCTGTAATTGGAGTTTAGGTATTGATGAAGTATTCCATCTCATCACTGACTTTTTTGACGTTGCATATCTCTAGGTTTTGATAGGCATTCTTTGTCATGTGTGATAGTTGGTGAGGTTGAGTTAGTGTGATCTAACATCTGATATTTTTTCGAGTTGTATATTTTGACTGCATACGGCAATCGATTCTTCTAGACCTAGACCCATCGCATGGGTATTACCTAGTTCGGACTACGCCAGTTTTTTAGTCTAGCGAAGAGTAGATATTTCAGTAGCTCTATATAACTGATTTATCTATTCTACAATTTTTGGTGCCCAGACATGATTAGTTTCTAAATTACTCGACTAAAATACTAGCGTAGGACGAACGCTCAGATCAACAGATACCAGAGATTTCAATTGAAAGGTCTAAAGAAGAATAGCATAATATCTTGAAGGTGATATGCCATTCAGAATCGGCAGAGGTTTTTTTAGTTTGGATGCACTGTTCCGAAATAAAAATTATAGTTGAACCGAACCAGTAAAAAATGTTTGTACTTCTGTGGACAATTAATGCTTGCACTGACTATCTCCCTATACATAGGGTCTACTTTTAAAAGGAGCAAACTTCAAGGAGTGATCATACATGTGATTTTCAACAAAAAATGTCATATAACACATGGTCGAAACGTTGACGGTAATTCAACAATTCAACATTTCTTGATTTCACTAAATACTTATTTCAAGTTTTTTCATAAAATCAATTATACTTTAGTTATCCTTGTAGTCTCATCAAATTTGACCACATATCTGGAAACAGCATTTAATTTGCTACAGAAAAGAATTTCTGTGTGCAAAAAACTCTTATTCCGGGCGTGGTAAGGAGATGAACATCATGATTCTGAAGTGAACAAAATCAGTCATATTTTTTCAAAGATTTTATCGATGAAAAATCACAAATTAAGGACATGTTTTCTTTTCAACAAAAATACCTCATTTAGTGTGCTTTCGAATTACATATCAACTTTATTTGTCCTGGCTGCTTGTCTTCTGCCCTAATATCATGGCTAACAAGATAACAACGAAAAAGTCGAAATATTCCAAACCTAAATTTCCTCTATTTTGAAGCTCTTTATGATTGGAAATTAAAGTAATTCTCATGGAAATCATTAATTTATCTGTCGAATCAAAATAATTTAAACGAATAAACTAAATTTCAATAATACAGAAATTATGACAAAAAGTAAAGGATACAGACTACTACTACTAACAATTATTCGAAATGTCCAATATGTTCAATACCATTTACACATCGTTTTCGCCTGAATCTACAAACCTGGCGAAGTTCACAACGTTTTTGACGCATTTCTGCAAAACACAAATTTATTCTTTCGATCAGATCCTCCCGAGTCTGGAGGCAAATTTGATATAAGCAGTACTGTTTCTTTCAAGGTGTTCCAGACATAAAAATCCAAAGGCGTAAGTTCGGGGCTCCTTGGTGGCCATCTTATCGGACGTACCTCTTCCAATCCATTGCACCCCTTATTATTCATTCATTAAATACTGCGCATGTAATATTAAAATTTAGTTCATTCGTTTAAATTATTTCGATTCGACAGATAAATTAATGATTTCCATGAGAATTACTTCAATTTTCTATCATAAAGAGCTTCAAAATAGAGCAAATTTAGGTTGGGAATATTTCGACTTTTTCGTTGTTATCTTGTTAGCCATGATTTTAGGGCAGAAGACAAGCAACCAGCACAAAAAATGATATTTAATTCGAAAGCACACTAAATGGGGTATTTTTTGCTGAAAAGAGAACATGTCCCTAATTCATGATTTTTCATCGATAAAACTATTGAAAAAATATGACTGATTTTGTTCACCTTAGAATCGGGATATCCATCTCCCCACCACGAACGCAATAAGAATTTTTTGTTCCACAAAAATTCTTGTCTTGTAGCAAATTTAATGCCGTTTTCAGATACGAGGTCAAATTTGATGGGGCTAAAAGGATAACTGAAGGATAATTGATTTTATGGAAAAACTTGAAATATTTCGTGAAATCAAGAAATGTTAAATTAAAGTTTGGCCCTTTCAAAAGTAGACACCCTGTATAATCCGACTAGCATGCCATAAAGCTTTTTTTTGATTTTTTTTCTATTTACTGATGATGAAAACTCAAAAACTTGAATTGGTTCTGCGAAAAACAAATTTCGATTCATCATAATAAAAATATGTACCTACTTCAAACCCTAGCTGCTCCGAGATTTTGAAGGTAGTTCCTATGATGTCTGCCTTTCTCCCGTCAAATTATAGAGTTGGGCCTAGTATTGAGGTTTCAGGGCTTCTTTAGCTAAAATATCAAAAACGAAAGCCTTATAATATCGCCTTGTCCGTATGTCACAAGCATTTTACTATATGAATGAAATTCAAAGCTAGGTATCTTCTATGAACCACCGTGGAATTAAATCACAAGAGAAAAAAATCATAGGTACATGCATATTATGTAACTGAGGGATAAAAAAAAATTCTTCTAGGTGCTTCTTGTGAAGATTTATCCGTGAATGTGATAAAAAGCGCCTTATGTATCTTATGGTTTATCTACACCCACTTTGTGTATTATGTAGGAAGCAGACAACATAATTACACATCTACTTACGTCAGTGAAAAAAATCTTCTCTGTATAATGTTAGATGATATCTCAATTACATCAGACTTCAAAGAGCACCCGTAACGCGTAGGCCGTGAAGCCAAAACATGTACGACATCACATTTATATTTCAATATTATCACAGTCACACCGTTGGGCGGTACCTCCTTACTTTTCTAGTATCTTGACGTACGTGCTTTCAATCCGAAAACGGTAAAATGAAATATTGTCCGCCTTTTCCATCCTCCGCTTTGTCCTCCGAGGTTTGTTGAAAGGGTTAATCCAATTCCATTATTTCGAAGTCTATGGATATCTAGCCATCTAGGCACATGACGTGAAATTTGATAGCTCATTTATTATAATGATCGGCTTTTCATTGAAGGCTGGGGTGTTTCGGATGTCACATTCATCACAGTGAGACAATGGTGCCGATTAATTGTTCTTGTGTCCACCAAATGTGTAGAGGGGATGTCGGAATTATGCAAAGAGATTTTTCAACGTCTTTGAGAAAGCAGAAATAAATGAGTACGTTGTACCGCCTCGACAAAAATATTCACAGAATGAATATAATATGAAAGATGCCCTATCCAGTAGAAGCTGAAGGGGTCAGGGATAGTTCAATATGGGTACGGTATGAAAATAGTATACGATAGACTTTCCTTAATCTTATCGTCTTTCCGACTACAGCAAGCTAACAATTTTCAACTCCTATAAGTGTGGTGAAACAATTTAGGTGAAAACCTAGCTAATAAGCTAATCCTAGTATCCTAGTAAGTTAAAAAAAACAACAAAGAAAGAACTGCTCGGAATGCTTTGAATATTAAATATTATCATTCTATTATTATATAAAAAAAATATATTATATACTCCGTTTAAGAATTATTGACATCTCGGTTGGCTGTGAAAAAATCGAATTTAAGTTGGTAATAGACTATTCAGTAATATTTTGGGTTGCTGAATTCAGGTTGGTATAGGAATAACACTAACATTACCCATAAAAATCTTGCTTTGATGATTTTATCGAAGATATTGGTGAATATGTAATTATAAAAATTTGCTCTGAATTTGAGTATTTTTTGTCTTATGCTATTGAAATGGCTGGAATTGACCAGGATACATTGCGCCTAACAAGAGAACGCCAGGCAGTTTGTCGGTGTTACTTCGAGTTTTTCAAAGATTTGGCATATATTTCCGCTAGTGTTTCAGGTAAACTGTTATTCACAAAGTGTATTCTAATTGATCAATGTCTCTTAAATTTTCAGATTTCACCAAGCCCTGTCCGTAGAATATTAGCATGTTATTATAGCCTGGAATTAGCAGTGGAAGAAAACCTGTGCGATACGATTATTCCTTCAAAGAGACATTGACTGACTTTGGTTTTGCTAGAATTAAAAACAATGAATATATCAGTTTAGATATCCTTTTCGAACTGGCCAAAGAGCACCTAGATTTCAATTGATCGAAGTCAACATTATATTATATCATAAAAAAAATTGGATAAAAATACAAAAAAGTTGATCGAAGGAGAATTTTTACTGATAAACAGAAAAATATAATAAAAATAGTACGATATTGTGATAAATACCGAGAATACATGGAACAAAACGTAAAATTCATTTAACTAGATGAAATTTGGATATTCAAAAACGGTATTCAAATTTGTCAGTGGACACTAGAAAATAATCCAAAATGTATGCCGAGTATATTCAAGGGTAAAGGCAGAAGGTGCACTATTTTAAATGCTGGAACAATTGATGGATTTTTACCTAGATGTGATCCGATTCTTGACAGTGGTATTAATGATAAGGATTACTATGAATGGTGAATTATTTCATAAATGGGTTATTGAAAAATTGAAACCTTCCCTGCAAAGGGATGCCCATCAATAGGATTATGTCAGCTTATTCAATAAACACATCCAAATCACTACACTACGTGGAAACAAAGTTTTCAATGATATTTTTATCTTTGCTCTTGTATCATTCATAGATATTTTAAGTTTATTTATTATACTTATACTGTATGGTACCCTGTTCATATTCCCTCTGCTAATACACATGCTATATTGTTCCCAATTCAAAAGTATACTGAAAATTGCTCATCAATTATAATATTTTCAATAATTCATGGACAGTTTTAATGAATGAAAATAAAAAAAGACTTTCTTGAAGTATTCAACACCGAGCATAAATAATTCACAAATTGGTTCATATATT
This sequence comes from Aphidecta obliterata, assembly GCA_963966015.1. Classification (NCBI taxonomy): domain Eukaryota; kingdom Metazoa; phylum Arthropoda; class Insecta; order Coleoptera; family Coccinellidae; genus Aphidecta; species Aphidecta obliterata. The sequence continues at coordinate 9,098,440 of OZ014428.1, forward strand.
GATAGTTCGGTACAAATTTCATGTCAAAATTCTTCATGTACTACATAGATTCTTAATTTTTATTTCTCTCTTATTTCTTAATACATTATAACGTTTCTTCCAATCCATTCTTTTGGCCCTGTGCTGGCGGAGTATCCAAAAATTTTTTTCTGTTGCACCACTAGCTACCTGCTAGAATTCCATTAATTTTCCTTCTTGAATCCTGACATAAAATGGTACTCTTATAGTTATATGGTTAGAATTTCGCAAGATTTCCAATACCAATAAATATTGCATGGTCCTGAGTGAAAATAAATATTTATTTGAATGATCTTCAATTTTCCTTGGTTGACTTTTATATGAGATAATTTCATATGAAAGCATTCCACGATATTTTTGCGCTTTCACACCTGAACTCCCATGTAGAAACTGCAATCGATATACTCCGGCTTAATTATTCGATAATTCCGATAATTCGTATACTCAACACTTTTCTAGGTTATATTTATGTTTTATTTCTATGATGAAATTTAGTTACTTTTTGTAACCAGAAATAAAGCCTCGACTGGACGTTCATGGCCTGCTTCGATGTTAATAATTCTTAAATGGACTATATATTAAAATAAATAATTCTGCATTTTCTTTGGCAGTATATTTTAAGAATGCCGCTAAATTACAACTGAATGTATTATTAAACCAATAAATTGCCATTGTCGTTAGCGATAAAATTCTCTACTCATGTATAGGACAACATATCAATAGAAGTATTGAGAAACAAAACCATCTAGAACAATAACTCCCGAGAGCTCTTTGAGAAGTATATTGGCAACCTGCTGTTGTTGAATAAATAAATCAAATACCGACATATAGCAGCACTTTAATTCATGAAATAAATCGCTTTCAGTCTGCGAACCCCCCTTCAACCCTTTCCATTTTCACATCTCAATTCAATCGGAAAAATTGTGCAAATATCAACCGTTTTCTCTACTTCACTGATTAACAATCGAAATTCGCGTAAATTGGATCTGATTGCAGATTTTTAATTCTGAAAGTACAATCGATTCGGTCTTATTGTTTATTTTCAACACTCTGGCGCGAATCGAATTGTTTATTGTGGAAATAAAGGGTTGGCTTGTGCCACGCCTGCTTCATCGCTTGTGGTTGGAGATCTTCCAATTCAGGCTACCCCTCATGGAGTTATAGGTCTGAAAAAATCTGATTGTCCTGAGAGGGTAGAATTGCACCATATGGTTCTAATAACGGGTGATTTTTTTGAGGTTAGGATTTTCATGCATTAGTATTTGCTCAGATTTTTTTGAGGTTAGGATTTTCATGCATTAGTATTTGCTCAGTATGCTTTGACATTTCATCATGAATAGACTTACTAACGAGCAACGCTTGCAAATCATTGAATTTTATTACCAAAATCAGTGTTCGGTTCGAAATGTGTTTCGCGCTTTACGCCCGATTTATGGTCTACATAATCGACCAAGTGAGCAAACAATTAATGCGATTGTGACCAAGTTTCGCACTCAGTTTACTTTATTGGACATTAAACCAACCACACGAATGCGTACAGTGCGTACAGAAGAGAATATTGCGTCTGTTTCTGAGAGTGTTGCTGAAGACCGTGAAATGTCGATTCGTCGCCGTTCGCAGCAATTGGGTTTGTGTTATTCGACCACATGGAAGATTTTACGTAAAGATCTTGGTGTAAAACCGTATAAAATACAGCTCCTGCAAGAACTGAAGCCGAACGATCTGCCACAACGTCGAATTTTCAGTGAATGGGCCCTAGAAAAGTTGGCAGAAAATCCGCTTTTTTATCGACAAATTTTGTTCAGCGATGAGGCTCATTTCTGGTTGAATGGCTACGTAAATAAGCAAAATTGCCGCATTTGGAGTGAAGAGCAACCAGAAGCCGTTCAAGAACTGCCCATGCATCCCGAAAAATGCACTGTTTGGTGTGGTTTGTACGCTGGTGGAATCATTGGACCGTATTTTTTCAAAGATGATGTTGGACGCAACGTTACGGTGAATGGCGATCGCTATCGTTCGATGCTAACAAACTTTTTGTTGCCAAAAATGGAAGAACTGAACTTGGTTGACATGTGGTTTCAACAAGATGGCGCTACATGCCACACAGCTCGCGATTCTATGGCCATTTTGAGGGAAAACTTCGGAGAACAATTCATCCCAAGAAATGGACCGGTAAGTTGGCCACCAAGATCATGCGATTTGACGCCTTTAGACTATTTTTTGTGGGGCTACGTCAAGTCTAAAGTCTACAGAAATAAGACTGTAACTATTCCAGCTTTGGAAGACAACATTTCCGAAGAAATTCGGGCTATTCCGGCCGAAATGCTCGAAAAAGTTGCCCAAAATTGGACTTTCCGAATGGACCACCTAAGACGCAGCCGCGGTCAACATTTAAATGAAATTATCTTCAAAAAGTAAATGTCATGGACCAATCTAACGTTTCAAATAAAGAACCGATGAGATTTTGCAAATTTTATGCGTTTTTTTTTTTAAAAAAGTTCTCAAGCTCTTAAAAAATCACCCATTATTATTGGTATCTTTGAGACTTTTGAGAGTCTCCTGGAGTTCTGTCCGGCTTAGGCACAAAATATTTGAGCGCAATAGCAGACTAATTCCAAATATGTTTAATGGTAGAAAATCATAAAGAATATATGATCTTATTCCCAGTAATTTTGTTTGCACATATTATACTTTGAATCAGCTTGGGATTGTAAGATTCAATCCATACCAAAATATTATTTTGGTAGCTGCTGGTTTTGATGGTGTTCAATCTGAGTTTATGAAACATTTGAGGAAAACGCATTATCTTGGTTATTATCCTCTCACAATGGTATATTGAATTCTGGTTGTTTTCCCACTGAATTTCGAATACCTAAAGCTACTGCAATTTTGAAGCCTGGTAAAAATTCTTCATATCCAAGTAGTAAACTTAACCATAAGTTTATTGATTTTTAAAAATTTTGAAAAGGTCGATTCTATTTAGGATTGAATCATATGTTTGAAAATGCTCTGCATTATTGTCAGGGAGGTTTCAGGAAAAATATGAATTGTTCTGATCAGGTTCTTAGTCCATACTTTCATAGAATCAGTAATTTCAGAACGTCGAATAATGGACCTACGCAGGAATCGGTTTTATCTCCGCTACTTTTTAGTTGATCTACATATCTGTGATACTGATACTTATGAGAAATTCATCTTTGTCGATGACATTGCTCTTGCTTTTCATTATTCAGATTTTGGAGTTATTAAAAATACTTTGAATGGAGATTTACAAATTCTGAAAGATTATTTTCTTGACTGGCGTTTTTCCTCCAATCCCAACAGAACAGAAGTTTTTTGTTTTCATTTCAATAGTGAACAAAAATAGGAAAAATTTGAAGTAACTTTCAGTAGTTGTGTTCTGAAACATATCTTGCAGTTAGACTGGATTCTGCTTTCAATTTGAAGTTTCATTTAGAAAGTCTGCGTATGAAGTTGAAATCGAAAATTATATTCTTCATTATAATAATCATATTTACAGATAGGTTGCAGTTAAAAAATCGTGGAACAGTTACTAAAATTGCCAGATAGAAGTCACGTGAACCCTTTTTGGCACAATAGTTTTCTGAATTGAAATAAAAATGACAAGGAAATTTGGTGTTCGGAATAGAATTCTTCAATGAGGGTCTACTCATTTATCCATCAATAAAAGTTCATGGTTTTAATCTTCCTAGGAAAATTTGGTGTACTTTGAATGGACTCAGTATAGGTCATAGGTTACATTCTGTTGATAGCCCAATATGGGATTGTTGTAAAGCAGAGGGAACTATTGACCGCTTGGTGAATATTTGTTCTGAATATAAGTTTGAGGAAGATTTCGCAGCTATTCATTCAGTTTCAGCAGGGTCGTATCTAGGGCGTGACAAGGGTGGCACTTGCCACGGGCGCAAGGTCCGACGGGGCGCCAAAAAATATCGAAAAAAAAAAATAGTAGCCAAGTAAAATAATTCGAAAGTGACAACAAGGTTACGTAAGTAATTCGATCACAACATTTCGAAATATTGATATTCAAAGTACAGAATGAAAATTACGAAAAGCACTGCCGTGAAGGCAGGAGCTTTTGAGCGCTCGTACATTCACCTTGGAAGTAGATTCGCATTTTCCGGTTTCAGAAATCCATTGAGGGGATTTTCGACAGCTGTCACAAAAATTCTGAAACTCAGGCGAAACTACAGACATCATGTCAGTGCTTTAGGTGACCAATTTTTTTTCGATAATTCGCTAGAATTTTCTACGGTATCTATGGTCTTGGTGGTGTTCTGGACAAAATTTGGCACGTAGTTTGAATTCATTATTCCTAAGCTAGGTGCAAAATGTCATCCAAATCCAATCTGTAGTTTCGAAATTATCAGGAAAAAACTATTTTGAATAGCCATATTTACGAAACCCCTAGTCTAATTCTGCTCATTGATGAACGTGGCCGCGATATTCGCGATCCAATCCCACCCTGAAAATTTCAAGTTCCTAGGTCTTTCGTTCAAAAGTTACAATTTTCTATGGTTTCTATGGTTCTGGTCATGCGATCTGGACAAAATATTGTTTTGATATATCATTCTCGATTAAAATAAAAAATTTCATCTCGATCGAATCCGTTGTTACGAAATTATCGAGAAACCAAAATTTCAAACGACCGTATTTACGGAACCCCTAGTATAATTCTGCTCATTGATGAAGGTGAACGCAACATTTCAGATCCACACCTATCCTGAAAATTTCAAGTCCCTAGGCCTTTCCGTTCGAAAGTTATGATTTTCTATGGTTCTGCTCATGTGATCTGGAGAAATGTAGCTTGAATATATCATTCTCCATTAGTATACAAAATTTCGTCACGATCGAATCTGTAGTTTTGAAATTATCAAGAAAACTAAATTTCAAACGACCATATTTACGGAACCCCTAGAATAATTTTGCTCATAGATAAACGTGATCACGACATTCGAGATCTATCCTGGCGTTTCCGTTCAAAAGTTACAATATTCTATGGTTTCTATGGTTCTGGTCATGCGATCTGGACAAAATTTTGCATGTAGCTTGAACACGTCATTCACTATCTGAGTGCTAAATTCAATTTCGATTCCGATCGAATCAGTAGTTTCGAAGTAATCAGGAGAACAAAATTTCAAACGACCATATTTACGGAACCACTGGTGGAATTATGTCCTTTAACAAATTCAGATGCGGCATTTGGGAACTCTACCAACACTGAAAATTTCAAGTCTCTAGGTCATTCCGTTCGAAAGTTATCGTGCTTACGGCCATACGGACGGACAGACTCGAATTTATCGATGGATTCGTCATTAGTTAGTCGAACCTTGTCAATTGAGACCATTTTCGGCTCAAAATTTGAAAAATACAGACATTGTGTCGAAATTATATAGCCCTCGTATAAGTAGAACGAGCGCTCAAGAACACCGAAAAAATAAAAGAAGAGATTGAAAATTTATTTTGCTAATGCATAATATTTGAAGGAGATTTAAGAAAGAATTGTCTCGTTCGAAATACAGGGTATTTCATAATATATGCGCCGGATTTCAGGATCTGACAGCTCGTCCAAAAATAAACATATTCCATTCGGAGGAGAAGTGACTTTTCATGACAAACACAAGCTCGTCTTGTGAAATAAGTAATATACTATTTTATTGTTAACCTGAAGTTTTTGACGTATAATGAAAAAGGTTGACAGTTAGTAAAGGCCATGTTTTTCAACATAAAATAGACTTTTCTCGAAAACGATCGACTTTAAAATGGTTCAAATAGGCGTCTCAAAAACCGTACTTTTTCCATTAGCGTAGAAGTTGGGGAGAAAAACACCCACAACCCCTTCAAAACCTTCACCAATTAAGACTAAAAAAATTCCGCACAAGGCATAGCTCATTATGATTAGAAAATGCCTACGAAAGCTGTTTCCTGTACGATAAAGGGTTCCGGGGATATTCGCAAAAAACGATGTTTTTTTCAATTTCGACACCCTGTATCTCGAAAATGATGTATTTTAGAGGGTGAATTAATGAAAACTTATTTTCATATTTTTGGACGAGCTATCACATCATGGAATTCTGCACATATGCGAGAGCAATATGAATTATGTAAGGATATTTTTGCGAAAACGAAATTTGAACTTTAAAGCTTTACAGCAGCGAAAACAGCATTAATTATTTTTTAACTGTCTTTGAGGTTAATGCAACATTTAACAGTTGGTGTAAGATATGTGCATACATTCAATTGAAGAAATATGTTTTACCAATTCGAGACAATTATATTTCAAATAATGTAATGACCTTCACGTGTCCCTATAGGGACACGTGAAGGTCATCACTATAGTGACCCCGGTGTACCGGTTGTTTCCGAAAAATGGAAATATGAATAGAAATTATTTGTGATATCATTTTTCCAATTCAAAATAATAAAATTGACCTGAACCGAATCCAAGCACGTCCAGAAGAAACCAAGTCGGATGAGGCCGCCACTGTAATCGAAGTTAATTATGATGTCTTTGTTTCTCCTCGAAACAAGCTACCTACATCACAGCTTCGAAATTATACCATCTTGACGGCTCCTAATTTTATGGCTCTTTATTTCTCCTGAATTTTCGCAAATGATGTGGTTATCACCTTGGAAAACCAACTGACATTTGAAATCCTCTCCGGAGTTGAAACCACAAGATCCGATAAAGACGAAGTGGCCGACAATTTGCACACTTATATTCAGATTTTTTTATGGTTTCAGAAGGAGATATATGGAAATGATTGGTGTTTAACACACACGATGTTTACCTGGAGAGACCACCATTACGTGATTAAGTGGATAGAGAGGAGATAATTTTGCACTCGGCTTATAATTTAGATATATCAGATACCAATGGTTCTTTGATATGAAGCGGTATGCGGTATGGTAATTTGGAACCACCGGAGATGACTCCTATATTTCGTAATGACCGAATCGGAATGGGGGTCAAACCTATCTAAGGGAGAGCGAAATGACTCAATTGGAATTTAACGGAGTATGTATTCAATTCTTTGGAAAACTGTTTGTAATAGTTTCACTACTGCGGTAGGAATGAACTACAGATTCTGCACGGTTGTAGATGGAGAAAAATCCAAAAGGACTCGTAGTATTCTCCCTTGAAACAATTCTCTCGGCCGAAAATATGTTGGTTTTGAAAGACAAGAACAGCCAATTTTTTTATCACAGCTAATTATGAGCTCAGCCACTTTCTTTTCACTTGAAATAATTTTTGAGTGCTCGTTCTTCTTACGTGAGGGCTGAATCATTTCTTCACGATGTCTATATTTTCGAATTTTGAGCCGAAAATGGTCTAGATCGACAATGTACGACTCACTGACGACGAAACCGATAGAAAATTCAAGTCTGTCCGTCCGGCCGGCCGTAAGCACGATAACTCTGGAACGGAACAGCCTGAAATTTTCGGGGAGGGTTCAGTTTCCGCGGTTAAGTTCGTTAATGGGCAAAATTCCAACAGGGGTTCCGTAAATATGGCCATTCGAAATGTTGTTCTCCTAATTACTCCGAAACTACTGATGGAGAATGACGTGTTCAAGCTACACGCAGAATTTTGTCCAGATCGAATGACCAGAACCGTAGTAACCATAGAAAATCATAACTTTCGAACGGCAAGGCCTAGGGACTTGAAATGTTCAGGATAGATGTGGATCTTAAATGTTGCGGTCACGTGCACCAGTGAGCAAAATTAGAAAAGGGGTTCCGTGAATATGGTCGTTTGATTTTCAGTTTTCTTGATTATCTCGAAACAACGGATTCGATCGTGATGAAATTTTGAGAGAATTATTTATTCAAGTTACATTTTTTCCTGATCGCATAACCAGATCCATTTTAAATTCCAGAGAATTATTGAATTGAAAATCCTTATATTTTGTAATAGCTGATTCGTTATAATTGACAACGAGCCTCTGTCATTTTTTTGATAGCTGTCAGAACTTTCTTCAATTGGGTTCTAAAACTGGAATTCGATAATTTTTTGGCAATCCCCGAATATGGTGAAAGGGTCCAAAATTTGTTCATTAGTATAAGGCATCACTTCAAAATCTTGCAACCGATTAATCAAAAAATGCTACAAACTAAACCACCTGCATCGAGGTTTGATTAACAATTAACATTTTTTTCTATGACATCCATAATCATCGATCACTTTTTATGATCTCAACCATAGAATCTATTTCAATTATTTACCTCATAATCACAGATCCATTTAATCGTAAACAGGACCATAGATCATGACTATAAATACTGAAATAATTCAGTATTTTTCATCTCATCCGAAACCCATCCAAAATAATTGATTGGTTTAACGAAAGACTACCAATCATTTTTTATTTCGAATCGAATGGTGTAAAACAAATATGGGGTTGCCATTTGAAAATCTCGAAATAATTCCATTTTAAGTTCCACATTTTCGGAGCAAAATCTTCGAAAAACCTTTCGATTCGTCAAAATACCGAATGTACCAAATGCATGCTGGGACTATCTTCTAACGGGTGATTTTTTTGAAGTTAGGATTTTCATGCATTAGTATTTGCTCAGATTTTTTTGAGGTTAGGATTTTCATGCATTAGTATTTGCTCAGTATGCTTTGACATTTCAAGAACTGAAGCCGAACGATCTGCCACAACGTCGAATTTTCAGTGAATGGGCCCTAGAAAAGTTGGCAGAAAATCCGCTTTTTTATCGACAAATTTTGTTCAGCGATGAGGCTCATTTCTGGTTGAATGGCTACGTAAATAAGCAAAATTGCCGCATTTGGAGTGAAGAGCAACCAGAAGCCGTTCAAGAACTGCCCATGCATCCCGAAAAATGCACTGTTTGGTGTGGTTTGTACGCTGGTGGAATCATTGGACCGTATTTTTTCAAAGATGATGTTGGACGCAACGTTACGGTGAATGGCGATCGCTATCGTTCGATGCTAACAAACTTTTTGTTGCCAAAAATGGAAGAACTGAACTTGGTTGACATGTGGTTTCAACAAGATGGCGCTACATGCCACACAGCTCGCGATTCTATGGCCATTTTGAGGGAAAACTTCGGAGAACAATTCATCTCAAGAAATGGACCGGTAAGTTGGCCACCAAGATCATGCGATTTGACGCCTTTAGACTATTTTTTGTGGGGCTACGTCAAGTCTAAAGTCTACAGAAATAAGCCAGTAACTATTCCAGCTTTGGAAGACAACATTTCCGAAGAAATTCGGGCTATTCCGGCCGAAATGCTCGAAAAAGTTGCCCAAAATTGGACTTTCCGAATGGACCACCTAAGACGCAGCCGCGGTCAACATTTAAATGAAATTATCTTCAAAAAGTAAATGTCATGGACCAATCTAACGTTTCAAATAAAGAACCGATGAGATTTTGCAAATTTTATGCGTTTTTTTTTTAAAAAAAGTTCTCAAGCTCTTAAAAAATCACCCTATATAAGACTGCTGAGTTTGGTTTTGTTCGCATCTGAAATAATCGAGATATTGCATTTCCAAACTGGCAATGCAGATGTCAAGAATTTCAAGAATTAGTGCATAACTTGGCAACAGTGCATGAAAGATAATTTTTTTTTAGTAAGTTGTCCTTGGAATTTGGTATTGTATCATACCTTAATAAAAATATAGGTAGTTCCATTTGAAATAAGAAAGTAGATATGCGTTTAAGATAGATGTGGCAGTACTGTCGTCTTGAAAATATTTTAGGCGAAGAGTTCCCTCATCCCCAAGGCTCCACCTAAAATTTCAAAACGAAATATTTACTTGTTCTCTAAAAACTTCTAATAGGCCAAGTTGAAAGGAAAACTGTATGTTTGGAGGAAAATATATCAATAATAAAAGGATATACTTCAGAGGCGCGATCGCCGGTTGTCCATCCCTGATATACTTTATGGCTGTATTCAATGGCGGATTAAGTGTTCAGAACGCCCTAGGCAAGCACCTCATCGGCGCTCCTTTGGCGGCCATCTATATACAGGGTGTTTTTTTGACCAGCAATAGAACTCATCTAAATAAGACGATTTACCAAAATTCGATCATATCAAATATTCACCAGGGCCGAGTATTTCGAAATCAAAGTTACACACAAATATAATTTCCTAGCACGGATCTGTATAAGGTTCGTATTGATAATTAAATGTTCAGATCTTAACAGCTGTGTAAGGTCAGTATGCGGGAATTCATTCATAGGATGCGATGGGATGGGATTTTCCGATCTTAACCACTGTGATTTCTTTCTTTGGGATCATTTGAAAACATTACTGTATAAGTGACCAATCGAAATTACGCTGGTCCAGACTTTGTGTACATTAAACAAATGGTGACCATTTCGAACAATTTCTGTAAACAATTTGGATCAATTTTATCGGTGAGTTTGTGAACCTTTTCAGTCAATAATTTTTCGTCTCCTAAGTTAGAACTTCAAGGATAATACCGTTCAGGAAAAATCTCCTAATAATGCATGCATATGGCTCCTAACAGAGAGATTAATCCAGAGTGGCATTAAGATATTGCAATGAATAAAGTCCAAATTCTTCTTAAAATAATTTATTTTACAGTTCACTAATACTAATTTATTTACACCACTCAATAATTTATCTACACGCTATTTAGTCCTATACTGTACTGAACTCGTTTTGGTCCCATGTAAATTTATATACTGGGAGGGAACTGTCGCGATGTCTCTAGAAGCCGTTCGAAGCGTCCCACAGTCTCTAGAATCTTCGGGGTTCCTTCCGGCGGTTCTAGAAATCTCGGCAGTTGCGACAGGTCCCGCTTGAGTTCGTTACATTATTGATCGTTACATTATTGATGCCCAAGATTTTTTTCAAATTGAATATTTTATATGATCAACTTCGGGCGGAATGATCTCTTTTGATGAGATCTAGCACCAGTCAAAAAAAAGCCTCACCTTAAAAACACCCTGTATATCACCGCAGTCAAGCATTGTGCGATGATAGGGATAGGATAGCGATCGAGTATCGACGCTACGAACGCGTAAAATTGCATTTGTAACTTTCATGATGAAAACAGTCAATGAAGGAAAAATCAAGAATGCCAAGCACGCTTCGAAATCTCTACCAGTATATACTTACACATTTAATTCTTTTATTATTTTTATAACTCTCGCGGGCGCCGCCCTGTAACTTCGCGCCCCTAGGCACTTGCCTACTTTGCCTTACGAATAATCCGCCACTGTGTCAAGCAATAAATCTCAGATGTAAACGTTTTGTTAATTCTATAACATTCCGTAATAAATGCTAGAGTGTATTTTGTATTTTCCCAGAATCGATGATGCTATACTTATGTTTACTTTTTGAGCGCACACTACTTACACGAGGGCTTCATCATTTCGTCACGATGTCTGTATTTTTCGAATTTTGAGCCGAAAATTGCTTTCCAAATTTTTTCAAATTGATACGTCATGCCGTTCATTACATGCCTTGAAAAAAAATTCTTCTAGTATAATGCAGGTCAGAGAATTTCGCGAAACAAATGAGATTTACTATATTTATGTTGGGAGGAAAATATATCAATAATAAAAGAATATACTTCAGAGCCGCGATCGACCGGTTGGCTATCCCTGATATACTTTATGAAAGTTAATAATTGGGAAAATATGTGGATTCTGCAAAAATATAACATCATCAGGCTGAAGGACCCAAGCTCGATGGCCATTTGCTCGCAATAAATGACAGTTATCTATAACATCATGACCAAATCTTTTCAGCAAATATTTCCATTTTTACTGGGTGTCAATATCCATCTTATTCATCGAGAGAAAAGAGAACGCTACAGTCTGCATATGACATTTCAAAATACTGCGCAAAAAGTTATAAAATTTATGTTACAAAAAATTTTACATTTTTTCAACACAATTTTTTCAGAATACATTGCTGGTTATATTTTTCCAAAAACATTCATCTGATTTGAATTCAAAAATGTAGTTTATTTTTTTCAAATTTGAAGTTTTATAGAATCGACCCAAACTTGATTCAAAATTCACAAATCTACTCGTCTAACCGACAAATTTGAGTCCCTACTCAAATGCTCATAATCAACAATTATTATTAGTCCAAATAATATTCCGGATATTGTTGACGGCACTGGATATTCGGGGACACTGCCTGTTCAGATTCTAAATCGTAATGTATTCATAATTCGATCATAATTTGATAACCGTAAGATATTATATGTTTTCAATTGGTTATTATGGAGAAAATTTCTTATATGACGACATGAAATGGATTATCTCATAATTTTTCTTGATCTTAATGAATTCAAATCAGGTGAATTAACCATTTTGTAGCTTCTCGTCCATACATACAGTTCCCAAAATCTTGGATTTTCCCAAAATCTTGGATTTTTCTTTAAATAATCTTTAAATAATTTCCTTGTGAAGAGTTTCCATGTTTTTCCTCGAATTCATCCAGAACTATTGGGCAAATTCACCCATTATAGTGAAAGCAGCTTAATTTGAAAACACGCCATTAAGCTAATGCCTCAGCATCATTAGTGGGTACCTTATTTATTCACACAAAAGGCTTATGTTCAACGTAGCGCAAAAATAATACCTTTGTATTTGGAATGCGTAAGTACAGTAGGTACGGCTAAACAGATAAATATACAAGTATTATTTGGTAAATGAAATTTCTCGGGGAGACTAATACGCCGCTGTATTTTTCTTAAGGTTCGAATTTCATAAAAAATTTCAACCAGAAAGCAAAAAATTACGAAAAGCACTGCCGTGAAATCAGGAGCAGGATTTTGAGCGCTCGTACATCCACCTTGTAGGTAGATTCGCATTTTCCAGTTTCAGAAATCAATTGAAGGAATTTGCGAAACTCCAGACTTAATGTCAGTGCTTCAGCTGACCAATTTTTTTTTCGATAATTCGCTAGAATTTTCTACGGTATCTATGGTCTTGGTAATGCGATCTGGACAAAATTTCGCACGTATTTTGAATACATTATTCCTCAGCTAGGTGCAATATTTCATTCCAATCCAATCAGTAGTATCGAAAATATCAGAAAAAAATTACGAAAAGCACTGCCGTGAAGTCAGAAGCTTTTGAGCGCTCGTACATCCACCTTGTAGGTAGATTCGCATTTTCCAGTTTCAGAAATCAATTGAAGGAATTTGCGAAACTCCAGACTTAATGTCAGTGCTTCAGCTGACCAATTTTTTTTTCGATAATTCGCTAGAATTTTCTACGGTATCTATGGTCTTGGTAATGCGATCTGGACAAAATTTGGCACGTATTTTGAATACATTATTCCTCAGCTAGGTGCAATATTTCATTCCAATCCAATCAGTAGTATCGAAAATATCAGAAAAAAATTACGAAAAGCACTGCCGTGAAGTCAGAAGCTTTTGAGCGCTCGAACATCCACCTTGTAGGTAGATTCTCATTTTCCAGTTTTAGAAATCAATTGAAGGAATTTTCGACAGCTGTCAAAAAAATTCTGAAACTTAGGCGAAACTTCAGACTTCATGTCAATGCTTCAGCTGACCAATTTTTTTTCGATAATTCGCTAGAATTTTCTACGGTATCTATGGTCTTGGTGATGCGATCTGGACAAAATCTCGCATGTAGTTTGATTACATTATTCCTCAGCTAGGTGCAAAATGTCATTCCAATCCAATCAGTAGTTCCGAAACTATCACAAAAGAAATATTTTGAACGGCCATATTTACAGAACCCCTAGTCTAATTTTGCTCATTGATGAACGTGATCGCGATATTCGCGATCCAAACCCACCTTGAAAATTTCATAGGCCTTTCCGTTCGAAAGTTACAATTTTCTATGGTTTCTATGGTTCTGGTCATGTGATCTGGACAAAATATTGCTTTAATATATCCGTAGTTTCGAAATTATCGAGAAAACAAAATTTCAAACGACCGTATTTACGGAACCCCTAGTATAATTCTGCTCATTGATAAACGTGATCACGACATTCGAGATCCATACCTATCCTGAAAATTTCAAATCCCTAGGCGTTTCCGTCCGAAAGTTACAATTTTCTATGGTTTCTATGGTTCTGGGGATGCGATCTGGACAAAATTTCACATGTAGCTTGAGCACCACAATCTCCATTCAAGTGCAAAATTTCATCGATCAAATCTGTAGGTTTCAAGAAATGAGGGGAGCAAAACTTTCAACAGTCATATTTACAGAATCCCTGGTGGAATTTGGCCCATTAACGAACTCAACCGAGGCATTCGGTAACTGAACCCACACTGAAAATGTCAAGTCTCTAGGTTTTTCCGTTCGAAAGTTATCGTGCTTACGGCCGGACGGACAGACTCGAATTTTCCGACGGATTCGTCATCAGTGAGTCGAACCTAGACGATTGAGACTATTTTCGGCTCAAAATTCGAAAAATACAGACATCGTGACGAAATGATATAGCCCTCGTCCTCGTGTAAGTAGTACGAGCGCTCAAAAACCCAAGAATTCTCAAATATATTTCGATTGGTTTTTTTTTAATTCTAAAATTGTGATTGAAGTCCCTGAAATGGCCCTAGAAAAGAAATCTAACGGTGTTAAATCTGGAGATCGAATCTAGGCACCGAATACACTCCATTCTATGCGGCCGATGAAAGGCAAGCCGCAAGCATGATGACTATCTTCTTTATATATAAAAATTTCGTGTCATATTGCACATTGTATGCAGTTTGGTCCAACTTGAAAGATAGGATAGTTTATATCTCAATTTATGGTTGCAATTTTTTTTTATAGCAAATTATCTGTTTATTATTATAACGAAGAGTGATAATTATCGACTCAAATCGACGGCAACATAATTAGACGTATACCTTAGCCACAGCAACGCGTGGCCGGGTCTGCTAGTGGTATATAGAATAGGTTATTATCAGGGTAGTCAAATGTATACTTCGAAATGTTTTTTTTCACTTATTTTTCCCCATTGTGTTGATATGAGCAAATTTGATCCATGTAGTTTTCTTATTATTTTTTGTAATTCTTCAGATCTTCACTCAATACAGGGTTAGATAAAATGAGTTATAGCTCTGCTGTTCCACATGAAAAGAAATTTGAATTTTTCAATTTACTGATTTGATTCGAAAAATTTCCCTTTGTTGAAGAATTCGATATATCCATATAATTAGGTGATTCCATCTCTTGAAGTATCGATGACATTATTTGTCTTCTTGTTTTCGCTAATTTCTCATCTCGATATAAAAGACACAGTCTTCAGTAATGTCTGAAGAACACGTCCGTTGTAAATTAGTCATGGATGAGAATGCAGTAGAGCATGTGACGAAATTAAAGCACTTTGGTTCAATTTTATTCAGCAGCAGTGACTATTTAGAAGACTTTTCTAAGACTAGTTTTCATGTATGCACCTGAAATTCGAGCTGAAAGTTCAAGAACCTATCCGCTAAGGAGGAGTGCAGAAATGAAAACCTTTAGAACTATTGAAGGCGTAAAATTGCACGATCAAGTTTGTAGCAGCGCCATAGAATGAAAATTGCAAGTGGCGGACGTAGTGAGGTGGATCAGATCTAGAAGACGCTAATGAGGGATCAGTGGACAGAATGGACTAGGTCAAGAAAGCGAGTGGACAGAAGAGACAAACTAAAAGATTGCTCTAGCTGAAAATTTGAAGAAGCGCGCATTTTAAATTGTTAGTGTTCGCATATACTGAATTCCTTTCATACACAAGCTCTCAAAGCTCAAAATTATGAATAATATGCTATTTTTGAGCGCTCGTACTACTTACACGAGGGCTATATCATTTCGTCACGATGTCTGTATTTTTCGAATTTTGAGCCGAAAATGGTCTCAATCGACTATGTTCGACTCACTGATGACGAATCCGTCGGAAAATTCGAGTCTGTCCGTCCGGCCGTCAGTCCGTAAGCACGATAACTCTCGAACGGAATGTCCTAGAAACTTGAAATTTTCAGGGTAGGTTCGAATCTCGAATGCCGAGGTTAAGTTCGTTAATGGGCAAAATCCGCCCAAGGGTTCCGTAAATATGGCCGCTCGAAATTTTGTTTTCCTGATTACTTTGAAACTACAGATTCGATCGGGATGAAATTTTGCAATCTAATGGAAAATGAGGTGTTCAAGCTACATGCAAAATTTTGTTCAGCTCGCATCAAAGAAACCATAGAAAATTGTAACTTTTGAACGGAATTGCCTAGGGACTTGAAATTTTCAGGATAGGTGTGGATCTCGATTGTCGTGATCACTTTCATCTATGAGCAAAATCATACTAGGGGTTCCGTAAATATGGTCGTTTGAAATTTAGTTTTCTTGATAATTTCCAAACTACAGATTCGATCGTGACGAAGTTTTGTATACTTATGGAGAGTGATATATTCAAGCAACATTTCTCTAGGTCGCATGACCAGAACCAAAGAAACCATAGAAAATCATAACTTTCGAACAGAGAGGCCTAGGGACTTGAAATTTTCAGGATAGGTGTAGATTTGAAATGTGGCGTTCACGTTTATCAATGAGCAGAATTATACTAGGGGTTCCGTAAATACGGTCGTTCGAAATTTTGTTTTCTCGATCATTTCGAAACTAAGAATTCGATCGAGATAAAATTTTGTATTTTAAACGAGAATGACATATTAAAGCAACATTTTGTTTAGATCGCATGACCAGAACCATAGAAAACATAGAAAATTATAACTTCCGAAGGAAAAGGCCTAGGAACTTAAAATTTTCAGGGTGGGTTTGGATTGCGAATTTCACGGTCACGTTCATCAATGAGCAAAATTAGACTAGGGGTTCCGTAAATATGGCCGTTCAAAATATTCTGTTCCTGATAATTTCGAAACTACCGATTTGATTGGAATCAAATTTTGCACCTAGCTGAGGAATAATGTATTCAAACTATGTGCGAACTTTTGTCCAGATCGCATCACCAAGACCATAGATACCGTAGAAAATTTTAGCGAACTATCGAAAAAAAACTTGGTCACCTAAAGCACTGACTTGAAGTCTGGATTATCGCCTTAGTTTGAAAATTTGTTTGATAGCTGTCAAAAATTTTCTCACTTGGTTTCCAAAACTGGAAAATGCGAATCTACCTACAAGGTGCATGTACGAGCGCTCCAAAGCTCCTGCCTTCACGGCAGTGCTTTTCGTATTTTTTTTATTATGATATTATGTAGAAATTGTAATAATGCTATGACCGATAAAAAACTAATGTAATAAAAATATTCAGCATAAAACTATTTTAGTGTTTTGCAAAAAAACCGATTAATCAAACGCAGACATATAAGAGGATAATAGGTTGGTTTATGTTTATCCCCGACATTTCCTAGTGCAGTTTCATAATGAAAGTTGAAAAAAACTGATTCTTTCAGATTGTTCTGTCAGAATGATAATGAATACGTCTCTATTTGGCCCTGTGGTTTGACTCACCACAATGGGGACGACCTCTGCAATACCTACATGCTTCAACCTCCAGCCCTCCCTTCCAAGTTGGCAGTTAGTTAATCCCTTAATCTGAAATGTTCATCATCGACTTCGGTTGTTCCCCCTTATTCGGCATACGATATGTTATGGGGTCTTCGGTAATCCTGCGATGACAGCTGCCTTGTTATTGCCAACTTGTGATAGGAAAAATAGAGGGCTTAATATGCGCTATTATTCCCGCAAATTACCTGAGGGAAGCGTTCGTCAGTTAATCCGCTAACCACACCATGGATTCGAGGAGGATAATGGCTGGCTGGGAGCTTGCCGAGTGGAAATTGCCGAAACCCAATAGGAGGATTGCTGGTTCATGCCAGCTTGTGTGAATTTTTTCAGGGGCCATTAGCAAATAGGTGGAAGATTTATGCAAACCTCAGTGCCATCTATTCTTTTCAAAACAAAGGACTGTTTAGCAATCCTTCAACTGTATTTTTAGGAAAAGTGAGAACTACTTTTGAAGGAGTCTTTTGGAGGTTTTGCAGCAACATGCTACTCATCTTCTCTCGACTTTCATTCTGGTCGGGTTATGAATAATTTTTTCGTTTAATAAGTAACTGTCCTCATATGAATTGACAGTAAAGTTATTGATGAATGTGCGAAAATTGATAGAAGCTGGTGTTGGACCCGTGAATCTGAGAAATTCTCAGTCCGGATCTGGTTGTATGTATTGAGATCTGAATGTGTATATTGAATGCGTTCAGTTTACAGGAAATCATATGACAGAGCTTATGATTTTTGTGACTTTTCCGAATTACGTTGTCTGGTTCCAAATAGGTGGATAGGACCTGTGGTCGATTTCTTCGCCTGAACGCTCCCCGGATCTCGACCCCTGTGATTTCTAGTTTTGGGGTCATTTGAAAAAATTAGTGTACAGAAATGGTGAGGTGAATAGTTTTGAAGAACTAAAACAACGCATTGAATATGCTTGTGATATTATTCGTGAGCAAACTGATGTGATAGTTGCTGTATGTAGTAATTCGTTATTACGCCGGGTAAGACTTTGTACACATCAAACGAATGGTGACCACTTCGAACAATTTCTGTAAACAATTCGGACCAATTTTATCGGTGGGTTTGTTAACTTCCTATTTTTTTTATAGGACCTTTCCAATCATTAATTCTTCCTCTTATTAGTTTGAACTTTAAGGAAAAATCTCCCAGTAAAGGTTGAAAGAGAATATTAAAATTTGCGATTAAATGCAGCACTTCATATGGCACCGTGATTCATGACAGATATCTTAATAGGGTCGTATTAGGATGATGATGCCCAAAATTTGTGTTTGATCAACTTCCGGCAAAATGATCTTTTTTGATGAGTTCTAGCACCTGTCAAGATTGAAGCCTCACCTTGAAAACTACCCTGTATTTTACATTCAAAATAATACATGTTTTTGAATAACTGCATAATAATATAAATGATTTGGTTTCCTTGAAATTGTATTTTTTGGTGTATGAAAAATGTAAATGAATGAAATTTTAGAAATGGAAAAAACAAGTTTTTGAGCGCCGTCTATCCGTATACACGATAACTCTCGAGCGGAATGTCCTAGAAACTTGAAATTTTCAGGGTAGGTTCGAATCTCGAATACCGCGGTTGAGTTCGTTATTGGGCAAAATTCGCCCAGGGGTTCCGTAAATATGGCCGCTCGAAATTTTGTTTTTCTGATTACTTCGAAACTAATGATTCGATCAAGATGAAATTTTGCACTCAGGTGGGTAATTACGTGCTCAAGCTACATGCGAAATTTTGTCCAGCTTGCATGACCAGAACCATAGAAACCATAGAAAATTATAACTTTGTAATAAAAAGGCCTAGGGAAATTTTCAGGATAGGTGGAGAACTCGAATGTCGTGGTCACGTTCATAAATGAGCAAAATTAGGCTGGAGGTTCCGTAAATATGGCCGTTTGAAATTCAGTTTTCTTGATAATTTCAAAACTATGGATTTGATCGTGACGAAATTTTGTATTTAAATTGAGAATGATATATTCGAGCTACAGTTTTTCCAGATCGCATGATCAGAACCATAGAAACCATAGAAAATAATAACTTTCGAACGGAAAGGCCTAGGGACTTGAAATTTTCAGAAGAGGTTCGGATCGCGAATTTCGCGGTTACGTTCATCAATGAGCAGAATTAGAATAGCTGTTCAAATTATTTTTTTCCTGATAATTTCGAAACTACTTATTGGATTGGGATGAAATTTCGCACATAGATGGAGAATAATGTATTCAAACTACGTGGAAAATTTCGTCCAGATCGCATTACCAAGACCATAGATACCGTAGAAAATTCTAGCGAATTATCGAAAAGAAAATTGGTCACCAAAGCACTGACGTGAAGTCTGTATTTTCGCCTTAGTTTGAAATTTTCTTTGACAGCTCTCAAAATCTTTCCAATTAATTTCTAAAACTGGTGAATGCGAATCTACCTACAAGGTGGAGGAACGAGCGCTCAAAAGCTTCTGACTTCACGGCAGTACTTTTCTAATTTTTTTTATTTGATACATTGCTGAATGCTGAATCATAAATGAATACCTGGACGTAGGTGTGTTCTTGAAAATTACAAGATTTTGTCTTTATTTCAAGACGAGAAGTAATTTTAGATTTCAAGACAGGACAAGAAACATAATGTCAATACCTAGATTTCGTGCCAAGAAAACAATAATCTTGAAATATCTTGACTTACAATGAAAACGCTAAAAGTTATTTGCTTGTGTTACGATAAAAATTTGATTTTTCAATTTTTTTTCATATTCAGTTAGTTGTTAATTTAAATTCATTTCGTAGTACCTGGACAATACCTACTGTTTCGAAAATCTGGGATTTTTCTTTCAATAAATAATTTTTTTGTTTATAGCTACAATTATGGACAAATTCCAAACCTATGATGTCCTACCATTAAAAATGTTGAATCTGCCATAAAATTATCATCTGCGAACCGAAAAACCACCTTATTCTTTCTCCATACATTGAAACTTTTATTGCACATAAGTCGTTGTTTGGGATTTCAAGGACACAGCTTTTTTCATGTACTTATCCACAACCCCCCTGCAAACAGCGGACTCATATTTGTGAACAGTTTTTGGCTACTTTACTCTGTGCAGCCTCTGTCGAGTCTATGACAGTCATGGATTGCACTGCGAACAAAGCTTATGTTAATTTTGGGAATGAGAGTAAAACTTGGTACACCAGTTCAAACCAACCCCCTATTTTCGACGTTATATTTTTACACCCAGTAGTCTTCATCCTGTAATGAAAACATTTGTTTTTTTTTCAATTTATTGATTCCAATTAAACAACAATATCTTTTCGATTATCTTCAAGAGGAATTGAAGAATCCCATTCGAACAGATTTTTTTTTATTTTTCCCTGAATACTTTGTTATTCATTCAATGAGACTCGATGATGAGATTTTATTGAAATCCAACCATAAGCCCCCTTTCACGGACATTGAAAGAAAATCACGATCAAACACGAAGGGCTCCTTTGTTTTTTTGCAAGGTTGAAATTCGTAGTTCAACAAGAACGCTGCTATCCCAATTTTGGTCTGCATCATGCCGAAACGAAGACCTGAAACAGATTGAAAAAAAAAATCATGCGCTTTTGTTGGCACAAAAAGGATAATTTTTTTCATACCACGTACCACCGACCAACTTTTCGCCTGCACAACAAATACTTTTAAATTTGAAAATGATTTTTTTCCGTTCAATTGACGGAATAAACAAATAGTATTAGGAATGTGTTTGGACTGTTTGGGAAAGTATTTAACACTACATTGTCAAAAAAGACGTTAGTAAGTAAGTAAGTAAGTTGCTAACAATTAGAGGTGAACTATCTTCTAAACAGTCTATATGAAGCCTGTTTTCGAAAAAGTCGCCTTAGTGTTATTTTATTCATATTTTCTCTGGAATAAAATGCCTCACCTATACAATTACGTGGTCCTTGACCAAAAGCTAGGAAACTGCATACTGGTCTTGATCTCACATTCTCTTCAGTGAATCTTTCAGGATCAAACTTTTCTGGTTCTGGATAGTTATCTGGATCCCGCTGTAGTGCTACCGAATTTATCAAAATTTTGGTACCTTTCTCGAGGATAACATCGGTGTTGGGGATGTGGTAATCCTTAGTGCACATTCTGAGTAAGTGTGGTTCAGGCGGATATTTTCTGAGGGTTTCTGGAAAAAAGTTCGTCACTTCAGTATACAGGGTGTTTCATGAGTGGTTGGCCATAGCCTAGTGGTGATTGCGGGACATCCAGGCCTTTCAGGAATGTTGCTTCTTTTGTATCCTTAGGCTATTAGTTTAGGAGATACAGGGTGATTTATGGATTTCAGCCTGAATTTACGATAGCCATAACTTTGTAATCTGATGTCCAATTCTGACCAAATTCAATGGTTCTGTTCACTTCAGAAAGCCCTTTAGAATGGCTCACGAAATTTCAATATTTTTAGGGCAGTACTCAGAATAGTATGGTTTATCTATCAAGCCTTAAAATCTATATTTTTTACATCACTTAGAGAAATTTCGTTATTGCCATGAAAAAATACATAACTCAATCTAAGGAGTTCAATTTTCACTTTGAATGGCTCACTTGTTACAAGCGAGTAGCGAATGAACGAATTCTATTTTATGTAATTTTTTTGAAATGCGGTCGTGATTTTAGTCTTTTCTTGATAATACTTAAAGTCTTTTGCTGAAATTCTGAATTTTATAACACTCTGCTCAACTTCTTTGTATTCTAAACCTTCAGCACCCAATGAGTGTTGTAACATGCTGCGTAAAGACGTAATTAAAAGTATGCATAATCAAGCATTGGATTACTTTGGAACTACAAATTGAATTTGGGGACAAATGGCGTAAACCCTCTAGAAGCATGTGATCGATGAGTGCATTTGCTTTAAAACAAAAAAATATTGAATTGAAATTCGCTGGATATCGCTTTCTTCACACATTGAATATTTGTGTTACTTGAATTCAAGGAACGATATTCTGTGCCTCCAAATATAGCTGCCAAATTCAAAGGTACTCCAATTTTTATTCAAAATTTGAACTATGTAGGTACACCATTCGTGAGTATTTCGATATGATACTTCTCTACGGCTTTCGCAATGGAAATTTAGAAGCAGCAGTGCGAAAATATTGTCACAGATTTCCAAAGAGCATGGCCTGTAGCATGGCCCCCAAGGTCCCAAGATCTAACTCCGATGGATTATTTATAAGTGGGGTTATCTGAAATAAAATGTATAGGCAGTTGAAATAACTCCACGAAAGCATTTGAGAAGAAGCTTGCACATAATAAAAACGAAATCCCGATATAATAAAAAGGGCAATAAATAATCTAATTTCGAGAGCTAGGAAATATGTCGAGATGGAAGGACTTCATTTCGAACATCTCGAATGATAGATACTACCCTTTCAATTTTGTATTGTGGAATGTAATGAATAGGTTTCAAGTTTTTCGAAAAAAATTAAAGAATATTGTCTAGTCATTTGTGTTGTGAAGCGACTACACTTACGGATAACATCTTTCAAAATGATACACTTTATAAGTTATAATGCTCTTAAGCTTTGGGGTTCAAAATCTCAGCAAAAGTCAAAAAATAATCTCAAGATGGAGTGAAATCAGGACCGCATTTCAAAAATATTACAAAAAATATGAATTCTTTCGATCGCTACTCGCTTGTAACAAGTGTGCCATTCAATGTGAAAATCGAATTCCTTGGATTGAATCATTCCTCCTACCCTGAAAATTTCAAGTTTCTAGGTCGTTCCGTTCGAGAGTTATCGTGTATACAGACAGACAGACTCGAATTTTTCGACGGATACGTCATCAGTGAGTTCGAACTTTCGGCTCAAAATTCGAAAAATTCAGACATCGTGACGAAATGATATAGCTCTCGTGTAACTAAAACGAGCGCTCAAAAATATAAAGAGCTCACCATTAATTGTTTGTTCCAGATATTTCATTTCCGTCAAACCTTCGTACGTTAGTTTACCTCCATGGTGCGATATCACTCTCTTAATTTCCTCCCTTACTCTGTCTTGTATGGCTTTATTTTTGGCCAATTCATAAAGGCAGAAAGCAATCGTTGATGAAGAAGTTTCATAGCCTGCTGCAAAGAAAATCATATATTGCGCGGCGATTTCACCTATAGTGATCTTATTTTCTTCTTCGCTAACATTTTCAGAATTTCTTTTATCTTCGTCATCTATGAGTTTGCCTTTGTTCTTTAATTGGATCATGAAATCCATGAAGTCTTTTCTATGAACACCATTTTTTTCTCTGTATTCGATAGTGTCCTTCGTCAAGTTCATAAAGAATTCGCTCACTTCATCGCTAAAATTTTGTGTGTTGAGCATTTTCATTAAACTGGGAAAAACCACAATCAGCATTTGCTTGAAGTGTTGATAAAAATCCTCTTCGAAGAAAGCACTTGTTTTTCGTCTAAATTCACTATCTGACGGGTTCTCTAAACTTTTGCATTCCAGGCCGAATGCACAACTGCCGATGACGTCTGTGGTGAATCTTCCTGAAAAATTCATTGAAATAAGAGTTTTTCCTCAATTGATAATTTTTCTCGAGGTGGGGTAAATGGAAATACACGTTGAAAACTCGTCTTTATTGCTTTTGGTCTGTATGGAAACCGATATAAAATCGAGTATACAATATAACAGCATAGAAATATTTTTTTCTTAATTTTTGGAAGCCAAATAAAATAATTTCTTTTCATGAACGCCAACTTTATTGATATTTGAATGGACAGGGAATACAAATCGATTATTCTTCAATATTAAATGAAATAATGGGTTTACCTAAAAACTACATGTGTTTCTTAAATTATATCCATGTCAAATATCAGAGTTTCTCTTGTTGACTTAGAAACTAATGCCTGGTCAATGTTTTGATTTAACCATACAGACATTTGGAATATCAGGATAAATCTTTTTTTCAGACTGTTTCGATCTGAGGAAGCTTGCCTCGATGTCTTCCTTTCAACAAGAAATCACTTTTCCTATATAATATTTGAACTTTTCGGTCTTCAACTAACAAGAAGCCACATTTGAGGTTTTATGTGTTCGAAAATCAACTTAATATTCACCAATTAACTAACGATATTCACTACTTGGAAGTTTTACGAAACCACTACACGTGTTTCGCCATTGCCATGGCTTCATCAGATGATGACATAAACAATAGAAACGAGTGTTTCTTTTGACCCCACTCTAACCCTAAATTGGTCGCAGTTCGCTAACAACTAATTTTCTTCTTTACTGGTATTAATATCAAGAAAAGTGATTATACTCAGAAATGATATGATATTAGAGTATGTAATTATAACAAAACTTTCTTACTTTTTGTTTTTATTCACCACACAGTGTCTATCCACCTCATTTTACCGATAGGTAGTTTATATATTTCAACGTAAACGTGCGCACGTAGAATCGAAACGATAATCCGAATTTATTGTAAAATCTCTTGAAAACGTAAGACTCACCTGAAATATCTTTTAT
This sequence comes from Aphidecta obliterata, assembly GCA_963966015.1. Lineage (NCBI taxonomy): Eukaryota > Metazoa > Arthropoda > Insecta > Coleoptera > Coccinellidae > Aphidecta > Aphidecta obliterata. The sequence goes on from OZ014428.1 coordinate 9,123,470, forward strand.
ATCGATTGGTTTTCCAATACCATTATCCATAACTTTCCTGATGCCCTTGGTACAGTCGACCACTGTTTCGAACATCATTTTCATCTTCCCAGACGAAAAAGTCGGCGTTAGCTTATTCCTCATCAGTTTCCATTTCTTACCGGGCAGACTAAAGAGATGAGCACTGAGTGGATCGCCCTTCTCGTTGAGGAATAATCCTCTATCGACGAAGTGGTCGAAGTCATTCTGCAGGATGTGTTTTATGATATCCAAATCGATTGGTTGGTATTGCGGAATCCAAACGTTGTACAGACCACCGTGTTTCAAGCCACGCGATTTTATCCATTTGTATGAACGCAAATCCCTGTCGATGATGGATTCTTCTCTACAGAAATCCGTTTTGATGTCAATCAGAAGCTCCAAAAAAGATGGACTTTCGAGGCCTCGTTTTTCCCAATAGGAAAATTTGATTTTCAACCATGATAATAGGAGAGCGATGCAAATCGACACAAAACACAAGGTTAACATTACAGCCATTTTCCTGAAAGAAGTGATCTTGAATATGATATTTCGCTTAGTCTACCCCATTAATATTCCACGAATATCTTAATTCATTTCGGAAATGAGAAGCTTCATTTTTTGGAATCGAACCCATTATCTAGCCCTCAGTAATTAAATCCTTTAACTATCTTCATTAAATATCAACAGTTCAAAAGGAACAGGTGGCGAAGGAGAAGGAGGATATGAATGCAACTAAAAATATTACGAAAAGCACTGCCGTGAAGTCAGGAGCTTTTGAGCGCTCGTACATCCACCTTGTAGGTAGATTCGCATTTTCCAGTTTTAGAAATCAATAAAAGGAATTTTAGACAACTGTCAAAAAAATTTCTGAAACTTAGACGAAACTCCAGACTTCATGCCAGTGCTTCAGCTGACCAATTTTTTTTCGATAATTCGCTAGAATTCTCTACGGTATCTATGGTCTTGGTGATGCAATCTGGAAAAAATTTCGCATGTAGTTGGAATACATTATTCCTCAGCTAGGTGCAGAATTTCATTCCAATCCAATCAGTAGTTTCGGAACTATCAGTAAAAAATATTTTGAACGGCCATATTTACGGAACCCCTAGTCTAATTTTGCTCATTGATGAACTTGATAGACGCGATCCACCCCAACCCTGAAAATTTCAAGTTCCTAGGGCCTTCCGTTCAAAAGTTACAATTTTCTATGGTTTCTATGGTTCTGGTCATAAGATCTGGACAAAATATTGATTTAATATATCATTCTCGATTAAAATACAAAATTTCAACTCGATCACATCCGTAGTTTCGAAATTATCGAGAAAACAAAATTTCAAACGACCGTATTTACGGAACCCCTAGTATAATTCTGCTCATTAATAAACGTGAACGCGACATTCGAGATCCACACCTATCCTGAAAATTTCGAGTCCGTAGGCCTTTCCGTTATGAGTTTTTTTGGTTTCTATGGTTCTGGTCATGTGATCTGGAGAAATGTAGCTTGAATATATCATTCTCCATTACTATACAAAATTTCGTCACGATCGAATCTGTAGTTTTGGAATTATCAAGAAAACTAAATTTCAAACGACCATATTTACGGAACCCCTAGTTTAATTTTGCTCATATATAAACGTGATCACGACATTCAAGATCCACACCTATCCTGAAAATTTCAAGTCCCTAGGCGTTTCCGTTCAAAAGTTACAACTTTCTATCGTTTCTATGGTTCTGCTTATGCGATCTGGACAAATTTTCACATGTAGCTTGAAAACCTCATTCTCCATTCGAGTGCAAAATTTCATCTCGATCAAATCTGTAGTTTTCGAGTAATCAGGGGAACAAAACTTTGAACGGCCATATTTACGGAACCCCTGGTGGAAATTGGCCCATTAACGAACTCAACCGAGGCATTCGAGAACTGAACCCACACTGAAAATTTCAAGTCTCTAGGTTGTTCTGTTCGAGAGTTATCGTGCTTACAGACGGCCGGACGGACGGACAGACTCGAATTTTCCGACGGATTCGTCATCAGTGAGTCGAACATAGTCGATTGAGACCATTTTCGGCTCAAAATTCGAAAAATACAGACATCGTGACGAAATGATATAGCCCTCGTATAGTTGTACGAGCGCTCAAAAACTAGAAGACTCAGAGGAATAAGGGTAAAAACCTAGTGAAGCATCGCCTCAAGTCGGGCATCAGAGGGCACATAGTGGGGCATCTATGAAAGCAGTTGTAAGAATAATTATGTATCCAGAGTCGTAGTGTTGGAAATAGGAAGTAGGTTTGAATATAAAATATGTTTACTGATATTTTGTTGCGCCCAGTTAATAGAATACTTATAAATTATTTTCATCTTACAAGAATATGAAATAGTTTGCTCTAATATTGGTTTTCTGTTTTATTTACATTATCTTTGTATCTCACTTTATTGTAATATTTCTTATTTCCGTCCATTATTTTTTGTTGCACCCAGTTAATAGAATATAAAATATTTTTATGTGACAAAAATATAAAAGAGATCGCTATAATATTGTCTCTATGTTTTATTGACATTGTTTTTGTAGCTCATCTGACATATTCGTTAAATTGATTATTTCCGTCCATACTTTATCCAACACATATTTGTGATGTTTACTATCTCTTTTATCCCATATTGCAGGCCGAATAAGTATTTCACTCATTGATCTTTCTTTATCCATGACAATACAAACAAATTATGCACCTCTTCTTACTTCACTATGCTTTTACCCTGACTCAACTACGACATTGGCTTAAACACAATACAGCACGCACCAATCATATTTCTAGTTTCGGTCATCATGTCTGCGAAGAGTTTTGAAAATCGAATCGATTTGATTCCCCGGCAACGGCGATGCTCGATGCCTGGGTTAAGGCGATGGTCGATGCTTTCTGTGAACGGTTTAGTTCAGTTACATGTATTTGTTTTTGATGTTTGAGGCGGGTCTTGATGCGATGCTTGGGGCGATGTTTCACTATGTTTTTACCCTGAGAGATTCTTTTTCATTTCAAAAAACAATGATTTTGATAGCAAAAATACAGTTATCAAGTTTCATTCTGAATGGTCGAAAAAAAATGTTTTTCGCTTCGCAATAAGTTTTTTCATGGAATGTAACAGTTCTGTTTTTTTTATAAACTTATACATATCGAGTGAATATTATATTCCACATTTCTCGAGCGAACAATCGATGATTCGTGAAACCCACCATTAGTTGAACTAAAAAAACTTGAACATAACTTACCAGAAGAAATTTCAATTGTTAATTCCACATTTGAGAGTGCGTTAAATATTCGAGAGTAACTAAATGAAACATGAATATAATTGACCCAGAATAAATGGAAGATAACATTTGATAAAAAAAATGCGAACTTGATAATGAAATGTATTCGAGTAACTGCCTGATCTTTTTATTTGAAAACAAATATTTGATAATTTTTTATGATAGCTACTTCAATTCAATATAATACGGAGAAATGAGGACATATGAAATTGGTCTGTTACAGAAATCATTCTAGGCACAGTAAAGGAGGAATTTAATTCATGAATTTTAAAATTTTCATTGCAAAACCGTACACAACTTGTAGTTTCTTGAGCGCTCGTTCTGCTTACACGAGGGCTTTATCATTTCGTCACGATGTCTGTATTTTTCGAATTTTGCCGTATGCAAGATAACTTACGAACGAAACGACCTAGAGACTTGACATTTTCAGTGTGTGTTTAGTTTCCAAATACCGCGTTTAAGTTAATGGGCAGAATTCCACCAGGGGTTCCGTAAATATGGTCGTTTGGAATTTAGTTGTCTTGATAATTTCCAAAGTACGGATTCGATCGTGACGAAGTTTTGTATTTTAATGGAAAATGATATATTCAAGCAAAATTTTTCCAGATCGCATAACCAGAACCATTTTTGAGCGCTCGTACTACTTACACGAGGGCTATATCATTTCGTCACGATGTCTGTATTTTTCGAATTTTGAGCCGAAAATGGTCTCAAACGACTATGTTCGACTCACTGATGATGAATCCGTCGGAAAATTCGAGTCTGTCCGTCCGTCCGTCCATCCGGCCGTCCGTAAGCACGATAACTCTCGAACGGAACAACCTAGAGACTTGAAATGAAAAAAATGAAGTATTGGTTCAGTTCCTGAATGCCTCGGTTGAGTTTGTTAATGGGCCAAATTCCATCAGGGGTTCCGTAAATATGGCCGTTCGAAGTTTTGTTCCCATGATTACTTGAAAACTACAGATTTGATTGAGATGAAATTTTGCACTCAAATGGAAAATGAGGTGTTCAAGCTACGTGTCAAATGTTGTCCAGATCGCATGACCAGAACCATAGAAACCATAGAAAATTGTAACTTTTGAACGGAAACGCCTAGGGACTTGGAATTTGCAGGATAGGTGTGGATCTTGAATGTCGTGATCACGTTCATCTATGAGCAAAATTATACTAGGGGTTCCGTAAATATGGTCGTTTGAAATTCAGTTTTCTTGATAATTTCAAAACTACAGTTTCGATCGTGACGAAATTTTGTATACTAATGGAGAATGATATATTCAAGCTACATTTCTCCAGATCACATGACCAGAACCATAGAAACCATAGAAAATCATAACTTTCTAACGGAAAGGCCTAGGGTGTTGAAATTTTCAGGATAGGTGTGGATCTGAAATGTCGCATTCACGTTTACCAATGAGCAGAATTATACTAGGGGTTCCGTAACTACGGTCGTTTGAAATTTTGGTTTCTCGATAATTTCGAAACTACGGATTCGATCGAGATGAAATTTTGTATTTTAATCGAGAATGATATATAAAAACAATATTTTGTCCAGATCTCATGACCAGAACCATAGAAAATTGTAACTTTTGAAGGGAAAGGCCTAGGAACTTGAAATTTTCAGGGTGGGTTTGGATCGCGAATATCGCGGTCACGTTCATCAATGAGCAAAATTAGACTATGGGTTCCGAAAATATGACCGTTCAAAAAATTTTTTTGCTGATAGTTCCGAAAATACTGACTGGATTGGGATGAAATTTTGCACCTAGCTGAGTAATAATGTATTCAAACTACGTGCAAAATTTTGTCCAGATCGCATTACCAAGATCATAGATACCGTAGAAAATTCTAGCGAATTATCGAAAAAAAATTGATCAGCTGAAGCACTGACATAAAGTCTGGAGTTTCGCCTAAGTTTCAGAATGTTTTTGACAGCTGTCGCAAATTCCTTCAATTGATTTCTGAAACTGGAAAATGCGAATCTACCTACAAGGTGCATGTACGAGCGCACAAAAGCTCACGGCAGTGCTTTTCGTAATTTTTAATTCCAACGAATTATTGAATAATAAAACCTTATATTTCTGTCACAGCTGATTCGGCGGCTTTCTTGACAAGATGCTGCTGTAATTTCAAAAATTTCTTCAATTGGTTGCTAAAACTGGAAAATGCGAAACTACCTACAAGGTGTATGAACGAGAGCTCAAAAGCTCCTGACTTCACGGCAGTGCTTTTCAATTTTTTTTTATATAAGAACAAAATCCTGCAGGAAGATTCCAGTTGAAAAATATCTCTAGCGTTCATTGATACCTACTTCTATTGCTGAAACAGAGACTTCATCATCGGATATTTCCACAAGATTTTCAGGTAGTTGTTGGTTGGCATTATTTTCACCATAATCAAGACAAAAATCGCGAAAATATTACAAGAAGTGAGTTTATGTTACATCAGAACTTAGTTGAGGCACCCAAATTTGGTAGGTCAATTGAGCTTCAGCCGTGGCAATACAACCGGCTCTCATTAGCCATTATTCAGAGATGTCAGTCAAGAAGCCTTCGACAATTCGTAAATGCCCCACGGTTATGTGTAACAAATTATATCTTGCCTTACTCAACTGTTCTTGAGACCATCCGGAATGAAACGACGCAGTATCACGATTCGATATAGGAGAACATCCCATCTCGATTATGCGGAACCTATTTTGGAGCCAGTCATCAATAAAAGCCTCAAGTGTGGCCAATAGAACTAATTGAAGGGTACGCATCAACCTGCGAATATGTATTTTTATATTGGACTACTCTGATGAATGTTTAGCTTATAGAATTGTTTTTTATGAATGCAGAATGGCAAAAATCGAGTCTCAGAATCGTTTTCACTACAAAAGCTTCAGACCACTGCCTGAAATTCCAATGGATTTATCTCTTCGGAATTTGTTTCTTGGAGCATATCTCAGATATATTCATATGGGCGTGGTTTGATCGAGGTGGCCACGCCGTATTGGCCGACCGGGTGGCCAGGTGAGACCGATCTGGTCTTCAACTGATTTGTTACCTGTCGCCTGCCGAGCGCCTAGCATCTCTTCGCTTTTCTGAACAACTGGCCAGATCTTCGGCCATCATTGGCGTAGCTTGCCTTCGGTGATGACGATGTAGTTATCAGAAATTTCGAGACTCCTCTCCTTCTTCAGTAGCCGAGTTTATAACGCTCCCGAATTCTACAGAGTATATTATCAAACAAGCCTGTTGTGAAGAAAATTTGGATAATGTGTCAGTGGCACTCATTATATTCATTGACAATTAGGAGTGTTTTGCATTGAACACAAGTTATATATTGTGCTTTTTGTGTCTTGGGCTGTTCATGATGATATATCTTGAGCCACATATTCCCAACTAGTCTCTTTCTTATAATGTACTCTTGTAGCCTCATAGATACCATTCAGTATGATGTCATGGTCAAGGATTCTTTGCGTCCACTGCCTAGTCATCTATTGTGGTTTCTGTGTCTTGGGTTTTTCAAGATATATCTCGAACTACAGCTTCCCAACTAGTCCCAGAGTAATGATGTACTCGAGTAGTAAAGATGTTTTCCAATAGCCTCATACATAACATCCTGTATGATGTCATGGTCAGGGATTCTTTGTGTCCACTGCCTGGTCATCTATTGTGCTTTCTGTGTGTTGTGTTGTTTAAGATATCTCTCGAACTACAGCTTCTCAACTAGTCCTAGAGTAATGATACACTTCAGTAGTAATGGTGTCCTCCAATAGCATCATACATAACATCCTGTATGATGTCATGGTCAAGGATTCTTTGCGTCCACTCCCTAGTCATCTATTGTGCTTTCTTTGTCTTGGGTTGTTTGAGATATATCTCGAATTACAGCTTCCCAGCTATCCCCAGAGTAATTATTTACTTCAGTAGTGATGATCCTCCAGTAGCCTTATCCATACGACCCTGTATGGTGTCATCCTAGTTAACTATTCTGCCTTCTGTGTCTTGGGCTGTTCGAGATACAGGGTGTTTTATAATATATTCGCAGGATTTCAGGATGTGACAGCTCGTCAAAAAATATGAAAAAAAGTTTCTATCAACTTACCCTCTAAAATGCACAATTTTCAAGATACAGGGTGTTGAAATTGAAAAAAAAAATCGTTTTTTGCAAATATCTTTGAAACCTTTCATCGTACAAAAAACAGCTTCCGTGAGAATATTCTAAACATAATAAGTAGAGGTACGATTTCTGAGACGCCCATTTGAACCGCCAATGTTGTCTACACAAAAGAGGTACATTTGATCATACGCTCTGAGGTCGACCGTTTTCGAGAAAAAGCAACTTTTATGTTGAAAAATATGGTCTTTACTAACTGTCACCTTTTTTTTTCATACGTCAAAAACTTCAGGTTAACAATTTGAAATTATTTTCGGAACCACTGAACCCGAAAATTTTTTAAAATAACTCAATACCGAATACACTAATCCCACTTCGATTTTTTCTCTCAGTTTCAACACCATGTATCTCAAAACTAGTGTGATTTAGATGGTTAGTTAACAGTTTTTTTTTTCAGATTTTTGGACGATCTATATGACATCCTGAAATCCTGCGCATTTATTATGAAACACCCTGTATATCTCGAGCTACAGTCTCCCAGAGTAATGATGTACTCCAGTAGTAATGATGTCCTCCAGTGGTGTTGATGTCCTCCAGTAGCCTCATTCATACCATCCTGTATGATGTCTTGGGTTGTTCAAGATATATCTCGAACTACAGCTTCCCAACTAGTCCCAGAGTAATGATGTACTTCAGTAGTAATGGTGTCCTCCAATAGCCTCATACATAACATCCTGTATGATGTCATGGTCAAGGATTCTTTGCGTCCACTGCCTAGTCATATATTGTGCTTTCTGTGTCTTGGATTTTTCAAAATATATCTCGAACTACAGCTTCCCAACTAGTCTCTGAGTAATGATGTACTCGATTAGTAAAGATGTCCTCCAATAGCCTCATATATAACATCCTGTATGATGTCATGGTCAGGTATTCTTTGCGCCCACTGCCTAGTCATCTTTAGTGCTTTCTGTGTCTTGGGTGGTTCAAGATATATCTTGAACTACAGCTTCCCAACTAGTCCCAGAGTAATGATGTACTCGAGTAGTAATGATGTACTCCAATAGCCTCATACATAACTTCCTGCGTGATGTCAGGGTCAAGGATTATTTGCGTCCACTGCCTAGTCATCTATTGTGCTTTCTGTGTCTTGGGTTGTTCAAGATATATCTCGAACTACAGCTTCCCAACTAGTCTCAGAGTAATGATGTACTCGATTAGTAAAGATGTCCTCCAATAGCCTCATACATAACATCCTGTATGATGTCATGGTCAAGGATTCTGTCCTTTCACTGCCTAGTCATCTATTGTGCTTTCTGTGTCTTGGGTTTTTCAAGATATATCTCGAACTACAGCTTCTCAACGAGTCCCAAAGTAATGATGTACTCGAGTAGTAAAGATGTTTTCCAATAGCCTCATACATAACATCCTGTATGATGTCATGGTAAAGGATTATTTGCGTCCACTGCGTAGTTATCTATTGTGCTTTCTGTGTCTTGGGTTTTTCAAGATATATCTCGAACTACAGCTTCCCAACTAGTCCCAGAGTAATGATGTATTCGAGTAGTAAAGATGTTTCTTCAATAGCCTCATACTAACATCTTGTATGATGTCATGGTCAGGGATTCTTTGCGTCCACTGCCTAGTCATCTTTTGTGCTTTCTGTGTCTTGGGTTGTTCAAGATATATCTCGAACAACAGCTTTCCAACTAGTCCCAGAGTAATGATGTACTCGAGTAGTAAAGATGTCCTCCAATAGCCTCATACATCAAGTCAAGGTCAAGGATTCTTTGCGTCCACTGCCTAATCATCTATTGTGCTTTCTGTTTCTTGGGTTGTTTAAGATATACCTCGAACTACAGCTTCCCAACTAGTCCCAGAGTAATGATGTACTCGAGTAGTATGTCCTCCAATAGCCTCATACATAACATTCTGTATAATGTCATGGTCGAGGATTCTTTGCTTCTACTTCCTAGTTATCTATTGTGCTGTCTGTGTATTGGGCTGTTTAAGATATATCTCGAGCAATATTCTCCCAGAGTAATGATTTACTCCAGTAGTAATGATGTTCTCCAGTAGTAATGATGTTGTCCAGTAGGAATGAAGTCCACCAGTAGCCACATCCATACCATTCTGTGTGATATCATGGTCAAGGATTCTTTGCTTTCATCTCCTAGTTAACAATTGAGCCTTCTGTGTCTTGGATTGTTTGAGATATACCTCGAACCAAAGCTTTCCAACTTTTCCTAGGGTAATGATGTACTCCAGTAGTAATGATGTTGTCCTGTAGGAATGAAGTCCACCAGTAGCCACATCCATACCATTCTGTGTGATATCATGGTCAAGGATTCTTTGCTTTCATCTCCTAGTTATCAATTGAGCCTTCTGTGTCTTGGATTGTTTGAGATATACCTCGAACCAAAGCTTTCCAACTTTTCCTAGGGTAATGATGTACTCCAGTAGTAATGTTGTACACCAGTAGCCTCATCTATACAATGTAATATGATGTCATCGTCAAAGATTCTTTGCGTCCACTTCCTAGTTATGTCCGTGTCTTGAGCTGTTTAAAATATATCTCAAGCTACAGCTTCCCAACTAATCCCAGAGTAATGATGTACTTCAGAAGTAATGATGTTCTCCAGTAGTCTCATTTGTACTATTTGTACATGTACGATGCTCTGGTCATGGATCTTTTGCTTCTACTTTCAAGGGCTGGCATTCTGTAACTAGGTATGTAGAAATCCCATTCTTCCCCCGCTGCAGAATCAACAGCACTCCGGGGTCGAAAAGAAGAGCACACAATGGTTTGGAAGGGTACTGAGCAAGTGCGTTTCGTCAAAACACGAAAAGGTGCAAGGGAAAAATCTCCGAATATCCATTGAACTTAGTTCACAGGAATTAGACCTAAGCAAATCCCAACATTGCAAAAAAATACATGGAAAGTCCAGATCGCATGACCGGAACCATAGAAAATTAAAACTTGTGAACGGAAAGGCCTAGTGACTCGAATTGTTCAGGATAGGTGTGGCTCTCGAATTTCGCGTTCATCAATGAGCGAAATTAGACTAAGGGTTCCGTAAATATGGTAGTTTGAAATTTAGTTTTCTTGATAATTTCAAAACTACGGATTCGATCGTGATGAAATTCTGTATTTCAATGGAGAATGATATATTCAAGCTACATTTTCTCCAGATAGCATGATCAGAACCATAGAAAATTATAATTCTGGAATGGACAGGCCTAGGTACTTGAAATTTGCAGGATATGTGTGCATCTTGAATGTCGCGGGCGCTTATATCAATAAGCAGAATTACAATAGGGGTTCCGTAAATTTATTTTTTTCCTGATAATTTCGAAACAACTGATTGGATTGGAATGACATTTTGCACATAAATGAAGAATAATGTTTTCAAAGAACGTGTGAAATTTTGTCCAGATCGCATGTCCGAAACCATAGATACCGTAGAAAATTCTAGCGAATTATCGAAAGCAAAATTGGTCACTTCGCACTGACGTAAAGTATGGAGTTTCGCTTTACTTTGAAATTTTTGTCAAAAATGTATTCAAGTGCTTTCTAAAACCGGAAAATGCGAATTTATCTACAAGGAGCATGAACGAGCGCTTAAAAGCTTCTGACTTCACGGCCGTGCTTTTTATAATTTTTAGTTTGATCTTTATCGGAAACCAACATTCGCAAATTATTAATGGAATACCTGTTACCTTCATAATATCAAAATTCTGTTGAGAAATCTGAAACTTAAAAATTAATTCTTGTTCAATATTCCTGGGCTTGCCAAAAATAGAACCCCAATTCGGGGGTAGCCCGTAGCCATTTTTCACTGGTTGTTTATGTTCCCCATTCTTCTTACGTGCGATGTGTCAGAAGTGCCTTAAAGACGTGATGAACCCATCCGTTACCCCGAAGTCCGAATAATGAAGGCAGGGTTGCCAGTCCGATTTTTATGTCATCAGTAGATACCTTGTCAAAAATTCAGTAGATTTCAGTAGATTCATTTTATGCTCTTCAAATTTCAGGAATGGATAATGAAATGAACCTATGACGCCAAAAAATTATATATTTTCATTGAAAAAAAAAGTTACCTATTTTCAACAAAATAAAAAACGAACGTTTTTATAAAAAAAAATAAAAATATAACCTATTCTCAATTTCAAATCATGAATATCACAAAATGAAGTTGAATAGGAACTTGTACTTAACAGATTCGACTAAATAAAAAAGAGGAACAAATAGAAAAAAAAACAACAAATCCAATAAATGAAACGGAACAAACGGTTATTGGAGAGGTATATGAAGAATTTAATTTAATCTGAATTACGTATCTTATCGTCTTATCCTTATAACCGCCGATAACCGGTGATTCCCCGGATTCCCCGCGTGGTGATGTGACATTACCAACATATCCAGCGCTTAGATGCATTCTATTTCATAATCAGTTGCGCCCGAAATTTTTTTCAAACAGAACGTGCTGAAATATCACGAAAGATATTAATAATAAAAGGTAATAATAATAAATAAGTGTTCAATTTTTTTTCAGTAGATTATGAAATGTTTCAGTAGATCAGTAGATCAACATGCAAATCAGTAGATCTACTGAGACTGCGGTTTCCCACGTGCTAATAGGGGCGCGGAGCGTAACGTCATTATCCCCTTCAACATGTGATATGTGATGGGATGGGGATGAAAAACGAGATCATCATTACGGTATGCTTCCATTTGATGATACTTCGCGTCTTGATTGGGGCCAGGTCATTAGTCTATGCCAAATGTGTTCCATTATAGATCAAGCTGATGAACCGACAGGATTGGAGAACAGAAAATGTAATGAAAAAATATTGTTGTTTAAAGACTTCTTGTGGAGTTAATAAGAAGATATTTCTGGTTGAATAAATATCAAAAATAAACAATTGAAAGTAAAAAGTAAGTTTCAATAATTATTTTTTGGAAAGTAATTTCAGCCTAAATTTTCGCAGACAGGTTCAGTCGAATAATCTTAAAAGAATTTCATTTCTTTCAGTTGATAGATTTTCTAAATTGTTGGTCGCGTAAACCTTTATGGCTACAACTAACTATGTACGAAGTTTCGATTTGATCGAGTTGGTATTTTCCAAATTATTGGTTCTCGAACTAAACGCAACCAAAAAAATTTAAATTTAGGAACGACGACGGAAGAGCTGGACGGACAAAATTGATTTTGTTCATTCTCGAATCAATATTCAAAGATTGAAGAAAGAGATTTGGGCAAAATTATAGTTAAATGTTTGATGTTTGTAAAAACAAGGTCTTGAAAATTGGTTGATATTCAGGTGCTAATACGACGCTAGCGTCATATTTCCGAAGCAAAATTCATTCATAAATTGCTTTATTGTGGATTGTCTTCTGGAATAAATATAAATTTCTTTTTGAGAATGAGTTAAGATATTTTATGAACGCCTATTATAGATGAAGGAAATGAAGTGATAAGCAGAAGACCTAACCTAATTTGAAATAACCTAACCTTTCTGTGAAATTGGTAGCATTTTTCGTTTTTCATTCCCCTCACAAAACTCTAAGTGGGTTGCGAAAGGAACGTTCAGGAGTGCACTGTTATATGCTGTTGGAAGAAGAGGAAATGGAGTTGGGATATCTGATTATTTTCCAATTGGCTTCTGTGAGAGGTTTTCAAGGAATAAGTTCAGGGTCCTTTATTCCAATCGATATTTTGATTAATTTTTTTATTCAAATTCCACATATATGTATAAATTATCCATTATTGTCTATACCGTCATCCCCAACTTGGTTATACATATTGACAGTGTAATCTGTCACGGTAGGTTAAAATTTCTATCAATTTTGTGGGTTGATGAAGGTCCAAATGAGAAATGGTTTCGTCTAGTGGCTTCAACGTTGAACATGTGTCACCGTGTATAAACAACTTGACTTCTATAATTTGTGCCCAAAACAGACCGCGTTTCCGTTAATGTGGCAAACATTCGAAACGATCCATATGGCATCCAATTCAGTCTGAGATTTCGGTCTTGAAATAGTACAAAAGAACATTGGGTTGTTCGTTGTTTTAGAAATATTTATATTGTATACAAGTAGTTTTTTGGGCGTTGAACCGCCTGAAAATATTCCAAAAACATATTCAATCTCAAGTTATGAGTTCGACGATAACTGAAATCAAATTAGTATTTGAATATATCACGTGATAAAGCGGATGTGGAGTGATTATGAGGTTTGAAAGTCATTCTTAATTTTTTTTTCAATGGTAACTGTTGATTACATTTAACTACATGTATCCCATTCAACTGGAAAATACTACTATTTTAATGGTTTATAAAGTGTGTTTTCCTAAAGCACAGTACCTAAGGGTTTTTCTGATTCCTCAAAGATAATATACCGTTATACCTGGATTACACTCAGCCACTTCCACTGCTACTCGCGCTGCCCAAAATATTTCCCGAAATACTTCTGGGGCAGTTTCAGGGGCAGTGAGTATTCACACTATGCTTCATTTGACTTCCGCATGAAAAACCGCCAAAGTAGGGATTGTACGGCAGCGCGAGTAGCAGTAGTAGAAGCATGAGAAGTGAAGTGATTACATTCTTGCTGCTTTCCCTTCTCACTTCCCTGCTCACTGCAGCTGAGTGTAATCCAGGTATTAGAATCGTACGGCAGGATTCGGAATGATTTGAACAGAATAAAACAAGGGCTAGTGGCAATTATTGGGATTTATGGCAAAGTGTATTGTCACGTTAACTGCAACACTACATATTATGTACATGTTATTATACAAGCAGAAAACAAATTTCTTTCTCTGTCGGTGAAAAGGTAGCCTTGAAGCACTCGCAGAATGCCATCAAAGATTGAAGTTGGCAAGTGGCGTGATCCATAGAGTTATGTGCTCTTCACTGGCGAGTGCGGATATGGAAGTTTCTACATCTTTTTCTAGGAGGAACAATTATGGTATGGGCTAGAATTTGTTTGGATTTTTGAACAGACATATTGGTAACTACTGCCTGTTAACATGAACGCACAAAGATATATATCCGTGTGGTCATTTGCGAAGTGGTTCACCTATTTCACACAGCTTTTGGAAGAAATTTTGTTTTCCTCCACCTCGAAGATCCCCGCCGGTGGTTTCTTCGAGAGAAAATCAGCGTATTTCAGAGATCCCCTGACCTCAATTCTATAAGGAACGCTTGGAATCAGCTCCAAGGAGCTCCGCTTGCCCACCACCCACGGCTTGAATCTCTCGAGCAGCTAAGAGGTCCCCTACTAAAACTTCGGCAATACATTGCATAGGATGTTCTCAATAACTTTGTAGATGGCATGTAGGGAAGATGCCAGACCGTTAATTCAATACATGGTGGTCACACATCGTATTGAAGATTGATATAACTATCAATTACAAGGTGTTTTTTAAGGTGAGGCTTTCTTTGACAGGTTCTAGAATTCTGACGAGATCATTTCGCCGGAAGTTGATGATATAAAATATTCAATTTGAAAAAAGTGCAAAAAATCTTAGGCATCAAGATCTTGAGACGACTGTGGATCGTGTTATCTCTCTGTTAGGAAGATCTGTCATGAATCACGGTGCCATATGCATTCCAGCAAGTGAATAAAGTGCTGGAATTTATCGCAAATTTGTATATTCTCTTTCAACTTTCATCAGGATATTTTTCTTGAACGGTATCATTCTTAAAGTTCAAACTGAGGAGAGGAAACATTACTGATTGAAAAGATCCTATACAAAAATGTTGGGATGTTCACAGTCTCACTGATAAAATTGATCCCAATTGTTTACAGAAATTGTTCGACATGGTTACCCTTTGTTTGATGTTCACAAAGTCTGGCCTGGCGTTATAACGAATTATTACATCTAGAAACTATCATAAAAGTTTGCTCACGAATAATGTCACAAGCATTTTCAATGGGTGGTTTTAGTTTTTCAACACAATTCATCTCACCGTTACTGTACACTAATGTTTTCAAATGACCCCAAAAAAAGAAATCACAGAGGTTGAGATCCAGGGAATGTGCAGGCCAAGAAATCGACTCACCATGTTCTATCCACCTATTGGACATTGTCGCCTTAGGAAGCATATGATGAGAATGAGCTTAACAGAAACAGACGAGTGTAGATTCTGTGTTGAGGAGGAGGAGACTCCTGTTCACCTGGTTACAGAATGCCTCGCCATTGCAAACCAACGCAAAGAATGTCTTGGACAAGAGAATTACAGGAGGAATGAGGATCTAACCTCCTTGAAGCCCTTTCAGATACTGGAGTTCATTGGAGCTCTGGAGCTGGAGGGCGAGCTGTAGGTAGCGCATTTGCGAATACGACTCTGATGGGGGGCACAATAGACCTTGAGGTCGCAGTGGAACGTAACCACCTTCCTAACTATAACTATAACTAACTATCCACCTATTGAAAAGTCACAAAAACCATACGCTCTGTCAGATTATTTCCCGTAAACTAAACGCATTTGATAAACACTTTTCGATCCCAATACATACCGTCAGATACAGACTGGAAATTTCTCAGTTTCGCGTGTAACTTTGAATAGTTCTAGCACCTGTCGAAAACAAACCCTCACCTTTGAAATACTCTGAATCAGAAGCTACTCATTTACCTCTGAAGAGCCGTATAATTATAGCATAAGAAAAATGCAGTAGAAATAATGGACCATTGCGAAATGTATCATTCAAGTACCCCTCCTTGAATTGAGAGATCCGAAGGATAGGTTCGGAAAAAGACATGTTGAGTTAATATCCTTCGTATAACGTTAATAAATTAAACCTAGGTCCACAAAAACTCGACGTACCGATTTCTCTCCAAATGAGCCCATAACGTCCCACCCACACAATCGATATTCGTTTCCCAAAGTTTCTCGACTCGGAACGAAATTCAGACGAGTTCATTTCGAGTCTCGGTCGTAAAAGCAAGCCGATTCTAAACCCTAGTCTATCTTGTCTCACTTTACGATCAAATCTCTATCAGTTATTTCCTCCGTTTCTCTGTAAAAGGAGTTATATTGTCGGCGCAAGATAACCTCTCTACCTACTCAGTCAATTACATAATCAAATTAATGCCTTTACTTCTTTATTTAGAGACTGACAAACGAGAGCCTGAATCGGAATGGTCCTATTTTAATGAAAAAAGATAGGCAGAGATTGAAGATTGACCAACAAGGAAAAACGAACGATTGGAATTACCCGATGTCTCGGTTGAAATTACTAACTTTTTCTGCTAGGATTTTCGATTCGTATAGCGAATCGATTCGAATAACTAGTCACTTTGTTTTAATGGCTCACATACTGGGAAGATTAAGATCTTACTTCAGAACGGAGTCGGCGAATCAATGATCTCTGAATATTTAGAACGCAAAAACTGACAATTCAAAGCTCGAGAGTAAGAAATTTCGATGTTCGTGGGGGTAATAGTCTAGCAATATTCCACTAGTCTGTGGAAATCATCCTCATTCAGTTCGAACCATTCCAATTTTGTGAGGATTGTAGAGCCAATGGTTGAGTAATTATTAGCAGGGATAAGTTCCATGAAACGCCAAAATGCCATAAGCCCATTGGTGTTCGGAAAAGGGCGTCAGCATCAACCCAACCAAAACGTTAATAGTTCCATCCAGACGCTGGGAAATAGCCGAATTTACTGGTATAGTATAGAAGGGATACAAATCGAGCCCAAAACTGAAACTGATTACCGCACTCTCTATAAGATACTTGGGGGAAAAAATGAAGAATTCCACACTGAAAAAACTGAAGGTAGTACTCCAAGGAGTACTTATTGAATCCAATGAAGATGGAATAAAGGAAGATTTCACAAGGCAAAGTTACCGGGTGACTAAAGTAACCAGAATGAAAGGAAAGAAGGGATTTCCAACCCACCTTATACTTGTGGAGATTGATAAAGCTTACAAGGCAATCTTCACAAAATTAGAAAAATGCTGTAGAATATCAATCACAGTCGAAAGTTTGAGGATCAAAACAGGGGTAATCCAATTTTACCGCTCCCCAAAGATAACGTATGGCAGTTACTTGCAGAAGAAAGAAGGAAGGAATTGGCCAAGACAGAAGAGGCCAAAGTAAAAAGAACTCAGAAAGTTCCTGAGAAAAAAGGAAGAGAAAAAGCATAAACCACCTGATGCACCCAAGCAAAAATCAAAAGACGAAGATGAATTAGCCGTCATTCTAGGAAGAATGACTCTATCGTTGTGTTCAAAAAACGCGACCATAGAACAAAAAATCTCCCTCATAGAAGAGTGGGACAAATTTATAAGACTATTTCAATTATTGAGTTTTGGAACGCAAAGACAGGAACTAACACTCTTTTTGAGAAAAGGGGTAAGTGTGAAAACACGCGAAGGCGAAATTAACATTTATTCTGTCTAGAGGCCCCCGTAAAATAACCTAGAAGAAAGGGATATCACAGCCTTCTACCAGAACAGAAGACCAACCATAGTAGCAGGAGACTTGAATGCAAAACACCAAGACTGGAACAGCAGAAGAGGGAACAACACTAAAAAAATAATCGACAAACATAATTTACTAGTTGTCGGCCCAGATGACCCTCCTTACATACAAGTCGCAACAGAAACGACGGATGTCCTGGATATAGCAATAATGAAAAACGCGAGGAAAAATTACGGAATAGAAACCAAGATGGATCTATCATCGGATCATTGCCCTGTGATCCTGACTTTGGAAATAAAAACTGACAGATCACCAATAGGAAAACAATGAAATGAAAGAAATTCAAAGGAGTATTCAAACCCAGATGTTTGAAGATTAACAACGAAGAAGAAATAGATAAAGCAATCGAAGATCTGGAGAGAAGAATTATCGTTGCCCAAAACTGTGCCTGTAGACATGCAAATTTCACTAGAGAAAAAAGGAAAGCCGAGAAACATTATAGACGAACACTACATCCAAATGACAAAATTATACTAAATAAACTATCCAACGAGATGAAAGCCAGAGTCCGTGAATTATTTACGGAAGAATGGAACAAAAAGCTGAAGAATCTAGATGCAGAAGATCGATCCTTATGGCAAATGGCATCAGCATTAACCTGGAAGAAAACGAAAACAAAGACTCCGAAACTGATAAAAGGAAGTCAAACAGCAATTACGAATGAAGAAAAAGCTGAAATGTTCGCCGACTCGCTGGAGCAACAATTCAAGTTTAACAAGTCAGTAGAAGAAATTGGGAATATACCAGCGTCCGACCTCTATGGAACAAAAGGAGTATTTAATGAACTAACCAGAGAGGAAATGAAAGAAGTTATTGGACAACTGGAAAACAGAAAGGCCTCCGGAAGCGACGGAATCCAAAATCAGGCTATGAAGAACCTACCAGATGAAGCGCAGGAAGAAATAGCAGAAATTGCCAGGGCTATGCTACAAACAGGACATAACCCTGAAAAATTAAAGACGTCTGACACAATACTGATATGGAAAGAAGGGGAAAAGGACAACCAACTATAGACCTATAAGCCCCTTCCTGCACTGAGCAAAGTGATAGAGTAAGTGATATACACAAGAATAGCAGATTTTGTGAAAATCAAGAAAATAATTCCAGATCACAAGTTCGGTTTCCGCACGAAACATTCGACAGTACTCCAACTGGTCAGATTAAGAGAAGGTATAAAAGGAAAAATAAACCTATCTACAGACATCGGAGCCGTTTTCCTGGATATTGAAAAGGCATTTGATAAGATGTGGCACCAAGGTCTCATATATCAACAAGATGAAGATATGGAAGTTTCCAGCCGAACTGACTAGATTGATACGAGCATACTTAAAGGATAGAAAATTAAAAATCAACATAGATAGTACGAGGTCTACCACCAGGAAAATTGAAGCCGGCGTACCACAAGGATCGGCTCTAGGACCGTTGCTGTTCGACATATTAAATATCTCGGACATACCAAAAATGGGAAGGTGTGAGATTGACCAGTTTGCAGACTACACTTCTGTATACTACTCCAGCAGAATGAGGAAATCCATAACGAAGAAACTCCAGATAGAAGTAGACAGACTGATGAGCTATTTCAAGAAATGGAGGTTCAAGATAAATGCGAAGAAAACAGTTGCCATAAACTTTGGCGGCACAAATTTGAAGAAGGAAAAAGTAGAAAACGTCATGATAGAAAACCAAGACTAGGAGGATGAAGCAAAATATCTGGGCGTGACCCTAGACGAAAAGCTGAAATTCAACAAACAAATGCAACAGATCAAAATGAAGACTAGGCAACAGCAAACCTACGTTGGTGAACAAGATGAAGATGATTAAGACAGAGCTAATAACAAGCATAACGTATGCAGGAGTAGTCTGGTTCAATGTCGGTAGTAGCAAAAAGAAATATCTACAAAGTACACTGAATAAAATAATGAGGATAGCTGAGTAGGTGCACCATGGTACGTAAGCAAT
The DNA here is from genome assembly GCA_963966015.1 of Aphidecta obliterata. Classification (NCBI taxonomy): domain Eukaryota; kingdom Metazoa; phylum Arthropoda; class Insecta; order Coleoptera; family Coccinellidae; genus Aphidecta; species Aphidecta obliterata. The sequence goes on from OZ014428.1 coordinate 9,143,327, forward strand.
ATACAAATAAGAGAAGATTTGAAAATACCAACAATCGAGGAAATAATTGACAAACAAACCAAGAAGACAATCGAAACGATGAAAGAAGAGGAAAACAAAGAAATAACAAGGATGGTAATGATACCAATCACAACCACAGACAAGAGGAAATACCTCTTGCAAAGAAGCTAATGACGGATAGCAAAGAACCATCCAGAAGAGAGGAGGACCACTCCAAGTAATCTATAGAAGGAAAAAGGAAAAAATTTTATTGGAAGCGAAGGGAAGTAAATTCCAGTCCTTTCCAAAACCAGGATCTATGGCTGAAGGTACTAGTTAGAGTTAGAGCTGAATAAACACAGTCAAGTGCTGAAAAATGCATTGAGAGACCTGAGAACAGACAGATGGAACCAAAGGGTTAGAGAGCTGAACACCATAGACCACTATGCATGAAAGATGCAAGAGTGCTTACGACGCGAGAAAACCGAAATTCCTCCTTTACACGGAGCAAATGGGATGGTCTATTCAAAGCTTGAGAAAGCCGAAGCACTGCTCGACGCAAAAGAAAGAGAAGCCAGAATCAACTACAGAGAAGACGATGACAATGAAGAATTAGAAGAAGAAGTCGAAGGAAATGAAGAAATGATGTTGGAACCTCCGGAAGGTGATACCATTCCAAACCCAACAACATCAACGGAGATTAAAGAAATCATCAAGAATTGAAAATCAGGCAAGCTCCAGGGAAAGACAAAGTAACAGACTTTATGTTACGGAAAATGCTCAGAAAAGGATTAGAAGCGCTTACCAATATAGCAAACAGCAGAAGTAATTGCGTTCAATAAGCCAGGAAAAGATAAAAAATTCCCACAAAACTACAGACCGATAAGTCTACTGCCATCACTTGGAAAAATTGTTGAGAGAGTCATTGCAAAAAGACACAATGAAGAAACAGAAGCGCTGAATCTGATACCGCCGGAATAATTTGGATTCAGAGGAAATCATTTCACAGAAATTCAACTGTTAAGTTTGGCACGAAGTACTTGCCTACAAGACGATAGCAGGCTACACTACCAAAGTCTGCAAGATAATAAGAAACTACCTGAATAACAGGAATTTTAAGTCAAAATAGACGACACATTATCTTCAACCAGACAAGTAGAAGCAGGAGTGCCCTAAGGATCAATCTAGGACCTCCACTCTACAACATATATATCTACGATATTCCTAAAAACCCAAGAAATCTTCTAGGTCTTTATGCAGACGACACGGGAATAGCCTTCAGATATCGACGACCAGATGTCTCACACAGAAGACTGCAAGAAGCACTAGAAGATTCAGAAGAATGGTTCATTCAATAGAAAATTCAAATAAATAGCAAAAAGAGCGAAGCTATACTACTATAGAAGCGGAGACTTGAAATTAATTCCAACCTAAGGGTAGATTGAGAAGAGATAAAATGGGAAAATGAACTCAAATATCTAGGAGTAAAACTTGATAAAGGGCTTACATGGATATGCAGTGAATAAAACAAACTCAGCAATGAGTATACTTTACCCACTGCTAGGACGAAGGAGCCAAATGAGCCAAAGCACGAAGCTACGAATGATCAAGTCAATTGCAAGATTTCAATAACATATGGCTCTGCGCCATGGGGCCATGCAGCCAATAGCCATATGAAGAAGATTGAAGCAACAGAAAATGAACTGCTTAGAGCAGCAATGAATATGCAGTGGTTCGTAAGAAACAAACAAATCTACAGAGACTTAGAATGGGAAACTTTCGAAGATTTCCTAAAAAAGAAGGCCAAAATGATGAGCCAAGAAGACTAGTTGACTACAACCAGTACAACCCCGCAGAAAATGTACTTAGGATACCTACCTATCACAAAGAGATCAACTACGTAGAAACAGAAATTGAGTAAACTCAATTTCAAATATCAAGAAGAAGAGACTCTCCTATGAAAATCATAGGTAACACAATTATCGCACGACAAAGATCGTGGAAGAGATACAAACAAGGAGAGTCAAAAGGTTGATAGGTAATAAATGCCCAGAATTTAAAACAGCAGGTCTGGTTTAGTTAGAGTAGGTAGTGCTTCACACGAAGTCTCACACTGTTCTATCTATTGAAGATCCAAAAAGTATTTGGATCTCAGTAAGAACAAGTTACGTCTACTCACTGGCTTCCTCACAGGACATTGTCGCCTTAGGAAGCATATGATGAGAATGAGCTTGACAGAAACAGACGAGTGTAGATTCTGTGGTGAAGAGGAGGAGACTCCTGTTCACCTGGTTACAGAATGCCTCGCCATTGCAAACCAGCGCAAAGAATGTCTTGGACAAGAGAATTACAGGAGGAATGAGGATCTAACCTCCTTGAAGCCCTCTCAGATACTGGAGTTCATTGGAGCTCTGGAGCTGGAGGGCGAGCTGTAGGTAGCGCATTTGCGAATACGGCTCTGATGGGGGGCACAATAGACCTTGAGGTCGCAGTGGAACGTAACCCCTTCCTAACTATAACTATAACTATAACTATCTATTGGAGATAGTTTCGTCCCTGACGATTCCCCCTGACTAAAGAGAGTCATTGCAAATACACTCAATGAAGGAACAGAAGAGCTGAATCTGATACCATTGAAACAATTTGGATTCAGAAGAAATAATTCCACAAATAATCCTTCAACTAGGATCACTGAAGGATTTCAGAAGAAACCAGCCGAAGGATTAGTGCTATCAGATGTCGAGAGAAACATTAGGGAAGGCACTGTCACTGAGGGATGAGCAAAAAATTCCAGGGTTTATGAGCGCGTGGAGTCCTGTTAGATAGGTATATTCAACAAATGAGAAACAAATTCCAAGTCGAATAGTAGGCTATAGTAGGCTATCAGCTTCTAAAGCCTTCATTAATGCTTCATCTACAGACAGCCTCGGTTATTTACTAATTTCGAATAATTCACGTGGTGGTAGCCCCTTTTCGTCAAATTTGGGCCAAACATTCGCTCCTGAGAGTCTTAATTGCCTCAATCCGCTTTTATTCCGTGACTTCAACGGCGCCTTTCCCTATACCATCAAACACTTCTGAAAACCGACCGGAGATGCTAAATTGCACGAAGCTTGTTCCTCCTCGTTAAAAAGCATTCATTTATATTAGATGTAAGATTTTTTCTGGACGGCATCGGCATAATTACACACGTCTACGGTCTACGTCCTCGACACGACACAATGTTCTCATTATTCCCGCTCCCTGATTACCTGGGGGACCCCGATTGGCCGTCGCGTCGATCCGTCCGTGGTCCGTTTCATCGACTTCTTCGGGCCCGCAAAGTGAGACATCAAGTTGATGATGCTGGTTTCGTTTCTACCTTAATGATTGGTGCGGCTCGAACGGTCAAGGCATGTTTGTATTTGAAACCCATCATCAAGATAACGATAAGGTGACGTGGTGGATTAATATCCAACTCACGCATTGCTGGGACATCAATTTTTTTTCGATTTCTCGGTCGATTCAAATCACGGCGGTTCTTTGTTCCTTCGGCGCTTAATGACTCATTTTGCAGATTATTAGGATAGAGATATACTTTCTGGTTCGCTATTGGAAATAATCAACCAATATTGACAATTCTAATATAGAACAAAACTGATCAAAAATGGCTTGCTTCATTAGTCTATCTAGAACAAATTTTCTTGTTTCATCATTGTAATTTGATCAAAAATAGTTGAACCAGCTCAATTGAAAAGACAAAATCTCAAGTTATTCGAAGAAATAACGGTACAGGACTTCTGTTATAATTCGATATAGACAAACTCCCCAAATCATCACTTGTAGGCGCACCCTTATTCTGTATCTGATTGAGTCATCTAAGAATTCAACTCTTGACTGATTGCTTGATCAATGAAGCTGAAACACTTCTCAACTCAATCTGAATTAACATATACATTCAATTTGATCTCTTTTGGAGGGAGGAGGGAGGATCAATCAAAGAACTGGTGACTCTCTTCAATTTCGAACGAAGCTCTGGATAGAATCGATTCATTAAACCGGTAACAACAAGAAATTACTATTAGCCGTGAAATTATAGATTCAACCTTCTATTGTGATCTCTTTTTGTTCCGAGCGACTTCTCATGAGAAGTCATTTTTCTTAGAGCTGAAACAAATCGATTTATTCCCGCTTTATTGAGTTATCCCATTTTCTTATTCGGCGATGAAACCAAAACTTCTCGAAGGCGTTAAAATAAATACGGAGTTCATCAATAATCCCGAACGTGCGTGCTGAATTTCGATTTTTATATTCCAGTGACAAATCAGGAAACTGGAAAACCCCCGCGTTGAGTTATTCAAGCGGAGCAACTTGCGGTTTTCAGAAGGATTTGTCAATTAAACATACTGTTGCGGTTGTATGAAGCTGCTTCATGAGAATAAGGAAGAAACTAGAAGATTCCAGAATTCAATGGTGTACTTTTTTGCTGCCAAGCAATGAATACTTGAATATAGCGCATTCCATGCCATGACCTTATGTCTAGGCTATATGAATATATGCGGAACTACCAAGACCTAAACTAGACTCATCGCTGAATTAAATATATTTCCATTCTAGTTCCCATTCCAGACTTTCGGAACACCATTTTCGCCTTCGCTTAAATGGAACCACACCCACAGTGCACTTATACAGGTATATATGCTACTAGAGGCGCATTCATAATCAATTCGCTGGCCGAGTGTCACTTCGATATGCAAGCTGAGCAAGCTGTTCCTTCGACCAGAGTTCCTAGATGTGACCTTTCCAGGAACATATGGCCTGGTCTGAATCGTATAAGAATTAATTGCTCTTCAGATGGAAGTCAGTTGATGAGTGTCCTAGTTGTGGTTGCGGAGAAGCAGAGGAAACGATATAAAATCTCATAAAAAATGGTCCTATACACCTATATAAGAATTTCAGGATAGTTTTAGGGTTTTAAACGTAGTTTCTGTTTCATTTTTGAAATGATGATCAATTTCGAATCGTTTTAACATATAATAAATGATTTTTTTTTGCTCCTGCCTTCTTTTTGAGCGCTCGTACTACTTACACGAGGGCTATATCATTTCGTCACGATGTCAGTATTTATCGAATTTTGAGCTGAAAATGTGCCGTAAGCCCGATAGCTCTCGAACGGAACAACCTAGAGACTTGAAATTTTTAGTGTGGGTTCAGTTCCCGAATGCCTCGGTTAAGTTCGTTAATGGGCCAAATTCCACCAGCGGTTCCGTAAATATGGTCGTTCAAAGTTTTGTTCTGCTGATTCTACAGATTTGATCGAGATGAAATTTTGCATTCAGATGGAGAATGAGGTGTTCAAGCTACATATGAAATTTTGTACAGATCGCATGACCAGAACCATAGAAATCATAGAAAAGTTTTACTTTTGAACGGAAACGCCTAGGAACTTGAAATGTTTAGGATAGGTGTGAATCTCGAATGTCGTGATCACGTTCATCTATCAGAAAAATTATACTAAGGGTTCCGTAAATATGGTCGTTTGAAATTTAGTTTTCTTGATAATTTCAAAACTACAGATTCGATCGTGGCGAAATTTTGTATACTAATGGAAAATGATATATTCGAGCTACATTTCTCCAGATCGCATGACCAGAACCATAGAAACCATAGAAAATCATAACTTTCGAACGGAAAGGCCTAGGGACTTGAAATTTTCAGGATAGGTGTGGATTTGAAATTTCGCGTTCACGTTCATCAATGAGCAGACTTAATCTAGGGGTTCCGTAAATACAGTCGTTGGAAATTTTGTTTTCTCGATAATTCCGAAACTACGTATTCGATCGAGATAAAATTTTGTATTTCAATCGAGAATGATATATTGAAGCAACATTTTGTCCAGATCGCATGACCAGAACCATAGAAACCATAGAAAATTATAACTTCCGAAGGGAACGGCCTGGGAACTTGACATTTGCAGGGTAGGTTTGGATCGCATATGTCGCGGTCACGTTCATCAATGAGCAAAATTAGACTTAGGGGGTTCCGTAAATATGGCCGTTCAAATTATTTTTTTCGTGATACTTTCGAAACTACTGATTGGATTGGAATGAAATTTTGCACATAGCTGAAGAATAATGTATTCAAACTAAGTTTGAGAATTTTTTTGTCAGCTGTCGAAAATTCCTTCAATTGATTTCTAAAACTGGAGACTGCGAATCTACCTACAAGGTGGATGTACGAGCGCTCAAAAGCTCCTGACTTCACGGCAGTGCTTTTATAATTTTTTTTGGAGATTTAGATTTTCGGGTACCTTGGAGAAGTCTCCCGTTTATGAAAATGAAGAGGAAGAAGAATATTCGTTTTTGGTGAATCGAAACTCAAGCTCTGAGCTTCTGAGAGGACTCACAGAGACGTATGAGAGTTGGGAAATAAACGAAAATGAATAAATAATTCGCAATCAATAGGTATGTCAGCTTACACTCAAAGAAATTTTCACAACAGGAATTCTAAAGTTACTTCTATAGGAAATTCTCCCTTATAAGCGACAGCAGGAAGATTTGTTGATTTTACGTGACAATTCCGGTCGTTTAATTCCTGAAGAAATAACAAGTTTAACATTAGTTGATACTATCAAACTGTAGTTCGTCATTTCAACAGGAAAATAATACTTTGAAGAAAACAGGAATTTTCTGTTTAGTTACCTAGTATTTAACTGGAATTTTTTGCATTTCCTATTAAATAAACCAAGGGGTTTAGGGAGTGATTTCCATATGAAGCCGACATTTTTTCCTTGAAATTTTACTGGAAGTTTCCGGTTAATTCTACCGTAGAGCTAATCTGTAATTTTTTGAAATGCTTTTTTTTTAATTATTTTGGTTTTTGACCTTATTGATTGCAATATCCAGTCATCATCTCAAATTTTCAGGACAGTCACAACATCCATGCCGGGATTCGAACCCAGACCTCCGGCACCCTATTCTGGTCCGTAGTCAGGAAGGCTATCGAGGCCTCCTTGTAATAGATTCTGTCTAAAGAGTGACTTGGCAAATAGTCTGGAATCGGGGAGAATTTATATTATACTATATTTATTAGAGAGTATCTTTGAATTATTCTACAGAATAAGTGAGAAACTTATTGAACACCAGTAATGAGAGACTCCATTATGAATATAAAGAATTTTTTTCCCAGATTTCGGACACATTTTAGCGAATTTGATTACGGAATTACTGTCTACAAATGCTAACCCTTTTTCTGTTGTTTTTCAATCGATATTTTATTCCAAACCATATGGTACAACATGGATTAAAATACTTTTAGCTGAACAAGATTTATTCAGGTAGAATAATCTGAATTTCTGCGAGGAATACCAAACATTCCTGTTGAATTCAAAGTGTCCATACTGTTAGTTGTACAAATATTGTTGGCTTATACTTACAAATTATTATATTTCACTAGATATTCCTGTAACATTATCGAAATATTCCTTTCACAATAAAAGTACCTGGCCACTGCTATACTTAACGTTTTTCCTGTTCATAGGACTCAAGTCATTTCAACCGGAATCTGCACGTTATGTTGAAGGTACAGATTGTTCTCAGAAAGGTCTTTTCTTGTTGTTTTAACAATAGTTGCGTTCAAACAACAGGAATTCATTTAACCGGAAATACCCGGGATTCGTTTTTTTCAGTGTATTCTGTAAACAAACTCGAAACTAATCATTACACTTCGTCTGTTACAATTTGAGTTGCTTCCATTGTTATAACACAAGAAAACCAATTTCGAAAACACAAGGAACAGAAAGAACGAAAATTCAAACATGATTGGTATCTGTTTAGGTAAAAAGGTGATTTCCCTTTATTTCTTTTTTTTACGTCCGCCCTAAATCAACTTATCTATGACAGATATGCTACAAGCGTAACATCAAAGCGTATGCGTTCAATCCAACTCCGAGTTGCGAATGGTAAATAACGTGCCAAATTGCCACTCGGCCGGCGAATCGATTACGAACGCAGCTTCACTGTGCTCAAATTCGATGGTCGCCAGCATGACGGCAAGTGTGTTACAAGGGTAAAAACATAGTGAAGCATCGCATCAAGACTCGCCTCAAGCATCGCATCAAGACTCGCCTCAAGCATCGCATCAAGACTCGCCTCAAGCATCGCTTCAATTCTGGCATCAGAGGGCACATAGTGGGGCATCTATGAAAGCAGTTGTGAACATTATGAATCAACACAAGCTCGCCCTCCAGCTCCAGAGCTCCAATGAACTCCAGTATCTGAGAGGGTTTCAAGGAGGTTAGATCCTCATTCCTTCTGTAATTTTCTTGTCCAAGAAATTTTTTGCGCTGGTTTGAAATGGCGAGGCGTTCTGTAACCAGGTGAACAGGAGTCTCTTCCTCTTCACCACAGAATCTACACTCGTCTGTTTCTGTTGAGCTCATTCTCATCATATGCTTCCTGAGGCGACAATGTCCTGTGAGGAAGCCAGTGAGTAGGCGTAACTTGTTCTTACTGAGATCCAAATACTTTTTGAATCTTAAACTTTCAATGTTCCGAATGAACTTTTTAGAGTGATCCATTCCTGGAAGGTTCCTCCAGAGTGCTTCTCTTTCAGTCTCTTCCTTCTCCAGAAACTCTTTCTCCCTCCCCGTGGGAGCGCGCCTGGCAGCTTGACTATCCGAGTGGATCACAATGTCACACCCTTGATAGTTTCTTTCCAGGTTTATATCTATGCATCTTTCGATTGCAGGTATTTCTGCCTGAAATCGAACTAAAGAACAATAACTGTACAAAACAAAGTGTTCGGCTAACAATCGATTTTTTTTTACTTAAAGAAGACGTGTAGTCAGTTGTGGGATGATTGGCCGCCTCGGGATTGTTATTACGGAAATCAATCATTCAGGACAGCTTTATAACTCGACTTCAAGCCAAAATAGCACCTAGATAAATTACCTTCGAAAATTTTCTAAGTAATTACTGAGATGTAGGTTCCATATTTATATCCAATTATTTATCTATAGTGTATAGTCGATGATCCACTCGGCCCCTAATAGACGATATTAGTTGTTCACGATGCTATTGAATCCCAGGCTCGATACGACCAAGGCATACGGGGAATCGAAATGGTGATGGTTGAAAAGAAAGAAGGTAATCACGTCGTCACGTTCTGGAAATATATTGTGGAGGAACTAGCATAATTGATGTGTATTATTTGGTGTTCTCTTTTCCCCCTAATGATAGTTATTCTGTTCGTGGAAACGTGAAATAAAAAAAAATCATACCATACCTGCAAGTTCTTGGAGAAGAGGAGATTCTAGACAACTAGAAATGTTAGAGCAATAGAAATAATGGGACTGTGTGACATAATGATTTATTCGCTTATGTAGCTACATGACCTTCCGTCAGTCGATCCAATGTACACATAATGAAAAATGTACGTGAATATAATGAAAATCAGCACTATAGTGTATTCGGGCATTAATTTTCAACCAATGCTTAGGATCATTGAAATGGTGTATTGTTATTGATTTTATTGTCTGATGTTCAAGTCTATCGATGCACCTGGGCTTTCATTTCATCACCAAAATATGAATGCGGTAAACATTGTATTAATGGTTCGATGGTTCCATCTTACGCATTGGAAATAATTCAACAAATGAAAGAAGGCCTTTTCGTGTCTTTTTTAAATTTAATTATTAAAGGTTGCTACACATGTGAAAGATTTATTTTTAGCGCTCGTTCTACTTACACGAAGGCTATATCATTTCGTCACGATGTCTGTATTTTTCGAATTTTGAGCCGAAAATGGTCTCAATCGACTATGTTCGAGTCACTGATGACGAATCCATCGGAAAATTCGAGAATGTCCGTCCGGCCGTCCGTCCGTCCGTAAGCACGATAACTCTCGAACGGAACAACATAGACACTTGAAATTTTGAGTGTAGGTTTAGATCTCAAATGCCTCGGTTGAGTTCGTTAATGGGCAGAATTCCACCAGGGGTTCTGTAAATATGGCCGCTCAAAATTTTGTTCTCCTGATTACTTCGAAACTACAAATTCGATCGAGATGAAATTTTCAGCTCAAATGGAGAAAGAGGTGTTCGAGATACATCTGAAATTTTGTCCTTATCGCGTTACCAGAACCATAGAAACCATAGAAAATTGTAGCTTTTGAACGGAAACGCCTAGGGACTTGAAATTTTCAGGATAGGTGTGAATCTCGAATGTCGTAATGACGTTCATTTATGAGCAAAATTATACTAGGGGTTCCGTAAAAACGGTCGTTTGAAATTTAGTTTTCTTGATAATTTCGAAACTACGGATTCGATCGAGACAAAATTCTGTATTTCAATGGAGAATGATATTTCCAAGCCACATTTCGTCCAGATCGCATGACCAGAACCATAGAAACCATGGAAAATCATAACTTTCGAACGGAAACGCCTAGGGACTCGAAATTTTCTGGATAGGTTTGGATCGCGAATGTCGAGGTCAAGATCAAATTTTTCATCAATGTCTCTTACATCACATTCATATACATATGACCAGTTCTGTTGAGATAATAATTTTTTAAGATTGTTGAGGTTTTTCTCAGATAATGCTCTTTTGAATGTATAGATGTTAGTTTTGTTGATGGAGAAAGATATTTTCTGTGCATAGTTGTGTGATATATGAATTTGTATAATAATAATAACAGATCTTTATTTCAAAACAATTCCAGTCAACAACATAGAAGAGAAATGAAACAGTGTCAAAAACAAAAAAACCATACTATGCCTCAAATTCATCCATACTATATGCTATATGGTTCCATATCTAATAAGAAACTGAATATTTTTTTCTTGAAAAATTAAGGATTATCAATTTTCTGAATTTCTTGTGGCAACTAATTGAAAAATTTCAAACACCTATATTCTACTTGCTTTTGAGTAGTTGCAAGATTATTTTTAGGCAAATTATTTGATGAAGTTCTAGTATCGTAATGAGTTTTAAGATTAAGATATTCTGGAAATAAATCCTGGTGTTTGAACAAAAATATTGAACATTCTTGAACATACAGTGCACATATAGTCAAAATCCCATTCTTTTTGAAATATCCCCTACATGAATCCCTAAACTTTAAATTGTTCATGATTCTAACTGCATTTTTCTGAAAAATAAACAATGTCGAAAGATTTCCTGTCCCATAGAATACTATACCAAATCTCATTTTAGCCTCTATGGTTGCGTGGTAAATTGTCTTCAATACTTTGGAATCAAGATACTTAGCCACCACTCTGAAAGCATAGATGGATGTAGCTATTTTATTACGTAGATGTTCTAGGTGCTCTTTCCAGTTTAATTCTTCATCTATGTGAACTCCTAAAAATTTCGTACTGCTGGAGATCTTATATATAGTAGTGTCCAGGTTTACATTTTCAGGGATCTCCTCCCATCTAGAGTTTGGAGGATGGAAGGCAACCAATTTCGTTTTGTTTTTGTTCAGTACCATGTTGTTTTGAATGAACCAATTATCTGCATCTTCGAGCACTTCCCCTATTAGTTTTTCCAGATCCGACCACAGGGAATCTATAACAAGGAGATTTTTATCATCCACATAGCCCTCAAACGCCACTTTGCCTCCATGGCTTTGTACTGCAAATCCAAAATCATTCAAATATATTATGAAAAATAAAGGTCCTGCAATGCTTCCCTGTGGTATACCTAATTTGTGCTTTTCTGTATTTGATGTTATTTTAATATCTCCTGAAATGATTTCCACCAATTGACTGCGCCCTTTGAAGTAAGATTTAACCCACCAAGTGCCGGCCCTCTGATTCCATACTTTACCAATTTTTGCAGCAACCTCTACACGTTCAGGCAGTCATAAGCCTTGGATAAGTCTAGGAACAGTCCCATAGAAAGATCTCCATCCTCGAACGCAGAAGTTATTCTTTTGATGAAATTGAAAATGGCTGTATGTATCGATTTTCCTTTGATGTAACCATGCTGGCTCTCTGAAAATATATTGTTTTTCAGGAAGAATTTCATTACCTGATTGCAAAAAGCTAACTCGAAAATCTTCGAAAAACATGGCAATATGCTTATTGGCCTATAGTTTTCAAAATCATTCATATCCCCTTTCTTCTTATATATTGGTCTAATAATCGCTCTCTTTAGTCTATCTGGGAAAATTCCTTTTTTCATAGAGTTGTTCAACACTGTAAGTATTGGTTCAAAAATTTCTTTTGATGTTTGTTTTATTATGCTATTTGATATATCATCTATGCCACTTGTATGTTTGTTTTTAAAGATTTTATAATGTTTTCTTCAACGCTTATTGTTCTCAAATAAATGGATTCATCGACTTTCATATCATTACTCTCTATTTCATTTCTTTTTGGGATATTATTTGTTAGGTTGAGACCCTGATTGACAAAGAACTTATTCATTTCATTTGATATATTTTGCAAATTGCCCTCAATTGGAAAATTTTTATCTTTATTCTGATTTTTGAAAGTGTTCACCACCGACCAAGTTGCTTTGTTTTTATTATCCGAACTCTCTATAATCTTTTTATAATCTTTTTTTTTATTTTGAATGAGCAAGTTATCATATTCTCGTTTAACTTTGTTGTATGCATCTATGAAACGTCCATAATGTCTACTGCACACAAGCAGAACATCTAACCTGTCTTTTAATTGCTGCTGACTGGAACTGGTTTGCTTGAATTTCTTTTTTCCTACCATGAAGTTCTTGAGAGGACAGGCTTCATTGAAATGCTTCAAAAAGACGTCATGAAATCTGTTGAACTGTTATTGACATTATCTGTGTCACAAAGAAAAGACCAATCCTGATTTTGTAAAAGAGACTTCAGCGCCTTGATATTCTCAGTTGAATATATTTTTTTACATATATACTTTTTCCTATTTTTCTCATGCTTGAAAGTAATTGTCTGAGCTCTGTGGTCAGAGGTATTACTTCTGTGTTAAAGGGGGAGTTTATTTTGACATATATTCCATCTATACATGTTGATGTTGAGTAGGATATTCTAGTGGGTTCAAATATTGTTTGATTGATTCCAAAATCTAGCACTTTATTCATTTGCTGGAATGCATATGGTACCCTGATTCATGGCAGAGATCCTAACAGAGAGATAACACGATCCAGTGTTGTATTGAGATATTGATGCCCAAGAATTTTTGCCCTTTTTTTGGAATTAAATATTTCATATTATCAACTTCCGGCGAAATGATCTCTTTTGCTGAGTTCTAGCACCTGTCGAAAAAAAAGCCTCACCTTAGAAGACACCCTGTATTTAAATATAAAACATGATTCTTCAATTTTAGGCCATGCGCTAACCACTACACTACGACCCTGTTTCCTCTTCAATTGCAAGAAAAAAAGGTTGGATTCCTCAATTTATTGTGTTGCCTGCCGTGTAGGGAAAAGCTCTTCGCTAGTGAATTGCGATGATGAATTTTAGGGTTTGGGATCTTCCAGGTTCTTCTTCATCAACTTGGTAGTGGGCTCAAAATATCTTTGCATTGGAATGAACAAAAATGTATTAATGTCGGGAATAAAAAAAAATTGAATTTATGACATACCTATGTATGAAATTCACGTGATACTATCAGTTCATTAATGAATTCCATAGATATCACGAGTGTCCCAGAATTGAATTGAATTTCATTCAAGGCTTAGGCAAAAGCTTGCGAAAATCCCTAGTCTTTGCACCCAGCACCAATTGATAAAAATACAATACAATTGATGAGCATCCGATTATATGTTGGGAAATAATTTGTTTAATAACAAATTGAATTGTATAATCCTCCATTCCAATATCTGTTCAAGTTTCTAATGCATGTATAGGGAGTCCAATAATCAAGCAAGCCTACTTAAGATTGCATCACACAATTAAGGTTCAGAGTGCCTGAGTTCAGAATTATAAGTCGCGTATCGAATTGGAAATATTGTCATACAAAAATAAATAAACACCTCGATGTTTAGTTGATTTTACATTCATACGACATTTCGGGAATTTTACACAGGAGCGTTCTAAGAAATATTGTTTCTTATCAATCTGTGACGATTCTCAATCTATTTCTGGATGTATTGTGTTTAGGTTGAAAACTTCATCGTTATCATGATTTTAGAACATCTGCGACGTTAACAAGGAATTTGAAGTGTTCGATCTACAAATTTACTAGAAATTTGTTTGTATCAAAAACCCATGATTCATTGTGACCTATAAATCTCAAAAAATTTTTCCTTGAATATCTTAATTCAACCACGAGAGCACTGAGCAATGCCCTTGAAAACTTCATCGACATTTCTTTCGAACAACGTATTTATGAATGACACTCAACATTGCATATATTATTGAATAAATAAAAATATTGTAGGTAGGAATGCATATGGCGAACTAACAAATTTGAAAAAAGTATGTAATGTAATGTTTCTTTATGTATTAATTATGTTTGGGACCACCGTTTATGATGCAACGTCGACATCTTTTACGCATAGAGATTCGAAAAATACCACTACGGAGGTAGCCTCATTTCAGCCTTCCGCTGCATTATTGAGTTTTTGGTAAGATGGCCCTGATCTGAAATTTCCTCATTGTAAACCAGTTCCATCATTCGTCTCCCAAATATAAAAGTTAACTGAGGTCAGATCCTGGGATCAGGCAGGCTATAATATCGCAGAATTTTATGGAAGGATGAATTCAAATTATCACATGAATGGACCCTCCTTTAGAAAATTAAATCTGAAAAGGAAAAAAGCAAGAGCAAAACCAAATTCGCTAATTTTGAAGCATAACGTCTTTGGTACTTCGGTAAGGTAAAGAGTTAAAAAAATGTTTAGTATTTGACTGGGAGGGTTTCTCAATTAGGTTCGGCCATCCAAAATTTTTGGAACTTCAAATGTTCGTAGACCACTAGTGGACCCTAATGGAAGGCAATCATTTTCCATAGATAAATCGATGGTTGGTCTTAAATATATATTTTTCGAGTGCTCGTTCTACTTACACAAGGGCTTTATCATTTCGTCACGATGTCTGTATTTTTCTAATTTTGCCATAAGCTCGATAACTTTCGAACGGAACGACCTAGAGACTTGAAATTTCCAGTGTGGGTTCAGTTCCCGAATGCCGCAGTTGAGTTCGTTAATGGGCAGAATTCCACCAGGGGTTCCGTGAATATGGCCGTTCGAAATTTTTTTTTTCTGTTTACTCCGAAACTATACATTCGATCGAGATGAAATTTTGCACTCAGATGGAGAATGACGTGTTCAAGATACTTGCAAATTTTGTCTAGATCGCATGACCACAATCATAAAAACCATAGAAAATTATAACTTTGTAATGGAAAGGCCTAGGGACTTTAAATTTTCAGGATAGATTCGGATCGCGAATTTAGCGGTCACGTTCATCAATGAGCAAAATTAGACTAGGGGTTCCGTAAAAATGGCAATTCAAAATATTTTTATCCTGATAATTTTGAAACTACCCATTGGATTGGAATGAAATTTTGCACATAGATGAAGAATAATGTATTTAAACTACGTGGGTAATTTTGTCCAGATCGCATCAGCAAGATCATAGATACCGTAGAAAATTCTAGCGAATTATCGAAAAAAAAAATTGGTCACCTAAAGCACTGACGTGAAGTCTCGATTTTCGCCTTAGTTTGAAATTTTGTTTGACAGCTGTCAAATTTTTTTCTATTGGTTTCTAAAACGGCAAATGCGAATCTACCTACAAGGTGGGCGCTCAAAAGCTCCTGACTTCACGGCAGTGCTTTTCATAATTTTTTTTCGATTCATTGATTCTTTGTTTGATATTTCATTTACCTTTACCCATAAATTCGATTTCGCATCTTAGTTTTCTCATTATAAGTTGAGAACAATTGATGTTTGGGAATTATTTTCCAAGTCCGTGCCTCCGCTGACCTCTTAGAGGTCGCATTTTTCAAAACAGCTCGAAGCCTACATTAGTAGCTTTAATCTTAATATATAAAATTCTCGTGTCCACAGTGTTCGTTGCCATACTCCTCCGAAACGGCTTAACCGATTTTGATGAAATTTTTTGTGCTTATCCGGTATCTATCAGAATCGGCCAACATCTATTTTTCATCCCCCTAAATGTTAGGGGTAGTCCACCCCTAAATTTTTTTTTTTTATTTTTTAGACAAAATTTCTAATTTCTATTTTTTTATGATACAACATACAAAAATACATACAATCCCCAATTTTCACCCTTCTACGATCAACCCTTATTTTTTAAGAGCCAGAACAACGAGAGGCCGAAGGCCTCGAGCAATTTTGAAATTGCGAAAAATGGGAGAGACCGGGGGCGCGAAGCGCCCCCCGCGTTTTCGAGAGGGAGAAACGGGCTTTTGCCATATCTCTCCCTTTTTTCGCAATTTCAAAATTGCTCGAGGCCTTCGGCCTCTCGTTGTTCTGGCTATTAAAAAATAAGGGTTGATCGTAGAAGGGTGAAAATTGGGGATTGTATGTATTTTTGTATGTTGTATCATAAAAAAATAGAAATTAGAAATTTTGTCTGAAAAATAAAAAAAAAAAATTTAGGGGTGGACTACCCCTAACATTTAGGGGGATGAAAAATAGATGTTGGCCGATTCTGATAGATACCGGATAAGCACAAAAAATTTCATCAAAATCGGTTAAGCCGTTTCGGAGGAGTATGGCAACGAACACTGTGGACACGAGAATTTTATATATTAGATTCATTTTCCGTATAAAGATTTGAATTAATTATAAGCTTTTATTTTATTTTTTTATTTTTATCAGATATGTGAGAAAATTTCCCATTAATCGATATCAAAGAGGAATTGAACTCATCATCCAACTTCCTCTGAACTAGATTTTCAAGGGGCTAATTCCTTATTTCTCATGATGAGGATATTTCTGATTAGATAACAGAATATCAACAAATCATTACCGTACCATCTCAACTACATTTTTATATATAAGATCAAATAATTTCTATTGTTCATTCGTAAAAATTTTATCGCAGAACAAACTCGAGATCCATGTTCCATTCAGTTTATATTCTGATAGCTATTGGTGCCTTCAGTGGTAAGTGAATTGAATTTCCAATTTGAATATGCTTAAAGTTTCATTTCGCATCTCTGAAAGTAGAATCCACCAATATGAAATTAATCTAGAGACAAGAAAGGAAAGGGACCCTTCTCAAAGTCGTTTGAAGGTCGAGAAGAGGCTATAGACATTTAAGAATTAGAATCGATCAACACGAATAATAAAAATTAATGACAACCTTCTCCAGGTTTCTTGCAAAGATCCCTGGAGTAAGTGTAAAATTAAGGGAAGCCAAATTAAACTCAAGATGTGTTTTCATATTCTCAGCTACATCTAGAGCGTGAAACTAAAGAAAATCATAATATGCTGAAAAAAATTGTTTACAGGTGTCACAGCAAGACATAGACATGTCGTCCCTGACGACAGAATAATTGGAGGAAGGCCAGCAGATATTACAGAGTTCCCTTACGAAGTTTCTATTCAATATATGGACGAACATAACTGTGGAGGCAGTATTCTTACACCAAACTACATTTTAACAGCTGCTCATTGCTTCGATGGGTAAGTTTTTACTTCGTGGAATCATAGTTTGAATGGATTATTTTGGGCTGCACAGTTAAATTTTTTTATCCATAACTATTTTCATTGACTTCACCCTATTGTCATTCCTAGAAGGATCTGAAGAATAGTTTCGGAGATACCGGAGTTTTTGATTTTTTTAAAAATCTTACAGTCATACGATCCTCACGAAATTTCATATAATTCTTCGTGTCGTTGGTTCACAACCAAATACACAGTTTCAATTTGATCGATTTTTAGAATAATTGATTTTCGATCATTCCAAAACTCCAGGCTTTTTCGTTCGAAGGTTATCATTTTGAGGAAGGGCCGGACAGACGGACAGAATTGAATTTGATAACAGATTTTTCATCAGTGGTTCCAACCTATTCGTTCAAGACCTTCCACGGCTCAAAGATAAAAAAAATTCCAGACATTTGGTCAAAATGATAACGCTTTTGTTTGTAGAAACAAACACGTGAAAACGAGAATGAACACAATGTTATTATTAATTCCAAACTCGAGATAATACGATAAAATGTACCTAATTCTGAGTACTTGACGGAAATGACCGAAATTCGATACTGATATCGACTTCCATCAGAAATTCCAGAACAATAGCATTTACGTTTCAAGATCATAAATCTATTATCAATCAAAAATAGATAACATCTTTGGCACCTTCGGATTAATATCTGAAAATATGAATCAAATGATAAAGAGATTTGAAGAATATGAATAAAAAATGGGGAAACAGATTTTCGATTTCGTTCTACTCAGACTCGTGAGCTATCAATGGATCGTTTCGGATAAGGATTTTTCACAGGCACATTTGATATTCTAGCGTTGGCATTCCTGGGTGTTATTTGGAAGAAATTAAATACCCGATATCAGATGGAGCCTATTGAATCAAGGCTTTCGAAAAAAAACAATATTCTCTTACTTTGTTCTTTCCTAATGTGGCCTAGATATAAACCTGGAAAGAAAATATCCAGGGTGTGACATTGTGATCCATTCTGACAGTCAAGCTGCTATCAAAGCACTGAACTCCTAAATCATCGACTCAAAGCTGATATGGGAGTGCCGGAGGAACTCAAGAGTAGGCAAGAACAACAAGGTATCTTTAGTCTGGGTTCTTGTTCACTCAGGAATCAAAGGAAACGAAGAGGCCAATACACTTGACAGAAAGGGTGCATAAATGTCACTTACTGGCCCAGAACCTTTCTGTAGGTAAATGCACCTATAAGAAAGAGTTTTTGGAGAGGGAAGAGATTGAAAGAGAAGCACTCTGGAGGAATCTTCCAGGAATGAATCACTCCAAAAAGTTCATTCGGAACTTTGAAAGTTCAAGATCCAAAAAGTATCGCCTCCTCACTGGTTTCCTCGCAGGACATTGTCGACTTAGAAAGCATATGATGATAATAGGCTTAACAGAAACTGACGAATGCAGATTATGTGGGGAATAAGAGGAAACTCCTGTTCACCTTGTTACAGAATGCCTCGCCATTGCAAACCAGCGCAAAGAATGTCTTGGACAAGAGAATTACAGGAGGAACGAGGATCTAATCTCCTTGAAGCCCTCTCAGATACTGGAGTTCATTGGAGCTCTGGAGCTGGAAGGCGAGCTGTAGGTAACGCATTTGCGAATACAGCTCTGATGGGGGCACAATAGACCTTGAGGTCGCAGTGAAATGTAACCCCCTTACCTAACTAACTAACTGACTAACTAAATGGGGCATTATTTGGGTTCTCATTATATCCCTTATTAATATTTCAACAAATTCGTAACAAATCTATTCTTTTCCAGCGTGACTGCAAACCAAACTTTCGTTAGAGCAGGGTCATCACTCATCCTCGAAGGTGGAGTTTTGATAGAAGTCGAAGAGATCATCTCGCATCCTAACTTTTCCTTCATTTTCTTCGATGGATATGATGTATCAGTCCTGAGACTCAAAAAGAATCTAACCTATAGTGACAAAATCCAACCAGTCAAACTTCCTCCGCTGCCCCTCAGCTCTCAAGGTAGCTCCGTTCTGGATGGCTCTGTGGCGACTTTGGCAGGATGGGGCGCGGTAAAAGACAGATCCCTAGACATGTCGAAACAGCTCATGACAGTAAATCTACCCATCGTATCACATGAACAATGTGTAAATGATCTACCGCAAGATGGGATCAACATAAAAGAAATCTGCGCTGGAACTGTTGCAGGAGGAAAAGACGGATGCTTGGGAGATAGTGGTGGTCCCCTTACAGTCAATGGCGTTCAAGTTGGTGTGGTATCATGGGGAAGGGGATGTGCACAACCAAATAAACCTGGTGTCTATGCATCATTATATGCAATAGAATTGAGAGATTTCATCAGAAAAACAGTTGGTGTTTAATATAATTTATTTATATTCATTTGTATTGATTAGGTTAGTATTTATTTTTACAATTTTTTATATGAATTTTTATACGAAAAACGAAAAAACATTTGAGACAACTGTTATTATTTCTTCTTCATCCTCCTTTTTCTATCTGCGGGAATTTCCAAAGTAAACTAAAAAATTTAGAAAAGCACTGCCGTGGAGGCAGGAGCTTTTGAGCGCTCGTACACGCACCATGTAGGTAGATTCGCATTTTCCAATTTTAGAAATCATTTGGAGGAATTTCCGACAGCAGTCAAAAAAATTCTGAAACTTAGGCGAAACTCCAGACTTCATGTCAGTGCTTCAGCTGATCAATTTTTTTTCGATAATTCGCTAAAATTTTCTACGGTATCTATGGTCTTGGTGATGTGATCTGGACAAAATTTTGCACGTAGTTTGAATACATTATTCCTCAGCTAGGTGCATAATTTCATTCCAATCCGATCAGTAGTTTCGAAACTATCAGGAAAAAAATATTTTGAACGGCCATAATTACGAAACCCCTATTCTAATTTTGCTCATTGATGAACGTGACCGCGACATTCGTGATCCAAATTTACCCTGAAAATTTCAAGTTCCTAGGCCTTTCCGTTCAAAAGTTACAATTTTCTATGGTTTCTATGGTTCTGGTCATGCGATCTGGACAAAATATTGCTTTAATATATTATTCTCGATTAAAATACAAAATTTCATCTCGATCGAATCCGTAGTTTCGAAATTATCGGGAAAACAAAATTTCAAACGACCGTATTTACGGAACCCCTGGTATAATTCTGCTCATTGATAAACGTGATCGCAACATTTAAGATTCACACCTTTCCTGAAAATTTCAAGTCCCTAGGACTTTCCGTTCAAAAGTTACAATTTTCTATGGTTTCTATGGTTCTGGTCATGTGATCTGGACAAAATTTCACATGTAGCTTGAACACCTCATTCTCCATTTGAGGGCCAAATTTCATCTTGATCGAATCTGTAGTTCTCAAGTAATCAGAAAAACAAAACTTTGAACGGCCATATTCACGGAACCCCTGGTGGAATTTGGCCCATTAACGAACTCAACCGAGGCATTCGGGAACTGAACCCACACTGAAAATTTCAAGTCTCTAGGTTGTTCCTTTCGAGAGTTATCGTGCTTACGGCCGGACGGACGGACAGACTCGAATTTTCCGACGGATTCGTCATCAGTGAGTCGAACATAGTCGTTTGAGACCATCTTCGGCTCAAAATTCGAAAGATACAGACATCGTGACGAAATGATATAGCCCTCGTGTAAGTAGTACAAGCGCTCAAAAATTGTTGTGGACTATTCGTCATTAAATTTTGATACAGAAAAGTCCTATAGGTATGTGTGATGAGTTTTGTCTTCATGGAGGGTGTTGAATTCTTCAAGCTCAAAGTGAAAGTAAAATTTACTGTGTATGCCTCTGATTCCCGAAATCAGTAAAAAAACCTGTTCATGGACTTTGGAAGTTTTAGAATGATCATGTTCTTATTGCTTCCATTTTTGTTCAGTTTGAACTTTCCGTTCACTAATTCTAAAATAGTTTGTACGCATTTTCGAATGCTTTGTCAATGGTAATAACTTAGAGGCTCGACGTATACATGCCCAGGGTTATCTTATAACCTAAACCTGGAATTGTGGGTTTATCAGGTTCTTGAAATTATTGAAGAACATCTGAAAACAAGTTAATGTTTGGAATATTCTAAATGAAAATTTATTGTATCTTTGTTATATTCAATGTGCACAACATTTGTTGCTTAATCATTAGGTATTCAGTGCGTATGAAGAATTGCCAATATTTTACAATCAAGAATAACAGAAGATCAGATGCCACAAATAGTGGTTAACCGAATTCTACTCGCAACACCAAACTTATGTCTGCGACAACCTAGGGAATCGTGGCTGGCTTCTCCTGTGGTCACTTCTGGATTCTGGCAGGTGGTAGGTTTTTTCCAGAATATCACTCTTTGGTCGATTCTTGACGAATCTGTAAGACCTGTAGGCTAAAATCAACAGACAACTTTCAGCATGAAATCTCTTACATGAATTTTAAGGGTGCTGATCAGGTAACAAAATGAATTTTTTATAGGTTTCAAAACACAAATCTTGACCAAAAATTTGAAAACACTGACTTTTAGTCAGGGGGTTTCGAGCGCTTGTTTGAATTCATCGCCAGAGCGGTCACTTTGGCAGGCACTTTGAAATTATAGAAAATTCAGGGAAATGCATCAAAAAGATTAAAAGGGGGTGTATCTAATTGTACTAACACAGTATTCAACATAAATCAGAATATTCCACGATATTTCAATACGAAATTCGAGATGTCAGATGACAAATTTCACGAATTCTAAAAACATCTTCTTTGAACCAAATCGGCTTTCAGCGTGACGAAGAATAATATCATTTTATTTTGTCTTGAAATTGGACAAAATTCATCATTTAGCATTGAATCAACCGAAGAAGCATTTAAGTAGGTATTGAACGAATTCTTTTGGTGTTTTTATAAAATTGTTCAACCTTTGATAAATTGTTTTTTCGGAAGTTGAAAACCTACATCTATTATGTGCATGATCACTGAAACTTGCTGTTTTCGAGTTTTTTCTCTGATGAACCGACAAGGAGAGGAAACAGTCAATTTGAATGCACTTCTGTGTTACCTGAAGTTTTGCCAAATGACTCTTCGTCACTTTCTATCCACCCTGTATTCCATAAGTCAAATTGGTCTGGGGGAGCCTAACTCGTCTTCGGAATCCCTCACTCGCATAAATCCCTGTACATATATCCAAGAACACTCCAATATATTTAGATATACCATCCCTTATATTGTCATCTTTCAGAAGACAAAGGGTGGAAAAAAGGAGACGGCATAGATGTAGGTGAAAAAGGCATTAAACATGGTCTATTGTATTTCATAGTTAGCAGCTTAGAATACCAAAATAGTATATTATTAAACGAGCGTTAATGTAGGTCATAACTCACGCAGATGGAGTTTGCAGCGCGAGCCGAAGGCGAGTGTGTTGTAATTCATCAAGTGAGTTGTGACTATTACCGCAAGTTGAATACTATACTTCATCTACGACTATAACAATAAATAATATAGTAAGATACAAGTGCAGAGAAAGAACTCTATTTACAAATCTTAATAGTTACCTAACAATGCATTATTTATGTTGATTGTGCTTCTTAGCATGAAGTAGAGAGTCCAAAGGGGCGATGCTTTATATTGAGTGCTGAGTTCAATAAAATATGCCAAAAGAACATTCTCTGTAAACGATGACTTAATATTCTTACTGCTACTGCAATCTTGAAAATTGTTGTATACACCTTTATATTTGTTTTGGGATTTGTCTGGCAATAAATTCTCTATGGTAACATTGGCTGATTTTCTTATTTCTGAAGACGTACATAATAATTCATCTCCACCATCTGAATGCATCTTTTCAGCAAAACATTCATAATTATAATAATAACATATCAACTTGATTTGAGAAAACGTCAAAATTATTCAAGTGACCTCCCCTCAATACCACCTATGGACTGTTCCCTTTTGGCCAATCGGCTTGTTCAGAAGCACAGAGACAGGGAGTTATAGTATTGAGTTATTATAACTCACGTTGTTTGTTTACAGATACTAATAATTGCTCAAAAGTAATTGAATAATGAATATATGATGGATATAATAGGAGTAGATGAAATCAATTAGCTCATCTAAATCAGCAGAAAGCCTATTAAGAAATACCAGAAAATTTCATTCCTCAGTTTAACATATTATGGTGCGAAGACCTCTCCAAATGAACTCAATAGTTCTTTTCTTTTGGAGTTGTATTCCCCGTAATGATGAACATCCTTTGTATCACGTCGTATTACTTTGTATTAGTGGTTTCAATTCGAAATTCAGCTTCATTTTCATTTAGGCCAGTCATTTGTTCTCATTATATTTTTACCGGGCGACAGAGTTTTTGCTCATGTTTTTGAGCGCTCGTACAACTTACACGAGGGCTATATCATTTCGTCACGATGTCTGTATTTTTCGAATTTTGAGCCGAAAATGGTCTCAATCGACTATGTTCGACTCACTGATGACGAATCCGTCGGAAAATTCGAGTCTGTCCGTCCGGCCGTCCGTAAGCACGATAACTCTCGAACGGATCAACCTGGGGACTTGAAATTTTCAGTGTGCGTTCAGTTCCCGAATGCCTCGGTTAAGTTCGTTAATGGGCCAAATTCCACCAGGGGTTCCGTAAATATAGCCGTTCAAAGTATTGATTCCCTGATTACTTGAGAACTACAGATTCGATCAAGATGAAATTTGGCCCTCAAATGGAGAATGAGGTGTTCAAGCTACATGTGAAATTTTGTCCAGATCACATGACCAGAACCATAGAAACCATAGAAAATTGTAACTTTTGAACGGAAAGTCCTAGGGACTTGAAATTTTCAGGATAGGTGTGGATCTCGAATGTCGTGATCACGTTCATCTATGAGCAAAATTATACAAGGGGTTCCGTAAATATGGTAGTTTGAAATTTAGTTTTCTTGATAATTTCAAAACTACAGATTCGATCGTGACGAAATTTTGTATACTTATGGAGAATGATATAATCAAGCTACATTTCTTCAAATCACATGACCAGAACCATAGAAACCATAGAAAATCATAACTTTCGAACGGAAAAGCCTAGGGACTTGAAATTTTCAGGATAGGTGTGGATCTCGATTTCGTGATCACTTTCATCTATGAGCAAAATTATACTAGGGGTTCCGTAAATACGGTCGTTTGAAATGTTGGTTTCTCGATAATTTCGAAACTACGGATTCGATCGAGATGAAATTTTGTATTTTAATCGAGAATGATATATTAAAACAATGTTTTATCCAGATCTCATGACCAGAACCATAGAAACCATAGAAAATTGTAACTTTTGAACGAAAAGGCCTAGGATTTTGAAATTCTCAGGGTGGGTTTGGATCGCGAATATCGCGGTCATGTTCATCAATGAGCAAAATTAGACTAGGGGTTCCGTAAATATGGCCTTTCAAAATATTTTTTTGCTGGTAGTTCCGAGAATACTGAACGGATTGGGATGAAATTTTGCACCTTGCTGAGTAATAATGTATTCAAACTACGTGCAAAATTTTGTCCAGATCGCACCACCAAGACCATAGATACCGTAGGAAATTATAGCGAATTATCGAAAAAAAATTGATCAGCTGAAGCACTGACATGAAGTCTGGAGTTTCGCCTGAGTTTCAGAATTTTTTTGACAGCTGTCGAAAATTCCTTCAATTGATTTCTGAAACTAGAAAATGCGAATCTACCTACAAGGTGCATGTACGAGCGCTCAAAAGCTCCTGCCTTCACGGCAGTGCTTTTCGTAATTTTTATCTTTGCTAATGTTTTCATACATACTTCATACTCGATATTGAAGACTTTGTTTTGCTCTCACTCAAAAGAATATAGATATGTATTTGTTTTCAGTTCACCTTCTTATTGTTTTACGGGAACCGAATATTTCGATCCTATTCAGATGGTATTAATATGTATTTGGAGTAGTATTCTCACCCAGTTCGGAAAGTAAACCTTAAAAATGAATCCGGTTACTGAAGCAATCCAGCCTCATCGCTACTTACTTCAAGCTGGTTGGAACATTAAATATGGTCCCATACTGGTTTTACAGTATTTTTCCTGCATGGCGGAGTAGGTTTCTTCATTTAAACCGATTTATGCGTAAATAAATAACGGATAGGGTGAAACTACTCCTCCAGTCACAATATTACATATTTTTTACGATGTTTTTGGCGCCTACTGGACTCGTTTTCAATTAAATAAGACATAAATTTCTGGTAGTTTGAGACAACTCACGTTGCACTGCCCTGTGTTCATATATACTCATGAATATGTATGTTTTCGATATCAGAAGATATGAGATGCGTTCGAAGAAACGCAGAATCATAGCTATCGAGATAGATAGCCGAAAAGTAAATTTATCACTTTCCGAAAAATAGCAATAGGTTTTTCAAGCGTAGGTTTGTTTTGACGAATATAGCAACATACATAAGAATCACGTCTGCGGTACCGCAGGGTTCCAACTTGGGATCTCCTCTATCATTTACCTCATACATCGACGATGTTGGGGGGTGTTACACATGAGTTATGATTTGTCCTCGTAATACGCCAAATATTCAAAAGGACCTGGAATGTTTATTTTTATTTTGTACACATAGACATCACCAAGAACATTTTGACGTTTAACCCAACTATTAATGGGTGGGTGATTCCCACGGTGGATCGGGTTGAGGATATTAGTTGTGAATAAGAGATTGAAATTCTAATTTAAATTAATGATGGTTGTAAAGAGAAAAAAACTTGGGTTTATATTGAGATTATCGAAAGAATGCTCAACATACTCGTACCAACTAAATACTTATTGCGTACTCGAAAGAAAAATCGCAACTCATTTTATTGCTCTCCGAGAGTGAACCAAGAATACTTACTGGTCTACTGACTAGAAGAATATGTCGAGTATATTCGAGGGTAAAGGCAGAAGGTGCCCTATTTTAAATGCTGGAACAATGGATGGATTTTTACCTGAATGTGATATGATTCTTGACAGTGGTATTAATGATAAGGATTACTATGAATGGTGTATTATTTCATAAATGGGTTATTGAAAAATTGAAACCTTCCCTGCAAAAGGATGCCCATCAATAGGATTATGTCAGTTTATTCAATAAACACATCCAAATCACTACACTTATACGTGGAAACAAAGTTTCCAATGAGATTTTCATCTTTGCTCTTGTATCATTCGTAGATATTTTAAGTTTATTTATTATACTTATACTGTATGGTACCCTGTACACATTTCCTCTGCTCGTACTGAAATTGAACACATGCTATGTCAATCACAAAATTTACTTTCTTAAAGTATTCAACACGGAGCAATGAATAATTCACAAATTGGTTCATATATTGATAGTTACGGTACAAATTTCATGTCAAAATTCTTCATGTACTACATAGATTCTTAATTTTTGTTTCTCTCCTATTTTAATAATAATAATAATATATGTTTAGTTCCTACAATTATTGTATTACAATAATGGGGAATAAGTCAAATAATTTCAATGGTTACTGGTTACAGAATAGATGTAAGGTTTAGCTTTACTAGATTCCAAATATTCTAGCAAGTCGTATGGTTCAATATTCAGCAAAAAGTCTTTTTTCAATATATTAACATTTCTTATCGAATGATACTGTTCACATAACGCATTGTAGATCTTCATGCACATGTATTTTGCATTATTCTGTGCTAGTGTCAATTGTTGCCTGGGGTATATATGGATCACTTTTCCTAGTTGGGTTGTTGTTCAGAAACTGTTCAAATAGTTTACTGTGACTTTGTAGGAATATAAAATACTTCAGCACATATATTGCTGTTGACGTCAGGATTTTATTCATTTTGAGAACACCTCTACAAGTATTCCTATATTTCATTCTATACATAGCTCGGATTGCTTGCTTTTGTGTTTTGAATATTTTGTTTCGTGATGTACTGTTTCCCCAGTAAACAATGCCATATGAAAGGGTTGACTGAAAATTGGCTGTGTATAGGAGCTTCAATGTCTCTTGTTGGATATGGTATTTCATACCATTGAGGGTGTAGATTATAGTGGTGACTTTCCTGTTCAAGTTTTCTATTTGGGGGTTCCATTTCTTAATATATAACGTTAATTCCCATTTTTAAACTGCAGTCGGAATATTCCGGATTAATTAATAATTATTCGATAATTCGTATACTGAACACTTTTCTAGGTTATATTTATGTTTGATGTTTTATTTCTATGATGAAAACAGTAACTTTTTTGTAACCAGAAATAAAGCCTCGACTGGACGTTCATGGCCTGCTTTGATGTCAATAATTCTTAAATGGACTATATCTCGAAAATTTATTCTGGAATCTTTGAAATCTATTAATCAATACTTTGCATATTTAGGATTCCAAAAGATGGAGGCATAACATTGAAAGATTATGTACTATTTCTTATTGATTTTTGGAAAGGG
Source organism: Aphidecta obliterata (assembly GCA_963966015.1). Classification (NCBI taxonomy): domain Eukaryota; kingdom Metazoa; phylum Arthropoda; class Insecta; order Coleoptera; family Coccinellidae; genus Aphidecta; species Aphidecta obliterata. The sequence continues at coordinate 9,171,359 of OZ014428.1, forward strand.
GCTAATTTTGAATCGATAATGTCTCTGTTTCTCCGTCAAAAGAATAAAGATCATCGAAATATTTCTTGCAAAATTTTCAGTTCATTCATTATCCTTACACTCACGGGGAGGCAACGTTTTTGCTGCTGAGGTTTTTCACTGAACCCTTGTATCATACCCAGAATTGTATGTTATTACGTTATTACATTTAGAGAGGAAATGAAAGTTTAATCAAGTTTATGATATGAAAATCACGTATAATATGCAACCACCTAAATTAAATTTTTTTTAACATTCGAAATGAAAATAATCTTCTATTTTTATTCTGGAATCGTAGAATACAATTATCATAATATTGAAACTTCATCATTAAGAATGCCAGACTAATGCTAATAATGGACGATCACTTTTCATCTCTCATTCTTCTTCTTAGCGATTCTGGCATATGTGGTGGGGGAGGACGTGGTAAACGAGTAGCTACCTGAAAAAGTGTAAGGTAGGCGTTTTTCTTACGAATAAAAAGTTTATCATCAGTGAAAACTGAATTACTTTGAATGCATCGTAAATGAACCATTGCAGTGCGGTCAGAGTGCCTATCATGACTATTCTTGGACCGATCCCTTTCCACATGCCTGCAAAGCCCATGGCCTTCGCCACCTCGATGGTAGTGCTCCCCTTCGACTGGTTCAATTTGGATATAACACTATCCGCTGGATGACTAACAATCGCGCACAAGACGCCGGCTATATATCCAGCAGCAAAAGTAACGATGAGCTGTTCACCTTTGGAGCACTCCGTTCTTGGTTTCGGCACTACGTGCTTGTAAAGGAGCTCTACGGTCTTCTCGAAACAAGCAAATTTCATCATCGTGTAGGGTATCTGACGCATCCACAGAGGTACCAAACCTAGAAGTGTGAGCATATAATTGTTTCATGGTGCAGACTGAAGTATCACAGTCGCAAGAGATTGGACAATAGAACTACAAAATTAGCCGCCGTTATTTACCAGTCACTTATCATCACTGATGACATTAAACTAGAAAATGATGAACACAATTTTGTGGATTTGTCAATTACCTTTATAAAAACCTGCCAGTCCTTCCTCTTTCATAATTTTAGGCCATGCTTCCCTTAACCGATCTGTATAACCAGGCGTTGTCTGAATTCTAACTTTCACTGCTTCCATAGGTGCTAAACCGATATCTGCAAACACTTCTGCGGAGGCACTAGCGAACAGATATAGCCAGGTGCGATATAGGTAAGTGTTTTCCTCTCCTATCATTCCACTGTAGACTATCTGTTGAGAGGAAGTGTTATTGAGATGCAACACCGATGAATAAAATTTCACCTTGAACAACTCATAAAATCCGAATTTACCGAATCCCTGGATGGAATATCCAACAAATGTTGGCGCCCAGCCTCTCACCAGAGCTTTAGAACCTTCTTCAGCTAGAGTCACTCTGAATCCATTGAAAACTCCGACATATTTTCCCGGATCAACTTGGATTCGACATTTAATCAAATCGAGGGGCGTAACTGAAGTATGAGTTAATCCACAAGAAAGGCTTCCTTCAAGAAATAACAACAATCAGCAAAAGAATTCAATGGGCGCGTTTGTAATAACTGATCGTTTCAATCTTCTTTTCTCCATTTTTAGGAGGAACCAAAACAATTTACGTTATCGTCGTTTTTGGTCGAAAAATAATTACTTTTCCAAGATGGAACACGACTTTTTTTCACCATGTCTGATTTCTTATAACGATTCCAAAGATTTATCATTCGAAATGATCAACAGAAAATCGCAATCGCAAAGTTTCTGTATTTTCAGCTTTCATTACTCTTTTGTGTCCGACAAATCAGATGTAAACACTATTTCCAGTTTCAATAAATGAATACAAATCGTTCCAAATTATAAATGAGTTAATTCCGTGCTACACCATCGGAAATATGATTGATGATGACCTATAAAATATGATTTCGTATACTCACCTCCTATACCACATAATAGGTAGTAGCGTAAAGAACCAATTTCACAACAATAACCTTCATTAGTGGAAGCAAACGCTATTGAACGTCCTGATACCAAGCATTTGGTAGAACTCCTTTGATGTTCACAATTTAGCGCTTTTCGATCGGGCTTGTTTCCACACGATTGAACTATTGTTGTTAACAACTCGATATACATAAGTTCGAAAAAACTTGAATCATATGTTATTTGAACCAAATACTAAATGAAATTTGGTAGCTCACTCTCGCGAGAATCCATTCAAATACTTAACTACCAGTATTCCTTAGATTTTTCTTTCATTCATCTTCTAGTTCACCCAGAGCCTAACTATTCATCCGACTGATATCTTTCACAGTTTGACGTTAAATTTTAGTGGATTATTCAGTATGTCATAATCACAAAATTGAAGCTTGTCAAAACGTTGTTAACTTTCAAATTCCTAATCATGAAGTATCGACATAATTTCCAGAGTAAACTTTTCGTAGTATATGAAACCCATTGCTCCTTATGAATAACCAATGTACACATGGAAGTAATACTGGTGCTTAGTTGAATTGAAACGAGGAAAACGTTTGAAATGTTTGGATCTTCGCTCCTGCTACTTCGTCCACCTGTGAACCTGTGATCAACTTCAGTGAGATAAAGCACAACGTTAACGTGACCAAGGCAATTGAGCGTGATACTTATCTTTACCTGATCACGAAGGTTCCTCAAAAATTACATAATATGAACATATTCTTGGACAGAAATAATAGCAAATGCTATGTATACAACAATTACAAGTTAAGAGCTCGCTCATTAACTTCAATTGAGACTGGGGATTTCTACTCGAGTTGCAGAAGAGTAGTTCTTCTTGGCATCAGGTGAGATGGTTGGATTCGAAGGATGTAGTCCTTCATGGCTTCGGGTTCGCATATAAAAAAGATATCACTGGGGCTTCCTGGAACTTAGGTTTAAATACCAGGTGCCTGGTGGACAGCTCTCCCAAATCCTGAACACCTAATAGCAGAATGTCTCGCCACTGAAAGACAACGCGAAGAAGCTTGGGCTACGAAATCATTAAGGATTGACAAATTCATATCATCCTGAAACCGTCTCAGCATCTGGAACTGGCTGGCAAGCTGTAACTAAGGATAATCCTCGGTCAGCTCGACGAAGGAAGCACAGTAGATCTTCGGGTCGAGTCGCACTAGTTATCTCCAACTCCAAATAATATTGGAAAATTATGAAAAGCACTGCCGTGAAGTCAGGAGCTTTTGAGCGCTCGTTCATCCCCCTTGTAGGTAGATTCGCATTTTTTCCAGTTCCAACTAAGGCGGAACTCCAGACTTCACGTCACTGCTTCAGTGATTTTTTTTTGATAATTCGCTAGAATTGTCTACGGTTTCTATGGTCTTGGACATATGTGATCTGGACAAAATTTCGCACGTAGATTGAATACATTATTCTTCATCCATGTGCAAAACTTCATTTCAATCCAATCAGTAGTTTCGAAATTACCAGGAAAAAAAAACTTATACGGCCATATTTGAGGAACCCCTGGTCTTTTTTAACTCATAAACGTTGTAACGGCGTTTTTTTTCTCCGGTTGAGAATAATGCCTTTAACCTGATTAACCGATGAACTCGGGCGCCAATTGCGATGGGTTTTATAAGGTCGCAATACCTTACGACACTCACTGTGTCCAACCTCGGGTAGCTTTTACACAGTTGGAGACAAAGTTCGATCCAATCTGAGGTGGTAGCGATTGGCAAGAATCGATTTCTTCTGCCGGTGAGGAGGAGGAGGCTATGGAGGTAGTAAATAAAATTTACCCTGACGCTACGTCCAATTTTGTACACTATAATATAACGCTAGTCTAACTTTCTACAACTATCTGTTCTATACAGCGTGATAGATAATAATAAAACACTGTCTAACACAGTCCTATGATCAACAAAAAAGATTATTCTCAATACCAAAGTAAATATAATGTGTTGGCGGCAAGCGGGCGAGGAACGAGTGAGTTATACTATAAAGCGGTAAGCAGGGCAAATGTCGAAAGCAATGGTAAATGTGGTCAAAATGTGAACAAGTGTGAAAACATACAAAATGGCAATCATATAACAGTTTGCAGAGTTTCGGCGAGGTGACATCCTAACCTGTGTTCCACGTAATCGAGATTAGTGATGTTTAGCGGTAATACGTTGCGGTCTAGACAGTGTCCAAACACCCTTGTCGAGATGTAAGTCAAGACCGAACCCAAGTCAAGATGACGTAGACTAGGGCGTAGGTAATGAATAAACTCGGATTTCAAAGGGCGCATCCACCAAAATGAAATTTTTGTCGGGGGAATTGATACAAGGGGGTTTATGGTGGAGGAGCCGAAATAAGGAATAGCGCGTCCACCAAAATGTTGCTCTAGCCGGAGAAAGACTAATAAAAGAGGTTGACGTATAAAGCTTAGCTGGCATCATTCATAAGGCTAGGCCACAATAAACAATAGCGTCCGAACTTCACTCGAGGGACATTGAAGCACCAATTAATGATACTCCATACTGCCAGGGTACATGAAATATTCGGTGAAGGTTATGGTTTCAATTATTTGTCCTATGCCACCTCTAGTGGATCAGTCGGGACATGTGGTGAGAAATTCACCAAAACGAAACCCTGTTCGGGGAAAGATAGGTAAGACCACCAGCGGTGGAAAAACAGGATGTGAAATATTGTTGTCACTGAATTGGGACTCAAACTTGTGACGGACTTCTAAAAGAGATTGACCCCGCTGCTCGAGTAGATGAAATCAATTAGCTCATCTAAATCAGCAGAAAGCCTATTAAGAAATACCAGAAAATTTCATTCCTCAGTTTAACATATTATGGTGCGAAGACCTCTCCAAATGAACTCAATAGTTCTTTTCTTTTGGAGTTGTATTCCCCGTAATGATGAACATCCTTTGTATCACGTCGTATTACTTTGTATTAGTGGTTTCAATTCGAAATTCAGCTTCATTTTCATTTAGGCCAGTCATTTGTTCTCATTATATTTTTACCGGGCGACAGAGTTTTTGCTCATGTTTTTGAGCGCTCGTACAACTTACACGAGGGCTATATCATTTCGTCACGATGTCTGTATTTTTCGAATTTTGAGCCGAAAATGGTCTCAATCGACTATGTTCGACTCACTGATGACGAATCCGTCGGAAAATTCGAGTCTGTCCGTCCGGCCGTCCGTAAGCACGATAACTCTCGAACGGATCAACCTGGGGACTTGAAATTTTCAGTGTGCGTTCAGTTCCCGAATGCCTCGGTTAAGTTCGTTAATGGGCCAAATTCCACCAGGGGTTCCGTAAATATAGCCGTTCAAAGTATTGATTCCCTGATTACTTGAGAACTACAGATTCGATCAAGATGAAATTTGGCCCTCAAATGGAGAATGAGGTGTTCAAGCTACATGTGAAATTTTGTCCAGATCACATGACCAGAACCATAGAAACCATAGAAAATTGTAACTTTTGAACGGAAAGTCCTAGGGACTTGAAATTTTCAGGATAGGTGTGGATCTCGAATGTCGTGATCACGTTCATCTATGAGCAAAATTATACAAGGGGTTCCGTAAATATGGTAGTTTGAAATTTAGTTTTCTTGATAATTTCAAAACTACAGATTCGATCGTGACGAAATTTTGTATACTTATGGAGAATGATATAATCAAGCTACATTTCTTCAAATCACATGACCAGAACCATAGAAACCATAGAAAATCATAACTTTCGAACGGAAAAGCCTAGGGACTTGAAATTTTCAGGATAGGTGTGGATCTCGATTTCGTGATCACTTTCATCTATGAGCAAAATTATACTAGGGGTTCCGTAAATACGGTCGTTTGAAATGTTGGTTTCTCGATAATTTCGAAACTACGGATTCGATCGAGATGAAATTTTGTATTTTAATCGAGAATGATATATTAAAACAATGTTTTATCCAGATCTCATGACCAGAACCATAGAAACCATAGAAAATTGTAACTTTTGAACGAAAAGGCCTAGGATTTTGAAATTCTCAGGGTGGGTTTGGATCGCGAATATCGCGGTCATGTTCATCAATGAGCAAAATTAGACTAGGGGTTCCGTAAATATGGCCTTTCAAAATATTTTTTTGCTGGTAGTTCCGAGAATACTGAACGGATTGGGATGAAATTTTGCACCTTGCTGAGTAATAATGTATTCAAACTACGTGCAAAATTTTGTCCAGATCGCACCACCAAGACCATAGATACCGTAGGAAATTATAGCGAATTATCGAAAAAAAATTGATCAGCTGAAGCACTGACATGAAGTCTGGAGTTTCGCCTGAGTTTCAGAATTTTTTTGACAGCTGTCGAAAATTCCTTCAATTGATTTCTGAAACTAGAAAATGCGAATCTACCTACAAGGTGCATGTACGAGCGCTCAAAAGCTCCTGCCTTCACGGCAGTGCTTTTCGTAATTTTTATCTTTGCTAATGTTTTCATACATACTTCATACTCGATATTGAAGACTTTGTTTTGCTCTCACTCAAAAGAATATAGATATGTATTTGTTTTCAGTTCACCTTCTTATTGTTTTACGGGAACCGAATATTTCGATCCTATTCAGATGGTATTAATATGTATTTGGAGTAGTATTCTCACCCAGTTCGGAAAGTAAACCTTAAAAATGAATCCGGTTACTGAAGCAATCCAGCCTCATCGCTACTTACTTCAAGCTGGTTGGAACATTAAATATGGTCCCATACTGGTTTTACAGTATTTTTCCTGCATGGCGGAGTAGGTTTCTTCATTTAAACCGATTTATGCGTAAATAAATAACGGATAGGGTGAAACTACTCCTCCAGTCACAATATTACATATTTTTTACGATGTTTTTGGCGCCTACTGGACTCGTTTTCAATTAAATAAGACATAAATTTCTGGTAGTTTGAGACAACTCACGTTGCACTGCCCTGTGTTCATATATACTCATGAATATGTATGTTTTCGATATCAGAAGATATGAGATGCGTTCGAAGAAACGCAGAATCATAGCTATCGAGATAGATAGCCGAAAAGTAAATTTATCACTTTCCGAAAAATAGCAATAGGTTTTTCAAGCGTAGGTTTGTTTTGACGAATATAGCAACATACATAAGAATCACGTCTGCGGTACCGCAGGGTTCCAACTTGGGATCTCCTCTATCATTTACCTCATACATCGACGATGTTGGGGGGTGTTACACATGAGTTATGATTTGTCCTCGTAATACGCCAAATATTCAAAAGGACCTGGAATGTTTATTTTTATTTTGTACACATAGACATCACCAAGAACATTTTGACGTTTAACCCAACTATTAATGGGTGGGTGATTCCCACGGTGGATCGGGTTGAGGATATTAGTTGTGAATAAGAGATTGAAATTCTAATTTAAATTAATGATGGTTGTAAAGAGAAAAAAACTTGGGTTTATATTGAGATTATCGAAAGAATGCTCAACATACTCGTACCAACTAAATACTTATTGCGTACTCGAAAGAAAAATCGCAACTCATTTTATTGCTCTCCGAGAGTGAACCAAGAATACTTACTGGTCTACTGACTAGAAGAATATGTCGAGTATATTCGAGGGTAAAGGCAGAAGGTGCCCTATTTTAAATGCTGGAACAATGGATGGATTTTTACCTGAATGTGATATGATTCTTGACAGTGGTATTAATGATAAGGATTACTATGAATGGTGTATTATTTCATAAATGGGTTATTGAAAAATTGAAACCTTCCCTGCAAAAGGATGCCCATCAATAGGATTATGTCAGTTTATTCAATAAACACATCCAAATCACTACACTTATACGTGGAAACAAAGTTTCCAATGAGATTTTCATCTTTGCTCTTGTATCATTCGTAGATATTTTAAGTTTATTTATTATACTTATACTGTATGGTACCCTGTACACATTTCCTCTGCTCGTACTGAAATTGAACACATGCTATGTCAATCACAAAATTTACTTTCTTAAAGTATTCAACACGGAGCAATGAATAATTCACAAATTGGTTCATATATTGATAGTTACGGTACAAATTTCATGTCAAAATTCTTCATGTACTACATAGATTCTTAATTTTTGTTTCTCTCCTATTTTAATAATAATAATAATATATGTTTAGTTCCTACAATTATTGTATTACAATAATGGGGAATAAGTCAAATAATTTCAATGGTTACTGGTTACAGAATAGATGTAAGGTTTAGCTTTACTAGATTCCAAATATTCTAGCAAGTCGTATGGTTCAATATTCAGCAAAAAGTCTTTTTTCAATATATTAACATTTCTTATCGAATGATACTGTTCACATAACGCATTGTAGATCTTCATGCACATGTATTTTGCATTATTCTGTGCTAGTGTCAATTGTTGCCTGGGGTATATATGGATCACTTTTCCTAGTTGGGTTGTTGTTCAGAAACTGTTCAAATAGTTTACTGTGACTTTGTAGGAATATAAAATACTTCAGCACATATATTGCTGTTGACGTCAGGATTTTATTCATTTTGAGAACACCTCTACAAGTATTCCTATATTTCATTCTATACATAGCTCGGATTGCTTGCTTTTGTGTTTTGAATATTTTGTTTCGTGATGTACTGTTTCCCCAGTAAACAATGCCATATGAAAGGGTTGACTGAAAATTGGCTGTGTATAGGAGCTTCAATGTCTCTTGTTGGATATGGTATTTCATACCATTGAGGGTGTAGATTATAGTGGTGACTTTCCTGTTCAAGTTTTCTATTTGGGGGTTCCATTTCTTAATATATAACGTTAATTCCCATTTTTAAACTGCAGTCGGAATATTCCGGATTAATTAATAATTATTCGATAATTCGTATACTGAACACTTTTCTAGGTTATATTTATGTTTGATGTTTTATTTCTATGATGAAAACAGTAACTTTTTTGTAACCAGAAATAAAGCCTCGACTGGACGTTCATGGCCTGCTTTGATGTCAATAATTCTTAAATGGACTATATCTCGAAAATTTATTCTGGAATCTTTGAAATCTATTAATCAATACTTTGCATATTTAGGATTCCAAAAGATGGAGGCATAACATTGAAAGATTATGTACTATTTCTTATTGATTTTTGGAAAGGGGCTAATTTTGAATCGATAATGTCTCTGTTTCTCCGTCAAAAGAATAAAGATCATCGAAATATTTCTTGCAAAATTTTCAGTTCATTCATTATCCTTACACTCACGGGGAGGCAACGTTTTTGCTGCTGAGGTTTTTCACTGAACCCTTGTATCATACCCAGAATTGTATGTTATTACGTTATTACATTTAGAGAGGAAATGAAAGTTTAATCAAGTTTATGATATGAAAATCACGTATAATATGCAACCACCTAAATTAAATTTTTTTTAACATTCGAAATGAAAATAATCTTCTATTTTTATTCTGGAATCGTAGAATACAATTATCATAATATTGAAACTTCATCATTAAGAATGCCAGACTAATGCTAATAATGGACGATCACTTTTCATCTCTCATTCTTCTTCTTAGCGATTCTGGCATATGTGGTGGGGGAGGACGTGGTAAACGAGTAGCTACCTGAAAAAGTGTAAGGTAGGCGTTTTTCTTACGAATAAAAAGTTTATCATCAGTGAAAACTGAATTACTTTGAATGCATCGTAAATGAACCATTGCAGTGCGGTCAGAGTGCCTATCATGACTATTCTTGGACCGATCCCTTTCCACATGCCTGCAAAGCCCATGGCCTTCGCCACCTCGATGGTAGTGCTCCCCTTCGACTGGTTCAATTTGGATATAACACTATCCGCTGGATGACTAACAATCGCGCACAAGACGCCGGCTATATATCCAGCAGCAAAAGTAACGATGAGCTGTTCACCTTTGGAGCACTCCGTTCTTGGTTTCGGCACTACGTGCTTGTAAAGGAGCTCTACGGTCTTCTCGAAACAAGCAAATTTCATCATCGTGTAGGGTATCTGACGCATCCACAGAGGTACCAAACCTAGAAGTGTGAGCATATAATTGTTTCATGGTGCAGACTGAAGTATCACAGTCGCAAGAGATTGGACAATAGAACTACAAAATTAGCCGCCGTTATTTACCAGTCACTTATCATCACTGATGACATTAAACTAGAAAATGATGAACACAATTTTGTGGATTTGTCAATTACCTTTATAAAAACCTGCCAGTCCTTCCTCTTTCATAATTTTAGGCCATGCTTCCCTTAACCGATCTGTATAACCAGGCGTTGTCTGAATTCTAACTTTCACTGCTTCCATAGGTGCTAAACCGATATCTGCAAACACTTCTGCGGAGGCACTAGCGAACAGATATAGCCAGGTGCGATATAGGTAAGTGTTTTCCTCTCCTATCATTCCACTGTAGACTATCTGTTGAGAGGAAGTGTTATTGAGATGCAACACCGATGAATAAAATTTCACCTTGAACAACTCATAAAATCCGAATTTACCGAATCCCTGGATGGAATATCCAACAAATGTTGGCGCCCAGCCTCTCACCAGAGCTTTAGAACCTTCTTCAGCTAGAGTCACTCTGAATCCATTGAAAACTCCGACATATTTTCCCGGATCAACTTGGATTCGACATTTAATCAAATCGAGGGGCGTAACTGAAGTATGAGTTAATCCACAAGAAAGGCTTCCTTCAAGAAATAACAACAATCAGCAAAAGAATTCAATGGGCGCGTTTGTAATAACTGATCGTTTCAATCTTCTTTTCTCCATTTTTAGGAGGAACCAAAACAATTTACGTTATCGTCGTTTTTGGTCGAAAAATAATTACTTTTCCAAGATGGAACACGACTTTTTTTCACCATGTCTGATTTCTTATAACGATTCCAAAGATTTATCATTCGAAATGATCAACAGAAAATCGCAATCGCAAAGTTTCTGTATTTTCAGCTTTCATTACTCTTTTGTGTCCGACAAATCAGATGTAAACACTATTTCCAGTTTCAATAAATGAATACAAATCGTTCCAAATTATAAATGAGTTAATTCCGTGCTACACCATCGGAAATATGATTGATGATGACCTATAAAATATGATTTCGTATACTCACCTCCTATACCACATAATAGGTAGTAGCGTAAAGAACCAATTTCACAACAATAACCTTCATTAGTGGAAGCAAACGCTATTGAACGTCCTGATACCAAGCATTTGGTAGAACTCCTTTGATGTTCACAATTTAGCGCTTTTCGATCGGGCTTGTTTCCACACGATTGAACTATTGTTGTTAACAACTCGATATACATAAGTTCGAAAAAACTTGAATCATATGTTATTTGAACCAAATACTAAATGAAATTTGGTAGCTCACTCTCGCGAGAATCCATTCAAATACTTAACTACCAGTATTCCTTAGATTTTTCTTTCATTCATCTTCTAGTTCACCCAGAGCCTAACTATTCATCCGACTGATATCTTTCACAGTTTGACGTTAAATTTTAGTGGATTATTCAGTATGTCATAATCACAAAATTGAAGCTTGTCAAAACGTTGTTAACTTTCAAATTCCTAATCATGAAGTATCGACATAATTTCCAGAGTAAACTTTTCGTAGTATATGAAACCCATTGCTCCTTATGAATAACCAATGTACACATGGAAGTAATACTGGTGCTTAGTTGAATTGAAACGAGGAAAACGTTTGAAATGTTTGGATCTTCGCTCCTGCTACTTCGTCCACCTGTGAACCTGTGATCAACTTCAGTGAGATAAAGCACAACGTTAACGTGACCAAGGCAATTGAGCGTGATACTTATCTTTACCTGATCACGAAGGTTCCTCAAAAATTACATAATATGAACATATTCTTGGACAGAAATAATAGCAAATGCTATGTATACAACAATTACAAGTTAAGAGCTCGCTCATTAACTTCAATTGAGACTGGGGATTTCTACTCGAGTTGCAGAAGAGTAGTTCTTCTTGGCATCAGGTGAGATGGTTGGATTCGAAGGATGTAGTCCTTCATGGCTTCGGGTTCGCATATAAAAAAGATATCACTGGGGCTTCCTGGAACTTAGGTTTAAATACCAGGTGCCTGGTGGACAGCTCTCCCAAATCCTGAACACCTAATAGCAGAATGTCTCGCCACTGAAAGACAACGCGAAGAAGCTTGGGCTACGAAATCATTAAGGATTGACAAATTCATATCATCCTGAAACCGTCTCAGCATCTGGAACTGGCTGGCAAGCTGTAACTAAGGATAATCCTCGGTCAGCTCGACGAAGGAAGCACAGTAGATCTTCGGGTCGAGTCGCACTAGTTATCTCCAACTCCAAATAATATTGGAAAATTATGAAAAGCACTGCCGTGAAGTCAGGAGCTTTTGAGCGCTCGTTCATCCCCCTTGTAGGTAGATTCGCATTTTTTCCAGTTCCAACTAAGGCGGAACTCCAGACTTCACGTCACTGCTTCAGTGATTTTTTTTTGATAATTCGCTAGAATTGTCTACGGTTTCTATGGTCTTGGACATATGTGATCTGGACAAAATTTCGCACGTAGATTGAATACATTATTCTTCATCCATGTGCAAAACTTCATTTCAATCCAATCAGTAGTTTCGAAATTACCAGGAAAAAAAAACTTATACGGCCATATTTGAGGAACCCCTGGTCTTTTTTAACTCATAAACGTTGTAACGGCGTTTTTTTTCTCCGGTTGAGAATAATGCCTTTAACCTGATTAACCGATGAACTCGGGCGCCAATTGCGATGGGTTTTATAAGGTCGCAATACCTTACGACACTCACTGTGTCCAACCTCGGGTAGCTTTTACACAGTTGGAGACAAAGTTCGATCCAATCTGAGGTGGTAGCGATTGGCAAGAATCGATTTCTTCTGCCGGTGAGGAGGAGGAGGCTATGGAGGTAGTAAATAAAATTTACCCTGACGCTACGTCCAATTTTGTACACTATAATATAACGCTAGTCTAACTTTCTACAACTATCTGTTCTATACAGCGTGATAGATAATAATAAAACACTGTCTAACACAGTCCTATGATCAACAAAAAAGATTATTCTCAATACCAAAGTAAATATAATGTGTTGGCGGCAAGCGGGCGAGGAACGAGTGAGTTATACTATAAAGCGGTAAGCAGGGCAAATGTCGAAAGCAATGGTAAATGTGGTCAAAATGTGAACAAGTGTGAAAACATACAAAATGGCAATCATATAACAGTTTGCAGAGTTTCGGCGAGGTGACATCCTAACCTGTGTTCCACGTAATCGAGATTAGTGATGTTTAGCGGTAATACGTTGCGGTCTAGACAGTGTCCAAACACCCTTGTCGAGATGTAAGTCAAGACCGAACCCAAGTCAAGATGACGTAGACTAGGGCGTAGGTAATGAATAAACTCGGATTTCAAAGGGCGCATCCACCAAAATGAAATTTTTGTCGGGGGAATTGATACAAGGGGGTTTATGGTGGAGGAGCCGAAATAAGGAATAGCGCGTCCACCAAAATGTTGCTCTAGCCGGAGAAAGACTAATAAAAGAGGTTGACGTATAAAGCTTAGCTGGCATCATTCATAAGGCTAGGCCACAATAAACAATAGCGTCCGAACTTCACTCGAGGGACATTGAAGCACCAATTAATGATACTCCATACTGCCAGGGTACATGAAATATTCGGTGAAGGTTATGGTTTCAATTATTTGTCCTATGCCACCTCTAGTGGATCAGTCGGGACATGTGGTGAGAAATTCACCAAAACGAAACCCTGTTCGGGGAAAGATAGGTAAGACCACCAGCGGTGGAAAAACAGGATGTGAAATATTGTTGTCACTGAATTGGGACTCAAACTTGTGACGGACTTCTAAAAGAGATTGACCCCGCTGCTCAACGTATAAAGTTCAGCTGGCATCATTCATAAGGCTAGGCCACAATGAACAACAGCGTCCGAACTTCACTCGAGGGACATTGAAGCACCAATTAATGATACTCCATACTGCCAGGGTACATGAAATATTCGGTGGAGGTAATGGTTTCAATTATTTGACCTATGCCACCTCTAGTGGATCAGTCGGGAAATGTGATGAGATCTTTACCAAAACGAAACCTTGGTCAGGGGAAAGATAGGCAAGACTACCAACGGTGGAAAAACCAGGATGTGAAATATTGTTGTCACTGAATTGGGACTCAAACTTGTGACGGACTACTGAAAGAGATTGACGAAACCTTGGTCAGGAGAAAGATAGGCAAGACTACCAACGGTGGAAAAAAAATCGGGACTTGAAATATTGTTGTCACTGAACTGGGACTCGAATTTGTGACAGACTACTAAAAGAGACTCTGGGGCTTTCCTGTACGGCACAGCACACACTGCACAAGCTTTGGAGCACCACGAAAAGCACAAAAACGGCTCAGAGTCAATTTCTCAGTTTAACGTTCGCCACGAACAAATGTCGGTAATTATCACACGCTCGAAACAATATCGGACGGTTTATTCTTCGGGCTATAATTTTCTCGCTCGATCGGAATTTAGAAAGAACTTTCCAACAGCATTAATCGCAACGGCTAAATCGGAATTTCTGATACAAATCTCCAACAGCGTTAAACTCGGTGGTAAACTCGGAATTGCCAAAATTCCATCCCGTTCGCCCTTATATAAGGTCGGTTTGATGAGGATAATTTGGACACTCGAAAACGGCGTCATTTTCCAAAAAAACTTGTATTCAACATACAAAAACTAACATCTGCAGGAGATATCATTCCGGCGACGAATTTCTGGAGTTTTTATACATAGGCTAGGATTTTTAAATGATCACGTTGAATTCGCTTCATATGCGATATGAAAATATTTCAACAAATTTTCTTAAAACCCAGGCCGATTATACCGGGTGACATATGAAATTTTCCGACGGGGAATACAGATTTAACCGAGTTAATTTCCAAAAAGCGACGTAGAACATATAGGGTGGGCCATATATCCTCCTGGTCAGAAATATTGAAGAATTTAAATAAATTCTTCCAAAAATTTGCGTGAATGATACCGGATGACCTAGTAACGAAATTCACTTCGTTACAACGTGACCGCGACTTTCGCGATCCGAACCTTCACTGGAAATTTCAAGTCCCTAGGACTTTCCGCTCGAAAGTTATAATTTTCTAGGGTTCTGGTCATGTGATCTGGACAAAATGTAGTTTTATTGTATCATTCTCCATTAAAATACAAAATTTCGTCACGATGGAATCCGTAGTTTCGAAATGATCAAAAAAACTAAATTTCAAACGACCATATTTACGGAACCCCTAGTATAATTCTGCTCATTGATAAACGTGACCGCGACATTCGAGATCCACACCTATCCTGAAAATTTCAAGTCTGAAGGCCTTTCCGTTCGAAAGTTATGATTTTATATTGTTTGTATGGTTCTGGTCATGCAATCTGGATTTTCACATGTAGCTTGAACAACTCATTCTCCATTTGTATGTATAATTTCATCTCTATCGAATTTGTAGTTTCAAAGTAATTGGGAGAACAAAATTTTAAACGGCCATATTCACGGAATCTCTGGTGGAATTCTGCCCATTAACGAACTTAACCGCGGCATTCGGAAACTGAACCTACACAGAAAATTTCAAGTCTCTAGGTTATTCCGTTCGAGAGTTATCGTGCTTACGGACGGCCGGACGGACAGACTCGAATTTTCCGACAGATTCGTCATCAGTGAGTCGAACATAGTCGTTCGAGACCATTTTCGGTCCAAAATTCGAAAAATACAGACATCGTGACGAAATGATATAGCCCTCGTGTAAGTAGTACGAGTGCTCGAAAAATACTTCACTCACTTGTTGCAGAAGAAAATATTGTATTGATCTCTCCAATTTAAACTAGTGGCTTTTCGGATGAAACTCGAGAGCTTCGCTCGAAAAGTTTGCATTTTTTTTTCGGTAAACCTAAACTGGGTCCGTTCAGAGCGGGTTAACATGCAACATGAGACGGAGGTAAATTAAGCAAACGAGTTTTCGCACTGTCGGCTTCCACTGATATATTTCGCTTGATTATTTACAATTTACTTAAGCCCTAACTAAATTATTTCGTGATCTTGATTCCGTGAAAACAGAACACAGAGTCGAACTGTTCATTATTTCGATCTTCAATTTTCTATCTATTCAATAATTCTAGTTGTTTTTTGCGTTGAAGCAATACAATGTTTGACGGTATATTTGATTTTTCTCTATTTATTGATTGATGGCTACAAATTATTATAATTTTCTCATTTGAGAAAGAGAAAAACGAAGCAGAACAAAATTTGATTGAAACCCGGAAAGAACCGCGTATGCTGAGTTCCAAGGAACAAGAAATATCAACGTGGATTCGCAGTGGATGTGGATCCAGAAACTTATAGAAACAGAAAAATACAGCATACCTAACTATAATCTATGTATTTTTCATTTGAAAAACTGAAATAGAACAATAAGAGATGATCAATCGTTTATTTTGCATACGGTTCAATTCATAACCAAGCTTTTTTTAGCGCTCGTTCAACTCACACGAGGGCTCGAATTTTCCGCTTCATTTCAGATTCGAATCCAACCTAAAAATTTCAAGTTTCTAGGTCATTCCGTTCGAGAGTTATCGTGTATACGGACGGCCGGACGGACAGAACGACTCGAATTTTTCGACGGATTCGTCATCATTCGAACCCTGTCGATTGAGTCGAAAATGGTCTCAATCGACTGATGGTCGAAAATTTCGAGTCGTTCCGTCCGTCCGGCCGTCCGTATACACGATAACTCTCGAACGGAATGACCTAGAAACTTGAAATTTTCAGGTTGGATTCGAATCTTAAATGACGCGGTTGTTCAAGCTACATGCGAATTTTGTCTAGTTCGCATCATCATACAAACAATAGAAAATTATTACTTCCGAATGGAAAGGTCTAGGGACCTGAAATTTTCCAGATAGGTGTGGAATGGCCGTTCAAAATATTTTTTTCCTGATAATTTCGAGACTACTGATTGGATTGGAATGGAATTTGGCACATAGATGAAGAATAATGTATTCAAACTACGTGCGAATTTGGTCCAGATCCTCATCACCAAGACCATAGATACCGGAGAAAATTCTAGCGAATTATCGAAAACAAAATTGGTCACTTAGCACTGACGTGAAGTCTGGAGTTTCTTCTGAGTTTGAAATTGACTGCAGTCAAAAATTTCTTCAATTGGTTTCTGAAACTGGAAAATGTGAATCTACCTACCAGGTGCATGAACGAGCGCTCAAAAGCTCCTGACTTCGCCTTCGACTTGCGTGCTAGACTTGAATTTCATTACGAATGATAACAGAAAACGCCATCTTCTTAGCTTGCGTGTCGAAGTGCCCCTCGGCCAGCGAATTGATTAGGAATGCACCTTTACTCCTTATAGTTTGTGAGTTATACAATTTTTAATATTATGTATGACCAACTGATAACTGAAATTAATAACAGGCAACTCATGAAATAGCGAACTGTTTATTGGTTCGCCTAAGGAAAATGAATAGATCTCGTGTAATCTAAATTGAGAGGTCGAGGTAATGTGGAAATAAAACATGTTTGTGTGAAATTCGAAACTTCTTTTTCATTCGATTACTGCATTTCACTCATCAAACTTAAACCGTGAAAACAATCTACTCCAGTTTCCTCGCGGTGTAGAGAAAAAATGTTATAAATATGTATAAGAATTTTATCTTTACTTTTAATTGAGCTTAACGAACAAAGCTCAGATTTACTTACCTCCACCTTCAGGGTGCTGAATTATTCTTCAGCTCCAGTAAATTTTTCCGACCGGCTGATTTTTCCCAACTGTTAGCGAAAAGACGTCCCTTCGAGCATTATTTATTATCATTTCACTTTGATTATTCAAAACAAATAACCTTCGGAGTTTCTCATTTTCTCAATAGGTCCCGGGACCGCGGGACCCCATTTGCCTTTTCTCTAGGCCAATAAATCACATCGTCCCATCACACGGTGAGCGTGTGCAATTCTTCACTTGTTCGAGACGCTTTTGTACCTGTTGGACGCCTATTTGTGAGAGACCGATGATGTCTCTCTTCCTCGAATTTATAGCCATAAAATCACCTGCGTTTGTTCGAGAACACCCGGTGATTATGGATGGAACCAGTGACGGATCGATTGTAAATATTACCGGCTATGGATGTGTAAGATCTTGTTAAATGGAGAGGATCCATCATCGAAACATGGCAGGGCATTGAAGTGCCCGCAATGCCAATTAACAGAACGTCTTACTTCTTTAAGAGGAAAATATCTCCAGAAACCCGACGGAAAGTTGTCGTGGTCCGATTCGTTTTGACTATTTTTCGAAATCGCAAAAAAAATACCATAATTTGAACCATGGTTTGAGCTATGCAATTGTTATAAAAACAAAAACCGTCACAAAACACAATAATGATGGCAAAAGGATAGACAAAGAATATATAATTAACCAACAAACTTTTTGTCCTATTACCTGATCCTATAGAAATACACAGAAGAAATCCAATTAATAAATTGATTTGAATGGATAAGATAATGATTTCTGGTGGAATCATTACTCGAAGCTATTTGGTGGATCCGCAACAAACTTCTTGGCGCAAAATAAAATGACATGAATAATAAGGGATACCAACAGAATTGAGTGTTCGCTGAAAAAGTCTCACTTTCTCATGTTACTTTGTATTTATTTCAATCACTCTCCCTCCATAAGCAGTTTTTGTAACCACTTTGTTATTGATTTGTTTCTAGCATGAATCCTATAATTTTTGCCACAGTTATTGCATGTACCTATAGGAAAAATTTTCCCTGAATAATATCATTTCGAAATTTATTTTCAAGGAATTGTTTACTGTTCATACTTCGAAAATTTGAAATATATATGAGAATATCCACTATAATATGTAGCTTGCTATCTGATCTGTTGAAGGAAACATCTATAAACTTCTGTCCTTGTCCAAAGTCATAAAAAACTTGAGAGACCAACCTCCACACTGAACATATTAACAAAAATAACCATAATTTCAACAATTTATCACACATACCAACATAATAAACATCAATTTCGGATCATTTACAGTTCGAACGCAGGAATTCCTTTATGGCTATTAAATTCCCAAATGATAATCCATGAAAGACATAAAAATGCAAATGCTAAAATAATTTCATTACTTCGGTGAAACCGATTGATAGACCAACATGACCAGAGGCCGATCCTGTATTGAAAACCAAGACTCTTTCATCGGCAACACCCTGTGATTATAGGACGGACGATGTCTTACTAAAATAGAGAAATATCACTTCCACCAAACAGGTCACTATTTTGGGTTACCTTAATGATACCCACCAAGAGCAGTATTCGAATCGGATGGTTTAATTTATTTCTATCCAATTTACCATTGGTATTTATGTTTCCAGGGCTATCTATTGAACGCTAATGATATATTGTTGGAAATTGTTGGATTTGGAAGATTGTTTGTATGGGATATATGTAATTGTGGATGAACAAATCACTCAATTATAAAAAGTCGATGACACCAACAATGAGGTTTCTTCAACTCGAAATTCCTCGAATAGGTATAGAGATATTATTCATTTTGAATAAACAGGAGGAACTCTTGCTCTTTAATTTATATTCTTGTTTCAATAGTTGCTAGATTGCTAGATTCATCTCTAGCTCAGCTATTTCTAAAAAATACATTACTTGTTATTTCTTGATTGGTTATGGCTTGATTAGTCTATCGGAATATTGAAATTTTTTCAGTCATGGTTATGTTTTTTTTATCCCGGAAACCATCAATCGTTTGAAAACTTTTTCCCTAAAATTTATTTTCGAATGAATGAATGGTTTATGAATGAGGGTGGTAAAGAAACTGGAAAAAAGTTTATATGCCAATTCTTCAAACGCTATAATTCTTTTCTCATCGATTTCACCCACTTCTGATCAATAATGGCTATGAGCTTGAGAGGGACATTTCCTGGGTCGAAAAAAAAAAATAGGTTCCGTTCAGATCAGACCAAAAATGATACGAAAATGTTTTCTTTAGGGAAAGAAAATATAGAATCAGAACTGAAAAAAACAGAATTGAAAATAAATATACGTACTTATGTCTACGGAAAAAGAAAATTCCAATGATGAACTGTGAAATGAAGATATGCCTCATCTTCACATGAATGAATTATTCCAAATAAATACGAAAAAAATGGGAATATTGTATTTATCCATCGAATTTTTTTTCGGTGAAAAACGCTATGGAATAAATCTGAGAAAGTCCTCTTGTAATAGATTGTGAATGAATTTTTTAAGGGTATGAGATTGAACTATGTAATGGAATTTGATACTTTTGGTCATCAGAAAGAATATATGCAATAATATTACGTTAATGAAACCCGAAGAAGTGTTAAAAAACCATGCTCAGTAGATCGATTAGTACTAAGGCCCATTTGGACGTTTAGGAGAGCGTTTCGCGCGCGTTTTGGGGCGAGAAATCATACGCAATTTTTGCATGCAATAACCGCCATAAACGCCAACATGGAATGCGATAAACGAGATTGTTTTCATGGTGAGGGTTTTTCTATATCCTTTCGATATTCGTACATTCGAGCCGAGAAACTCTCTCCATCTAAATGGGCCTTTATTCGGTATTGTTATGAAATAGTTTTACCCTCTCTAAATTGACCTAATTTGTTGAAGGAGAAATCCCAGATTTTATAAGTATCGAATAGAAACTACAAAATTTATGAAAATTCTGAAACTGAATTATGAAAGGATCAATTTTATATCATCAGATTTTTTCTCAATAATATCTGAATGAAAACATAAATCATTTTCTGGTTTTCAAATCAAAGTCGAATCGATGTTAGTTATTTTTTTTTATTTTAGATGATTCATGAAAAGGAAATTACTGAGAATATCTCAGTGACAACAACAATTGGTCGAATATCGATTACTCCATATGGAATAACGGTCTATTGACGTTGGAAAAAACTGGGCTTCATTTTGGAATTCATGTTCGAAAAGTCAAACCAACAAAGTGATCTGAGTGATAGTGATCTGTTGGTGAAATGTAAAAATTGATTGATATTTAGGTTTCTTAACCCTTAGCTTCGAACTTCTAAATCTTCAGGGAAACTAATTAGTCTCTCTAAATTCCATTACAAAGATTTTGCAGTTTTTTTCTTTTGATAGAATTAGCCGATACTTGATGGTAATCCATAATAAAACATACAACAGAATAACTAATTGGTGGAATTTAACTCAATGAAGTGGAAATCATATTAGTTATTCTTTTGTAATTTTTTTTCTTGATAAATAAGAATTTTGCCCTGACGGTAAACTTTCGGTCTATTAGATAGTATCTATAGAAATGTCGCCTGAAAACATTCAATTATTTTCATTTCGAATGTTAGAAGAAATAGCGAGAAAAGCGCTGCCGTGAAGTCAGGATCTTTTGAGCGCTCATTCATCCGCCTTATAGGTAGACTCGCATTTTCCAATTTTAGAAACAAATTGAAGCGATTTTTGGCAGCTGTCAAACAAAATTTCAAACTAAGGCGGAACTCCAAACTTCACGTCAGTGCTTTAAGTGCCAGTTTTTTTTTTCGATAATTCGCTAGAATTTTGTACGGTATATATGCGATCTGAACAAAATTTTGCGAGTAGTTTGAATACATTATTCTTCATCTATGTGCGAAATTTCATTCCAATCCAATCAGTAATTTCGAAATTATCAGGAAAAATATATTTTGTACGGTCACTAGTCTAATTTTGCTCATTGACGAGTGACTGGGACATTCAAGATCCACACCTTTCCTGAAAATTTCAAGTCCCTAGGCCCTTCCATTCGAAACTTATAATTTTCTATGGTTTTTATGGTTCTGGTCATGCGATCTGGACAAAATGGAGCTTTAACATATCATTCTCTATTAAAATACAAAATCTTCTTCATTTCATAAAAAACTTCTCGTTGTAAAAAAAATTCTCAGGTTTTCAACTGAGAAGGAAAGTTGAACAATAAAATATTTGTGTCTATGACAAAACGACTCAAATCCAATATTGAAATATGGGTTTCAATTTACCATTTATCCCTCATTTCTACTAATGACTCAGTAAGAGCATCCGTATGATTCCTTAGAGAATTAAATTTGGGATAATACTTCCTCTTCATGTAAGCTGAAATATTCAGAATAGACCACTCGAATATAACAAGAAAAAAACCACAGATAAGTCTAGAAAGCGGACGATCCCAGGTGAATATCATCTTCTCTGAAAGACCAAATAATATTCGAAGTTGAAAGTCGTGAACAAAAGCCACAAAAACAAAAATATTCCAGGTATCTCCGACAAAAAGAATCGGAGAACAATCGTTAACTCCTGGCAAGCTGGTCTATTACCTCGAAGCCAGCTACAATTAGTTCTTTTCAAGCAGCAAATTTATTTGTGCCAAGTGACAGCGGGATCTTGGTTGTGAATGTCTCACTTTTACGGCCACAAATGCCTTTGACTTGATGACGAGCAGGCCTATATTGGCAATGTAAAGTATGATGGTTATAACGAGATGAGGAATTTATAGCTGTGCACTCGGGACATCGATATGGAATGTTTGCGGTTGATGGCTCGTGCTGAAACGAAAAAGTTGGAAATAGAAAACATATTGGGACTTACAGTTCCAATGAGCTTTCTCAAACTTATATGATTATAGCAAATTTAGAAGAATCAATAATGATTATCTCTTATTATTCATTTTGCCCAACAGGAAAACGCCAATAAAACCCTAACATTCCACTAAATGGAAAATTACAGTAAGCTATATCTAAATTCTTGAAACGATAACGTAGAATACACAGTGATGTGAAAATTGACAAGAAATTTAGGAATAAAATTAGGAGCAGGGCCGCCATCTTCTTCGACTCATTGCAAGAATAAATTCAGAATTGAAAGCTACAGGCTGTGATCGTCTTGTGGATACTATTCCAAAAAATTCCTTCATATCTTAATCTTCAAATTCCAAATCATCACCATATTCTAAGGCTAGCCATTCGAAAGAGGTCAAAACATAATTAATAAGGATAATAAACAAGGTTCGATCCTTATAGTCTCTAAATACATACTCCAACGATCTGGAGCCACTGTAAAACACTGAAGAAATTAACGAGCTCTCCTCCGGAGGTAGCAGATATTCAAGAAAAGGCAGTCATGGATATGTTTCCTCAGAAGTCACGCCAACAGTATACATTTGGTGTAACTAATATAACAGAAATTTTGGGAAAAGCCCACATGTAAAACCATCCAGTCTTTAGTATTTGGTCTGAATACTCGTTCGTCTAGGCCTACAAATTGGTTTTTAAAAGAAGTCGATTATAAATGCTTTCCAAAGTAAACAGCATTTTTGAAACGTCGGTTTGTAAGATTTCACTTCTAAAAACCGAAGTTCTTGTGGAGCAATATATCTACCAATTTTTAAAACTGCTTCTGATGAAGATTTTTTATGCTGAAGCTTATTTCTGAAGAATTTTCTCAAATATTCAGTATTGATATTTTTGCGCGCTTGTTTCTATGAACAAGAGCGCATTCTCATTTTGCTCAAATGTCAGTTTCTTTCGAATTATGAGAAGAGAATGGTCTCAAACGATTGGGTTGGACTCACTGATGAAGAATTAGTGGTCAAATTGACTTATGTCCGTCCGGCCGTCCGTAAACAAGATGACTTTCGAAGGAAGAGGCCTGTTATGAAATTTCCAGGGTAAGTTCAAGATCAGAATGCGCCGATTGAGTTCGTTAATGGGCGGAGTCCGCTGAAGGGTTCCGATCTTCGAGGGGAAGTCATACATGTGATTTGCAACAAAAAATGTCATATAACATATGGTCGAAATGTTGACGGTTATTATTCAATTTAACATTTCTTGATTTCACGAAATAATTTATATTTTTCCATAAAATAAATTATACTTCAGTTATCCTTATAGCCTCATCAAATTTGACCACATATCTGTAAACAGCATTAAAATTTCTACAAGATGAGCCAAAAAATTCTTAATGGGGGCGTGGCAAGGAGATGATTATCACGTTATATTTTTCCAATTGTATTTATTATGGGCAAATTTTCTTCGAAGCAAAATACCCTATTTAGTGTGCTTGCTGCTTGCCTTCTTCCATAATATCATGGCTAACAAGATAACAACGAAAAAGTCGAAATATTCCAAACCTAAATATGCTCTATTTTGAAGCTCTTTATGATTGGATATTGAAGTAATTCTCATGGAAATCATGAATTCATCTGTCGAATCAAAATAATTCAAAGGAATAAACTCAATTTCAATAATACAGATTTCATGAAAAAATGTAAAGAGAACAGACTACTACTACTTATAACAATTGTTCGAAATGTCCACTGCCTCATTCATTTTTTTACACATCATTTTTGCACTGATCTGATCGAAATAATAAATTTGTGTTGTGCAGAAATGCGTCAAAAACATAGTCAACTTCACAGGGTTGTAGATTCAGTGCGGAAACGATGTGTGAAATATACTGAATAAGGCGGTGGACAGTTCAAACAATTATTATAAGTAGTAGTAGTCTGTTTTCTTCACATTTTTCCATAAACTCTGTTTTATTGAAATTGAGTTTATTCCCTTGAATTATTTTGATTCGCAGATAAATTCATGATTTCCATGAGAATTACTTCAATATTCAATCATAAAGTGCTTCAAAATAGAGTAAATTTAGGTTTGGAATATTTCGACTTCTTCGTTTTTATGTTATGAGCCATGATATTAGGGCAGAAGACAAGCATCAAGCACAAAAGTTTATATGTCATCTGAAAGCACACTTAATGAGGTATTCTCAGCTGAAAAGAAAACATGTCCATCATAGAAGATTTTTCATCGATAATACAATTGGAAAAATAAGACTGATTTTGTTCACCTCAGAATCGTGATATTTATCTCCTTATCACGCCTGCGATGATATTTTTTTGGCACACAAAAATTCTCATCTTCTAGCAAATTTCATGCCGTTTCCAGATTTGTGGTCAAATTTGATGAGGCTCCAAGGATAACCGAAAAGTTAATGGATTTTATGGAAAAACTTGGAATATTTCGTGAAATCAAGAAAGGTTAAATTGAAGAATAATCGTCAACATTGCGACGATGTGTTTTATGATATTTTTTGTTGCAGATCACATGTTTGATCTCCCCTTGAAGTTTGGTCTTCCTTAAAGTAAACACCTCGTATACATTCGAACTTGAAATGGAATACCTAGTTTTATTATAGGTACATTAAGATAATTACATGGTATTTTGCATTTGATAAAAAACATACTTTCTTATTTTAAGAGTTTGCATACATGGATGAAATGAACAAAATAAAATAATTAAATCCTCTTATGCATTGCTGGATAATCTCCGAGGAATTATGGTAATAAAATGAGAGGTTGAAGGTATCCAACATTCGAAAGCGAGCTTCTAAGAGTTAATTATTTCCATTATTCTCTCGATAGCGTCTTCCACAAAAACCTTCGAATTCCTCTGTGAGCATAGCAAATTTCAGTTGGTTACATGTACTCACAATAACTTCAGCAGTTTTACGAATGTTTCCAACATTTCTTATTGCAGATCTGAAAGTTCGTGCTGGACTCAAACCACATTGATAAGTGGTATATAATAAAGTTTATTATCTGGGGCAATACCTTCAGTCTTTTTTTCATCGACTATTTCAAATGTTGATTCAATTCGTTCTTGAAATTACATTTCTTTCGAGATCTCGTAGAAACAATCGTGCTTCTTCTTTGAAAAGGGAAATCATTGAAGCGATACAAGTGGAAGAATTTATAAATTGGTCTATCAATTTGAGAGCGGTCATCAGCACTGACGTTCCAGGGAACACCCGACGCAGTTCATGTCTTCGTCTGGAATCAGATAGAAAGTGTTCCTTGTTCAGCGATTTATAGGAGTAATGAAGACAATATTTGCATTTAACGCGCACGCGAGGCAAACGACCGGTCCATTTTGGCCTTCGGCTGCTCCATAAAATTCATGAGAGAGGAAAGGGTTACGTACTGGGTCTGCAGCAACAAGAGCTCACCACCGTCGATGATCCCTCTGAAATATACCGGAAGTTGATTTTATTGTATTTTCTGAAGAAGATCTGCTGATGATATAAGTGCTCAAGTATTGACACTAAGTGGTTAGGATTTTTGGCTCTTGAAGAGCCATTTGAATTGTCTGAATTGGTAAAATGTTTCCGAGAAAATAATATTTCAGTTCTGGAACTTGACCTGTTCCATATTAAGAAGTAACAAGCTTTTTTACTTCGCTTGATAATGCTAGCACACTTGGACCATGTCAGAGTCTCCAATTTAGCGAGGCGCTCTCTGATGGGAAAACGAATGTGTGTATCGTCCCACAATTTCTAGTGGACTCATCAATAGGGTTGATCCAGCAACTGTTGCCCTAGACACTCATCATCATAGGTCTCGGTTTTTGAAAAGGTCTGGAATTTACTCCCCTTCGCCTTTAATGCAATTTTTCCGTTTTTCTTCTGTTGTTAAGTTGGGGAGGTCCTCCTCCCTTTTGCATAGTTCTTTGCTATTCGTCATTGGCTTCATTGCAAGAGGTATTTCCTCTTGTCTGTGGTTCTGAGTGGTATGCTTACCATTCCTCTTATCTCTTTGTTTTCGTGTTCTTTCATCGTTTCGATTACCTTCTTGGTTTGTTTGTCAACTTTTTCGTCGATTGTTGGAAGTTTCAATTCTTCTCTTATTTGTTAATTGCTGACGTACCATGAGGCATCTACAGCTATCCTTATTATTTTATTCAACGTACTTTGAAGATTTTTCTTTTTGCTACCTTCGACATTGAACCAGACTACTCCTGCGTACGTTATGCTCGGTATTAGCACTGTCTTAATTATCTTCATCTTGTTTTCCAGCGAAAGTTTGTTGTTTGCATCAAGGACTACCCATGTAGTTGCCTGGTCTTCTTTTTGAGCGCTCGTACTTCTTACACGAGGGCTATATCATTTCGTCACGATGTCTGTATTTATCGAATTTTGAGCTGAAAATGTGCCGTAAGCACGATAACTCTCGAACGGAACAACCTAAAGACTTGAAATTTTCAGTGTGGGTTCAGTTCCCGAATGCCTCGGTTGAGTTCGTTAATAGGCCAAATTCCACCAGGGGTTCCGTAAATATGGCTGTTCAAAGTTTTGTTCTCCTGATTACATGGAAACTACAGATTTTATCGAGATGAAATTTTGCACTCAAATGGAGAATGAGGTGTTCAAGCTACATATGAAATTTTGTCCAGATCGCATCACCACAACCATAGAAATCATAGAAGATTGTAACTTTCGAACGGAAAGGCCTTGGGACTTGAAATTTTCAGGATAGGTGTGGATTTGATATGTCGCGTTCACATTCATCAATGAGCCGAATTATACTAGGGGTTCCGTAAATACGGTCGTTCGAAATTTTGTTTTCTCGATCATTTCGAAACTACGGTTTCGATCGAGATAAAATTTTCTCTATTTTGATCGAGAATGATAAATTGAAGCAACATTTCTTGAAATTTTCAGGATAGGTTCGGATCGCGAATTTCGCGGTCACGTTCATCAATGAGCAAAATTAGACTAGGGG
This sequence comes from Aphidecta obliterata, assembly GCA_963966015.1. Taxonomy (NCBI): domain Eukaryota; kingdom Metazoa; phylum Arthropoda; class Insecta; order Coleoptera; family Coccinellidae; genus Aphidecta; species Aphidecta obliterata. Next base: position 9,199,025 of record OZ014428.1, read on the forward strand.
TTCCGTAAATATAGCCGTTCAAACCATTTTTTTCCTGATAATTTCGAAACAACTTATTGGATTGGAATGAAATTTCGCACATAGATGAAGAATAATGTATTCAAACTACGTAGGAAATTTTGTCCAGATCGCATACCAAGACCATAGATACCGTAGAAAATTTTAGCGAATTATCGAAAAGTAATTATTAACCTAAAGCACTGACGTGAAGTCTTAATTTTCGCCTTTGCTTGAAATTTTCTTTGACAGCTGTGAAAATCTTTCCAGTTGTTTTCTGAAACTGGAGAATGCGAATCTACCTACAAGCTCCTGACTTCACGGCAGTACTTTTCGTAATTTTTGATTTCTTTCATTAGTTTGTTGAGTTTCAGCTTTTCGTCTAAGGTTACGCCGAGATATTTTGCTTCATCTTCCCAGTCTATCTTCTGGTTTACTCTCATGACCTACTCTGCTTTTTCCCCCTTCAAATTTGTGCCGCCGATGTATATGGCAACTGTTTTTTTCGCATTTATATTATATTATTTATTACAAAACAATATTTAGATGTCTTCCAGTTTTAATCCTGTTCGTAGCATGGCGATTTCTGTTATTTCTTCTTGCTCTTCATCTGGTAGGTTTTTGAGAACCTGATTTTGGATTCCGTCGATTCCGGGGCTTTTCTGTTTTTCAGTTGTCCAATAATTTCTTTAATTTCGTCTCTGGTTAGTTCGTTTGTTCCATAGAAATCGGTGGCTGGTATATTCCCGTCGTTGTTCTTAGGATTAAGCTTGAATTGTTGCTCTAGCGAGTCGGCGAACATTTCAGCTTTTCCTTTGTTCGTAATTGCCGTCTTGCTTTCTTTCTGTCAGTTTTGGAATCTTTGTTTTTGTTTTCTTCCCGGTCAATGCTGATGCCATTTGCCATAAGGAACTATCTTCTGTATATAGATTTTCTAGCATTTTGTCCCATTCTTCCGTTAATAATTCACGGACTCTGGCTTTCACCTCGTTGGTTAGTTCATTCAGTATAGTTTTGTCATTTGGGTGTAGTGTCCGTCTATACTGTTTCTTAGCCTTCCTTTTTTTCTCTAGTAAAATTTGCACGTATACAGGTAAAGGAATTTTCTTCGGTATTTGTTTAGCATTTATCGACTGTGTTTAGGCTTCGATGATTCTTCTCTCTAGATCTTCGATTGCTTTTTCTATTTCTTCTTCGTTGTTGATCTTCAGACTTCTGGATTTGAAAACTTCTTCAAATTTCTTCCAGTTCATTTTATTCCTATTTCTAGGTTTTCTGTCAGTTTCTTTTTTCGAAATCAGGATCACAGAACAATGATCCGATGATAGATCCATCTTCGTTTCGATGAACTTTGAGCTGCGTAGTATGATCGGAGTCGGATCGGATGCGTGTATGACATGGTGTGTCTCTGACTTGAGGCGGCAATATTCGTTTCTGTCCCCGTTCCTTCAAATTCATCTCGAAAAAATTGAATTTCGAAAGAATTGACAAATTGTCGAAAAAAGAAATCAGTTATTTCGCGAGAAACGTCACGTAATATATGTCTGTGCTCGATGGCCGTTTTTTTGACCCCGCTTCGCGCCCCCGCCGACCGCTATGCGGTCGTATTTTTCGAAACGACTCGAGGCCTTCTGCCTCTTGATTTCAATGAATTTTTCTATGATCCGGTCTTATAGTACGCGAGTTTGCCGTTTTATTCCCATCCCAGAATTGCCCAACACTATAGAAATTATTACTTCAATAAGATTTGAAGGAACGTAATTTGTTGCTCCCGGTTATTAATGGGTCAATAATTGTTACAATGATTTTAATTAAGGAATGTAGATTTTGTAAAATACAATATTCCCGGATTCTTCTAGAAGTGAACTTGTGTAGGTCCCATTACTCCCATTGATCGATGTCATAGAAATATTCCTACCGGAAAATCTTCCTTGAATATTAATCACCTCAAAATTATAAGAATCCTAACACACGCTGCCGAACAATTATTCGTCACTAAATCGCTTGGGAATACCTGTTCCAACCTCCGAGTCCCTCCATCCTTTCCCGAAGTCATCCACACATGACTTCTTGCCAATTAACGGCTATGTCCCGACTGGTAATAAAAACCAGAATGAAAACATCGAAACATTAACACATTTTACATCTTAATAGCGTCTAGCCCCCCCTTATTTAAATAAATAATTTCGTCGACGTTCGAAAAAGTCACAGGAGAACATCGTAATGACCAGCCGACATAATATGAACGTGCTCTAGCACTAATACGGCGGTTTTGGAAATTAGAGCTGAAAGGCGAAAGTGGCGGAGGGTATATATTTTCACGTCACAGGCCTATTTAACCGTGAACAAAGGTATATTGTGATGGATAGACTTGTACTCGTTCACTTTCGACTGGGACTCTTGTCCCAAAGGTTGGAGGGCTATGTGTCAGAGGGCAATGTGAGATGGTCAACTTTGGATGGTGTCGAGATTTGTTTCAAAAATTTCTCACGATCTGAGAGTTGGGCGATCTGATGACAGACATAGTGATTTAAGTCGTTCAGTGATCCGAGAGATTTCTCCGGAATTATAAGGTATTTCTCCCTCACGCTCCCCACCTTGTTTTTTCACTTTTTTCTCGTGAAAATATCTTTTCTCCATTTTTCGAAATTTCGCTTGTTCTCCTTTCATGAGGAATTCCCTTCAATGAGATATGTCATGGGAGATGTAAGCCCCTAAACTGTAAAACAGTGAATTTGACTAGCTCATACAAAAGTATAACTTTCTCTAGTATGTCTTAGGGTGCCCGACTAACAAAGATTTACTCCAAGTCTCACAATAGTCTATTCAAAACAAGTAAAAATTGAACAATTTTTTGTTCGATCAGAGAAAACTAGCTGAGTCAATACAATTTCTTAATTTATCAGCAAAAGTTGTCGTTCTGTTTAATAGTTGCAGTATTAATTCGTTGGTGTTCTGACCAGCTCCAGCTACTGACGTTCAGGTTTCTAACGTCGTTCAAGGTCTAGCTAGAGGATTTCCGTTCAGTAAGATGAACAGAAAAAGACAGGCACTGGTACTACAGAAACTAAGTGATTTATCTCGATGAAGTTCTGCTTTACCAAATATAATAACTTTAGATAATAATAATAATAATAAATCTTTATTCATTAATCTCTACAATTTTTATTTACAAGATTTGAGGGATTCTGCCTAAACAAAGTTTATGTGCGGTCTTCCCCCGAGAAATTGCCATTTATGAGCTTTATTGAAATGCACATTCGTTAATCTTAAAACAAAACAAAAAAATTATAATAATAAAATAAACAAATGAATACATCAAATCACGTGGAGACGATGGGAGAGTGGGGTATTCTCGATCCTAGATGAAGTATTTTCAACTTCAGACAAGGAAATCCTTCAATTGCAGACCAGGGTGGTTTCTGATCTCAAACAACCAATTTCCTGATCCCAAAACGGTTATGATATCTAAATCTTAAACGAGAGAAGATGTTGTGATCGTCGAAATAAGAACTGCACAATTTTGAATTAAAACTCCTTCAAGCTGGATTTTTTCTTTAATTAACGCAGTTATCAAAAAATTTGAGAAAAATAGTGTGGTGAAGTCATCAGGAGCTTTTGTGCGCTTGTTTAAATAATCGCCAGCGGTCACCAATCCTTGACCTGAACCCCTCACAACTCTGCTTGGCTCAGCTTTACTTATCTATGATCATTTCTATTTGATATGAAGTGGTCCTGTAGCGAGACTATCGAACAAAACATTATGAATAGAACCACAGATTCTGTGAACCAAACCGGCCATCTGATTGACGAATAATGTCAAATTATAAAATCGACTATTCAAGAGATGGATCACAGAAATATATGGAATATGTCTGATTTCTCAACAACAGATAAAAAAAATTCAATCTCCTTTTCACGTGGAAGAGCTGTAAAATTGAATTTTTTTTATCGTTGCCCCATATGTGATACAACATGTCGGTAGGATATGACGATTAGTTTCTGATATAGGTACCAAAGTTATTCAAAATATTGTTTTTGATTCTTCTTCTAATACGATCATCCAGAAATTTCACATGAACTTTCGAGTTGTTATTTCATAATTAACTTCGAAATTTCAATTCGATCGAATCTGCCTTTTCGGATCCATGAAAAAAACAGAGCTAGAGCTATGCCGGATATTGCCTATTTACTTACTTTACTGGCGCAATATGACCTCGATCATACCCTGAAAATGTAAAAACTCTAGGCCTCTTCTTTCGAAGGTTATCGTTTTTACGGCCGCACGGACGGAATTGAAGTTGGCCACGAATTATTCATCTGTGAGTCCAACCAAAATCGTTAAGGACCATTCTTGGCTCAAAGTTCGAAAATTTCAGACACTCGGGCAAAATGATAACGCTTTGTTCGTAAGAATAAGCGCAAAAAATATTCTTAATTACTTCTGCACTGATCCAATTGGGTGAATTCGAATATTCCGCAATTATAGTCCATTTAAGAATTATTGACATCGAAGCAGGCCCTGAACGTCCAGTCGAGGCTTTATTTCTGGTTACAAAAAAGTAACTAAATTTCATCATAGAAATAAAACATAAATATAACCTAGAAAAGTGTACGAGTATACGAATTATCGAATAATTAAGTCGGAATATCTCGATTGCAGTTTAAATATGGGAATTTAGGTTTGAAAGCGCAAAAATATCGTGGAATGCTTTCATATGAAATTATCTGAACGTTCATATAAAAGTCAACCATGGAAGATTGAAGATCAAAATATCTATAAATGATACAAGAGCAAAGATAAAAATATCATTGAAAACTTTGTTTCCACGTAGTGTAGTGATTTGGATGTGTTTATTGAATAAGCTGACATAATCCTATTGATGGGCATCCTTTTGTAGGGAAGGTTTCAATTTTTCAATAACCCATTTATGAAATAATTCACCATTCATAGTAATCCTTATCATTAATACCACTGTCAAGAATCGGATCACATCCAGGTAAAAATCCATCAATTGTTCCAGCATTCAAAATAGTGCACCTTCTGCCTTTACCCTTGAATATACTCGGCATACCTTTTGGATTATTTTCTAGTGTCCACTGAATACGACGAATTTGAATACGGTTTTCGAATATCCAAATTTCATCTAGATAAAAGAATTTTACGTTCTGTTCCATGTATTCTCGGTATTAGCACAATATCGTACTATTTTCATTATATTTTCCTGTTTATCAGTAAGAATTTTCCTTCGATCAACTTTTTTGTATTTGTATCCAATTTTTTATGATATAATATAATGTTGACTTCGATCAATTGAAATCTAGGTGCTCTTTGGCCAGTTCGAAAAGGATATCTAAACTGATATATTCTTTGTTTTCAATTCTAGCAAAAACAAAGTCATTCAATGTCTCTTTGAAGGAATAATCGTATCGCACAGGTTTTCTTCCACTGCTAATTCCAGGCTATAATAACTTTCTAATATTCTACGGACAGGGCTTGGTGAAATCTGAAAATTTAAGAGACATTGATCAATCAGAATATACTTTGAGTCGGTGAATAACAGTTTACCTGAAACACAAGCGGAAATATATGCCAAATCTTTGAAAAACTGGAAGTAACACCGGCAAACTGCCTGGCGTTCTCTTGTTAGGCGCGATGTATCCTGGTCAATTCCAGCCATTTCAATAGAATAAGACAAAAAATACTCAAATTCAGAGCAAATTTTTATAATTACATATTCACCAATATCTTCGATAAAATCATCAAAGCATGATTTCTATGGGTAATGTTAGTGTTATTCCTATACCAACCTGAATTCAGAAACCCAAAATATTACTAAATAGTCTATTACCAACTTAAATTCAATTTTTCACAGCCAACCGAGATGTCAATAATTCTTAAACGGAGTATACATGTCAAGAGTTGCGCGATCGTCAGTCGAAAGTGTGAAGTTCCACCATTATTGTGTCATGCTAGCGTACAGGTACTAGTAAGTAGTTGCTATAATACTTTTGTGAATATTCTATTAGAATAACTCAAACTGACCATAATTTGACAGTGTCCAAAGAATAAATTATTTTATCTACTCCTATTGAATCATATATTCATTATTCATATTCAACTACTTTTGAGCAATTAACAGTATCTGTAAGCAAACAACATAAGTTATAATAACTCACTACTATAACTCCCTGGCTCTGTGCTTCTGAACAAGCCAATTGGCCGAAAGGTAACAGACCATTATTGGTAATGAGGGGAGGTCACTTGAATAATTTTGACGCTTTTTCAAATTAAGTTGAAACCTAATTATTATTGTGCATATTTTGCTGAAAAAGATGAATTCTGATAGAGAAGATGAATTATTATGTACACTCCAGAAATAAGACAATCAGCTAATGTTACCATACAGAATTTATTGCCCGAAAAATCCCAAAACAAATATAAAGGTGTATACAACAATTTTCAAGATTGGTGTAGCAGTAAGAATATTAAATCATCATTTACAGAGAATGTTCTTTTGGCATATTTAAGTGAACTTAGCACTATATAAAAAGCATCGCTGCCCCTATGGACTTTCTACTCCATGCTAAGAAGCACAATCAACATAAATAATGCATTGTTATAGGTAACTATTGAGATTTGTAAATAAAGTTCTTTTTCGGTATTTGTATCTCAGTATTTATTGTTATAGTCGTGGATAAAGTATAGTATTCAACTTGCGGTAATGATCATAACTCACTCAATGAATTATAGAACTCGCCTTCGGCTCGTGCTGCAAACTTCATCTTCGTTAGTTATGACCTACATTACCACTCGTTAAATAATATACACTATATTTTTATTTTCAAAAAATGAAAACTGCTCTACGATTCAGATCGCGTCATTAAACCTCTCTACTCTGCCGTTCAACTCAAAAATTTATCAGTCCTGCATAAATTTTCCATTGAATGTCCGTTCCTATTCCCCTTTCGAAACAAGATTAATCTCGTAGAAATCTTACGCTATTCCAATGATATTAACAGTTGGAAACAACTCATGGTTCGAACCCGAAATATTTGTTAATTACCTCACGTATCACATTATCAAAATGGCCACTTCGGAGTACGATAGTGACTGAATTGACCGTGGTAGTCTCAACATCGTGTCCGTCGTGTTCCTTTGTCCGCCAGAACTAAACGATTTCAGGCGGATAATGTTGTACTTCGAGTTTTTTGCCGCATTCAGCGAAACTGCCACTTTTTGACATTCGGCGATCGGTCCTTTCCATTATAATTGAACCGGTTGCTTGCGGACTTATAATGTCATCGTAGTATTGCTATCGGAATCGGATATCGATCATTTCTGTTAAATAAATTGGACACATATCTGCTTTATGATACTGTCGAGAGTTTGATTTATGTTTTATTGATTAGGTATACAGACTGAACAGACTCTCTATAAAATTCGCTTACAATGCGTTCTGATATCATGTTCATGTTCACTCACGTATATAATCAATAATGGTATTGCTTTCCGTATTTTTGGAAAATTAGTAAAATATAGAAAACGAAGTGAAAATTTAATAAAATACAAAAGTATAATCATTCATATAATTATCAGTTTCACAATTGAATGAGCCTTGAATATCGCAACACAAAAACTTCATTCTTCGAGATTATAAAAATGAGTTCGTACTGCCTAACAACAGTGTTTAGTGTGGTGTGATTACTAATCCCTAGTGTATACAATCGATTTTCATGGTTTTCACCGACTCCTCTTCAACTTTAAGGACTTCTTTGTTGTCATTCCATGTCTTCCTAGATCACGAGGGTTGGCAGGTCGAATTTCGTATTCAGGTACATCAGTTATGGCAGAATTTTTACTCCAATACGTAGCTACAAAGCGGTTTCGAATTATGAATGATGGTCACTACTGAAAAATGTGTTCGTGCTCGATATCTCCGCCTTTTTTGGAGTTCCGTACCCAAAATGGCATAACGTAACTCATAATTTATCCGTCAGTTTTTTCGTCTAATACTGCCATTTTACTCGAAGACTATTGGCCACATAAAGATGAAATTCATAAGATGATGTCAACTATAACACGCTAGAGAATGGCGTAGTAAAATCAACAAAAAAATTGGGTTGGCACTCGCCATATAGGTACAGGATGTCCGGATTTAACGTCAATATATCGCATCCGTCGTAGAATAAGGAGACAACTCAAAAAAGGTCCATTTTGAGTTAGTAACGATATTGAACCCTTTTCGTACGTGCAATATCGGAATAACTCTAGTTGGCCTCTTTGCCACATAAAAAAATTATTCATGAAGAAAGGTAACATTTCAAATTTTTGGAAAAACGGCAGAAATTCCACCATGACAGGGGAGAAATTGCATTAATTGAATATTGGGTGCTAGGGTTATAATGTTCAAATGAATTGCTGCAGTCATTACGAATGTTCAGCGTGTTAAATTGAGTAAGTACACAAAAGTATGGAACGAAAACTTCGGTAAACCAAAACTTCAAATACGATTTCCCAACAAAATCAATTTTTGAGTTGTCTCCTTATTTTACGACGGGTGCGATATTTCAGAGCGTGATTCTAGAATTCATAATAAAACAAAAAATTTGAATTTTTTTGATCATTTTGTCAAAACTATACAACGGATACAACTAACATTCAGTATGCTAGGTAAATACTAATTTCTACCAGTGGCGGTGATATTTGAGAGGACTTTCATAAAATGACGTTAAGCAGCACAATTCTTGGGAAAAACATTTTTTTAGGATGTGATGCATTTTAACAAAGCCACTGATTTTGTATCTCAAAATAATTAGTTCCCCCAATTTTCTATCCGCCATTGGTAGAAAACAGTATTTTTTGTATTCACCAAACAATTTGGCTTATCCAGAACATCCCGGGATACTGAATTTCAGTTGCATCTGCCAATTTTTCACAAAATCTCAAAAATACAAGTTTTTATAGTAGTATAGTAATGGTGAAGGGGCGAATCCCAGGAAGTAGGTTGATATGGAATTTTCTTCTCCCATATTTCGACATGCTGAAATATATTAAGATTGTCTCCAGATACACAATATGTTACTGTGGGATGCAAAAAATACAGTGCACATGAGCATGTTGTGTGGGGTATCGTTCGATTTTGGCAGTTAGGCTAATTTCATAGTGAAGCATCGCATCAATACTCGCCTCAAGCATGTCCTCAAGTCGGGCATCAGAGAGCACATAGTGGGGCATCTATGAAAGCAATTGTAAGAATTATGAATCCACAGTCGTAGTAAGGTGCTGGAAATAGGACGTAGTGGTTTCAAATATGTTTTCTGATAGTGATTGTGATGTATATGCAGGTGCAGCAGTAAAATGATGGAAAACCAATAACAGTAATAATGGACGGAAATATAGTGGCCACCTGAAAAATTGATTAAAGAGATATAAATAATTTTCATTTGAAAAAAAAATATGAAAGAGTTTGCTATAATATTGGTTTTTTGTTTTATTCACCTACATTGTTTATGTAACACACCTGATATACATATTTGTAATATTGTTTATTTCCGTCCATTATTTTTTGTAGCCCCAGTTAAAAGAATATAGAATATTTTTATCTGACAGAATAATATAAAAGAGTTGGCTATAATATTGGTTTTCTGTTTTATTTACCTACAATATTTTTGTAACTCACCTGATATATCTGTAATATTGCTTATTTCCATCCATTATTTTTTGTTACACTCAGTTTGAAGAATAAAAAATTTTTGCCTGACAAAAATATGGAAGAGTTTGCTATAATATTGGTTTTCTGTTTTATTTACCTACATTGGTTTTGTAACTCACCTGATATATTTGTAATAGTGCTCATTTCCATCTTCCGTCCATTATTTTTGTTGCATCCAGTTGAAAGAATATAAAATATTTTTATGTGGCATAAAATGTAGAAGAGTTTGCTATAATATTGGTTGTCTGTTTTGTTTACCAACATTGTTTTTGTAGCTCACCTGATATGTTTGTAATATTGCTTATTTTCGTCCATTATTTTTTGTTGCACCCAGAAGAATATAAAATATTTTTATCTGACCAAAATATGAACGAGTTTGCTTTAATGATGGTTTTCTGTTTTATTGACCTACATTTTTTTTGTAGCTCACCTGATATATGTATTTGTAATAGTTATTGGTTTTTTTCGCTCATAAGTTTTTGTTGTCCCAGTTAAAAGAAAATAAAATATTTTCATCTGACAAAAATAGAAAAGAGTTGGCTATAATATTGGTTTTCTGTTTTATTTACCTAAATTGGTTTTGTATCTCTCCTGATATATTTGTAATATTGCTTATTTCCGTCCATTATTTTTTGTTGCACCCAGAAGAATACAAAATATTTTTATCTGACAAAAATATGAACGAGTTTGCTTTAATAATAGCTAATAGTTAATATTTTTAAGAATCAACCTCAACTCTTATTGTATCTAATAATGATAATGATAATAATAATAATAATATTGGTTTTCTGCTTTATTTACCTACATTTTTTTTGTAGCTCACCTGATATATGTATTTGTAGAAGTTATTGCTTTTTTTCGCTCATTCGTTTTTGTTGCCTCAGTTAAAAGAATATAAAATATTTTATCTGACAAAAATAGAAAAGAGTTTGATAGAATATAAGTTTTGTGTTTTATTTACTCACATTGTTTTTGTAGCTCACCTGATATATTTGTAATATTGCTTATTTTCGTCCATTATTTTTTGTTGCACCCAGAAGAATATAAAATATTTTTATCTGGCAAAAATATGAATGAATTTGCTATAATATTGGTTTTCTGTTTTATTTACCTACATTGTTTTTGTAGCTCACCTGATATACTTGTAATAGGTACTGCTTTTTTTCGTCCATTATTTTTTGTTGCACCCAATTGAAACAATACAAAATATTTTATGTGACAAAAATTTAGAAGAAATTACTATAATATTGGCTTTATGTTTTATTCACATTGTTTTTGTAACTTACCTGTTATATTTGTAATATTGCTTATTTCCGTCCATGCTTTGTCCAACACATATTTGTTGTGATGTCTCCTATCGTTTTTATCCCATATTGCAGGCCGAATGAATATTTCACTTATTAATTGTTATTTATCCATTTCAATACAAACAAATTATTCACCTCTCCTCATTTCAAACTTAACTACGACACTGGCTCAAACAAAATACGGCAAGCACCAATCATTTATCTTCTTTTGGGCATCATGCCTGAGGCAAGTCTTGAAAATCAAATCGATTTGATTTCTGAGCAACGGCGATGCTCGATGCCTGGGGATGATGGTCGATGCTTTACTATGAACGATTTAATTCAGTTACATGTATATACATATTTGTTTTTGAGGCTTGAGACGAGTCGTGAGCATCGCGTGCTTTACTATGTTTTTCCCTAAGAATATTATTTGATTCCCCCTTCGAAAAAATTTCGCCTATGTTTTAAAGCAGAAAGGAATAGAGTTTTAAGTGAATTGGAATCACGTAATAAGCCTTTGTATTGCTGGTGGATGCTGATGGTCATCAAGCACAGTTTGAACGGTGAAAATAAGAAGTGCTGAAAATTTGGAAATGGTGTTTTCAAAAATTAGTTAGAGTTGCAAACGAAAAACTCGCAGAAATAGGATGAATGCAAGTCAATCTCAAAGAGATGCAATACTTTCCTGCGAGAAAAGCCCTAGACGGCCGACGGACAAATTTTCAATGAATTTTTGGTTTCTACCCAGTCAAAATCATAAAATTTGAAATTTTCAGAGTAGGACGAAACATATTTTAATGCCGAAGATTCAGTATTGTCGAAAATAATAGTTGCCAGCGTAGAAGGTTTCCTTAGGTTCCTAAACAGAACCCTTAAAAATAAATTCTGATATAAAATCCATTTCCATTCTTGAAAATAGAGTAGTGGATACTAAGACTCTCAGTGGTAAAATACAATGATATAAATAACCAATAAATTACGTTTCTGAAGATTTTTTTCGTCAATCAAATATTCTTATCAAGTATTCAAAACCTTCATTTCTTTCCAATCACCACATTGCCTATTATTCATCAAATAATCTCAATTTCTCAAAGGATCCATTCGGTGTATATTCAGAATAATGATAACTTGTGAGGTTGATTAATGATGATGAGTTACATTTTCAGAAGGAGACCGACCCAAGATATCTTTATCTTGCAGTTTTCTACGTCCAATTTCCGCTTTCTCGGCAATAATTCAGTTGTTATCAGACCTTTCGGTAAAAAATTCCAGGTAAAAATCTCCCGACAGTTCTCGAACTGTTAACTTGACTGGCAGGATAGCACCCAGAGCCGTTTCAGAATTTGTTTCTAATTGAATATCTAATAAAATGAATAAATAAATAAAATAAAAGTACTACCGTGAAGTCAGGAGCTTTTGAGCGCTCTTTCATCCACCTTTTAGATAGATTCGCATTTTCAAGTTTTAGAAACCGATTGAAAATTTTTTTAAAAGGTGTCAGAAAAAATAAAACTGAGCAGAACTCCAGACTTCACGTCAGTGAATCTGTATCAGGAAACAAATTTTTTGAATGGCCATATTTACGGAACCCCTAGTTTAATTTTGCTCATTGATAAACATGACCGCGACATTCGCGATCCAAACCTGAAAATTTAAAGTCCCTAGGCCTTTCCGTTCGAAAGTTATAATTGGTTATGGTTCTGGTTATGCGATCTGGACAGAATGTAGCTTAAATATTCTTCATTAAAATACAAAATTTCGTCACAATCGAATCCGTTGTTTTGAAATTATCAAGAAAACTAAATTTCAAACGACCATATTTACGAAACTCCTAGTATAATTCTGCGCATTGATGAACGTGACCGCGGAATTCGAAATCCACAATTATCCTGAAAATTTCAAGTGCCTAGACGTTTCCGTTCGAACGTTATAATTTTCTATGATTTCTATAGTTCTGATCATGCGATCTTGAAGAATTATAGCTTGAATATATCATTCTCCATTGAAATACAAAATTTCGTCACGATCGAATCAATATTTTCGAAATTATCAAGAAAACTGAATTTCAAACGACCATGACGAAATGATATAGCCCTCGTGTAAGTAGAACGAGCGCTCAAAAAATAACAACAATAAAAATAACAGAAAAATATTAGTATAAAGTAGTTTACACGGTCAAAATATTCCCGCCGGGGGAGGGGGGTATGCAATCTCCCGAAAAAAAAATTTTCATACAATTACCCCCCCCAGAAATTCAGCCTAGGACCGCCCTTGCGGCCATATACCTACTTTTTCAATGAGGCGAAGCACATGGCAACAACGCTAAATTGGCAACAAATTTTTCATGTTATATAACTGAAACATTTGCATATCCACCCATGGTCCAGTGAGATGGCCTTCCCGATGTCTAGATTTAACACTGTTAGGTTCATTTTTCTGGAACCAATCCTTGGATGCCATATAAAGATTAGAGAATTCAAATATGGAATAAATCACATATGAAATTGATCAAAAAACATCATTCGCATATAATATCAAATAGATACAAATATAAGTACCTGTTTGAACAATGGTTTTTCAACTGCTCATGCTTGTTCAGCAGCTCTTGGTTAATAGATCCATATGTTAGAAATATAATTCCATTGTAATCTCATGTAATCTGCAACTTGGTCAGGATCGAGTCCGGATCAAGTTGAGTAGTTGAATATGCCGGTATCAATAGCTCGCATTGGCCCCGTATCATCTGTGCTGTCAACTGCAAATCAGGAAAAAATTCCGATTTTTGTGAGGAACTGGACAGACGACATGTCGTTGTCTTTTGGTTATTTTATCGATTCAATCAGATCTTCTACGAATCTCGTTGAAGGATAAATGAATTCAACGCTTTAATTTATGATTAAAACTCGATGACTGATTTAATATCCCGATTTCCAATAATCATTTATTAAAACAGAACCTTTAATCTAAACTATTGAATGACCTACTTAGAATATTTATGAAATCTAACGTGTGTTAAAATAAAGAGAGGTCAAAGAAAGAACTCAGAACAGAGATTGTCATGGACTCTTGACTCTTCTAGCGAATTTTATGATGAACTTAATTATTTTTTTTAGGACTTGCAACAAGCTAAAAAATTTAGAAATGTACAGATGATTGAAGGAGAGTGTAAATTTTTCTGTGGAATTCCGCGCAGATCATTCGATTTTTCCGTTGATTGTCGAATTATTCAATACACTGTTTCACGGTGCATCAAAGCTTTCCGCGAAAATCTCAATTAATGATGATGAGAAGGAAGTGATCGATGAATAGAAGGACCAGAGGATTCATAAATAATGTAGAAGGAATAATGGAAGAAGGTCCGAAATCGTCTGTATGAGTGTTATCCCAACTCACTATAAATTACCACCCCTTTCTAATGTTATTATCGTCCATAGAAAAAATGTGTGTGGTCATGACTGGTTTTTCACAAAATGCTTTCAAAAATACAGTAGCGTGCAGATTTCATGAGAATTTTCTTCATTTTTGAATGGGGTCTTCTGTATATTGAGAGGTGATAAAATTTCGTTTTCTCCTGATTTCAAGAATATATCATCTTTTACTGTTTTTGCGTTATGAAACCTCTAATAAATATGAGCTCTAATTGAGAATAATTTTTCACAAAAACCTGGTGGCATTGATCCTCCCATCTATGAACCGATGGATCAAATTCAAGAAATTTAGTAAATTCACTACAAAAAAAAACAAGAATGGGATTATGAAATTTGAAATCTGTATTGGTAAAGCTCTCCTCGATGGTTTGCGAAGTTGAACGAGTTGAGATATTTCTAGACAGAGGAACAGGGACATGGAAATGTTGAAGCTACATGCGAACATTTCAGCTTTTCAACCCCACTTCGAGTTGTGGATTGATTCTGAATTCAAAATGAAGGTATTTACCATATTAGAAAACGTATGACTTGTACTAGGGATTCGGGAACGAACTCCTACGAACTTTCCATAGCATAATTTGAGTAATCCTTGTTGGATCTAACAAGGTGATATTCTGTTTCGAATCCGGTCCTGGCTATGGCCAGTCCGGTTTCCCCAACTTTTGGCTTTGACATTGTTCAGCTTAGCTGCGGCTCCCAAACCATCTCCGGCAGTTTTTTACTTTATCCCCGAATCCACGATCGCTTAAGGCATGCTATAAAACAATATAAGCCGTCTGCTGTATAGGATATAACTGATGTTCTCTTCAGCTCGCGTTTGTAATAACGAGGCCCAATTTTTTTCCTCCAAATCTTCAAAATGTCTCATTTTATATGAAAGAAAGAACTGGTCGTCCATTGGGCGAACGACAATCCGTTATTTATTCATTCGAAGGATAAGGATGCAGACCTGAGTCCAAAGTACCTACAAGACACAATGAAGAGAAACGCATATATGGACAACGGTCTCAGTTGTTGAAAAACTATCGAACTAACCTCGAAAATCTCAAACACTGTATTTTTAGGGATTTGTATATTCGCATGGCAATGAAGCCAGTTTCTTCTCAATCGTTGAAAATTATATACAGGAATAACGGCTTGTTTATCGAAGTACCTAAGTTCAATTCACACAATCATATATTGTATATCTCAAAGATGAGGACCTCTCTCTCCGAGCATAGTCTCGGCGATGAGTGATTAGTTTCGATAGACCACTCCAGAGCAGCCAGAAGAGTCAGTGAATGCCTCTGAACTTGAGGCAAAGGTTACCCCAGGACCTGAGATTTCACTATGGGATTTAAAATTAGAAAACGATACTCTGGTACTTGAGTTCAGGAAATAGTTTGCTATACTGAGGTTAGTAAGGTTTCGGTAAGAAAATGTAATCTTGCGCGAAGAGACTTCCGTAAAAGAGTCCGGACCTTTGAGTTTAGAAATGAGTTCGGTAATTGGTTTCAGACCCAGAAATAGTTCTTTAGCAGAGTTAGTCAAGGAAAAGTGGCTGGGAGAAGACTTTGAGATAATTCGAACGCTTACCCAAAATTTTACAATATCTTATGATTGTTCTGAGATGCGATACATAGGAACGATACTGAATGAAACATCGAACTGCTAAACAAATCGGATGAAGAAATCAATAAACATTCCCAAAATGAAACTTGAAAGAGATAAAATTGAAAAATTGAAAAAAAAAAGTTAAACCACAAACAATTCAATTCCATCCTACTGGCAGGCGCCCACAAGAATTTATAATTGACTATATTTTTCTTATGTTGAACTTGAACGCTTCACAATTTCAAAGAAACAAGCCTCGAAGTTTTCAACTTAGTCACTTTCAATGACCGAGAAAAATAAAGGAGAAATCAATTCGTTTCTGGAACTCCAGAGATGGACCTCTCGAGAACCCCAATGTTCCCAATTGATCCAAAATTTTATATTGAAGAAAACTATTTTCACCATTATTCTTTGATGACAACAATATTGGGTTCAAGGAAACCTTTGGCAGACGTGGCCGTTCTGACGAGAGATTAATTGTGCATTAAGTGTATCTGAACGATTAATAAAAAATTATGAAAGCACTGCGTGAAGTCAGGAGCTTTTGAGCGCTCGTACATCCACCTTGTAGGTAGATTCGCATTTTCCAGTTTCAGAAATCAATTGAAGGAATTTTCGACAGCTGTCAAAAAATTCTCAAACTCAGGCGAAACTCCAGACTTCATGTCAGTGCTTCAGCTGACCAATTTTTTTTCGATAATTCGTTAGAATTTTCTGCGGTATCTATGGTCTTGATAATGCGATCTGAACGAAATTTCCCAAGTAGTTTGAATACATTATTCTTCATCTATTTGCAAAATTTCATTCCTATCCAATAGGTAGTTTCGAAATTATCAGGAAAAAAATATTTTGAACGGCCAAATTCACGGAACCCCTAGTCTAATTTTGCTCATTGATGAACGTGACCACGACATTCGCGATCCAAACCTACCCTGAAAATTTCAAGTTCCTAGGCCTCTCCCTTTGGAAGTTAAAATTTTCTATGGTTTCTATGGTTCTGGTCAAAATGTTGGTTTAATATATCATTCTCGATTAAAATACAAAATTTTATCTCGATCGAATCCGTAGTTTCGAAATTATCGAGAAAACAAAATTTTAAACAACCGTATTTACGGAACCCCTAGTCTTATTTCGCTCATTGATGAATGTGTCCGCGAAATTCGCGATCCGAACCTACCCTGAAAATTTCAAGTCCCTATGCCTTTCCGTTCGAAAGTTATGATTTTCTATGGTTTCTATGGTTCTGGTTATGCGATCTGGAGAAATGTAGCTTGAATATATCATTCTCCATTATTATACAAAATTTCGTCACGATTGAATCTGTAGTTTTGAAATTATCAAGAAAACTAAATTTCAAACGACCATATTTACGGAACCCCTAATATAATTTTGCTCAAAGATAAACGTCATCACGACATTCGAGATCCACACCTATCCTGAAAATTTCAAGACCCTAGGCGTTTCCTTCCGAAAGTTACAATTTTCTATGGTTTCTATAGTTTTGGTCATGCGATCTGGACAAAATTTTACATGTAGCTTGAACACCTCATTTTCCATTTGAGTACAAAATTTCATTCCGATGGAATCTGTAGTTTTCAAGTAATCAGGGAAACAAAACTTTGAACGGCCATATTTACGGAACCCCTGGTGGAATTTGGCCCATTAACGAATTCAACCGAGGCATTCGGGAACTGAACCCACACTGAAAATTTCAAGTCTCTAGGTTGTTCCGTTCGAGAGTAATCGTGCTTACGGCCGGCCGGACGGACGGACAGACTCGAATTTTCCGACGGAGTCGTCATCAGTGAGTCGAACATAGTCGATTGTGACCATTTTCGGCTCAAAATTCGAAAAATACAGACATCGTGACGAAATGATATAGCCCTCGTGTAAGTAGTACGAGCGCTCAAAAAATTGTGAATTTTTTTGAATTTCAATGCTACTATACCTATTCTTTCGTAAAGTTGATTTTGTATGTTTCTTGCATGTCCGGCTTGAAGGACCATAAATGTTTCTATATCCGTCTCGCAACACCATGAACGTTTATACAGGGTGTTTCCAAATTAGACGTGAACCTTGGAGGACGTGTTAGTATGACTCATTTGCTGTTGTTTGAGCCATATTTATTGATAACCAAAAATCAACAGTTTTTAGAAGATTTCTCAGTTCACTTCATTTTTCGTAAATTTTCTATACGTTGACCAAATTTGATTATAATTTGAATTATTTTATCAGAAAAGGATAACGTGGCAGTAAGACGGCATTTCTTTTTATCCATGCATTATACAGGGTTTTTTAAGGTGAGGATTTTTTTTGACAGGTGCTAGAACTCATCAGAAGAGATCATTTTGCCGGAAGTTGATCATATAAAATATTCAATTTGATGTGCAGAATATCTTGGGCATTAAGATCTTAATACGACTCTGAATCGTTTTATCCCTGTTAGAAGATCTGCCATAAATCACGGTGCCATATGCATTCCACCAAGTGAATAAAGTATAGGATTCTATGGCAAATTTCTCAACTTTCAAATTTCATTAGGAGATTTTTCCTGAACGGTATAATTCTTAAAGTTCAAACTAAGGAGAGGAAAAATTACTGATTGAAAAGGTGCAACAAAAAAAATTAGGGAGTTCACAAACTGAACGATAAAAATGATCCAAATTGTTTACAGAAATTGTTCGAAATGCTCACCATTCGTTGGATGTGCACAAAATCTTGCCCGGCGTAATGACGCATTATTACATACAGCAACTATTCCATCAGTTTGCTCACAAATAATGTCACAAGCATTTTCAATGCGTTGTTTTAGTTCTTCAACACTAATCACCTCACCGTTACTGTACACTAATGTTTTCAAATGACCCCAAAATAAGCAATCATAGGAGTTGATATCCAGGGAGCGTGCAGGTCAAGAAATCGAACCACCACGTCCTATCCACCTATTTGGAAACACATTACGAAATTCGGAAAAGTCACAAAAATCATACTCTCTGTGAGATGATTTCCCATAAACTAAACGCATTTAGATCTCAATACGTACCGACAGATCCGGACTGGAAATTTCTCAGACTAGCGGGTAACTCTGATTTCTAAACATCCTGGTGAATATTAAATATATAGAATTTTTGGAATTTTGACTTATTTTAACGAGTTCTAGCACCTGTCAAAAAAAGCCTCACCTTCGAAAACATCCGGTATGTAAACAGAAAATTCAGCAGGATATTGCGAATAGTTTCTGAGATGCCAAAGTATAATGCTTCACAAAAGTTCCGAAAGTTTGAGACTGTTTCAAGTGATTCCATTTTTTTCCACAATTTTTTTGAAAACTTATGAGAAATCTAAATGTTTACTCTCTTATATCTAACTCATTCATTTGCCCATTTCAGTATTACTTTCACAGTTTGAGGTGAAAATTCATTTTTAGTATTTGTAGTACAAAATCAAACTCACAAAGTTTAAAAAATGAAGTTCAGTAGAAAGTATGGCTTCCTCGATCATAAACCACAGCCTGACAACGCCTTTGAATATATTCGATCAGATTGTTGATCAATTTCTCTCCAGACGACCCCAACCCCTGATTGAGATACAAGATAGGTTCATTGCAGAATGTCAGTGCTGGGTTGAAAAGTACCTTCATCGTCGCATTATAGCTGAACTCGACGGGAAACAGTCGATTCCGTTGGTTTTTCTTCTTATAAGTATTGATTTCAAAACCCATCAAAGGACCGCCAGTCCTTTGAACCGATGAGATCAAAGAGCTTTCAAAAATGACATTGTTTGCGGTTGGCGATCGCAGTCAATTCCGAGTATTCAAAGGAATAAATTACAACATATAAAATTCTCATAAAACTGACGCCTTTCGCTGACAAAACACCGAAAGCTTTGCGGTTTTCTGACGATAAAACACAATCGTTTCGATGCGACGTAACCGCCCCCTCTGTTGCGCCATTGGAAACACGAGAAGGTTGACCATGTTAATAACAAATCACTGAAAATATCTTCATTCTACGTTATTTAACACGTAAAACTGCGGCTGTCACAAAAAATCGTTAGCATTTCGGGCCTTTTGAAACGCCTTGTTCGGCATAAATGACACTTGAGAGATTGTGAGCTCTACCTTATTATTATACTTCACTTTTGTTAGCTCAGAAGGACAGGTTCGGATTCCGTTACTAATATGTTTTTTCCACTCTATTTCGAACAGCGCATATGTTCATCGTGAGGTTTGGTGAACGTCTCTTTTATATAATCGAGAAAAGTTTTTTTCAGAATGAGAATTGTTTTTTTTGTGCTAATATTCTTCGAATATCTTGTAACTAGTCTGAAATGTATATCTTGATATATATGTATCACTTTTTACTTAACCACTTCCAATAATACATATTCGAAGTTTAGCATAAAAAATTATAAAAAGCACTGCCTTGAAGTCAGGAACTTCTGAGCGCTCGTTCATCCACCTTTCAGGTAGATAGTGCTTCAGGTGACCAATTTTTTTTTTCGATTATTCGCTAGAATTTTCTACGGTATCTATGGTTTTGGTAATGCGATCTGGACAAAATCTCGCACGCAGTTTGAGTACATTATTTTTTATCTATGTGCAAAATTTCATTGTAATCCGAGCAGTTGAAGGAAAAAAATATTTTGAACGGCCACATTTACGGAACCCCTAGTCAGATTTTGCTCAGTGATAAACGTGACCGCGACATTCGCGATCCAAACCTACCCTGGAAATTTCAAGTCCCTAGGCCTTTTCGTTCGGAAGTTATAATTTTCTATGGTTTCTATGATTCTGGTCATGCATTCTAGACATTGCAAAATTTCACCTCGACCGAATTTGTAGTTTCGGAGAAATCAAAAGAACAAAATTTCGGACGGCCATATTTACGGAACCACTAGTCGAATTTTGCTCATTAACGAACTTAACAGCGGCATTCGGAAATTGAACCCACATTGAAATTTCAAGTCTCTAGGTCATTCCGTTCGAAAGTTATCGTGCTTACAACCGGACGGACAGACTTGAATTTTCCGACGGATTTGTCATCAGTGAGTCGAACTCTGTCGATTGAGACCTTTTTGAGCGCTCGTACTACTGACACGAGGGCTATATCATTTCGTCACGATGTCTGTATTTTTCGAATTTTGAGCCGAAAATGGTCTGAATCGACTATGTTCGACTCACTGATGCCGAATCCGTCGGAAAATTCGAGTATTTCTGTCCGTCCGTCCGTAAGCACGATAACTCTCGAACGGAACAACCTAGAGACTTGAAATTTTCAGTGTGGGTTCAGTTCCCGAATGCCTCGGTTGAGTTCGTTAATGGGCCAAATTCCACCAGGGGTTCCGTAAATATGGCCGTTCAAAGTTTTGTTTCCCTGATTACTTGAAAACTACAGATTTTATCGGAATGAAATTTCGTACTCAAATGGGGTGTTCAAGCTACATGTGAAATTTTGTCCAGATCGCATGACCAGAACCATAGAAACCATAGAAAATTGTAACTTTTGAACGGAAACGCCCAGGGACTTGAAATTTTCAGGATAGGTGTGGATCTCGAATGTCGTGATCACGTTCATCTATGAGCAAAATTATACTAGGGGTTCTGTAAATATGGTCGTTTGAAATTTAGTTTTCTTGATAATTTCAAAACCACAGATTCGATCGTGACGAAATTTTGTTTACTAATGGAGAATGATATATTCAAGCTACATTTCTCCAGATCACATGACCAGAACCATAGAAACCATAGAAAATCATAACTTTCGAACGGAAAGGCCTAGGGACTTGAAATTTTCAGGATAGGTGTGGATCTGAAATGTCTCGTTCACGTTCATCAATGAGCGGAATTATACTAGGGGTTCCGTAAATACGGTTCGAAATTTTGGTTTCTCGATAATTTCGAAACTAAGGATTCGATCGAGATGAAATTTTGTATTTTAATCGAGAATGATATATTAAAACAATATTTTGTCCAGATCGCATGACCAGAACCATAGAAACCATAGAAAATTGTAACTTTTGAACGGAGAGGCCTAGGAACTTGAAATTTTCAAAAGCTCCTGACATCACGGCAGTGCTTTTCAGCATTTTTGTATCTTATTTTCTTGGCCTACTACTAATATCTCCAAAAATCGATTCCTGACACCCATCGTGAATATCAAGTATGAATTTTGGAATTATACAGGGTGTTTCCAAATTAGACGTGAATCTTGGAGGACGTGTAAGTATGACACATTTGCTGTCGTTTGAGCCATATTTATTGATAACCGAAAATCAATAGTTTCCAAGATATTTGAGTTCTTGTGTTTTTTGAAATATTTCTTAACTTTTTTCGTCAATTTTTTCTACGGTGGCCGAATTTGATTATAATTTTGGATTATTTTCATCAGGGAAAGGTAAAACATATTTGAAAAAAGCAAAACTATTCTGTATGAGATCTTGAAAAGGAATAAGAATGATTTGAAAGTTGGTATATGAAGAAAATAAAAATCAATTTCTATGATCAATTTGCCTGCAACTTTCGAATTCCACACTTTATGTAGGAAAAAATGGTTTCAAAAATTTTCCAGATTCCTTCTTTATTCCCTAGAAAAGTTCTCTTTCGAATGCAGCCACCAGTTTTGTGAAAGAAAATTGGGTTTTTTTGATCTGGTGTTTAATTTGCTAATAATTCTGTAATTCCATCTCATGAAATTTATCGAGAAAAAAATGACATTATTTGATCTCGAATTTCGAAGTAAAAATTGTGAAATATACCGATTTAGAGTTTGGAACTAGATGAATACGATGAAATACGACGCCTTTCGATCACTCCTAAGCAATTTCCTATATTTTCGATCTTGAAGAATCTGTATGGATGACCGCCTGCGAAAGTTCACACAACTCCCCCATATCTCCTGACTTCACGTCAATGCTTTTCAACTCAGTTAATTTCAATAGTACATACACATACAGTTTCCAAAATCCTGAATTTTTCCTTCACCAAATGATGATCATGGTTTTACCACTGTTCACTGTTCACTGTTGGGTGAACAATTAACAGTACTACAAAAAGCTAACACAGTCGGATCTCCCAACTCGCTATGAGCTTCTGAGGGGTCTCCCAGACCCCTGACATGGATGAGCTTGAATAAAAACACATTGAAGGTTATATTTTCGGAAATATATAATATAAAAATATGTGTCTGCTTTACAACGTTGTTGAAAATAAGAATCGACGACGGTCGGTTCGATGGAAAGTTATTTGAACAATGTCCATAGACGATGGATGGAAATAATTCGAATATCTTTCCATTGAAAAAACTTGGTGTATGCAACGCCCTGTATTAATGACATTCGCGGGCAGACCGAGAGTGAGGTAGCCCTCTGAAAGGTTATTGTTACGGTTAGAATAAAAGTGCCAACTAACACAATCATCACCGTGCACCTGACCAGGTAAAAGTTAAAAGCAATTCTGAACGAAGTATGGTCCCTTGGAATTTGGACGAAGGTTCCTTCGCCTTGCGCGCCCTGCTGGTCGATCCTTCTCTCTTCGCGGCATAAATAAGAGGTCAAGCCCAGTTTTCGGTCTTTGTTCACGGTGCTCGCTCTCTCCATCCTCCAAGAGCTTTAGCCCGCAACACGTTTGGTCGACTGCTCGAACAATATTTTTATTTACTTTATCGCTCGAGAGAAACTTATAATACTCCTACGATCTCGGATCTGGTTCTAGATGTAATAAAAATCAACACTAGAATTAATACGGCTTTCGTGGTGTTACTGTCGAGAACTGGGATATGAAGAATGCTCCTTTGGGGAAGCTTCTCAGGTGAATTATGCAGTCTCGGGGATCCGAGTGGGATTGAATGTCTTCATATACTCGGTTAAAATCGTGTCTGAGGTTTTAATGACTCCCGGGTAATCTTCTCTTGTAAACAAAGCACGTTATCAACTACTTGGGGGATTATATAAACTATGGGCGTGGCGTTTTACAGAGTTTCATCAATGCCAATGCATTTCCATCGTTATCGTCATAACAAACCCAATTTGTTTACAAGGCAGGCAAATTCAGTTACTTCATGGCTCAATAATCCGGTATGATAAAATTGCTCTATATTTCTTACTGAACAATTAAAAATTAGCAGGTAGGTATGTACATCCCCAATATAAATTTAAAAAAATCAAAATTCATGTTATCTACAATCGAAGAGATGGAATCACAGAATTATATGGAATATGTATATCACGTTTCTCAAAAAATGTCATTTAAAAGAATTTTTTTTTATTCTTCTGATGTCACGATCCTCACAAAATTCAACATTAACTTTCGTGTCGTTATTCTACAAGTAACGGTGAAGTTTCAACTCAATCGGATCGGTCTTTTTCGAATAATTGAGAAAAAAATCCGGTGGCTATATCTACGAAACCCTTCGGCTGATTTTGCATATTAGCGTACTTGACCCGCTCATTCAGACATCAACCTGAAAATTTCAAAACTCTAGGTCTGTCCATTCGATAGTTATCGTGTTTGCGGCCGGACAGAATTGAATTTGACGACGAATTATTCATCTTTGAGTTCATCCTAATCGCTTGAGACATTTCTCAGCTCAAAATTCAAAAACTACAGGCATTTGGATAAAAAAAAACGTTCTTGTTCAAGCGCGCAACAAGGAATAAAAAACCTCAAATTTTCACATGCTTCGGAAAATTCATTCATTTATATAGGTTTCCCTCTGTAAAGCCCGATCCACACTCATGCCGTGAACGTCCGCGAACCCGCGAAACGCGAGTGTGGATGGGATCGCGCGAACCAAACTGCGAATATTCCTGGCTTATTTACACGTGAAGTTCACGCCAAGATTCGCGGCAAGAATTCTTGCCGTTATTCGCGGCATGAGTGTGGATCGGGTATAAGATAAACTAAAACCGTGCCAAGACTTGAAAAAAAGTTTTATTTCCCTGGCAATATACTGGGTGTTTCATTGGGAAACGAAAATACTTAAAAAGCGGATAGAGGGCACCGAATGTGTTCTAGATATACCAATTTATTGGCTCTGACTCTCTGACTGTCTTTGTAACGGAGATATAGGATGTTTTAAGAATCTTGCTCATTTCTTCTTGAGATCATAACCAACGAAGCACCCGGTAAATTTTCTGTATATTTGGCACACATCTTTCTTATTTGAAGCTCAAATGAATAACTCAATAACCACAAGGAAAATTCAGGTCCGGGTTAACAAAAAATTATGAAACGATTGTACTCTTGAAACAACACCCTGTATATCGAAATTTTGAAAATTCGTTTGCAGATTTGGAAAGAGCATAAAAACTTGACCTCAAACCTGTGCTTTACATTTTTGCGCAGACAGTCTTACTCAACTCAAAAGTGAGGTTTTTGAAAAAGTGGATACCAAAGAGTGGTTAGAAGTGACTTTCAACAATATATTATCGAAACTATTGGATCCATAATTATTTTAAAATTACTAAATCATAGTGACTTTTTGAACGACAATTTCGGTAACTTATGGATTGGTCGTGGAGGCCCTCATAACTGGCCATCAAAATCACCTGATTTGAATCCCGTAGATAATTATGTCTGGGGGCACCTAAAATTTCTAGTATATTCTTCTGAGATTAAAACTCGGGATCAACTTATTACAAAAAAACAAGAAGGTAGCAGGAAAATAAAGAACGATCCGGATCTAATTCGCAAAACACTAAAACAGTGCAGAATATTCTCAAACGGGCACGGAAATGTATAGACCAAAATGGAGGGTATTTTGAGCAGTTTATGAAAACGACCTTATCCATCTGAATTTTTCAAATAAAACAATATTCAAACCATATCAATTTCGGTAATCAGATATGCAGCCGATCAGCAAACATTTTAACATCAACAGGATCAATAGAAGATTACACACTAGTACTCAGATAATTCATGGATATGAATCATAAAAATTATAGAAGCACTGCCGTGAAGTCAGGAGCTTTTGAGCGCTCCTTCATCCACCTTATAGATTGATTCAAATTTTCAAGTTTCAGAAACAAATTCAAAAATTTTTGACAGCTGTCAAAAAAATTTTCAAACTAAGGCGAAATTCCAGACTTCACGTCAGGCTTTAGGTGATTTTTTTTTCGATAATTCGCTAGAATTTTCTACGATATCTATGGTCGTTGTGATGCGATCTGGACAAAATTTCGCACGTGATTTGAATACATTATTCTTCATTATTCCAATCCAATGGGTAGTTTCGAAATAATCAGGAAAAAAATAATTTGCACGGCCGTACTGACGGAACCCCTAGCCTAATTTTGCTCATTGATGAACGTGACCGCGAAATTCGCGTTCCCAACCTATACTGAAAATTGCAAGTTCCTAGGCCTTTCCGTTCGAAAATTATAATTTTCTATGGATTATATGGTTCTGGTCATGCGATCTGGACAAAAAGTAGCTCGAATATATCATTCTCCATTAAAATACAAAATTTCATCAAGATCGAATCTGTAGTTTGTAAATTAACAAGAAAACTAAAATCATATTTACGGAATCCCTAGTCTAATTTTTCTCATTGATGAAGGTGACTACGACACTCGAGATCCACACCTATCCTGAAAAATTCAAGTCCCTAGGCCTTTCCATTACAAAGTTATAATTCTCTATGGTTTCTATGGTTCTGGTCATGCGATCTGGACAAAATTTTGCATGTATCTTGAACACGCCATTCTCCATCTGAGCGCGAAATGTCATCTCAATCGGATCTGTGGTTTCAAAGTAATCAGGGAAACAAAATTTCGAACGGCCATATTTACGGAACCCCTGATCGAATTTTGCCCAATAACGAACTCAACCGCGGCATTCAAGATTCAAACCTACCCTGAAAATATCATGCTGCTAGGACTTTCCGTTCGAGAGTTATCGTGTATACGGACGGACGTACAGACTCGAATTTCTCGACGAGTTCGTCATCAGTGAGTCGAACATAGTCGTTTGAGACCATTTTCGGCTCAAAATTCGAAAAATACAGACATTGTGACGAAATGATATAGCCCTCGTGTAAGTAGTACGAGCGCTCGAAAAGTAGAGGTCCCAGGATACCACCCTGAGGTACGCCAAATTCGATATTGCGTTCTGTTGGGAGATACCCATGTTTCCGCATTACCACATTCAGTTTATTCAGGAGTCTCCAAGGGTTAAAACAATCAGCTTTCAACAAGAATAGAGTTGAATGACAATACTGTGGCCAAGTCTTTTCGAAATTTCTCAATTTATAACTCTGGCAATAACAAATAGAAGTGATTTTTTGCTGGACAGTCTTGATTAAGCCTGAACATGAAATCCAATCAGGAGAAAGACTATAGAGGAACACCAGAGAGTGGTCAAGAGATGGAGAGGAAAGTCAGAAGCCAGTAGCCAAAGTTAGGCAGTGAAATCGGTCGGAAACAAAACAATCGCCATAAGGAATTCACGTCACATTTGAAACAAAAAAAAACTGAAAGGAAAATTAACACTGACGGCGAAATTTTTAGTTAGATCAGGAATTAGATAAGTTATCCAATTTCAAGTTCGTTGAAAATTTTTTCAGCAATTCGATTTGTTTCTTCATGTCAAAACCTCTCACGTTTCTGCAGGAACAAAAATATATAATTGATCACAGGTGAATTTAAGAGGCAACAATCAGTTGCTATGACTGTGTTCGCTGTTCCTTAATTGTTTCCACCACACATTCTTTCCTTTATTTCATGAATATTCCACTTTATAACTCAACTCGTTATCTCTTTCCATTTAATTTAATCGAAATGGAGAATGACAATTATTTCCTTATCTTACTCAGAAAGTTTTCCATTCGATTTTTGAAAGACGCATGTATATTTTTCGGAATAACTCCATAGCTTCAGGTATAAAAGGTTTACCTTTTTTTATTCAAAGTAAGTATTCACTAAACAATTGTACAATGAAGTTCTTCTCATGTTTCACCTTAGCAGCAGTTATGCTTATGTTTCTGTCTAGTCCGCTGTAAGTCCTTATTTTTGCACGCTTATTGCTATGGATCAGATCGTTATAATTTCGCCCAAAGTGTCTGTAATTTTTGAATATTGAGCCGATCATGGTCTCAGACGATTTGGTTGGAATTCGTGGTCAAATTCGATTCTGCCCCTCCGGCCGTTCGTATACCCGATCGCGTTCGGCTCGTGATCGGTCCCAGGTTCGAATCATCCGGTCAGAAAAGATATTTTCTGACTTGGCGTACGGTTCCACCATTCACTGTTGGGTAAACAATTATCAGTGCTGTGACTAAGGTGGCGTGAGGACACAGTAACAAATCTCACATAGAACACAACCGGGTCTCCTAACTCGCATAAGCTCTGAGCTTATGAAGGGTCTCACAAAGACCTAGGAGAGTCGGGACATAAACATAAAAAAACAAAAAACAAAAAAAATTTTCGATAGAAGAAGCCTAGAGTTTTGAAATTTTCACGGTACGTTCAAGGTCTGAATGCGCCGGTCTTGTTCGGTATTGGGCAGAATTCCCAAAAGGTTCCTTAAAACAAGCCATCTGAAGTAATTCGATAAATATCGATCGATTGAATTGAAACTTTGTAATGTTTTGAAAGATATTGTGAATTTAGTATAGACCGTATCACTAGAAGATTCACATTTATTTTTTCAAAACTTCGTATCTCGGGAACTATTCGTCATAACTCACCATTATGTGTTCACATAGGGACATCGGTGAAAAGAGGTAACTATGTGGAAGCTTCTCAGCTTTTTTTCGTAAAAATAAATTTTTTTCATACTGAAAATAAACACTGAACGTCAGTTTGGTACACAGAAACCAGCGCGCAAAAGCTCCTGATATTTAATTTTTTTTTGAGCGCTCGTACTACTTACACGAGGGCTATATCATTTCGTCACGATGTCTTTACCTTTCGAATTTTCAGACGAAAATGGTCTCAAACGATAGAGTTCGACTCGCTGATGACGAATCCGTCGGAAAATTTGAGTCTCTCTGTTCGGCCGTCCGTAAGCACGATAACTCTCGAAAGGAACAACCTAAAGACTTGAAATTTTCAGTGTAGGTTCAGATCCTAAATGCCTCGGTTGAGTTCGTTAATGGGCAGAATTCCACGAGGAGTTTCGTAAATATGGCTGTTCAAAGTTTTGTTCCCCTGATTACTTGAAAACTACAGATTTGATCGAGATGAAAATTTGCACTCGAATGGAGAATGAGGTGTGCAAGCTACATGTGAAATTTTGTCCAGATCGCATGACCAGAATCATAGAAACCATAGAAAATTGTAACTTTTGAACGGAAACGCTTAGGGAATTGGAATTTTCAGGATAGGTGTGGATATCGAATGTCGTGATCACGTCATCTATGAGCAAAATTATACTAGGGGTTCCGTAAATATGGTCGTTTGAAATTTTGTTTTCTCGATAATTTCGAAACTACAGATTCGATCGAGATGAAATTCTGTATTTCAATCGAGAATGATATATGAAAGCAATATGTTGTCCAGATCGCATGACCAGATCCATAGAAACCATAGAAAATTGTAACTTTTGAACGGGAAGGCCTAGGAACTTGAAATTTTCAGGGTAGATTTGATCGCGAATGTCGCGGTCACGTTCATCAATGAGCAAAATTGGATTAGGGGTTCCGTAAATATGGCCCATCAAAATATTTTTTTCCTGATAGTTTCGAAACTAATGATAGGATTGGAATGAAATTTTGCACCTAGCTGAGGAATAATCAAACTACGTGCAAAATTTTGTCCAGATCGCATCACCAAGACCATAGATACCGTAGAAAATTCTAGCGAATTATCGAAAAAAACTTGGTCAGCTGAAGCACTGACATGAAGTCTGGAGTTTCGCCTAAGTTTCAGAATTTTTTTGATAGCTGTCGAAAATTCCTTCAATTGATTTCTGAAACTGGAAAATGCGAATCTACCTACAAGGTGGATGTACGAGCGCTCAAAAGCTCCTGACTTCACGGCAGTGCTTTTCGCAATTTTTATTTTGGTATTCTACTCCAACTAGAGAATTCAATCCCGAAAATTCGGGTTCCCTCTGAAGTTCTGCGGGATCAACATTGCGGGATTTTCCGTGCGGGATTTGCGGGATTCGATATTAAAATTCCGTATTCGACGATAAAAGCGCAAACGTCTTTTAAAATGCTTCTTCTATGGCTGTACGAGCACGAGTACGAACAACACTTGACCAGTTATATTAAAACATGAAATGACCCTTTTTGAATGCGGAGGGGTTGAAACCCCCGAAATTTTCCAAAAAAAAAATTTCTTAAAATCCTTGCAATTCTTAGTGAACATTTTCAAGTCAAACCATGGTTTTTGTCCTCTAAACTTTTGATAACTGAGAGTTAAAAGTGGCCGAAAAATGCATCATTTGAAGATTGAATTTAAAAAAAAAATTTTGGATCAAAAATTTTTTCAACTACCCTCCGAAATTTTTTTTTGGGTACGGCCTTGATTATGGTATGATTTTAATTGCATAGGACATAGGACCTTTTTATTAGCATGTTTGATAGGTTGAGAACGAAGAGTATATTATATTGTTAACAATCCCGCATTCTTGCGGATCCGCGGGATTGCGGGATTGAAATTTGGTGCGGAATTGGATTCCCTAACTCCAACATACTTTGAAAATTTGAATTCTCCGAGTAAAATAAGATTTGAGTTTCAATCATTTTATATTCACGATATAATATTCATAAATTTCTACTCGGAAAGTTTGTAAACGCGTTGTTGCTTTGTTTACTCGTCAATGGCAAAAGTTGAACATACCATTTACCACTAAAACAAATCGATTGATGCCAGTCGGGAAGTTTTCACGTGTAAACAAGCTTCACCCATTCTAGGACATTTTTTCCTTTTATCTTTCTCCATAAAATATATCTTTTAATTTGGGCATGTGCTCACACCTAGGAGTACAATAATAATAATGATATTTATCACACAACAAAACATTTTTGCCTTTTTGTCAGTTATTAATTTATGTTCTTGAAATGTGACATGAATGTTTTCGCGACGTAAATTCTATTTATTATATCATGATTAAAATAACTAGCTGCAGTAGAATTCAATCGTACATAATTTTTATATTGGAATTATGACTTATTTTTCCGCGGATTTGTGGAATTGATTGTTTATTCGAATTGATGTTTTTCAGAACTGTCATTGCTGCTCCCGTGGCTACAGCAGCTACAGCAGCTACAGCAGCAACAGCCGCAACAGCAGCATCGCGTTGAATTGTGATTTCAAATTTTCTTTGACTATATCAGAGGGAGAGGAAAATACTGTTTTATTAACCTTCTTTTATAAATCAATATTTACATCACAATGTAAGCGATAAAAGAAATATATAATAAATTGAAAACACTTAGGATATACTATTATTATTTCAAATCCCCCTTATAATTTGTTATATTATTCTAGTAGTCTCCTTTTTTATTCAGGCTCATAGGAGTGTATGGCCAGTTTATACCCATTTGTCAAGTTGATATCTAGTTCCCTGTTTTGTGATTGAAAAATTTTTTCTCGAAAAAGTATTCTGTCCATGAAATGATAAAACTACTGCCTGTCTTTCCTCTATGAATTTCCTATATCGAAATATAACTAAACAATTGAATTCTAGAAATTTTTTAATCAACTCACTGCAGATAGTTTGGAATTTAAAACTTGAAAATTTCAAACTATTTACAGTAAGTCGATACCGCAGCTCTCAAATTCTCTGATTCTTTGTACTTTTGTAGAAAAAAAAAAGTTCTAACTCCCCTCGAAATTTCCACTTTACATTTTGGATACCTAGTACAGAATCGAATAAATAATCCTTCCGCAACAAATGATTGTTTTGAAAACTCTAGAAGCTTATATGAAAGGAAGGAAACAAAATGATGTGAAAGTAATAAACCTTTGAGTGATATTCGCATCGTTTATTTGCATCAGTTATTTATGTTTTCGACATTATGATCATTGTCCTGCAATTTAATGCATTGAAATTAATGCATTTATAAATATCGATTAAAACAATGTATATAAACCATTGGGCTTTCATTATTGAGGGATATTGAACGATTATTTCTCTTCAATGGTCGTTGAAAACAATCTGGAACCAAAAGCCTGAGACTGGAATTGGTACTGTTACTTTATCTCTAGGACTTAAACCAGAGAGTTATACTTTTGCTCGAAGTTGTACATTATTTGGTTTTCTGGACCTAGAACTAGAGTTTTTTGCTGGAGCTGAAGTATTTTTGGAGCAATAGCAGATCTCATCCCTTTGAGCTGGAATAGTCCACCGAAAACAAGACCTCGAGCTGCTGCACTGCCCTGTTTGAACATCACCAAGAACATCATTCAAGGAAGACGAAATATTTTCGCAGATATTCATAGATGAGTTTTTCAAAGCTGTTAACTCAACTGAAGCTTCAATTGAGTCCGAGTTTATAACCATTTTTTACATTTCTTGGACATTTCATTCATTTCAAGTTATAATTATCAACCTTTCATTAATTCTTATCTAATCGTAACTTCACCGTTTCATTCAAACAAAGTTAAAATTTGTGTATGTTTTACTGCCAGGATGATCTCAGAGTTCTTTATCCCTCAATGCTAGCCAGGTTTTTATTTGAACTGATATTTTTAAACACGGGACCACGTGAAGCATCTTAAAGGAAAAATAAGTCGACTAATTTCCTTTTTACGCATTCTGATAGATATTAATAATATATCGAAATATTCTGGGGTTGAGGAGAGGAGTGAAGAGCAATGGTTCTAATGACTAAAAAATACCAAAAACTCCATAACGATATTATGAAAAGTGGTTGGACTTTCATCAATATTTTTTCGAAATGTTTATCCAAGAAGAAATTTCCGAAGAAATGTAATTGAACATTGAACAGCGCAGTTTCGCTGTTATGTCGATTTCGAGCTAATCAGAGCCCAGAGTACTACTGACGTCAGCAAACTCTTCCATAACGCTGTTTTCAAATGTCTCGCTGAATTCGAAGATTTTAGAGATTTTATTCGAATCTTGCACAATATCTTTCAGAAAAAACTACACATTCATAATATTTCATCGCTATATTTCAACTGCAATATTCATTTGAAACAAATTTCCTTTTCATTCATTATTATCAGTTCTGACTTCTCACCTATCAAAAGAGTGTAGATGTCACCTTATTGGTAATTTAAATACAAATGTGATCTATTCAAGAATTTCAAATTGTGGCCAATCGTACTTGGTATCAATGAATGAATCAAATTATACAGAGTGTTTCCAAATTAGTCGTGAACCTTGGAGGACGTGGTAGTTTCACTCATTTGCTGTAGTTTGAGCCATATTTATTTATAACCGAAAATCAACAGTTTCCGAGATATTTGAGTTCTTGTGTTTTTTTGAAAATTCCAGACATGTGATTTTTAACCAATCAGAACGTGTATTTCTGACAGATCACCATCGCAACGGATGAATTTTAGTGGAAATTTTTTCGTCGTGGGTACCCAACAGCGAATTATACTGGAAATTTTTTTTGACGTTTATAATGACAGAATATTATACTTGATGGAGACGAAAATTGATGTTGTTGGAAATAAACGCATTTGGTGTGAAATTTTCTTACCGAATACCACACGAGGTCAAATTGAATCCGGAATTTTTTCTCGCTCATGAATATTTTTAGAAAATTATCCCTCGTCTTCGACTCGGGATAATTTTCAAAATATTCATGAGCTCGAAAAAATTTCCGGCAATAATTTGACCTCTAGTGGTATTACTAGTGAAAATTCCACACATGTGATTTTTAACCAATCAGAACGTCTATTTCTGACAGATCACCATCGCAACGGATGAATTTTAGTGGAAATTTTTTCGTCGTGGGTACCCAACAGCGAATTACGCTTATTTCCGGAAATTTTTTCTCTCTCATGAATATTTTTAGAAAATTATCCCTCGTCTTCGACTCGGGATAATTTTCAAAATATTCATGAGCTCGAAAAAATTTCCGGAAATAATTTGACCTCTAGTGGTATTACTTGTGAAAATTTTTCACCTTACTTCATTTTTCATCAATTTTTTCTACGTTGACCAAATTTGATTATAATAGTGGATTGTTTTCATCAAACAAAACGATATGATATGTATGAAAAAAGCAAAACTATACTGTATTAGATGTTCGAAAAGAATAAGTATGATTTGAAAGTTATTATATGAAAAAAAATAAAAATAAATTTCTAATATCAATTTGCCTGCAACTTGCGAATCCCACAATATAGGAATGAAAAAATTATTTTGAAAACTTGCCAAATTCCTTCTAAAAAAGTTTTCGTGAGAATGCAGGCACTAGTTTCGTTTCAGCAGATTTTGAATTGAAGGGGGATATAAGCCAAGAAAGAAAAGTAACGAATTGAATATTTCTTTATTGCAATTGAACTCAAGATTTTATTAGAAAATTTATTATAAATTATGTTCGAAATGCCCTCCGCCATTCCTTATACAAGCACGTGCCCTCTTTCTAATTTCTTTAGTCCTGAAATTTACTCTTAATCTTCTCGCTGCTCCGTTTATTCTCTCCACAAGTTGTGCACGTTTATGTCTTTTCCTTTCATATACTATTTCTTTTAAACTGCCCCAAATATGAAAATCTAACGGTGTTAGATCCGGACTTCTCACTGGCCACGAAATAGCTCCTCCCCTACCTATGTACCCTTTAGGAAACAATTTTATCCTATAGTGTGCGGGACCCCATCCTGTTGAAAAATGATTTCAAGCCTGTCAATCAAGGGAACTTCGTCCGAAAAACTGTCCATATTTGTTCACTGAAATTCTTCATAATTTTCTTCTTTTAAGTCATCAGGCAGTAAGGACCTATCAAAAGATTAGCTATTGCTCCCATCTAAACATTAACGCTAAATCACTTTTTTTATGCCAGGCATTCGAAAGGTTGTTTATAAAAAAATCTGCTGAAACGAACTGGTGACTGCATTCTAACGAAAAGTTTTTAATATAATTTTTTCATATATGAATTGTGGAATTAGAAAGTTGCAAACAAATTGATATAATCAATTGATTTTGATTTCTTTCATACACCAACTTTCAAATCATACTAATTCTTTTTCAACATCTAATACAGGATAGTTTCGCGTTTTTCAAAGATATCATATCCTTTTCTGAGGAAAATAATCCAAAATTATAATCAAATTTGGTCAACTCAGAAAGAATAATTGACGAAAAATGAAGTGAGATGAGAAATCTTTTAAAAATCACAAGAACTCAAATAACCCGTGAACTGTTGATTTTTGGTTATCGATAAAAATGGCTCAAACGACAGCAAATGAGTCATACTAACGTCCTGCAAGGTTCACGTCTAATTTGGAAACACCTGTATACTGATTGTGAATCTGAATGAAATAGTTGCTTGAAACTTGTACAAAATAGATTGATTTCATCTTTCATGTGTTGACTCCACTTCCAATTCAGTTTCTGAGAACAAAATTAAAATATCCCTGCTTCATCGTATAATATCACTGACTAATTCCACCTGAAAAACAACTGCCAAAAGAACACTAAAGTACTGAAAAAAACACTCGAAAACTTGCTATAAAGTGCATATTTTTATTGGCTACAAACCTTCATACCTTTCTGCCCTCAGGCTTTCCGTTCAACGATTTTCCCTATCTGAGAAAATCAACTCATGGATCTTATCATAACACTGTAGAGAAAGCGTACAGTACCAAATACCAAATGAACCAAAATCCAGTAGGCACAGCAGAGCCATCGTCGCAGGCCATAGAAAATGCTTCGGACGGGCCATGGTACATGGAATGCAGCCCAAGCAGATCAAAAAAGAACATCGACCGATGGCGATGCGATGCAGCAGGCAGAGAGTGTAGAAGATTGGGTTGACCTTGAATATATAAATGAAGTTATTAAGACATTAGGCGGCCGTGGCCACACTCGTTCGCTGCGCATGAATTATATTATTATATCTCTCAGCAAAATCACGGGAGCTATATCTAATTTACTGGATGTATTAATTATAGTCAGGCCTGTCAAGTGAAAAAAAGAATTTGATTCAAAGTTGAGCTTTTGACGAGTCGACGGTGCTCTCCACCTCATCTAGGAATTAGTTCCATTTGGAGTTCCTACTAATTAGATTCGGCTTAAGGAATTACGTGGATTGCACGATTAATACCACTAATTACTGTCCGGTCTCTGATCTTCCATATGCGTGATGAGATGTCAGTTTTTTCAGATACATAAGTTGAGAGACACCTTGACATTCACAAGAGTCTTTTTACAAATTTAGAACTTTATATCTCACCAATTTCATCTCGGAACAGTCATATAAGGACCTATCCAATGATTTCCCACCTGACTATGTGCAGTGAATTTTTTTTGCATCATTCTTAAGATACATGTATGTCGAATCGAATGCCTCTAATAATTTTTTATTCGTGATTTTACTACATCATTCTATGGCGGTACATGATGACACTAACCTTTCCATTCGTACCGGTAAAATTGGGTGGATGGAAACTGTGTGGTGAATAGAAACAAAAAGTTAAAAAATATTTGTTATAATTCCGTACTCTAAAACCAAAGTTTCGAACAGTAGGTAACACTGCCCAACTGAGAAGTAGATTCAGTTGTTCATTCGGTGAATTTTCGGTCCGGGATTAACTTTGCTTGGTAGGTGTTGAAAAACATAGGTTCCTATGTCAATTTTTCTGTTAGTTGTAGTAAAAAGCATAGTGTTCATGTGGGTATAATCATTTTTCGTGATATTAATACCAGTAAAGAAGAAAATTAGTTGTAAACGAACTGTGACCAATTTGGGGTTAGAGTGGGGTCAATAGAAACACTTGTATATGTCATCACCTGATGAAGCCATGGCAATGGCGAAACACGTGTAGTGGTTTTGTAAAACTCTCAAGTAGTGAATATCGTAGGCTAAGTTGACTAGTGAATATAAAGTTTATTTTCGAATGCATAAAACCTCAATTGTGGCTTCTTGTTAGTTAAAGACCGAAAATTTCAAACATTATATTGGAAGATTGATTTCTTGTGGAGAGGAAAACATTGAGGCAAGCTTCCTCAGATCGAAACAATCTAAAAAGAAGATTTACCCTAATGTTCCAGATGTTTCTATGGTTAACATAAATCAAAAAATTGACCAGACATCAGTTCAAAGCCAACAAGAGAAACTCTGACATTTGACATGGATATAATTTAAGAAACACAGGTTCCAAAGTGGGTAGTTTTTAGGTCAACCCATTATTTCATTCAATAATGAAGAATATTCGATTTGTATTCCCTGTCCATTCAAATATCAATAAAGTTGGCATTCAAGAAATGAAATGATTTTATTTTGCTCCGAAAAACTGAAAAAAAATTTCTATGCTGTTATATTGTACACTCGATTTTATATCGGTTTCCATACACCCGTTTGTTTCCATTCAGCCCTACTCGAAGGCCAGGGCCATATTAGCGCATAGGCCATGGCCTAAATGCGGCACGATTTCAGAGGCGGCAAATTTTTCACTAAATAAAAATAAAATTTTTCTTGAATAAAAAATTTTAGAGATTGGCACCTTCGAAAATCATATAAATGTTCAATATTTTCCATGAATTTAACAAATTTTCAAAGCAAAAAATAAGTTCTTTTATTTCAATACGCAGTTAGGGAAGGAATCAACAATCTTATTGGAAAATTGAAAACTCACATCACATCTGAATCTGAAGGAGCCGCCCTCAAACCGGACAGCAATCGTCGGTAACGCTCATCAAAGAATGAGCTTGATGAGTTTTATCGTGAATTGTAAACATTACCCTCAATAAAAAGGAAATAGCACCCTCCCCTCCCCGTCTTTGTGGACGCGAGACTGTCGCAGAACATATTAGAAATTGTAGAAGAATCGAAAACTTGCCATTATAGAGTTGTCGTCAGTCGTGTTTCGGTATTTCTGGATATTATTACTGAAAATTTTTAG
This sequence comes from Aphidecta obliterata, assembly GCA_963966015.1. NCBI lineage: Eukaryota > Metazoa > Arthropoda > Insecta > Coleoptera > Coccinellidae > Aphidecta > Aphidecta obliterata. Next base: position 9,237,035 of record OZ014428.1, read on the forward strand.
TATAAAGAAAGCTTGAATTGAATGAACTTATGACAAGGGTTTTGCTGCAAAGTTCTCTTTTTTATTAAAATTGCCCAAACTTAACTGAAGAATTAGAAGTAAGTAGCAGTTATCTTATTTCTAGTTATCCGGATGATTTAGACGACAAGCTTCACCATGAAGGTTTGCACTTCAAAGCCTTTGTAGCTCAGTCAAAATGTTCTCCAAAAACTCTACTCGAGATGAGTAGAGTTCATTCAAAAGAAGCTTAGTGCAAGTTTTTTCCTATCGTGATATTGCCGTTAAAATGTTTTGGCAACGAACTGCTCAGCAGAAAGGTCTTTTTCAGATTGAAAACGAATTTTATGATAGTGGCGATCTATCATATCTCGAAAGCGTTTAAATTATCTTGCCTTTTTGAGCGCTCGTACTTCTTACACTATGGCTATATCATTTCGTCACGATGTCTGTATTTTTCGAATTTTGAGCCGAAAATGGTCTCAAACGACAATGTTCGACTCACTGATGACGAATCCGTTGGAAAATTCGAGTCTGTCCGTCCGTCCGGCCGTCAGTATACACGATAACTTTCGAACGGAATGTCCTAGGAACTTGAAATTTTCAGGGCAGGTTCGAATCTCGAATGCCGCAGTTGAGTTTGTTATTGGGCAAAATTCGCCCAGGGGTTCCGTAAATATGGCCGCTCGAAATTTTGTTTTCCTGATTTCTTCGAAACTACAGATTTGATCGAGGTGAAATTTCGCACTTAGATGGAGAATTACGTGTTCAAACTACATGCAAAATTTTGTCCAGCTCGCATGACCAGAACCATAGAAACCATAGAAAATTATAACTTTGTAATAGAAAGGCCTAGGGACTTGAAGTTTTCAGGATAGGTGTGGATCTCGAATGTTGCGATCACGTTCATCAATGAGCAGAAAATATGGTCGTTTGAAATTCAGTTTTCTTGATAATTTCAAAACTATGGATTTGATCGTGACGAAATTTTGTATTTGAATTGAGAATGATAAATTCGAGCTACATTTTTTCCAGATCGTATGATTAGAAGCATAGAAACCATATAAAATCATAACTTTCGAACAGGAAGGCCTAGGGACTTGAAATTTTCAGGATATATTCGGATTGCGAATTTCGCGATCACTTTCATCAATGAGCAAAATTAGATTAGGGGTTCCGTAAATATGGTCGTTCAAAGTATTTTTTTCGTGATAATTTCGAAATTACTTATTGGATTGGAATGAAATTTCGCACATAGATGGAGAATAATGTATTCAAACTACGTGGGAAATTTTGTCCGGATCGCATTACCAAGACCATAAATACCGTAGGAAATTATAGCGAGTTATCGACAAAAAAATTGGTCACCTCTAGCAGAACGTGAAGTCTGGATTTAGTTTGAAATTTTCTTTGACAGCTGTCAAAATATTTTAAATTGGATTCTAAAACTGGAGAATGCGAATCTACCTACAAGGTGGATGAACGAGCGCTCAAAAGCTCCTGACTTCACGGCAGTGCTCTTCTCAATTTTTGTGTATTGAAGCTGAGTTGAGCAAAAAATCGTTAATATATATTGACGAAAAAAACTTTAATTGCATTGTTTTCAAAAGTTTTCTGAATGTTATGTAGAATAATATTGAATAAACCCTCTGATACAATAAGATTGTTTCATTTCCACGATAGTTAGTTGTCTTAATCAACTCCTCCTGCGAGAAGCACTCGATTGAAAAAATTGGCCTGTTTCTTTTTAATTCGCCCAACTTAGAGGGGAGGCAAATTATTCTTGGCATAAGGGAGGAAATAAGTCTAATCCGGCCCTGTCGAAGGCGAAATGAAACAAGCGACATAATATATTTTTTGCAAAAATTATCAATTGCACACACATTTTCTAAAGTGGAGTCTACTGTATTAAATGTAACCGGACTTATGTCAAAATATGGATATTGTATTATTTTTCTTTCAAGAGATATGAGCATTCGAACATCAGACCCCCATTTTACGGTATAGAGCCAATCGTCTTCGAGTGGAATGGCTGTGACATACGGACGGCAGACAAATGTTCAACCATATTTTAAGCAAAATGGTATCAGATCTGGCCAAAATTGTTTTGGCTCCAGTAAGGCACTACTCAGCTAATTCTGAAAAAAAATTATTCATCCCAATAATTCAACTCTCTGTGACCAGTAGAGTCTTGCAAGTTAACGATCGTGGAAAAAAATACGAAAAAAGATGATAACTCGAAAACTACGCAAAATGGTATAGGGTGAACGGACTACCTCCGGACTTCCGCTTATCCGTCCTTTCTATGATATCCTGTATATAGTGGCATAAAACATGAATATTATCTGATAATTTAAAATAGCACTTTTAAAGGACACGAAATATGACTGATCCCAATCTTTCTACATTCTTCGATCGAATGTGTCCTAAAAATCAAGTTTTCTGCTACCTACTGCAGCTATTTTCCCGTACAGTCAGATGGCGGCATTTTATAAAGCTGAATTTTGCCACTGCTATAGCCCCTGTGATTTATTTCCACTTATAAAATCGTTACCAATAAGATTATTGTTATTTCGGAGTAAAAGTGGCGTATAGAGAGCACATACCTTCGATGATGATCCATCCGAAAAACAAGTATATTACAAGTTCTTCATTTCTCCTGTAGACAGGACCATTTCCAATCTTGCTATTAAAAATCCATTTATTTTTCTGCTTCTGTATTTGACCATCAAAATGATGTAGAGCGAGTTCGCTAAAAACCACTGGGTAATTTTCTTAGAATGTTTTCAGTTGCTGATTAATCTTTATATATCTATTGCTTCAATTAAAACTGATTTTGAGGCTTGGTTAGGGGTAGAAATTAAAGTATGTTCCGTAAAAATTTCAAATATTGATTCATATGATGGAAAATGTACTAACATGAATCACGGTGACATATGCATTCCAGCAAGTAAATAAAGTGCTAGATTCTATCGCGAATTTGTATATCCTCTTCTAACTCTTAGTAGAAGATTTTTCCTCAACGGTATAATTCTTAAAATTCAAATTAAGGAGAGGAAAACTTACTGACTGAAAAATTCCATGCATCAGCTATCACAGCAGTTTGCTCACTAATAATGTCACAAGCCTTTTCAATGCTATGTTTTAGTTCTTCATCACTATTCCCTCACCGCTACTGAACACTAATGTTTTCAAATGAGCCAAAAAGAAGAAATCACAGGGGTTTCGATCCGGGGAGCATGCAGGCCAAGAAATCGACCCATCACGTCCTATCTACCTAAAGTCACAAAAATCATACGCTCTGTCAGATGATTTTCCGTAAACTGAATGCATGTAATGAATTCGAATTGTTTCCTAAAGGGTGGATAGGTAGGGGAGGAGCTATTTCGTGGCCAGCGAGAAGTCCGCATCTAACACCGGTAGATTTTTATGTTTGGGGTAGTTTAAAAGAAAAAGTATATGAAAGGGAAATATGTACATACCCGTGCACAACTTGTGGAGAGAATAGACGGAGCAGCGGGAAGATTGATAGTAAATTTCAGGACTGAAGAAATTAGAAAGATCGCGTTCTTGTATGAGGAATGGTGGAGGACATTTCGAACATAATGTATAAATGAATTTTTTAATGAAATTTTGAATTTAATTGCAATAAGAAAATATTTAATCCGTTACTCTTCTTTCTTGGCTTATATCTCCTTTCAAACCAAAATCTGCTGAAACGAAACTAGTGGCAGCATTATCACGAAAACTTTTTCAGGAAATAAAAAAAGCATTTAGCAAGTTCTTAAAATAATTTTTTCGAACATAAATTGTGGAATTCGAAAGTTGCAGGCAAATTGATATTAGAAATTGATTTTTATTTTCTTTCAAATCATAATAATTTTTTATCAACATCTTATACAGGATAGTTTCGCTTTTGTCATACCTTTAATATCCTTTTCTGATGAAAATAATCCAAAATTATAATCAAATTTGGTCAACGTAGAAAACATTGACGAAAAATGGAGTAAGGTGAGAAAAAACACAAAAACTCAAATATCTCGGAAACTGTCGATTTTCGGTAATCAATTAATATGGCTGAAACGACAGCAAATGAGTTATACCATCACATACTCCAAGATCCTCCAATTCTAATTTGGAAACACCCTGTATATTGTATATTCATTTTTGTGAAATATTGGTTTTGTAGTTTGTTTGTTGTTGTTGTAGTCCAGTAATTCATTATCAGGTAGCATAACTAGACATTTCTGTCATATTCGAACAAGATTGTGCTGTAGAAAAAGAATAATTTCACTGCAACTTTATCAATAGTTAAAAATAAATTCTGGTCAATTTCAACCCAAACCGCCATAAAAAACGAATATTATTATATAATTGTTATTAGCTTGTCCAATTTTCAGGGCAACATAAATTCCTGTCTAAATTAACACATTAAATTGTTAGCTCAGAGGAAAGCTGGTCTGAGGAATTCTGTCATGGCTGCTATTTCATATTATAAACCAGATGTTTGTGAGGATATGTTGTTATTAGTTTGATTCTTCTTCGAAAATCATCAATTTACCAAAATTATAAGCGGTCTTGGACGTTGGTTGCCGCTCAGTTCATTGTGTTCCATATCCTCTTCCTCTTACTTCTTCAGCTCCTTATATCTTCCGAAGACTATCGTATTAATGAAGTTAGTAAATGTAGCCTGAAAGCAGTGGCGTCACTACGATTAACTCTGGAGGTATTTGGCCATGCTGCACTAAAACATGTCAAATCAGATTTATAATGAGAGTAAGTAAGTGAGTTTATATCATTTATACCAAAATGAATTTCAGATTAACTATGACTTATTTCTCCAAGAATTAAACAGTGAATTGAAAAAAAAATATATTTAAAATTTGTGAGCATAGAATATATTGGAAAAATGGTCTACATCCTCGTTATTATATAGTCGCTAATGAAGCAAAATGAAATAAAATTGGTTCCTTTTTGTTATTTGGAAAACTATAAGACGTAGGTATTACTGAGATCATTATATTGAAAAAATATTTCAAAAGAAAAGTCGCTAAACTGTTTGTCGATTTTCAGAAAAGTATAAGTTGATCTACAACATATTGTTTTTGTTTTTTAAACAATATTGGATGGCTAATTAGCCATGTATGAAAAAATTGTGGTTCTGGTTTTTTGAACAACATCAAATGCCCTTTTAGATCAATATCAAATCAGAAAAACATATACCGGGTGTCTAACAGGTGTCGCGGATGTCATATACGCTTATCTGCAGTTTTCGAATTCGTAATTAATTTTCGTAATCATTAAGGTCAATTGGGGCCTTATTCTGAAATTGTTTCGAAATATATAGGTGTCTCAGGAAAGTGGTAGGCATCAACATATGTTTTTTCTTATGGGACACCTTGTATTCAACTGCAGATTTAGAAAGCATGGAGCATGGTAAAAATAAAAGACTAATTTTTTCGAGGTCTGATGTGCTCAAAATTTTCCGCTTCTGAGATATCTCGCTTTTTCGTAAATTTGACTGATATATTCGAGCTACAAATTGTCCAGATCGCATGACCAGAACCATAGAAACCATAGAAAATTATAAGTTAAGAACGGGAAGGCTAAGGGACTTGAAATTTTCAGAGTAGGTTAAGATCTTGAATTTCGCGGTCACGTTCATCAATGAGCAGAATCAAACTTGGAATTCCGTAAATATGGTCGTTTGAAATTTAGTTTTCTCGATAATTTACAAACTATGTATTCGATCTTGACGACATTTTCTATTTTAATGGAAACTAATATATTCAAGCTACTTGCAAAATTTCGTCTAAATCGCATGATCAAAACCATAGGTACCATGGAAAATTATAACTTTCGAACGGAAAGCAAAATTAGACTGAAGAAATTTTTTTTTCTGATTATTTCGAAACTACTGATTGAATTGGAATAAAATTTCGCACATAAATGAAGAATAAGGTATCCAAATCACGTGCGAAAGTTTGTCCAGATCGCATCACCAAAACCATAGATACCGTAGAAAATTCTAGCGAATTATCGAAAACACTTCTGGAGTTTCGCCTTATTTCGTAATTTTTTTTGACAGCTGTGGAAATTTTTTTCAATTGATTTCTAAAACTGGAAAATGCAAATCTACGTACAAGTTGCATGAACGAGCGCTTAATAGCTCCTGACCTCACGGCAGTGGTTTTTATAATTTTTGTCAACAATTTGTGAATGATCTGCTGATTTGATTTCAGTAGAATATCTAATATTCCACAAAAAAAAGACATTCTTTTATCATGGCTAATTACGGTATATATGTCAACAACGGCTAATTGTACACCACTATTTACTTCTGAGATACTTTCTCTTTCTCAAAAAAGACCTGCTGAGTTAATGTGCAGGATTTAAATGATTTGAGTCCCTTGGAAGCCCCTTGGATATATAATTGTTATGGCTCGAATGTGAAAATTAAAGAAATTTGAAACAATTTTTGGAAAATTTTGTTCAATATTCCATTTGATTTCCCGAAAATATGTTTGCACAATTATTTTATTAACAATTAAATTCTATAAGACAAACTCTAATTATCGAATGAAACTAAAATTAATAAATTTAACTAATGAACAATGATGAGTCCCCTAAAAAAAAAAATTTGGAAAAAATATGTTTCTTCACTTTTCCTTTATGAGAACACTGGACGCTGCCCTTGTATTCTTGGAACTTGGAACTTTAATTTTCGTGCTTTCAAATTGCAATTGTATTTCTTCTTGGCAAGGTTTTGAATATGAATTTTGATGTTTTCTTTCTTTTCCTTGTTTCCATTTTGAAACACATAATGCAAATATTGGATAAAAAAAATGACGAAAAGCACTACCTTGAAGTCAGTAGCTTTTGAGCGCTCGTTCATCCACCTTGTAGGTAGATTCGCATTTTCCAGTTTAGAAATGAATTAAAAAATTTTTGACAGCTGTCAAAAAAATTTTAAAACTAAGGCGAAACTTCAGACTTCCCGTCAGTGCTTTGGGTGATTTTTTTTCGATGATTCGCTAGAATTTTTTACGGTACCTATGGTCATGATGATGCGATCTGAACAAAATTTTCCACGTAGTTTGAATACATTATTCTTCATTTATGTGCAGAATCTCATTCCAATCCAATGAGTAGTTTCGAAATCATCAGGGAAAAAATATTTTGAACGGCCATATTTACGGAACCCCTGGTCTAATTTTGATCATTGCGAAATTCGCGATCCAAACCTAACCTGTAACTTTCAAATCCCTAGGCCTTTTCGTTCGAAAGTTATAACTTTCTATGGTTTCTATGGTTCTGGTCATGAGATCTGGAAAAATGTAGCTTGAATATATCAATCTCCAAAAAAATACAAAATTTCGTCACGATCAAATCCGTAGATTTGAAATTATCAAAAAACAAAATTTCAAACGACCATGTTTACGGAACCCTTAGTCTAATTGTGCTCATTGTTAAACGTGACCGCAAGATTCGAGATCCACACCTATCCTGAAAAGTTCTTAGGCCTTTCCATTACAAAGTTATAATTTTCTATGGTTTCTATGGTTCCTGTCATTCGATCTGGACGAAATTTTGCATGTAGCTTGATCACGTCATTTTCCATCTGTGCAAAACTTCACTTCGATCGAATCAGTAGTTCCGAAGTAATCAGGAGAACAAAATTTCAAAAGGCCATATATACGGAACCCCTGGTCGAATTTTGGCCAATAACGAACTTATCCGCGGCATTTGAGATTCGAACCTACCCTGAAAATTTCAAGTTTCTAAGTTGTTGCGTTCGAATGTTATCGTGTATACGGCCGGACGGACGGACGGAAAGACTCGAATTTTCCGACGGATTCGGCATCATTGAGTCGAACATAGTCGATTGAGACCATTTTCGGCTCAAAATTCGAAAAATACAGACATCGTGACGAAATGATATAGCCTTCGTGTAAGTAGTACGAGCGCTCAAAATTCAAAATTCACCTTATCCAAGCAAATCATCTTATTCGAGCCACGCGTTGGCCGACATTTATTGTTATGGCTCGAAAGTAAAAATTGAATAAATTTCTTTAATTTTCACATACGAGCCATAAAAATATGTTCTGTTTACTTCTTTTGATCTACGCATCATATCTTATAGTGAATACGAAGCTCATTACTGGCAAAAACAGAAAATGTGAACCACTTTCTTTTCTTTGAAAACAAATTTTGCAGTATTTAATCTGCCAACTTCATAATACAAAATTAGCTCTATCTAATAATATTTGAAAAAGAAAAACGATCAAAAACATTCCACGACAGCCAATTAGCACTATTAGCAGCTAAAAAACGGTAAAAAATGGTTAACGACTTTTCCTTATTTTCAAATAATTATTTCTAAAGAAGATATGCTAAGTTGATATAAACTCAGCAGAACATCTTATATTCTTCAAAAACAAAAAAAAATGTATTGTATCCAAAAAGGACAAATTGTGAAAAATATTTTTTTCCCGAATATGTTGGATATAATCAACTGAATTCACATGGACTCCGCAGTATAATTGAATTTACAAAAAAAAAAGAATGTTGTTCATCCAGGTTAATGAACGGCGAAAATTCATGCTATTCCTTGTCGGATCTGCTAGCTCTATACACACACTCAAAAAGCATAATGAATGAATTTGTTGTCATTGCTACTCCCCTCTTTAGTTCTTTGTTTATCACAATTTTCAACCCACAAGAAGGAAGGTACTGTCTCCGCCACTGAGTAATAAGAGAACAGAGAGAATGCGAGTCCATTCCCTGGCAGTCTGCTAGCTTAAGCCCCTCCCCGCCTGTCCCCTTCTTCTTCACTCGTTAGTTGAGTTGTAAGAACGGCCTGTCAACTGCTTCCCTGCCTCTACTCTGTAGTTTAGTTGCCTGTAGTCTCTATAAGCATTTCAAACCGTGGTCGGTCGTACCAAGTCTGTGCTGTGTGTTCATTAACCAACAACATACCATGTGCTGCCGCAATGAGCTCATACGCGGTAGTAGCGAGTGACAACCGTAACCAAACCATGACGTATCACTCAATCAGGACCAAACGGATAACCTGACACTATTCACACCTTTGAACCAATGGGATGCCGCCAGTCAGCGACGAAACTCACGAGTTGATGTTGTTTTGGTGCTTTGCAGTTCATTGTTTTGAACGTTCGGTGTTATGACCAGCTTATATTTATCAGTTAGTGTCGGAATGTTGGGATAAAAATATCGCGAGTCAATGAGCTTTGGAACCCTCGAGCAAAATACATCCTGCCGTCGGACCAACACGTGGAGATTCTAATTAACAATTTTACGAACTTATGCGTGATCATGAATTGTTTTGACTGTCGCAACAATCCAGGAGTGCTAGAGTGCGACACAGTTTCGATACGACCTTATAGTCCGACTGTCCTCGAGATTTTTTCGCGGGACTACTAGGTACAACCACAAGGATTATTTTTTGTTTGAAAGGATATTTTGAGTTAAAAACGTTCGACGCATTGGTGCTGAAGTGATGTGAATTTTGAGTGCCATGCCCGAAAAGGAAACGGATTTCCAGACTGCGATGTCTGCCGGTTTACCACTCCAGTTTCCTTCCGCTTTCGCGGCTTTTCACGCGCCTCTTCCAGTTGACCAAAGGACTCATGAAGGGAGGTACATATGGGATCCAAGGATGCAGCCGCCTACTGCGCCAACCTTTCATCCTCCTGCACCTCCACCAGGGTAAGATTAATCGAAATAAGCCGTGACTAATGCGGCTCCCTCAAAATCGAACTTCGGCTTGTTGCGGCAGATCAAACTCTGATTCGGAGTCATGAATTTTCCTGGCCAAAGGAAATTTGCTGCCGGATTATCCTCGTGTCTATAGGCTTCGTGCGTTCGAGGCAAATTACGCGCGGAATTATGTAAAACAAGAAATTTTCCTGGCTTTCTTGCGACTGGTCGAGAATGTTCAGCCTTATTCTTTATAGTCCAAAAGACAAAAAACTACTATGCTGCCATGAAATCTTAAGATTGTGCCAATCTTAAGTCTAAAGCCGAAACGATACACAAACATACATAATAGATACAAGGAATATTGCAAATATTGTTTCCGCTCGAATAAATTGGTTATCTTCATTTCTCCTGTTATGTGATTTCTAGTTATAGTTTCGGCTCATCATCTGGTGTATTTAATAACAAATGAAACGACGGACGTCAATGAAGCTGAAAAAGGAATTTATTCTCATAAGAAAGATCATAGAAAATATTATAGTTCCTCAAAGTTCGGACATTTGGAGATTGGAGACGAATTAAAAATTGAATTATGATCGATAAAAAGAGGCAAGGATATAAAGAAATAAATGGGCATACGATTAAAAAGTTGGATTGAATGAAAAGTCATAGCAAACCAGAATATAATTACCAAAAATTACGCAGGAATATCAAAAAATATTATTTTTTGTACCAAACCTACATCCCTTAGTCAGTACATACGTTTTGAGTTATAAGATTACAATAATAAATATAAAAACGATTCTTTTATAAAAGATCACTGTAGAAAGAAGCTTGAGGCAGTAAGCAGTAAACTAATATAAAATCATAATTTGTCGTTATTTAGAATAATCCCTTCCTTCCAACAGAACCACTCATTGATTATATGGTCGTTGAAAGTTGAAAGAAAGAAGAAATCAACATCCAGCGCATGAGACTCCAACTGTAACTACACATTATGCTTCAGAAGAAGATTATTTAATCTATATATATGAAAATGATTTTGTTAACAAGGAAGTAGGAAAAAGTGGCAATAATAGTCCTCTAAACCACATTCAGTATATGAACATCGGAGTGAACACGCATCTACTTACCATTAGATGATACCTCTTCAAGTGAAATAGAATTTTTGGAGTTATAATGAAAGAATAAAATAACACGAAAGTCTTCTCCCCATGTCCAAACATTTGCGATACTTCAATTTGTAAATATTTTCTGATCCCATGAATCTCAAAAAACATCTGAATTATGTAGTCAGTTGTGAGAGAATGCTTATGGAAAGAGCATATCACTGCATGTCCTAAAGGAATCAAAAATGAATCCTAAACGATTAGTAGATCGGACAATCATCTTATTTTCCCGATGATTTCTATAACACCTTCTAGCCGTCGTTTAAGCTGTAATAACATCATGGGAACTGAAAAAGAATAACATTTGGGCGGAATCGGCAGAATTTCATTGCAATTTAAATTATATGTGCCACAAATTAATGGCCTAAGAACAGAATCTTGCAGAAAACCGATTCCACAGAGCCTTACTCAAAAACAGTCCTGTCTATTTCCACACACGCCTTCGCAGATAAATTTCGATTGATTCAACTGCTTCTTTCAAGAAATCATAATTTTATGTTTGATTTTGTAGAACGCCTTGGTGTAATCGAATAAAGTCAATGCACACATCTTTCCAGAATCGATGCCCGATATGATACAATCGATAACATCTATGCAACTACGTCCTATTCTGAAACCAGTTCAAGATCTATCAGCGTTAATAAGCTCTCAAATATTCGAGTTGCAAAAATTAATGGCCTATAAGAACAGAGCCTTGCAGATTCCACACAGCCTTAGTCTAAAACAATCCTGTCTATTTCCACACACGCCTTCGCAGATAACTTTCGATTGAATCAACTGCCTCTTCCAAGAAACCATAATTTTATGTTTAATTTTGTCGAACGCCTTGGTGTAATCGATTAAAGTCAATGCACACATCTTTCCAGAATCGATGCACGATATGATACAATCGATAACATCTAAAAAGCTTTGCAGCAACCATATCCTATTCTGAAACCAGTACAAGATCTATCAGCGTTAATAAGCTTTCAAATATTCGGGTTGCAAAAATAAATGACCTTAGAACAGAGCCTTGCAGAACACAAATTCCACACAGCCTTACTCGAAAACAATCCTGTCTATTCCCACACAAGCTTTAGCAGAGAACTTTTGATTGATTCAACTGCCTCTTCCAAGAAACCATAATTTTATGTTTAATTTTGTCGAACGCCTTGGTGTAATCGATTAAACTCAATGCACACATCTTTCCAGAATCGATGCACGATATGTTACAATCGATAACATCTAAAAAGCTTTGCAGCAACCACATCCTATTCTGAAACCAGTACAAGATCTATCAGCGTTAATAAGCTTTCAAATATTTGGGTTGCAAAAATTAATGGCCTAAGAACAGAGCCTTGCAGAACACAGATTCCACACAGCCTTAATCAAAAACAATCCTGTCTATTCCCACACAAGCTTTCGCAGAGAACTTTTGATTGATTCAACTGCCTCTTCCAAGAAACCATAATTTTATGTTCAATTTAGTGGAAAGCCTTGGTGCAATCGAATAAAGTCATACACACAACTTTCCAGAATCGATTCACGATATGATTCAATCGATAACATCTAAAATGCTTTGCAGCAACCATATCCTATTCTGAAAACAGTACAAGATCTATCAGCGTTGATAAGCTTTCAAATATTCGGGTTGCAAAAATGAATGGCCTAAGAACAGAGCCTTGCAGAACACAGATTCCACACAGCCTTACTCGAAAACAATCCTGTCTTTTTCCACACAGGCTTTCGCAGAGAACTTTCGATTGATTCAACGGCCTCTTCCAAGAAACCATAATTTTATGTTTAATTTTGTCGAACGCCTTGGTGTAGTCGGATAAAGTCAGTGCATACATCTTTCCAGAATCGATGCACGATATGATACAATCGATAAAATATAAAAACCTGTGCAACATGTAGTCCTATTCTGAAACCAGTACAAGATCTATCAGCGTTAATAAGCTTTCAAATATTCGGGTCGCAAAAGTGACTGATTACGTAAAGTTGAAGCTATAAAATTTTCCTGTTGGAACTCATTGTTCGTGTCACCACAATCGAAAAAATCAACATTAACATCACCCCCACAAACCACTTCTAAAAAGTCGAAAACACACCTATAGAAGTTAACCAACACCAGACACTTTTCACCGTCCCCGATAGCAATAGGTGCTGATGATGGTACATAGATAAACTAAAACCTTATAATTCGGTCTTGTTCTGATGGAGGCTGCAACACCACCACTTCTACAAAGTTTTCAGACCGAATTGATACAACATGAACCACTCTTATCATTTAAGAATTGAAACTGAAGATCTTGAAATCCATAAAATTAGTGACAGTGACAAATAGGGAGTCGTCTTCATGACATGAATGATTTTCGATTTATTTAGTCATTTCGGAATATCACTTTTACCTACTATAAACTTGAATGATAGCTACATTACTCGCATTGAAACTCAATATTCCTCTGAAACGTGATAACATTGGCGTTGTGCGAAAAATTGTTCAATTATCTGCTTCTTGCTTCGTAAACACCACAAAGATAATGGGAGTTGCATACAGCGTTGACCATAATCAACCGTTGTCCACGATAAGGACTATTTATACAGTATAAATATAAAATATGAAGTTTTTCAAAAAGTTTATCTAAACAACGACAAATAACATACATTTTTGGTATCCTAAGAAAGTTTTGTCTGAATAAGCGCACATTCACGATCATTCAAGTTACTGAGAAGCTAGTTTTGGATTGAAAAACTTCTGACCCATATATATCTCAAAATTGGACTGGATGATGATGTAAATAGAGATGCCGTAACCAAAAGCTCATGCCACGCATAAGAATGGACTCACCGAAGCTTAAACCCAGCCAGAACACAATAAAGCGAATATCCTAATGTTCAAAAAAAGAGTAGACCATGATTTTATTGCCTATACAAGTTGCGGAATTTTAAAAATCTCTCAACATTCATCTCTTTCCGAGAAAAGGAAGCCCGTCTCCATTCACGTAGAAGGGATCCTGAGTTTGTTGAAATCCGAAAGATTTTCAGGTAATACGTCACTGCTACATGCTGTCGTTTCTGTCCGAAAAAGATTTTATTGTGCCGAGAACGGAAAGGGGATGTATTTACGGTTTCTATACATGGCATCAAAGAAAACATGATGAGTGGCTTAGCTCGGATTAACTATGTCGTTAAAATGTTTGTTATTCTTGATGTTCCGGTTTTAATATCGGACGAACTTCGGCTGGATATACATATAAAATCAGAAATCGGTTAATGTGAAGTCTCTCGAGTCTCAAGTATACTAGTCTCATTGAAATCAACAAATAGTCTATTCTGATTATTGCTAAGACTTTCTTGATCATTCCGTTTCTGAAACCAACTTGTACTGCGAGTCTCATTGATTCAGTCATATTATTTTGGTGTTTTATACTCTCGTACAGCGAAATTGAACGAACTCCTAAGAATATTCTGGATCCTATTATTTTCCACATAATTGGAACGACAGGTCCAAACCCAAATGCAATAATATCGGATTCAATTCGACTGATTTTCCCAGAATAACTTCTGTTGAATTTTCGTTCGTTCTGCAGTTTCGTGTTGCATTCTACATAAATCTGAAATGAATTCGAACAGTTGTTTGTCGAGGAATTAACGAAGTATAGAAAACACGATTGAGGCGCGCAAGGAAAATCATTAAAATTTCAATGTTATTACTCATTCATCTTTGTTCTCACCGAATTGAACGTAACCAATACTGTTCAGTCGAGAAAGTTGTCTTCAGAGAGTGAAGCATTTAACGTCAGCGCTTTATGGCGTCCATCATTCGAGTCTCATCAGTGAAAAACAACGTAATTTGCCGGCTTAAGGTTCCATTTCCACCGCGTTCACGTAGTCTCTTCACACAAGCATCGAAGCGCGATTACAAAGTGAAAAGTAAGAACTAACATCATTATTTACAGTTCAAGACTAGCATTGAAGTGTTTTCAAAGCGCTGTCTAGTAGATTCAACAAGAGAAAAAACCTAATGTACTTACATGAGAACGTTTTTTTTTCATTCGGGTAATTCTATTCTTTTTACTTCGGAACCTGTATGTTTCGTGATTAGTTCCTTCCTGTAAACGAGAGCGAGTTGATGGGATTGTTCCCATCTCTATTTTCTCCTACTAGCATGTCGTCAAACGAATCTCGGAGCTCTCGTTGAATTTTTACAATTTGGTGGATGAAGGTATTTCTGTGTCGCATTTAGAACATTCCAACTGAATACTTCATTTGATATGAAAAAATTCCAAAAACACTTCTGAGGGTGACATCGATTTACATCATTATGTTCTTGATTTGTAATTGCTACCTCTTCATAGATCGAGGTATCTCAATTTCGAAATTACAACCGAAAATCTAGAGCACGAGAAAAATCATTTGAAAACTCTAAGTATTTGGGAAATATTCGTGAAGCACCTTTTTAGGAGGAAATTCCTCTTCGGATTTCAGCGCCAGTTTGCAAATAATGAGAATGACCATAGCAATGAATCGCTTCATCGCATGTGCAGACGATCATGGAGAGTGGTCGACCGCAACTCAAAATTGGTGATATTTACAGCGGTTAGGTTCACTTATTTGGTGAAGTGGTTCAGTCATTGAACAAAGCGAAGAAATTAGAGCAGCTTTTAAACCTCTATACATCCCCTTCTAATTTATTATTGCCGGTTATAACATTTTGGGATCGTTTGGAAAAACCGAATTCTTACTGAAATTACTTTACAGTTCACATAAAATCCTATTTTGATTGATTGTTGTTCATTTGTGGAAAATTGTAAGAAATATCTATCTATATAACACTGTTCCACAAGCCATGAGGTGAAATAGAAACTGAACCTAAACATAGATTTTCCGGAATTGCAGATATTTCTCCCAATTATAGTTCATATATTATTTAACGAGCGGTAATGTAGGTCATAACTCACGCAGATGAAGTTGGAAGCACGAGCCGAAGGCGAGTGCTGTAATCTATCAAGTGAGTTATGACCATTACCGCAAGTTGAATACTATACTTTATCTGCGATTATAACAATAAATACTAAGATACAAGTACAGAGAAAGAACTTTATTTACAAATCTTAATAGTTACCTATAACAATGCATTATTTATGTTGATTGTGCTTCTTAGCATGGAGTAGAAAGTCCATAGAGGCGATGCTCTATATTTAGTGCTAAGTTCACTGAAATATGCCGAAAGAACATTCTCTGTAAACGATGACTTAATATTCTTACTTCTACACCAATCATAAAAATTGTTGTATACACCTTTATATTTGTTTTGGGATTTTTCGGGCATTAAATTCTGTACGGTAACATTGGCTGATTGTCTTATTTCTAAAGGTGTACATAATAATTCATCTTCACTATCTGAATCCATCTTTTTCAGCAAAACATTCACAATAATAATTAGGTATCAACTTGATTTGAGAAAACGTCAAAATTATTCAACTGACCTCCCCTCAATACCAATAATGGACCAATCGGCTTGTTCAGAAGCACAGAGCTAGGGAGTTATAGGAGTGAGTTAGTATAACTTACGCGGTTTGTTTACACATACTTTTGGTCAAAAGAAGTTGGATAATGAAATGTAATATGCTGAAATGAATATTACCTCATGTTCAATTGTTAAATGTTTCAATTAGCCTGAAGGATGAATTCTAGAACGGTTCATCAGGTGCACGAATGTTATGGCTTGTCATTGAACGAATCAAATTTCATTTCGATTTTTTGTGCGCCATTTCTACCTGAAACATTGACTTTCGTCCCTCTCTATTATCTCCTCTTCGAAAGGTGCTTTATTTTTCATACACAATGGGCGAAATCGTTGAAATGAGTGCCTTGTGTAGTGCTTTATTGAGGGAAGGACGTCCCTTGTCAAATTCAGTTAACAAGTGCGTGAATACGCTTATTGTGTCAATTATTATTTTTCTTGTTGAGGGTTGGAAATGGTTGTATATTTCCTGTTCTTTCAATTTCTCGCCACGAGATGACTTTGCGTTTGATATGGAAGTGAATAAGACAAAGGAATTCCCAAACATTTTGATTGCCTTTTATAGAAGGACTCCTGCTGAGGTTCTCGAATTATCTCGGGTTAATTCCAACTGGGATATAACCTAATATTTGTGGGATCTTGAACGTAAACAGAAAGGGGTTCGTACTTTCTCATCGTGAGAGTTTGAACTTTCCAGATTTAGCAAGCAGTTCTGGACATCTGGTAATGTCTGATAATTCACTCATTCAGAGTTCACAGTAACTTTTCCCGCGAGTTTTGTGTCACCTAATTAGAAGTTGCCTTCGTTGCATTAATGTTTATTCTCCATTTCTCACAGAAAGAATCATTTGATTAAAGTCTATCTGTATTTGTAGATAATTTGTCACTTCCTTCCTGAATCTGCTGGAAGGGCTATCTTGTAGAAATATCAGATATACAGGGTTTTTTGAGGTGAGGCTTCTTTTTGACAGGTGCTAGACCTCGTCAAAAGAGATCATTTCGCCGGAAGTTGATCATATAATATATATTCAATCTGAAAAAAGTGCAAAAAATCCTGGACATCACGATCTTAAGACCACTCTGGATCGTGTTATCTCTCTGTTATGAGATCTGCCATGAATCACGGTGCCATATGCATTCCAGCAAGTCGATAAAGTGCTACATTTTATCGCAAATTTGTATATTCTCTTCCAACTTCCATCAAGAAATTTTTCCTGGAATGTGTGATATAAAGTTCAAACTAAGGAGGGGAAAAATTACTGATTGAGAAAGTCCTATAGAAAAAAATCAGGAAGTTCACAAACTCACCGATAAAATTGATCCAAATTGTTTGATGTGCACAAGTCTTGCCCGGTGTAATAACGAATTATTAGATGCAGCAACTATCACATATCACATCAGTTTGCTCACGAATAATGTCACAAGCATTTTCAATGCGTTGTTTTAGTTTTTCAACAATATCCACTTCACTGTTACTGTACACTAATGTTTTCGAATCACCCCAAAAGAAGAAATCACAGGGGTTGAGATCCGGGGAGTGCGCAGGTCAGGAAATCACCACACCATGTCCTATCCACCTATTTGGATACTACGAAATTCGGAAAAGTCACAAAAATCATGCGCTCTGTCAGATGATTTTCCGTAAAATGACCACATTCGAGATCCACACCTATCCTGGAGATTTCAAGTCCCTAGGCCTTTCCGTTCGAAAGTTCTATTTCTCTCTTCTCTATTCTATGGTTTCTATGGTCCTGGTCATGTGATCTGGGGAAATGTAGCTTGAATATATCATTCTCCATTAGTATACAAAATTTCGTCACGATCGAATCTGTAGTTTTGAAATTATCAAGAAAACTAAATTTCAAACGACCATATTTACGGAACCCCTAGTATAATTATGCTCATAGATGAACGTGATCACGACATTCGAGATCCACACCTATCCTGAAAATTTCAAGTCCCTAGGCGTTTCCGTTCAAAAGTTACAATTTTCTATGGTTTCTATGGTTCTGGTGATGCGTGCTGGACAAACTTTTGCATGTAGCTTGAAAACCTCATTCTCCATTTGAGTGCAAAATTTCATCTCGATCAAATCTGTAGTTTTCGAGTAATCAGGGGAACAAAACTTTGAACGGCCATATTTACGGAACCCCTGGTGGAATTTGGCCCATTAACGAACTCAACCGAGGCATTCGGGAACTGAATCCACACTGAAAATTTCAAGTCTCTAGATTTTTTCGTTCGAGAGTTATCGTGCTTACGGACGGCCGGACGGACAGACTCGAATTTTCCGACGGATTCGTCATCAGTGAGTCGAACATAGTCGATTGAGACCATTTTCGGCTCAAAATTCGAAAAATTCAGACATCGTGACGAAATGATATAGCCCTCGTGTAAGTAGTACGAGCGCTCAAAAAAGTTGCGAATGGCAAACGTGGTGAGGTGGATCAGATCTTTCAGAGAGGACATTGTGGAAAGAAGAGAAAAGGTCAAGATCGCCGAGTGGGCCGAAGATCAGATAACACAAATAAGGAAAATAGTTATGGTTAAGAATTTAAAAAAGCGCGCAAAAGCACGTCACTTCATGTCAGCGATTTTCTTCATTTTTTCTCCGACAATTAGAAGATTGGTTACCTCCTTGAAAACTCAATGCAAGTAATACTCATCTTGTCCAAAACTATGTGCCAAGAGTTGGCTAACGTGCAGACTTTTGAAGAAACCTTCGAATGATTTCCTTATCAGCAGAATGTTCGAGTCAATAGAAAGTTCTGGTTCAATTTTGAAGAGACCCATGTTTCAATTATCAATACTGGTCGCGTTTGCTCCAGACTATCATTCTCCAATGGAATAATTGGAAAGTTCAGAAAAGGAACTTCCTAGACCGATCTTCAACTTCAACTTATTGTTAGCAACCTCCGAACGCGTCCTAACATAATCAGAGCCATCATTTCCAGCTGGTGATATATATGACGTACCGCGAAGAATGTGGTTTCAATACAATGCACTCGAGCAGGCTTGTGTATCTTGACGAAACCAAAGACCAATCTAGACGAAGACTTATCGTTACGGACATGAACGATGCAAGGACGACAAGAGTGCATACTGACAGGACAATCTGACTGATAAATGGACACTTACGATGTCACTATGACTGGCAAACAACCGCCGCATAAGGACGCGCATCCGTGATCTTTGACTACATCGACTTGGTAGATATCGTGGTTGGATTGAGTCGTTGAGAGGAGAGGATCTATCTCGAAATCGGCGAGGTCACGTCGGCGTACACTTCCGACGGGACATTTCTATCATCGTGAAATTTGCCTCTTCCAATGAAACTCTGAATCAGACTGATGTTGGACAACTATGTTGATTTCCAAATAGTCGTTCGGTCTGTAGAGAAAAACGAACAACCATATTGACCATATGTGCTGAAATGTATCCTTATCTAGTTTCAATTATTCGCGAATTAATCCTGTATTATATCTTATCATTATGAATAACCGACATCTTGAAAAATTAATCAGGTCCATCCTTCGCAGCCTCCACGAGATGCGTGATTTCTTGCATGTCTGCACGCTGAAGATGGAGATATTGCTGATCAATTATTCGGAACATCACTCCGGAGTGGATTGAGCGATAGGCGTGCTCTATTTAGCGGTTTGCAGAGCGTACAGGGAAGATCGCGCGAATTAATATGTGCTTCTTCGCCAATCGCGTCAAGTTGCTGTGGTCTTTTCTGCGGTCAGACTGGTCGGTTAACGCTAAAAACGTGCCAAGTTCAACAAGATACGTGTACATCTTTGTCTTCATGAATAACGTTGTAGCCGAGTGTGTGTGCCGTAGAAGGACCTTATTAAAAATGGCATTCACCGGCATCGCTAACGAGCACAATTGAAACAGAAACGTTCCTAATTATTATGAATTATTTTCGTGGATGACGGACTAAGTACCTGACGCGCGATGGTCGCATGGTCGACACAGCCCAGCTCGCGATAGACCAAATCTTTGAGATTTGGTCTTTCGAGCACTATACTGTATCTGTATAGAGGATAGTTAGTTGGTGGCCCATTTCGAGTATGGCTCAGGAATGCATATTTCCTATTTCAATTTTTTAAAACTTGTATTTCAGCAACTCTGTTGAAGGAGTTTAAGCTCTTACTTGGCATTTCACCAAATTTGGTTCGATCGATAATTAATATGAAAGCTTCAAGATAATTATTCTAACACCGCAGATACTTTGTTTTGTCGTCTTCAAAAATATTATTTCTTCTTCAAAATAAGTGGATACATTCATAAAAACATTTCTATACCAACCTTTTTCGAATCAAAAAGAAGGATATTCCGTGGAAATAGATAATCCTCCATATGTATGGCCATAATCTTCTTCAGTTGAATATATGAAAAAATTACGAAAAGCACTGCCGTGAAGTCAGGAGCTTTTGAGCGCTCGTTCAACCACCTTGTAGGTAGATTCGCATTCTCCAGTTTTAGAAATCAATTGGAAAGATTTTGACAGTTGTCAAAGAAAATTTCAAACTAAGGCGAAAATCCAGACTTCACATCAGTGCTTTAGATGACCAATTTTTTTTCGATAATTCTCTAGAGTTTTCTACGGTATCTATGGTCTTGGTAATGCGATCTGGACAAAATTTCCCACGTAGTTTGAATACATTATTCTTTATCTATGTGCGAAATTCCAATCCAATAAGTATTTTCGAAACTATCAGGAAAAAAAGTAGTTTGAACGCTTATATTAACGGAACCCCAAGTCTTATTGTGCTCATTGATGAACATGGCAGCGAAATTCGCGATCCGAACCTATCCTGAAAATTTCAAGTTCCTAGGCCTTTCCGTTCGGAAGTTATGATTTTCTATGGTTTCTATGGTTCTGATCATACGATCTGGAAAAAATGTAGCTCGAATATATCATTCTTAATTTAAATACAAAATTTCGTCACGATAAAAACCATAGTTTTGAAATTATCAAGAAAACTCAATTTCAAACGACCATATTTACGGAACCCCTAGTCTAATTTTGCTCATTGTTGCGTGACCGCAACATTCGAGATCCACATCTGTCCTGAAAATTTCAAGTCCCAAGGCGTTTCCATTACAAAGTTATAATTTTCTATGGTTTCTATGGTTCTGGTCATGCGAGCTGAACAAAATTTTGCATGTAGCTTGAACACGTAATTCTCCATCTGGGTGCGAAACTTCACTTCGATTGAATCAGTAGTTTCGAAGTAATCAGGAAAACAAAATTTCGAGCGGCCATATTTACGGAACCCCTAGGCGAATTCGGTCGATTTCAACCTTCCTTGAAAATTTTAAGTTTCTAGGACATTCCGTTCGAGAGTTATCGTGTTTACGGCCGGTCGGACATACTCGAATATTTCGACGGATTTGTCATCAGCGGGTCGTTTGAGACCATTTTCGGCTCAAAATTCGAAAATACATCGTGACGAAATGATATAGCCCTCGTGTAAGTAGTACGAGCGCTCAAAAATAGTTTTTTTTCTTCATACTAATAATCACTCATACAGAGTGTTTTTTGAGATGAGGATTTTTTTTGACAGGTGCTAGAACTTATAAAAAGAGATCATTTCGCTGAAGGCTGGTCATATAAAATATTCAATTCGAAAAAAGTGCATAAAACCTTTGGCATCATCATCTTATGCCATGTTCATTCCCTTATAATGTAAAAAAAGTGTTCGATCTTTTCTAGGCACTATAATTTATTGTTCAAAATGGTAACCATTGGTTTGATGTGCACAAAATCTCCAATAACAGCGAAGAATATGCGTGCAAGTGGAATTTTAATCAATCACAATAACTATCCCACAACATAACGATATATATCAAACACAGTCATGAGCAATTTCTAGAAACACGATTAACTTCACTTTTTGTCTAAGTGTCAAAATCCTCATGAAATATAAGTAATTAATGATTGTTCGCTTGGTTGGAGGAAAAAGGAAAGTCTTTTTTTCTTTTCCGTACGGTTTTTTCGGAAATATTTCGTGGTATAAACCTTGTCCTGATAATAATGAACACAATTGAAAAAAAATATCGAATTTGGGGCAGTCGTTTGAACGTGATGCCCGCACATGGGTAAACCATAGATCCCCTTTTATTAATATAGATAGATGATAATAAACCTTTGGAATCAGTCAAGGAAAAAAATTCCTACTACCCCATTTATTTATCTACGTTTTGGGCAAATTTAAGAATTCAAAAATAAAAAAAAATATTCGTTCGTCCGTAGGTATGCAATTAACACCAGTATTTCTAGCGTATTTTTCGAATTTATTCTCGAAAAAGGTGTTTATGTTGTATGATTGGAAAAAGGTAAATTTCCATGAACAATTTCTACCATGGTAGCACACCAAATTGTGTATCCTCCAAAAAAGAGGAAAGCGAAGGACGGCTCTTCACAAACGAGCATGAAACGCGAACAGGTAAAAATCTAGTTGAACAGCTTTTTTGCCGATGTGTTTAATACATATAAATCGTCATTATGGGCACTGGCAGCATAAAGACATACCAACAAGAATGTAGTTCTCAAAAATAATCGCTGAGCACACATCTATACGTCAATCCGAGATAATATACGACTCGGTTTTGCAAAACGTGTACGCACTCGGTCGGTAACGTTGTGCTCTTTTTTATTCACGTCAACGGTTCTCTTGCAACCTAAAGCGAAGTCTCCACCATGATTAATCTTGCAATGTAACCATCCGACGATCATCTCGGGATTCTGAAGGTACAAGAATTTATACTGAAGTTTAGGCTCCTTCGGCCATCCATCTAGATATATTTTACATAACCCAATAATGCATCACCTCAATATAATGTTACCTTGGTGTTTTTTTAAAACTGAATTTTCCCTTCCTTACAACAACACTGTCTTTAATTATATTTCTTCAATTTCTGGGGAATTTCCTTATCTTTGATTTTGCTAATATTAACTAGACATTATCAGGTGATGAGTCGGTAGGTTGCTTCAGGCAAGACCGTATCGAATTCGCGTTTCACATTACCAATTGTCTCAATTCCCGATGTTTTTTCGAGAAGTGACGTGTGTGACCCGCTTTAGTTAAGCAGACCCTCGGCATCCAGCCTGGCGTTATAGACAAAACCAGAAGAAAGCAACCAAACCACATTTACGAATGTAGCTGCAACAAAATGTCACCAGCGAAGACCTTTTTTTCTCGTTTTTTTTCACTGATGGTGAATTCGGCATTTTCGAATGCCTCCAACTTCAAAGGACTTACTTTTGTTGTTCACGTCGTCACTTCTTAATAAGTCCACCGCAGGCTCTTTCGCGCTGGACTGTTATGGCGGCTTTAAATGATGATGACATTTAGAGAGGTTAATTTATGGTCAGCTGAGTAATAAGACCGCGAAATGAATTTCTGGTGAGTTATCCAGTTATTCATTGCCAGGAACATAATCTTCGATAGAAAGCAGATTTTCATCCACGGATTACAGCCATACGTATCTACTCCTACTCAGTGCCCAAAAAGGAACAGCTAGTAATAATTATTTCATCTACTCCTATTGAATAATATATTAATTATGCAACTAGTTTTGAGCAATTAATAGTATCTGTAAACAAATAACGTGAGTTATAATAACTCACTTCTATAACTCCCTGTCTCTGTGCTTCTGAACAAGCCGATTGGCCGAAAGGAAACAGTCCATTATTGGACTTGAATAATTTTGACGTTTTCTCAAATTAAGTTGATACCTAATTATTATTGTGAATGTTTTGCTGAAAAAGATGAATTCAGATAGTGAAGATGAATTATTATGTACAACTTCAGAAATATGACAACCAGCCAATGTTACCATACCGAATTTATTGCCCGAAAAACCCCAAAACAAATATAAAGGTGTATACAACAATTTCAAAGATTGGTGTAGCAGTAAGAATATTGAGTCATCGTTTACAGAGAATGTTCTTTTGGCATATTTTAGTGAACTTAGCACTAAATATAAAGCATGGACTATGGACTTTCTACTCCATGCTAAGAAGTACAATCAACATAAATAATAATGCGTTGTTATAGGTAACTATCAAGATTTGTAAATAATGTTCTTTCTCTGTACTTGTATCTTAGTATGTATTTTTTGTTATAGTCGTAGATAAAGTATAGTATTCAACTTGCGGTAATGTTCATAACTCACTTGATGAATTACAGTACTCGTCTTCGGCTCGCACTGCAAATTTTATCTGCGTGAGTTATGACCTACATTACCGCTCGTTAAATAATAAATATAATTCAATATAATTCGGTCATTCTATCTTCTGAAGTTTATAATAACTAAATGATAGTATTGATCATACTGACAGTATCCACTGGAGGTATTTTTGGTATACAGAAACGGAAGCGCGACTTCCCGGATGTGCTTTTCTTGAATTTTTAAAAATTCTGCTTCTTTAAAAAGAAGGTTAAAATTTCATGAAAAATTTCCTTCATATTTTTATATATCTTCGGGATGGACATTTCGAATAAATTGTGTGATTATATTTTATTATCAGATAAAAATATGAGATTACTAGCTTATCTTCGAAACAAAATGGCAAAATTTCTCAAAAAACTTGTATCTAGTATTATTATACTATTTTTTCATCGAATATCATCTTTGAAACATTCTCATTCGAATAACCACAAACACTTCTTCCCCCTGAAAGATTTTTTTATTGGAGCGAGATAGGTTTACGATACAACTAAGAGAAGAATCGCATAAGTTATTTAATTGAGGGAGATTGAAAAAAAATTCAGTGTACTACAGCGTATCATTAGAAAGTTCTTCAAAAATTGTATAAAATAATTCAGATGACTTTTTTTGTTGAGTCAATATTTGACAAGGTATGAACTTCCCAAGTCTTTAAAAGTGTGCCTACCCTGAAGGAACATTTTGAAAAAATTTGGGCTAGTAAAACTTTCTTAGATAATTTGTGGTTGTGTAGTTCTCGAGATATTTCAGTTTATTACATGCTATTACGCATTCTGCGCATGATCCGGCAAGTACATGTCCCTCATTGAACCATCCACTCTATCGGATCGTTTCACAGTTATATCTGCAGAAGGTCCATTGATAACTAGCCGGTGTCTACCTGCTCCAGAAAAGGTACAATCGGCATTTCCAAAATAACATTACTCCTAGAACCGGTGCCCGAGCGTTGGCGAAACGAAGACACTCGGACGTTCGGCACCAATCTATCCGCTCGGATACAATTAAGATCCATAATTATTGTAAAACAACTTAATCAATAAATTTCCCACAGTCTAAACCGGTTCGGATTCGAGAAAACCACGGACAGCGATAATGATTTGGAGATATGGCACGTAATTATCTCTATATATACACCTTATTTGAATTTTGAAATTTGGGTACGCAAGAGGATACCTGAGAATTAAAGTGGTATGTGGGCTTGCAGGGTCGTAATCAGCCCGACCTGATGGGTTCGGAATTGATTTTCCCATCCAAGAAATCGTTCCGGATTTTGATGCTCTCAGTTAATTTTGGGTTGTAATAATTTACCAGATCATTAGACAAGCACTTTACAGAGGGCGAGACATTAGTGAACTCGACCATATTTTCGAAACCAGAATATTACTTGTACCCAACGAAGTTTTTTCCGCGCTTGTTTCTATAAACAAGAGCGTTACCTCTGTAATTTTCAAATTTTGAATCTCCAAAGATAAGGTTTGACTCGCAGATGAAGAATTCGGGGTCAAATTTAATTCTGTCCGTCCGTTAAGACGATAACTCTCGAAAGAAGGCCTAGGATCGTATCAGTAGAAGATTACAAAAAATTCGTCGATTAAATGAGTTTTGTGAAAATTCAGATTTCTGGCTGTTCCATGTTGAAAAAAAAATAGGTTTTTCTGATATATTATATAATTCTGTGATTCCATCTTCTGAAGTTTATAAGAATAAAATGACAGTATTGGTCATACTAACAATAAGCACTGGAAGTATTTCTGATACACAGGTCCTGACTTCCCGTCTATGCTTTTCTGGAATTTTCAAAAATTTTATGAAAAATTCCTTTATATTCTTATATAATTTCGGAATGACCCGAATAACCACAAACAGTTTTTTCTCCTGAGAGATTTTCAATGCATTCTCTAATATTCATTTCTCAATCATGAAGAAAATACTTTTGTTCATAATAATTCCAATAATAAACTTTTCGAATCGTTGAGAAAGAAAATTTCTCAGAAAACTTGTATCTAGTATTTTAAAAGATAAATGAAACCTACTTTTTCATCAAATATCATTTTTGGAACATTTCCATTCGAAAAACTACAATTATTTCTTCCTCCTGAAAGATTTTCATTGCATTCACTAATATTCATTTCTCAATTATGAAGAAAATACTTTTGTTCATAATAATTCAAATAATAAATTCATGGAATCGTTGGGAAAAAAAAATTGTCAAAAAACTTGTATCTAGTATTTCAAAAGATACATTAAACCTACTTCTTCATCAAATATCATTTTTGAAACATTCTCATTCGAATAACCACAAATAGTTCTTCCTCCTGAAAGATTTTCAATGCATTCACTAAAATTCATTTCTCAATTATGAAGAAAATACTTTTGTTCATAATAATTCCAATAATAAACTTTTCGAATCGTTGGGAAAAAAATTCTCAAGAAACTTGTATCTAGTATTTTTAAAGATGAATGAAACCTACTTTTTCATCAAATATCATTTTTGAAACATTTTCATTCGAATAACCACAATTAGTTCTTCCCCCTGAAAGATTGTCAATGCATTCACTAATATTCATTTCTCAATTATGAAGAAAATACTTTTGTTCATAATAATTCAAATAATAAATTTTTGGAATCGTTGGGAAAGAAAAATTCTCGAAAAACTTGTTTCTAGTATTTTAAAAGATAAATAAAACCTACTTTTTCATCAAATATCATTTTTGAAACATTCTCATTCGAATGACCACAAACAATTCTTCCTCCTGAAAGATTTTGAAAGCATTCACTAATATCCATTTCTCAATTATGAAGAGAATACTTTTGTTCATAATAATTCCAATAATAAACTTTTCGAATCGTTGGGAAAAAAAATTTCTCAAAAAACTTGTATCTAGTATATTAAAAGATAAATGAAATCTACTTTTTCATCAAACATCATTTTTGGAACATTTCCATTCGAAAAACCACGATTAGTTCTTCCTCCTGGAAGATTTTCATTGCATTCACTAATATTCATATCTCAATTATGAAGAAAATACTTTTGTTCATAATAATTCAAATAATAAATTTATGGAATCGTTGGGAAAAAAATTGTCAAAAAACTTGTATCTAGTATTTTAAAAGCTACATAAAACCTACTTCTTCATCGCATATCATTTTTGAAACATTCTCATTCGAATGACCACAACAATTCTTCCTCCTGAAATATTTTCAAAGCATTCACTAATATCCATTTCTCAATTATGAAGAGAATACTTTTGTTCATAATAATTCCAATAATAAACTTTTCGAATCGTTGGAAAAAAAATTTCTCAAGAAACTTGAATCTAGTATTTTAAAAGATGAATGAAACCTACTTTTTCATCAAATATCATTTTTGGAACATTTCCATTCGAAAACCCACGATTAGTTCTTCCTTCTGAAAGATTTTCATTGCATTCACTAATATTCATTTCTCAATTACGAAGAAAATACTTTTTTTCATAATATCATATCATCATAATAATAAATTTATGGAATCGTTGGGAAAAAAAATTGTCAAGAAACTTGTATCTAGTAATTTAAAAGATACATAAAACCTACTTCTTCAATGACCACCAACAATTCTTCCTCCTGAAAGATTTTCAAAGCATTCACTAATATCCATTTCTCAATTATGAAGAGAATACTTCTGTTCATAATAATTCCAATAACAAACTTTTGGAATCGTTGGGACAGAAAAATTCTCAAAAAAATTGTATCTAGTATTTCAAAAGATAAATGAAACCAACTTTTTCATCAAACATCATTTTTGAAACATTCTCATTCGAATAACCACAAACAGTACTTCCTCCTGAAAGATTTTCAATGCATTCACTAATATTTATTTCTCAATTAGGGAGAAAATACTTTTGTTCAAAATTATTCCAATAATAAACTTTTGGAATCGTTGGGAAAAATATTTCCGAAAATCGAAGGTTCAATACTGCTCTTGAAGTATTTTCCAGAACAGTTGCAAGTTGCTCACCGAAAAAAGGTTTATTATTGGTAGGACTGGATCGTAACAACGCAAAAACATTAAACTTATTAGTCCTCCTTACTGGCGATTCATTGGGACATTCAACCCTGAATAAAAAAGTTTTCAGTTACATAACCATATAATTCATGCACTAGACTCACTAGAGGGTCAAATCCTCAAAATTCAGGCACGGCCAAGCAATAATAATTCAATTAGTATCTTGAGCTATGGCGTCCGGTGAAGTATGAGGATGTCTCAACACCTGATCAGTAATAAAAGTGGGTAAACATAGACATGGATAATATTGAGATGTAAATTAGGTGGTGGCTGGAAACACTCCGAGTGTTAATGCGTTATGTTTGGAGAACTTGATTTCTTATAATGGAGCCGCATTCCAACGTTCGGGCTTCTTCCCATTGACACCACAACTAGGTAAAATAAGGTGCCTTACCCAAATAAATCGAAACGGTGAACGTTGTTTAGCTTTCACCCGTCTTGAGCTAAAATTGATATAGTTTCTATATTTGGAATTAAGCAGCTACTGCAACTGGTCGATTTACTCGCGGACTCTTCTGAACTTCAAGTTAGAACAACCTTATCAACGGTTCACAGTGGTAAGATTTGAAAGGACTTGACTTCAGGAACAAGTTCTGGTATAATTATGATGAGGTTGGTGAAGTAGCTCAAATATGAAAATCTCCAAATTTGAGGTACCTAGGTACCAACACTCTCTTTCATCGATGGTATTCGTTCTCAGAAAAAATAATTGATGAACCTGCTTTGGAATACTCGAAGGATTTGAAATGTGTATGAGATTCGGGAATTATTGGCGACAATTAGTTTGAAGGTTATACGTTATACCATAAGTAGAGGTAATATTATAGAGTCGTTTTCTTTGACATCATTTCAACACAATGGAGTTAGCAGCAGAAATTAATGAAGTTTCGAGTATCGTAAACTTAATGTTGCCAAAGAAAATTCCTAAACTTCCTTCAACTAGTGGAAACCTCTTCGATGGGCTATAAAAACATGCGCAGCTAAACATAATTCACTTCGATTGCGAAATAATCAATTAAGTTAGGTCTCCACTGTAGAAATACCCATTTCGTCTTCTGCAGTGGGTTTCCAATCTTCTCCGTTCCCTTCTGTTCGAGGTAATAGCCGGTCACCGGCGAACCTTCCCGATAATACGTCCGAATTATCGAATTTATATGTCTTCATAAAATCCGGTCTGGCAATTAAAAACAGCGGCTAATGATAACATTCAGACGATCTGCTGCGAAATTACTTACCCGACATGGTCCGCGGTGGCAAAAAGCAACCACGGAGATGCTCGAAACGTTAATTGCCTGCTCTGGGCCAATTACATGGCCAACTACCGTTTCCACGGCGCATTATTGAGCTTTGGTGGCGGATAAATGCCATATAAACAGGACCATCAACGGCAGCAAAGATTTTCTCTTAATATATGCATTTATGATGCATTTCTATGGTCGAGGAAAGAGCTGATTTCTAACTACCAATTCTCCAAATAACATAAGAATAGCATGACAAGTATAAAGCATGATATGGCATCAATAACCCATAATATTTCAATTTTGGTGCTCGTGACGGTATTGGGATTATTGTTAAATTTAAAATTCGATTTTGAAGATACGAACGAAGAGATTGTAAATCAGGCGAAGAGCTCTCCGCTATTTTTAATTTTTCTATACAGGATTTTTTTCAAGGTGAGGCTTTTATTGACAGGTGCTAGAACTCATCAAAAGATATCATTTCGCCGGAAATTGATCTTATAAAATATTCAATATGACAAAAAAGCTAAAAATCTTGGGCATCAATATCTTGATATAACTCTGGATCATGTTATTTCTTTTAGGAGATCTGCCATGAATCACGGTGCCATATGCATTCCAGCAATTATTTGAAGTGCCGGATTTAACGCCAATTTTTATATTGTCTTTCAACTTTTATTAGGAGATTTTTCCTGAACGGTATAATTCTTATAGTTCAAACTAAGGGGAGGAAAAATTACTGATTGAAAGGTCCTATAAAAAAAATTAGGAAGTTCACAAACTCACCGATAAATTTGATTCAAATTGTTTACAGAAATTTTTCGAAATGGTCACCATTCGTTTGATGGGTACAAAGCCTTGCTCGGCGTAATAACGAATTATCACATGCAGTCACTATCACATCAGGGTTCTCACGAGTAATGTCGCAAGTATTTCCGATGCATTGTTTTAGTTCATCAACACTACTCACCGCACCGTTATTATACATTAATGTTTTCAAATGATCCCGAAAGAAAAAATCACAGCGGTTGAGATCCGGGGAGCGTGCAGGCCGATAATTCGATTTACCACGTCCTATCCGCCTAAAGTCACAAAAATCATACGCTATGTCAGATGATTTCCTGTAAACTGAACGCATTTAATAAACACATTAAAACCTCAATACGTACCTAAATCAGATCCGCGCTGGGAATTTCTCAGATTTGCGGGTAACTTTGATTTCGAAATACTCGGCCCTGGTAAATATTTTATGTAAAGGATTTCTGGAATTTTAACGTATTTTGATGACTTCCAGCATTATGTCATAATAAAAAGCCTCACCTTTGAAAACACCCTGTATAATATTTATATTACAGTTACATTAAATGATGTTACGATTTTGACATTGGCTCATTCTTGTGATATGTTATTTCATTGTTTGAATACTAAGTTCTTTCAACTTTTTATGATCTTCTATGCCTATGCTATGGTAGGTTATTTTATGTTATTCCGACCTAGAAGAGTCGGGATATAAACAAAAAATAAATAAATAAATAAATATAAATTGACCTACAGTGACTTGCGTATCTTCATCATTGAGTAATAAATATTAGTTAATGCATTGAAAATCTTTCAGGGGGAAGAAGTGTTTGTGGTTAATCATGAGAAGGTTTCAAAAATGATATTCGATTAAAAAATAGTATATTAATACTAAATACAAGTTTTTTGAGAATTTTTTGCCATTTTGTTTCGAGGATGAGCTGGTAATCTCATATTTTTCTCTGATAATCGAAAATATAATCACACTATTTATTAGAAATGTCCATCCCGAAGATATATAAAAATATGAAGGAAATTTTTTATGAAATTTTAACCTTCTTTTCACGAAGCAGAATTTTTAAAAATTCCAGAAAAGCACATCCGGGAAGTCGCGCTTCCGTTTTTGTTTACCAAAAAGACCTCCAGTGGATATTGTCAGTATGATCAATTCTATCATTTAATTATTATAAACTTCAGAAGATGGAATGACCGAATTATATTGAATTATATATATCATTCAACGAGCGGTAATGTTGGTCATAACTCACGCAGAAATTTGCAATTTGTAATTCATGAAGTGAGTTATGTATGACCATTACCGCCAGTTGAATACTATACTTTAACTATGACCATAACAACAAATACTAAGATACAAGTACAGAGAAAGAACTTTATTTACAAATCTTAATGGTTACCTCTAACAATGCATTATTTATGCTGATTGTTCTTATCATGGAGTAGAAAGTCCATAGGGGCGATGCTTTATATTTAGTGCTAAGTTCACTGAAATATGCCAAAAAAACATTCTCTGTAAACGATGACTTAATAGTCTTACTGCTACAGCAATCTTGAAAATTGTTGTATACACCTTTATATTTGTTTTGGGATTTTTCGGGAAAAAAATTGTGTATGGTAAAATTGGCAGATTGTCTCATTCCTGAAGGTGTACAAAATAATTCATCTTCACTATCTGAATTCTGCTTTTTCAGCAAAACATTCACAATAATAACTAGGTATCAACTCAATATGAGAAAACGTCAAAATTATTCAAGTGACATTACTCCCCTCAATACCTATAATGGACTGTTTCCTTTCGGCCAATCGGCTTGTTCAGAAGCACAGAGCGAGGGTGTTATAGTAGTGAGTTCTTATAACTCACCTTGTTTGTTTACAGATATTATTATTGCTCAGAAGTAGTTGAATAATGAATATATAATTCAATAGGAATAGATGAAAAATATTGTACTCAATCCCACTCGGTGCAAATTTGTTGTCGTGGATTCTGGGAATCGTTTCTTCGATGCAGAGCTGAAACATCCTTTTTCAGATAACGCCAAAGGTTGCGACCTCAAAATACTGCCATAAACAAACTGAAAATGTATGTATACCAATAGCAATAAG
This sequence comes from Aphidecta obliterata, assembly GCA_963966015.1. Taxonomy (NCBI): domain Eukaryota; kingdom Metazoa; phylum Arthropoda; class Insecta; order Coleoptera; family Coccinellidae; genus Aphidecta; species Aphidecta obliterata. Next base: position 9,269,876 of record OZ014428.1, read on the forward strand.
TTAAATGGCTCTTTACTCAGGTCAAAGGGCTCGAAAGATCTCTTATCTCCGATCGTTTTGAAGTGTTATGTGGCTCAATGCATATCTTCATTCAAGAAGAACGGTTGAATCCCATCGTTGTACGTCCTTCCACACCAAAGAAACAGAGGGGGCGTTGTAACAAGTGCCACCGAAATAACAAAATAAATAAATCTGTGTGTACAATATGACCCGATATGTAAACTTTGTTGAGGCTGCTTCAATATTTATATTTTCATGGTTTATTTAAATTTACTTTGGCAGATACGCTTGCACACTTTAGATTAGGTACTTGAGGCTATTTGTTTTGAGAGGTGTAGACCGTTTATTTGCTCGTTTTTATTAATTATTTTTCGGGCGTTTATGATCTCGGATTATCGGCGTTTATGAGGATGGAGTCGATGAATGACTCGTGTGTTTATCATCAGGAATTATTGAAAGGGGGAGTGGCGAATTGGATATCCTTTATTACATATTTGGGGTATCGCCTCATTCACGTCTGAACGATTATATCGCAATAATAATATGCAATCACATAGTCGATGCAAAATTTTCCATCAGAAATTGTGAAAAAAAAGGAAAAAACATTGGTTATGGAAACCGTGTAATGAAACACAATATAACTTTTGTGGGTGCAGCTCACTATTCTGCCCAATCCGTGACTCGACGTATAGTACCTAACAGTGATCTTCAATGCAAAAAAAGTCGGTAAAATTGTCTCCAACATATGAATTACAAATTAATGTATCGAGAATTTTCTGTTCTGATACACCATTATGAGCCGCCCCGATGATTTTCAGAAGGGTAATTGTGAGCTTGTTCAGTTCATGTGCCACCTGCAATAACCAATTTCACTTGAATAGAGTTCAAGCGAGAAATTGGAAAAGAAGATAAATTGGTTCGCGAATTTTAATAAAACCACCGCTGGAAAGCAATCTTCCAAAGCAGCAAGCTTTTAATGATTGATGTATTCTTCCAGGAATAAATAAGATGAAAATAAAGAAGTCGAGAACGCGGATAAGTTGGGAGCCCGTTCTTACCTGCAACTAATATACCCACTTTGTTTTTATTTATAGTTGAGCCGTAGCGAAATAAATGTAGGTACATCTTTATGAATATTTTATAGATGGCGTATTGCGACGGAGGCTGCGGGTCCACGGTAATTCAATTATGTGCGGAGAGCATTATCTCGTGATCTTCATAAACTGTGGTGAGACAATACGGAGTGAAACATTTGTGAAATTACAGGTTATTTGGAATATAATATGAGAAAAGCGTCGCAATTACTAAGACCTTGGTTGTAATTTATAGTTGAATTTGGAAAGTTAAAAATTGTTCTCGAAATTTAACGTTCAATGGACTTTCGTTACAACATCGAAATGGATTATGGGTTGACGAATCGATCTGACGAGGTTTGATCGTCGAGAAATGCTATACGAAAACTGTGAAATTGATTTTATTATATTCACTACCACAAGTTGAACTAAGTGGTAACGTTTTGGACTGTATTATTTCGGAATTTCCGGTGCGGGTTCGAAAACTGGGGGTTATAAATATTCTTCTCGATTTTAGTATATATATTGAGGTTTGTCATGAAACCTAGAGGGAAATCAAGGGGATCCTTTGTATAAAATTTGCAGCTATTTCTTCTTCAGATATTGATTTCCTCACAAAACCTCTCGAACAATCCTGTTGGAATTTGTTTGTGCTAACAGTGCCTGATCTATCAACAATCGAAAACCTCGAAGAAGAAAGAGCGGTAACGTCTCCTATAAATCCAACCCATTATCGAAAACTCCGTTTGAGGGCATTCTCGAATCGTTCAAATCAAGATATTGCCGTGTCTTCGAGCGGACGGGCCATAAAGTTGGGAGAAAAAGCCATCAAAACTGTCGGCGTTCCCAGGAACTAACACATCAATTAAGACGAAACTTGTCAGAAAAAATCAAAACATCAGCCGTTGTTCTCCGGTTTTTTGCCATTGCCTCCGAAGTCATTTTGGTCATAGACGGTGCCGTAAAATTTTACGACAGGCACGTTGTGCTCTGCAAAAGACAATCAGCCTTCACTTCTACATGAGATCCTGGCGGGAAGACTTTCAGGGCCGTATCTGAATTAAGCAGGTTCAGAATAATGAATCTTATGATTTTTCTTTATTATTTATTTTTATAAGAAAAAACAATTAATAAACCTCGCCCGGCAATTTTCACAGTTCACAAAGTAGAACGGAATGAGAGAATAGAAGAGTCTATCCGTCTCCGTTTTTCCTCGAAAACCATAAGAGATACTTTCATGAAATTTTCGTCGGGCGTCATCTGACACTCAGTTTTACTCCAAAAATATACTTCCTTCTTTATCTGAAATTTCATTTTAATTTTTTTTTTCAGGTGAGTACCAACAACTCTTTGCCTTTTTTTGGTAAGTCTTAACAATATTCATTGTGAGCTTCAGTTGATCGCAAATACGAATACGTATATTCGATTCCACAAAAAGACATACAGGAAAGTTTCACTTCTTTACAAAGTACTCAACTCAAACTCCGGAAAATACCACCATAAAAATCCTGTGTTGCAGGTATAAAAAGCCAAAATTAATATTTTATTACTAAGTCGATTTTGGTAAATTATTTCCAAAAAAACCTTAGCAATCCTTCGAGCTTGAAAAAATGTTCGACCTCTCCCTTCTGAAATTTTCACAGTTTACACGCCTAGATCTAGATATAGACTGAAAAAAATTATAAAAAGCACTGCCGTGAAGTCAGGAGCTTTTAAGCAGTCGTTCATCCAACCTGTATCTATGGTCTTGGTAATGCGATCTGGACAAAATTTCGCATGTTTTGAATACATTTTTCTTCATCTAAGTGCAAAATTTCATTCCAATCCAATCAGTAGTTTCGAAATAATCAGGAAAAAAATATTCTGAACGGCCATATTTACGGAACCCCTAGTCTAATTTTGCTCATTGATGAATGTGACTGCGACATTCGAGATCCAAACTTATCCTGAAAATTCCAAGTCCCTAGAACTTACCATTCGAAAGTTATAATTTTCAATGAATTCTATGGTTCTGGTCATGCGATCTGGACGTCATTCTCCACCTGAGTGCAAAATTTCACCTAGATCGAATCATTAGTTTCGAAGTAATCAGGAGAAGAACATTTCAAACGACCATATTTACGGAACCCCAGGTCGAATTTTGCCCTGAAAAATTCAAGTTTCTAGGTTATTCCTCTCGAGAGTTATCGTGAAAGCTCCACTCCAATAAATTTCGAGATTTTTTTGAAATTCCATGCAGTTTTAAATTTTTTTTTATTGATGCCCCATTTTACTTATTTCAAGAATGCCTCAGCGTGTTTGAATCGAACTTTCAAACACGCGCGTTTTTTAAAGTCACCATGGCAAAGCAACGACTCGAGAAACGTGAACTCTAAATGACAATTTTTCGATTTTAGATCTGACGAGAGTTCCTTGTTACGCCAAATAAAATATTACCAAATGCTAAACCTTCATTCAAACATTATTCAATAATTTCAATTTTATAAGTGGAAATGGAAAGTGCAGTCGGTATTTTTTTCGTAATCATCATATTTGAAACTCCGATTGCGACTTTTCCTATGAGAAATTATCGTTAGAAGTGAAGTCTCGGTACTGTCAAGATTTGTCTTTTTTATTTCGTAATAATAAACTGGAAATGTAATGAAAAACACGTTTCAATTACTTACTCACCTAGATTTCTCTCTTTTATTCATTTTAATCCATCTTTTTCGAGCACCTTCAATTTCTTTCCATTTCGATCTGAATGTAAACAAACCGATGATGATCGAATTTACGTTCGTCTATTCGTATGCGTTCTGAAATTCGAATATGCCTTCAAATTTACCCGTCAGCATCAATTTTTCATCCTATTAATTCGAAATGACCGGGTTCCGAGGAATTTCAACGTCGTGTCAAAATACGATTTATTTATTTCCGCGAGGAATGTCACGTATTATCTATGATCGACGTAAATTATTTCGGACTTTCTTCATTTTATGTAGTAATAATACCAGTATTCATGATTTCAAAGCGCTGCAATAAATAAAAATAGCGTAAAGTATTCGTGGATATCTGGTCTTTAAAACACTTGCTCTATTTCGAGCACTCCGGCTTCGCCGTCGTGCTCGAAAAATCGCGCGTGTTTTAAAGACCTTTTTATCCACTTATACTTTGATATGCTATTTTCCAGCTTAAATTCAACATTTGAATATTATTCCGAAATTGTCAGAGCATTTTCGGAACCCACGTTGGACAGAAATATTTCCTTCGAAAATTTGCTGTTTTTTTTATACCGGAATGCTGTACCCCTAATAATTTAAAGGATTTGGCAGATTACGAGGAGTATTTAAATTTTATTCGAGCCTTAACTCAAATAAATGACATTTCGCATATTATTTCGAAATTGCAAGAGCATGTTCGAAGCCTACATGGGCCACATATTTCTTCCGAAAACAACCAAAATTTTTGAGATGAATCCTGAAATCTAGAGAGGAATCAAAGTGATATAATTATAATAAACCTTTCTGTAAAATTTGCAGCTCTTCTTCTAATAATTTTTTTTCGAAATATTTGAAAGATTTATTCTTATCGAAAACGATATAGATACCAGAATGTTCGCCAACAAATCTCCCGCATTTTTCTGCCAAGAATTCGAGTTGTAAATGTGGTACACCGATGAAGCTCCTCATATTCCTAAAATCCGAAACATTTCCATTAAAATAAACAGAGGTGTCTCTTCCGAAGACGAAACTATTCGGTTTCTTACGTGCATATGTTTCAACTGTCATCCGAAAGTTGTGACATAATGCATGTCTGGAAGAATACTGTGTTTCCGGAATCGGGATTCAAATGTATCACGTTTCTCGCTGTCGAAAAGGCAATAAATACGTTTGATGGATGGCATAACTGGGCGATTTGTGGACCCGAAGATTTTTATAGATTTCAACGCCAACCTACTCTTCTGGAAAGTTTGAGGTCGGGAAACAGCAGAAGGGGAAGCTGGAGATGGAATGGTGGTGAAAGAACCCACTAAATCTTCTGATAATTGTTGAATAAGTTTTCGAGGTGGGAAATTACATGCCTCAACTTTTCACTTATTCAATTGGATGCTTATAAAAAATTCAACTCTCTTTTCTGGATAAATAGGATGAATTCTGGTGTTTACGGTATAACTTGGGACATCTAGTATATAGTCATATTGTGAATAACTACAACTTTTCAGAATAGAGTCAAGATATGTCAACTGCATCATTCAATTTCTGAATCCACTTCTATCCGAGAAAACGTCACGCATGCTACACAAAAAGCATTAAGACACGGTACAACGAATCTCATCTTCAGCGATAAATAGAGTCCTTCAAGGCAATAACCATTAGCCGGAGATTTCCTACGTACAGTCTGCAAAAATGTTAAAAAAATACCGATTTAACATGCCTCGCGATAACTTAATAATCCAGATATGGGAAAGTGCAATATACACGGACTAAAAATAACGATATAGATACTGTGAAGACAAAGATTTACTATTGAACTCGTTGTCAGAGACCAGAATGGCAATACCAGACAATTTGTACCCACCGTCAGCCATGTCGACCAATTATTGCCAGTCCGGCTGAATATTTACGGAACGGTTTTTTACCGGGCGAATCGATATTTGGACGTAACAACCCGGGAATGTCGTAACAATGGGTCTATTATACCTACCTGATGGCATTTTGACTTTAATTATGTCTGAGCCTTGGCTCTCTCCTCCGGGTGAAGATCCAGCTTGTTTACACGCCGACAATGCCTCGGCCGATATCTCGTTATTCGATCCAATGTCAGCTCCATGATATGTTGATTCATTCTTGCTGATGGATGTATTTTTCTCCGTTCCAAGCGATGCTAGGAAGGCTTAACAATTCTACGTTACATCCTCGCTAGAAGGTTTTGCGAAATTTAGTTATTTTTATTTAGCTTCGCAATTCAGTTCTTTATGTTTCTTATGTTTATGTTTTCGCATCTGATCTTGGCCTTTTAACACTTCGATAGGTTTACCGTATTACTTTGCTTTCTTTTAGTAGTTAAACGTTCTTGCCATGTTGTGGTTCAGAAATTTCTAGACCTTTTTTGTGCTTTGAGTCACTGAGTATACCCTATCCTATACCCTATTCCTTGCATGTATAATATCTGAAGGTGCGAGGCAAACTGTCGAGCAGTGCTCGTGCTAGGATCGTTGATATCTACCGATTCTCCTTGAATCGCGTTTCAATTCACCTTCGAATTATCCCTTGCGATTGGAGGCGCTTTTCCAGAATGGGCTTATTGGAATTTGCCTCGGTTGAACACGCTTCGAGGGTATCCGAAGTTGATCGGTGTTTAAGCGCGATGCAGAGGGATTCTAAGGTCATAAAATCAAACCATAAGACATGCTCATTATTTGTGACGATCTTTTCATCCAGATGTTTGTTGCTACGAAGAAAATTATCGTAATATAACCCATCTCAGAAGAATTCGGTACTCGGTAGATTTCAGTCCCTTTCTCGAAATATGAAGTGTCGATGGGTCGATTTTGAAATGTCTATATACAGTCTACAGAGTATTTCGAAATCAAAGTTACCCGCGAATCTGAGAAATTCCCAGCTCGGATCTGATTTAGGTATGTATTGAGGTTTAAATGTGTTTATTGAATGCGTTCAGTTTACGGGAAATCATCTGACAGGGCGTATGATTTTTGTGACTTCAGGTAGATAGGACGTGGTGGGTCCATTTCTTGGTCTGCACGCTCCCCTGATCTCAACCCCTGCGATTTCTTTTTTTGGGGTTATTTGAAAACATTAGTGTACAGTTACGGTGAGGTGAATGGTGCTAGAGAATCTAAATAACGCATTGAAATTGCTTGTGACATTATTCGTGAGCAAACTGATGTGATAGTTGCTGCATGTTAAGATTCTTTATTACGCCGGGCAAGACGTGTGTGCACATCAAACGAATGGTGACCATTTCGAACAATTTGGATCAATTTAATCGATGAGTTTTTGAACTTGAGGGCTATATCATTTCGTCACGATGTCTGTATTTTTCGAATTTTGAGCCGAAAATGGTCTCAAACGACTATGTTCGACTCACTAATGACGAATCCGTCGGAAAATTCGAGTCTGTCCGTGCGGCCGTAAGCACGATAGCTCTCGAACGGAACAACCTAGAGACTTGATATTTTCAGTGTGGGTTCAGTTCCCGAATGCCTCGGTTGAGTTCGTTGATGGGCCAAATTCCACCAGGGGTTCCGTAAATATGGTCGTTCAAAGTTTTGTTCCCCTGATAACTCGAAAACTACAGATTTGATCGAGATGAAATTTTGCACTCGAATGGAGAATGAGGTGTTCAAGCTACATGTGAAATTTTGTCTAGATCGCATGACCAGAATCATAGGAATCATAGAAAATTGTAACTTTTGAACGGAAACGCCTAGGGACTTGAAATTTTCAGGATAGGTGTGGATCTCGAATGTCGTGATCACGTTCATCTGTGAGCAAAATTATACTAGGTGTTCCGTAAATATGGTCGTTTGAAATTTAGTTTTCTTGATAATTTCAAAACTACAGATTCGATCGTGGTGAAATTTTGTATACTAATGGAGAATGATATATTCAAGCTACATTTCTCCAGATCATATGACCAGAACCATAGAAAATCATAACTGTCGAACGGAAAGGCCTAGGGACTTGAAATTTCCAGGATAGGTGTGGATCTGAAATGTCGCGTTCACGTTTACCAATGAGCAGAATTATACCAGGGGTTCCGTAAATACGGTCGTTTGAAAATTTTGTATTTTAATCGAGAATGATATATTAAAGCAACATTTTGACCAGAACCATAGAAACCATAGAAAATTTTAACTTCCGAAGGGAGAGGCCTAGGAACTTGAAATTTTCAGGGTGGGTTTGGATCGCGAATATCGCGGTCACGTTCATCAATGAGCAAAATTAGACTAGGGGTTCCGTAAATATGGGCGTCCAAAATATTTTTTTCCAGATAGTTTCGAAACTACTGGTTGGATTGGAATGGAATTTTGCACCTAGCTGAGGAATAATGTATTCAAACTACGTGCAAAATTTTTTTCAGATCGCATCACCAAGACCATAGATACCGTAGAAGTTTCTAGCGAATTATCGAAAAAAAATTGGTCAGCTGAAGCACCGACATGAGTCTTGAGTTTCGCCTAAGTTTCAGAATTTTTTTGACAGCTGTCGAAAATTCCTTCAATTGATTTCTCAAACTGGAAAATGCGAATCTACCTACAAGGTGGATGTACGAGCGCTCAAAAGCTTCTGACTTCACGGCAGTGCTTTTCGTAATTTTTTTTTCATAGGACCTTGTCAATCAGTAATTTTTTGTTTCCTTAATTTGAATTTTAAGAATTATACCGTTAAGGAAAAATCTCCTTATAAAAGTTGAATGAGAATATACAAATTTGTGATGAAATCCAGCACTTTATTTACTTTGCTGGGATGCGTATGGCACCGTAATTCATGGCAGGTCTCCTAGAGAGAAAAAACGATCCAGAGTTATATTAAGATATCGATGCCCAACTTTTTTTGCACTTTTTTGTGCAATGTGTTATGTAGCCGCTCCAAAAAATTTAATCGCTTTACCCTTAACCCATCTTTAGCACGAGCAATGCTCGACGGTTTGGCTCTCGCAATGGATTTGTAGGTTTAGTTTCCAGCTTTCCATTTTACTGCCGTCTTTTTTTCATTGCATTTATCTCTAGCTCAAGTTTCAAATCGATCGCAAAATTCGTGAAAAAAAGACAAAAATAAACGAAATAGTGATTAAAAACCGGATAATAACTCATGACACTTTCATTGGATCAATAACTTGCACAACTGTGAAATTTCGCTGTAACAAAAATTGAAACATTTTCAAGTCTACTGTCCCTGAACTAGTTGACCTCTTCTTCAACGCTCTTCACTAACATATTCAGCGACATACGATGTCAATCGAAAAATAAAAAACCCACTGATATTTCCCATTCGTTTCGTAGAATCTCTCCGATAACAGTCACAAGACGAGATTTCGATTCCAGAAACAGCAGCAACTATTGTGAATAATAATAAACAGTGAAAACGAAACCGAGATAACACTTTATTGACAAGAATGTGATTAGATGATGTATTGGAAGAAGGAATAATATCTCAATTACGGCTCTTTCAACACTTGACTGACTCCGAAGACCTTGGATTAATTGACTGAGATGTGAACTTGCAGTTTCTATTTAAATCGAAGCCGGCCCGTCGATGATTTATGGAATCTGGGATCGTTGAACTGATTCGAATTGCCTCGATTCATTTATCTCGGAGGAATATGATGGAATTACGCCATTAGATCACTGAACGGCCGCTGTGACTGACCCCAGCGGTAGTGGAATCGCCTTGACTGGAAAAGAATTCGATCAAGACCTCTTCAATTGAAACTCGCCTCGCCTATTTCCGTGATGTATCAATTTGATGTCAGGCGGCATCGAACCTGCCGAGTGCCAGACGATTTTCGGATTGCGAAACGTGTTAAATAATTAGGGAGGCACAATTAACAAAAAATTTTTAACAAGCGCTAGCGAGGTGGTCTTGAATATTAAAGCGCGCTCCCTGATGGAGAAACGGTTTTGTTTCGTCTGACAGCTGCTGGAGGACTCATCAGTAGGGCTGATCTTGTTCTGCAGAACAAACTCTATCTTTTGGACAACATTCCTGATGCTATAGCTCATTCTTCGATTTTCTGTGTATCTAACTGGCCTTCAGTGTCCATTGTCAGTATGACGAGTACTTCAAAAGATGAAATTACGAATTATATGGAATATATATGAGGAAACTCAATTTTTTTTCTTTGTACCAAAATGGACTTCGATGTTCATTGTCAGTATGGCAAATCCTGTCAATTCATTTTTATGAACTTCATTAGATGGAATCACTTATTATTATAATCATTAGATAGGTATATTAAAAAAAAAATTTTTTTCGAATTTTTGCCCCAATTTACATATTCATTCAAGTTATGCGGTAAAATCAACAACAGGAGGAACATAAATTCTAAATGATACATTTCTGATCATTGATCTGACAGGAGTGTCTCGTTATGTCGAATTAGTATATTATGCAACGATCATGTAATGATGGTTGTGAATACAGAGTATTAACCGCGATACGAAACGAGCCGAAGGCGAGTTTCGTATGGTTTATGCGAGTGTATTAATAACCATAACCTGAGGGTTACATACGCAATTTTTTCTACACCCGATAAGTAATGAAGAACTATAAAAATTATATTTATATTTGTATTCAACACAATAACAGTTATTACTCGTATTTCTATAAACAATTCTACGGAATTGTAATCAATGGTATTTCCTCGGGTATTACAATGGATATAGGAAAACTATGAAAATTCTTTTTATATTCATATGGAACATGATAATTGTAATTAATCTGATTTCTTGAAAATATCAAGATTATTTATTGTGCAGTTTGAAAAGTTTATTCCAGGTCCTATGGCTGCAGATTCATAAATTTTGTACTAATTTCGTAGTATTTGACGGTAATTGTAGATGTGCGTTGTAATTTTGTTTTAGTTTCTACCACATTAATAGTCAAGATTCCCTTCATATCTTTTACATTTTCACATTGTAGGTCATGTAGTTTATGCCTTCGACAAGCTCCCATCCCATTATTTCAGAAATCATTGCAACCTAAAACATAAAAATTATTCAAAACAATTCAACGATAAGAAATGAAATAAAGAAGAGGATGACCTAGTCTAACTTCGAACCTGCGTCTTATTCTGAAGTCTAGCTCAAATCTAGCCCGCTTCACCACGAGTTAACTTTTTAAGTTTTCTAAACATTTATGTCTATTTGTTCTGATGAAAATATTCTTAATTGTTTTCAAACATATCCTTCGAACTTTCGCTTTAATGAAGCTTGTAGCTTCTTATGCTTAACAATGTCTATATAATGGTTGATATTTACCAACGATTTTTTATCTACTACATACTAGATGATTCCATAGTTTCCAAAAATCCTTGAAAATAAGCAATCAAAACATTTTCGGAGAATGTCGAAATATTGTTTGTATTTCTCCAGTCCATAAACCGTTGATATAGTTTTTCGTACACTTTCTTAAATTTTTGGGGTAAAATATTTTGTACTGCTTCCTCCGATATGTGTGGAGGAGTTGATGGTGATTTTTCTTTATCACTGTTATACAACATTTTGATAATATAATTTTAAAAAATTCAATACCTACTGATTTTGACAAATAAATCAATGGGATAGGAATTTAGGACAAACGTCAAATTCAAAGCATGCTTGATTGAAAAATTATGGGTTTCTATTGATTAAAAATCTTAATCTACTCCTACTGAATTATATATTCATTATTCAACTACTTTTGACCAATTAAAAGTATCTGTAAACAAACAACGTGAGTTATAATAACCTCCTATAACTCCCTGTCTCTGTGCTTATGAACAAGCCGATTGGCCGAAAGGGAACAGTCCATTATTGATATTGAGGGGAGGTCACTTGAATCATTTTGACGTTTTCTCAAATTAAGTTGATACCTAAGTATTATTGTGAATGTTTTGCTGAAAAGGATGAATTCAGATAATGATAATGAATTATCATGTACACCTCTAGAAATGAAACAATCAGCCAATGTTACTATACAGAATTTATTGCCCGAAAAATCCTAAAACAATTATAAAGGTGTGTGTATACAACAATTTCCAAGATTGGTGTAGCAATAAGAATATTAAGTCATCGTTTATAGAGAATGTTCTTTTGGCATATTTTAGTGAACTTAGCACTTAATATAAAGCATCGCCCTTATGAACTTTCTACTCCATGCTAAGAAGCACAATCAACATAAATAATGCATTGTTATAGGTAACTATTAAGATTTGTAAATAAAGTTCTTTCTCTGTATTTGTATCTTAGTCTTTAGTCTTTATTGTTATAGTCGCAGATAGTATAGTATTTAACTTGCGGTAATGGTCATAATTCACTTGATAAATTACAGCGCTCGCCTTCGGCTCGCGCTGCAAACTTCATCTGTGTGAGTTATGACGTACATCACCGCTCGTTAAATAATATATTATTATCCTTGTTTCGCATTCTATAATTTTTTTTCTGGGTGTTGTCTGGAGTGCCAATCTACTTTCTCTACAGTCAAATCTGGTGAATGTTTAGTTCAGTCAACATGTCCATAAATACAGATTGTGGAATATTTTGTCGTATGTATTTTTACTTGAACAAACGGCGGTAAAAACCGGAAACATCTTTTCGAAAATCTCATTGATAGAGTTAGCTGATGAATTCTACTCGTATGAAGAAATCCATGACTGTCGAGATTCCATTTACCTGCTCCTGTACGTGTGCAGCCCGTGGCGTTTCTTATAATGATGTTATTATCATCATCAGGAGGGTTAGACGATTGAGAATCGGATCGCCGTTTTTTGAGCACCGTCTCATTCCAATCGGGCTTCATAAAGAGATTATGACATAAGGCCAAAACGCCTTCGAAACACACCATTGTATCCAACCCATCAATTAGTTCTCCTAGTTTTCGTTTCAGCGTACCTTCAGAAGTGACGATCAGTCACTAGTCATTATAAAGGTGGCTCTGGACGCGGAGCAGGTACGGAAAGACCTATTTTCGAATACTGCCTGCCGATAGTTCTGGGAGAATCACGAACAACTGGGGTCGTTTCCGAGAACGGCTCCGAATTTGACACGTTCATCGTTTTTGGGCAACAGTATTTCACCATCTTCGAAATGTGACATATTCTGGAGAATTTCTTGGTTGGTTGTATTCAGTAGCGTCTCCGGCTCATGGGCATATAATATATGTATTATAATATACTTGTACTTTAGGGAAAGAAATTAACAACTTCTGGAATTTTATTTGAAGAGGATTCATTTATTCTTGTATCTATAGAAATTTTATCGACATTTGTTCGTTAACGAAACATCTACCAAGTGTATAGCCGGCTTCGAACTTCTCTTCTAACACTCGATATTATAGCACAGGTGAGTCTTGCGACGCCACTGGGTTTTCACGTTTCTCTAATCTTCCGAAGCGACTTATTTATATCCACTCTCCAGGAACCGAAACTATTCCACCAGTCATGTCGAAAACGGTAAACAAAAGGAAATAAATCACGCCCCGACTTTATAATAAAAGAATAAGAAACCATTGTTGTTATTCTCTTTGCGCCTCTTTCATAGATAAAACTGATTATTTCGTCTTCATTTCTATCTTCTTTGTTCGTCGCTGTTCATTAGCGCTGGAATTCGATCTCCGATCTGTGATTCCATCGATTAACAACCAGTTTTTCTGGTCGAATTGAGTGTTTGAGATTTTAGTGTAGAGCGAGATTACTGATGGTTTAATTAGGTCGGGTTTTGTATCATTTTTGTCCGACGAGAATTGATCGTGCACGGTATTATAAAAATTATTCCGCTAGTCAACGTACTGTATTGAACTTGGAAACTTCATTGTTCTTTTCATTTAGCTCAATCTTATTTTACAGTTAACGTCTGTAATGTTCAAATTCTGCGTCAAAAAAGATCTCAAACGAATCAACGATTAGGTTTGACTAACAGATTAAAAATCTTCTTTTATCCTTCGATGTAGAAGCGCTTCTCGTACATGAAGGGGTTAGAGGACGCGAATTCCTGAAACAAAGTTCATCGTGCAGGATGCAACAAATTCCGAGAAAAAGAGCAATATCGCTCGAATCCTGAAAGCCAATTTGCTCGGTGGCCATAAGCCATTAAAATAAATTACGAGGCAACATGAGTTACGAGTTAATTACGGGAATTATAGTGCATAATTCATTAAATTCAAATTAGTCAAACATGATCATCAACACTGCTGTTCCCCGATTTCATCAATTATTATTGTTGCAATAACGCTTTCTACCTCGATGCTAACGCTGCTAGTCTTTTAAATTACGATGAAGTACCCGCCAAGGTTTATGATAGAGCGGGGTTTTGCTGGGAGGATGAGGGGTTTCAGAGTTTCTTACATCGAAATATACAACAGAATATTTTGTTGTGGTGAACCAACCAACTATTATCTATCTCAGAACACGCTATCGGCTTAAGTTTCACTGATCCTTAAAGAACGTTTTGCTCAACTTGCATCATTTTTACCTTCTAATCGAAATGAAACAAACTGTCATTGACTTTTCACAAAAATTAAGTAATTATATAAAAAATTTTTGAATCTTTCGATGATTGTCGGAACATATTGTGGGAAAAGATATTAGGTCGTGAGAAAAAAAGCAACTCGTAGAGCAGAACAAACTTAATTGCTTATAGTCGAAATCTCGCTATGATTATTCTCGGTGGAGATCTTAAACGCCGACCAGGTCTGACCTCTCAGACCTGGTTATTTTCCAGTTTATTTGAAAAAGCTCGAAGAAAAATGTCAATATAGTATGTTCCTATCGACTTTGCATAACTAATGACATGTCTTTATTTCTACCCCGAAGAAATGCTCCTGCCCCTGCGATTCGAAACCTCAAAGTATTCCAAATTTACGTATTTGTCAATTGAGTTACCATTATTTTTCAGAACGATACATTAGCTGCTTATCTAAAGTTTTCAATTACATAAATGAAACAAGAAAAAATGGTTCTAGAGCAAGCCAACAAATCAATCCATGTAACCCCAGAGAACACCAAATCCATCATTCGCATCTATAGACCGTAATGTTTACGGTGGTTACATATGGTTTTTGTAAGGGGAACTAGGAAATATTTTCATGGACCTGCAGAGATGGGAGACGGTTGCAATTTTTCTGGTTTCGTTCGTTAATATGTGTAATTTTTGGGTCGAGAATGGTCTCAAATGTTTAGGTTGGTCTCCCATATGAAGAATTCAATTCTGTCCGTCCGGCCGTAATCACGATAAGTTTGGAAATGGAAGGCCTGAAGTTTTGAAATTTTCAGGGTTCGTTCGAGGTCTGAATGGGCCGGTTGAGAAACCGAAAGTTTTCGTAGATATAGCGATTCAAATTTTTCTTGAAATAATTTGAAAATTACCGAATTTCACTAATATCACAACAAGAATTGAAAAAAAGAACGTTCAAAAACTGTGGTGTCTCAGGAAATATTCGCCATATTCCGCTGAAATTCGGTGTCTACAAATGAGGCGTCGATTGAATGAGTTATATGAAAATTCAGCTTCACAAGTTCTACGTGGAAAGAAAATTGAGTTTATCTACTCCTCTCGGTTTATATATTCATTATTCAACTACTTTTGAGCAATTAATAGCATCTGCGAGCAAACAACGTGAGTTATAATAACTCACTACTATAACTCCCTGTTTCTGTGCTACTGAACAAGCCGATTGGCCGAAAGGGAACTCATTATCGGTATTGAGGGGACGTCACTTGAATAATTTTGATTTTTTCTCAAATTAAGTTGATACCTAATTATTATTGTGAATGTTTTGCTGAAAAAGGTGAATTTAGATAGTGAAGATGAATTATTATGTACACCTTCAGAAAAAAGACCATCAGCCAATGTTACCATACAGAATTTATTGCCCGAAAAATTGCCAAATATTGAGGTGTATACAACAATTTTAAAGATTGGTGTATCAATAAGAATATTATGTCATCGTTTACAGAGAATGTTCTTCTGGCACATTTTAGTGAACTCAGCACTAAATGTAAAGCATCGCCCCTATGGACTTTCTACTCCACGCCAAGTAGCACAATACACATAGATAATGCATTGTTATAGGTAACTATTAAGATTTGTAAAAGAAGTTCTTTCTCTGTACTTGTATCTTAGTATTTATTGTTATAGTAGTGGATTATATACTATTATCTGATCCTATTGAATAATATAGTCATTACTCAACTACTTTTGATCAAGTAATAGTATATGTAAACAAACACCGTGCTCTCTCATTATTCCCTATTTCTGTGATTCTGAACAAGCTGATTGGCTGAAAGGGAACAGTCCATTATTGGTATTGAGGGGAGGTCACTTGAATCATTTTGACGTTTAATCAAATTGAGTTGATACCTAATTATTATTGTGAATATTTCGCTGAAAAAGATGAATTCAGATAGTGAAGATGAATCATTATGTACACCTTCAGAAATAAGACAATCAGCTAATGTTACCATACAGAATTTATTGCCCCAAAAACACCAAAACAAATATAAAGGTGTATACAACAATTTACAAGATTGGTGTAGCTGTGTAGGAGTAAGAATATAAATTCATTGTTTACAGAGAATGTTCTTTTGGCATATTTTAATGAACTTAGCACTAAATATAAAGCATCGCCCCTATGGACTTTCTACTCCAGGCTAAGAAGCACAATCAACATAAATAATGCATGGTTATAGGTAACTATTGAGATTTGTAAATGAAGTTCTTTCTCTGTACTTGTATCTTAGTATTTATTGTTATAATCGTAGATAAAGCATAATATTCAACTTGCAGTAATGGTCATAACTCACTTGATGAATTACAGCACTCGCCTTCGGCTCGTGCTGCAAACTTCATCTGCGTGAGTTATGACCTACATTACCGCTCGTTGAATAATATATTATTTTCTGATCTGCCTTTGAGAAATTGGATAATAATTCTGTGATTCCAGTGAAAGGGATAAAATGACATTATTTTTCACACTGAAGGCCGGTTTGGTTCACGGAATTATATGAATTTTGTTGAAATCTGACATCCCTAATTTCGGAGGAAAACGTAAAATAAACCTTAAACCATGCAATTTTTTCACCGCGTTTTTTCCAGGTAAAAATACAAACCAAAAGACTCGATTCTATAATATGCGTTCTCACCACGATGCCCTCGAATTATTCAATCCATAAATCCCAGCAGATTCACATAACAGATAGGCGATATAATAAACGTTATAAATATGAAATCATTCCCATTCCTCAAACTGTCAGGGTTCTCCACCAATCTCCGAATCTTCCATCATAATCTCACGAACGTATGCATGATGCATCGTGTCTTCGCCCGGATCGACAATGGGTTAGTCCTCGCCTTCGATCTATCCACAGCAGTCTGGCTTCTGTACCTACTTTAACAGATAAGTAATTGAAACCGTGTTTTCAATGGCCTCATTCATATCTGTCGAGAATAACGAAACTTGGAATGAATATTGTAATTGACTATTTGTTCTTGTTGAGACTAACGCGTGGACTAGTTTGAGAGGTGTATGTAGATCGAGGATGTGGCATGGAAATTAACATCTTCGGTGTTGCTTCTTCGATTAATGGCACGGATTTGCTCCTACTGTGAACATCCTAAGGGAATATGAATCAGTTTCGAGGAATTCAACCTACAGCCAATTTGAGACTACTCAATTGGTGGAACAAGTATAAATAATGGAAGGAATGTTTGATTTTTTCATACAATTGGGGATCGGCATTTCCGTCAATAATTCTGCGAAATAAATTTCTGTTGTTGTTGAATTTTATACTCCATCTAATTTTTTCATCTCATTTTAGATCTCATTCTTTGTTTCTATGAGAAGAGTGTTATCCTTTCGCCTTAGTCTGTAATTTTTGAATTATGAGCTGGGCATATCAATCAAAAAGGAATGTGTGTAACTATACGACTTTAAATTTTGCTAGTCAACAACAAATTGAAATAACTTCCAGACAAATCTTATCTAAACTCTTATAAGGAGACGTGACTCAAAAGACGCTTGTTATTGTCTGTAAATTACTTAATCATACTTAAAATATCCCCTGATGGTCTTCCTGTACGTGTTAATCCTAGAAATTGCGAAATTAAAGGCCAAGGTCGCGTTTATCCGTAATTTATACTGCGTATTTCTTGTAATACCAACAGCCTCCATCCTTCTGGATTTTTATTGTTGCCTATGCTCGTTATGCATTAATGATACCCCCAATTAATATTTTATTCGGACGATGTAGATGGCTCATTATGGCAAGAATTTACATCGGCATCAACACTTGCTCGTGAAACAAGGCCCCTATTATTGCTTAATGATTTAATACCATCATATGTATTCGCATAAACACCAACAGAAGTGTGTTTCTTATATGATTCATTTGACACTAATAGAAGCTCCTTTTTCAACAGATTTCATCATTCTGATGGATGAGGTTTCAGTTTTATAATTGGAAGAATATTTCTTGCCTAGTCACAAGGCTGATTGATTTGGAATCAGCAGCTTCAGCTTCTTATATTGATCCATGTGACGACTCAATTTGAAAGGAATATTATGTATCACTCAATGTATGAATTTCTTTCAAAATATTTATGCCAAGTGCCATTCAAGATCAAAATTCATGTATCCCTCAAGAATTCTTTACTTAAGTATCTCATATCGAAGTTTGTGTGATAGAAAGCAGATACTTCCTTTTGCCCCTGGCGCCAACCTGACAAGGGTACTACATATGCGATTCTCCATCAATGGACATTGTTGAATAATTCTTGCATTATGTCTACATTGGCCTGGTAATGTTTTGTTTTGTGACCCCAGTGAGCTGTTTTGAATTGAGTTTCCACCCCCAGAAATTCAAATTCAATCAGGTTTAATTTTTTTCCTCTTCCCACTTGCTATTGAAATAAAATGCATTTATTTCAGAGCTTTGAAACTGTATGTATTATCGGAGGTTCAAGTATCGTCTACCCGCAGATAAGTCCTGGAATAATTTCATTTATCTACACCTATTGAATTATATACTCATTATTCAACTAATTTTGACCAATTAATAGTATCTGTGAACAAACAACGTGAGTTATAATAACTCACTCCTATAACTCCCTATCTTTGTGCTTATGAACAAGCCGATTGGCCGAAAGGGAAGTCCATTATTGGTATTGAGGGGAGGTCACTTGAATAATTTTGACCTTTTCTCAAATCAAGTTGATACCTTAGTATTATTGTGAATGTTTTGCTGAAAAAGATGAATTCAGATAGTGAAGATGATTGATTATGTACACCTCCAGAAAAAAGAAAATCAGCCAATGTTACCATACAGAATTTATTGCCCGAAAAGTCCCAAAACAAATATAAAGGTGTATATAACAATTTTCAAGATTGGTGTAGCAGTAAGAATATTGAGTCATCGTTTACAGGGAATGTTCTTTTCGCATATTTTAGTGAACTTAGCACTAAATCTAAAGCACCGCCCTTATGGACTTGCTAAGAAGCATAATCAACATAAATAATACATTGTTATAGGTTATTATTAAGATTTGTAAATACAGTTCTTTCTCTGTACTTGTATCTTAGTATTTATTGTTGTAGTGGTAGATAAAGTATAGTATTGAACTTGCTGTAAAGGTCATAACTCACTTGATGAATTACAGCACTCGCCTTCGGCTCTTGCTGCAAACTTCATCTGCGTGAGTTATGACCATTACCGCAAGTTGAATAATATAATATTTCTTACGATGCGTTATGTTAAGTCATCAATACCTGAAGGGAAGCGAGTACCAGGTTATTTTTGAGCGCTCGTATTAATGAAGGTCTCTCCATAAATTCAGCTTAAAAGCTGCAGTTCTTTCCAACGTCCTTTTGAATAAAAAACATGACACTTCAATCGTCAAAATCGAAAGAGGCAACCAAAAAATAAGAGAGGCCCGAAAGAGAAAGCCACCTGCTGGCCACAGAGCATAATCGAGTTGTCGAACGGTTCTATGGCGCGTCTACCAACAGACCGAACTGGCCAACGGTGCGACCGCAGGAACAAGTGAAGGCGAGTGCAAGCAACCCCGCGGTATCACGATGGCCATGAATTATAGAGGATGGATTTCACAGCCATAAATCGTGTACATCCCCGACTCAGATAGCATCTGACCTCCAGATACAAACAGAACACGCCCACGAGATTCTAGACAACTAAATCAGTTACCTTTAGATATAACTCTCGATCGGGCTGCCGTGTTCCATGATGAGATGCACAGACACGACCTGGCTCTTGGTTGGACGCCAAATACCACACTATGACAATCTGTGGAGTCAAAGAACAACAACGCTGTAACGTTGTTAGAGATTCTCGCTATCAATTCAACACACCTCTTTAAATTCACCACGAGTGGAAGATGCGTGATTTATGGTGTTTACTTTGGCCAGGTAAGACTTTCATGAGGGAGATTTGACGGGGAGTATAATCCATCCGCAAGTGAATGGTAACTTCCTAATAGACTCTTCTGCATCAGCGAAATGTTCGAATTTTCAATGACAGCTCAACTATTTTTCCGACGAAAGTCGAAATTGCTTAAGATTATAGACCAATAGTTTTGGAAGCACTGACGAAAAATTTGTCCAGGTACTTCAAAATTGTCGGAAATGCAGGGAAATCCTTTGAAATGATCGAAATGAGACATATTTAATCTTATTCACCCAGTTTCCACCTCTGAATCGGTATATTTCACGATATTTTCATACGAAATTCGAGATGTTGGATTTTGACAAATTGTACGTAAAATTCTGCAGCAGAAAAAAGTATTGTGAAACTGGGAATCTTCGATAATCATAACTAACCCCCATTTCCAACTATAAATAACTGAAATCTTATTAAGTGAAAAATCAACACATCCATGATCATTTTGATTTGACATGACATGACACTGTAGCTAGACTATCGAACCTAATATTATGAAACGAACCACAGATTCTGTGAACCAGAAGACCTTCCCCGTTTGGCAGCATTTTCGCCTTTACTCCTGCTCAAAATTCGAAACCACGCAAAAAACGCTTCAAGATTATTATTTATACTCCACTTCAATTCTTCTTCACCATTTTCTTCATTCATTTCTATTTTCAAAGATATAAGCTTTCATCTACTCCTATTGAATTCATTATTCAACTACTTTTGAGCAATTAATAGTACATGTGAACAAACACCGTGAGTTATAATAACTCACTACTATAACTCCCTGTCTCTGTGCTTCTGAACAAGCCGATTGGCCGAAAGAGAACAGTCCATTATTGGTATTGAGGGGAGGTCACTTGAATAATTTTGACGTTCTATCAAATTAAGTTGATACATAATTATTATTGTGAATGTTTTGCTGAAATAAAAGAATTCAGATAGTGAAGATGAATTATTAAGTACACCTTCAGAAATAAGACAATCAGCCAATGCTACCATTCAGAATTTATTGCACGAAAAATGCCAAAACAAATATAAAGGTATATTACAACAATTTTCGAAATTGGTGTAGAAGTAAGAATATTAAGTCATTGTCAACAGATAATGTTCTTTTGGCATATTTTAGTGAAATTAGCCCTATGGCCCCTATGGACTTTCTACTCCATGCTAAGAAGCACAATCAACATAAATAATGCATTGTTATAGTTAACTATCAAGATTTGTAAATAGAGTTCTTTCTCTCAACTTGTATCTTAGTATTTATTGTTTTAGTCGTAGATAAAGTATAGTATTCAAATTGCAGTAATGGTCATAACACACTTGATGAATTACAGCACTCGCCTTCGACTCGTGCTGCAAGTTTCATCTACGTGAGTTATGACCTACATTACCGCTCGTTAAATAACATACTATTACAGTATTGATCAGGCTTCAAGGGACATAAATTAGTGACACACTTACAACCTTCCCCTTTTATCAGCAGAAAAATGGACCCCAAAATAAAAATCTCACTTCCATGAAAAAGATTCTCCCTCTCTTTCTTGGGTCGATAATGGAGACTTCGCCAAGGCAAGAATGTCATCTGTTCACGTCGAAACAACGCGACACCGAGATCTCCAGCAGCAAAAGGAACACGAAACAAAACGATGCAAAACAACATAAACAAACGTCTTACACCAAATTAAATTCACACATGCAGCACGAAACTCATATTTTAAAGTTAATCATGGCTGAATTTACATTCGAGCTTATTCTGAAGGCGAAGGTTTCGAGTACGGCGTTCGTCCGTGAGTATTCAAGTGCCAAAATATTATGTCTTCAGCTTATATCTCATAACGGAATATTGCAGGCATGGGAAATTGTTGTTGTTTCGGGCAGGTCGAACGTTCTCTTAAATGACTTCATTTGTTCGGGATTAACCCAAACAAAACGGATCGGTGTCGGGAAACTCAAGGTGTCTCACGAAATCCCAGTATTGCCAATGGCGAGGCTGAAAATATCCATTTCAGCTAATTGAGGGAATAATTTCTTGTCGTTAAGAACACTGCTTAATTATTTATTATGTGCTTCAGACGCAGTAGAATCAGGATGAACTCGCCCTGAAAATTCCGAATTGATACTCAAGATCTATTAGAATTTAAGATTTGCGGTTAAAAATATTCGATTAAGTAAAATCAAAGAATAATATTACAGAAAAAATTACCAAAAGCACTGCCGTGAAGGCAGGAGCTTTTGAGCGCTCGTAAATGCACCTTGTAGGTAGATTCGCATTTTCCAGTTTTAAAAATCAATTGAAGGAATTTTCGACAGCTGTCAAAAAAATTCTGAAACTTAGGCGAAACTCCAGACTTCATGTCAGTGCTTCAGCTGATCACTTTTTTTTCGATAATTCGCTAGAATTTTCTACGGTTTCTATGATCTTGGTGATGCGATCTGGACAAAATTTGGCACGTAGTTTGAATAAAATATTCCTCAGCTAGGTGCAAAATTTCCGATCATTAGTTTCGAAAGCATCAGGAAAAAAATATTTTGAACGGCCATATTTACGGAACCCCTAGTCTAATTTCAAGTTACTAGGCCTTTTCCTTCGGAAGTTATGATTTTCTATGAATTCTATGGTTCTGGTCATGCGATCTGGACAAAATGTTGCTTTAATATATCATTCTCGTTTAAAATACAAAATTTTATCTCGATCGATCGAAATTATCGAGAAAACAAAATTTCAAACGACCGTATTTACGCAACCCCTAGTATAATTCTGCTCATTGATGAACGTGAACGCCAAATTTCAGATCTAAACCTATCCTGAAAATTTCAAGTCCCTAGGCCTTTTTGTTCGAAAGTTATGATTTTCTATGGTTTCTATGATTCTGATCATACGATCTGGAAGAAATGTAGCTCGAATATATAATTCTCAATTTAAATTCAAAATTTCGTCGAGATCGAATCCATAATTTTGAAATGATCAAGAAAACTGAATTTCAAACGGCCATATTTACGGAACCCCTAGTCTTATTTTGCTCATTGATACACGCGAACGCTACATTTACGATCCACACCTATCCTGAAAATTTCAAGTCTCTAGGCCTTTCCATTACAAAGTTATAATTTTCTATGGTTTCTATGGTTCTGGTCATGCGAGCTGAACAAAATTCTGCATGCAGTTTGAGTACGTAATTATCCATCTGAGTGCAAAATTTCACCTCGATCGAATCAGTAGTTTCGGAGTAATCAGAAAAACAAAATTTCGAGCGGCCATATTTACGGAACCCCTTGGCGAATTATGCCCAATAACAAACTTAACCGCGGCATTTGAGATTCGAACCTACCCTGAAAATTTCAAGTTTCTAGGACATTCCGTTCGAGAGTTATCGTGTATACGGCCGGACGGCCAGCCAGCCGGCCGGCCGGACGGACAGACTCGAATTTTTCGACGGATTCGTCATCAGTGAGTCGAACATAGTCGATTGAGACCATTTTCGGCTCAAAATTCGAAAAATACAGACATCGTGACGAAATGATATAGCCCTCGTGTAAGTAGTACGAGCGCTCAAAAAGGGTTAAATTGATGAAGGAGGGGGTATTTGAAGAAACATAATTACGATGTCCTATTTTCTGTTTCACTCAAGAAAACCAGAGCGGAAAAGAAAAACCGAATAGGCACTTATAGGATTGCCGTTATGAATAATACATAACAGCAAAAACTTTTACAATAAACCCCATTGTTGTTCTTCGATAATAAAAACCGAAATTCTCCTTTCGGTCAGCTGAATAAAGTTATATTTGCTGAAACAATGAGGAGCAACTGGAAACAAAAAGAAGACGTCATAAATCGGGATCAGACGGACCATCAAGCCTGGGTTGCCAGTTCTTAGCTTGCAGAGATTGGTTCCCACTTATTCTGTTCTTTCGTGTATGTGTTTCAGAATTACAAAGGCAATTATGAAACTGGTATTTAATTACATGGTACAACAGACAAAAACATGATGCACCATCGAGAGATTTATAACTGAACTAAAATTAATTCTTTGGTAGAGCATGTTGGTGTTGACTGCCGCATGAAACGTGATTGATTCGAAAGAGCTGCAGGAAGTTCGAACATACATTTTTTGAAAAAAGATTTTCTGCTTTCCACCGAATAAATCAAATACTCAATTTTGAGCTCTAACTCTTTCAAATGTAATTTTTTTTATCCTATCCCATATTTCTTCAACATTCGATCGACGTCTCCACTAATACAAAATCTGTCAGGATGAACTTTGGAGCAAGGGATGTTCTTTCTAATTTGAAGAAATGATTGAACCTCAATAAGCAAACAACGTTATTGACGGCTAATGTTCATAAGATTACTATCTAGGGATGTAATCTTGTCAATATCAGCTTAAATGTCTTCTTGTTGATCATCAGTGGAACTAATTCATAGTGAAAATGCGGAAGTTTCTTCCTTTAACTCACCTCTCGATTTATTCTCTCGGAATTTAACAAACATAAATTTTGATGAAAACTAAGGCAACATCCACAATATTTGAAAAACAAACTTATTGAGCCAATTGACTATTCTGATTAGTGAAATAGCAAGCCTATTGCTTATTCAACAAGGTTAATTTTTTATTTGGACAACGCTTGACAAGTTAATCAATCACTTTAGCGTCCTTACGATTCAATTTAGCTTCAAGAAAATTCAATAGCGCTAATTTATACAATTCTGAATCATTCCATTCATTGAAAATTATTCATTACTTTTTCTTATTTTTTCAGGTAAGGAACTTTCCAATCTTCCTATATTTAAGTACATATTTGATGATGTATGATTTTGAGAAACAGTGAATGGTGAGTAGATTCCAAAGAAATATTTTTTTCATAATCGTCATTTCGTTTCCTTCATCACATTGATAGTCCACCCATATAAAGAGAAAAAATTCATAAAAAGCACTGCCGTGAAGTCAGGATCTTTTGAGCGCTCGTTTATCCACCTTGTAGGTAGATTTGCATTTTCCAGTGTTAGAAACCAATTGAAGAAATTTTTGACAGCGCTCAAAAAAAATTTCAGACTAAGGCGAAACTCCAGACTTCACGTCAGTGATAAGTGACCAATTTTGTTCGCTAGAATTTTCTACGGTATCTATGGTCTTGGTAATGCGATCTGAACAAAATTTCTCACGTAGTTTGAATACATTATTCTTCATCTATGTGCAAAATTGCATTCCAATGCAATCACTAGTTCCGAAATTATCAGGAAAAAAATTTATAAAAGCACTGCCGTGAAGTCAGGAGCTTTTGAGCGCTCGTTCATCCACATTGTAGGTAGATTCGCATTCTCCAGTTTTAGAAACCAATTGAAAAGATTTTGACAGCTGTCAAAGAAAATTTCAAACTAAGGCGAAAATCCAGACTTCACGTCAGTGCTTTAGGTGACCCATTTTTTTTCGATAATTCGCTAAAATTTTCTACGGTCTTGGTTTATGGTCTTGGTAATGAGATCTGGACAAAATTTCCCACGTAGTTTGAATACATATATTATTCTTCATCTATGTGCGAAATTTCATTCCAATCCAATAAGTAGTTTCGAAATTATCAGGAAAAAATTTTTTGAACGGCCATATTTACGGAACCCCTGGTCTGATTCCGCTCATTGAAAAACGTGACCACGAAATTCGAGATCCACACCTATCCTGAAAATTTCAAGTCCCTTGGTCTTTCCGTTCAAAAGTTATGATTTTCCATGCTTCTGGTTATGCGAGCTGGACAAAATTTTGCATGAAGCTTGAACACGTAATTCACCATCTGAGTGCAAAATTTCACCTCGATCGAATCTGTAGTTTCGAAGCTATCAGGAAAACAAAATTTCGAGCGGCCATATTTACGGAACCCCAGGGCGAATTTTGCCCAATAACGAACTCAACCACGGCATTCAAGAATCCAAGACCATAGACACCGTAAAAAATTCAAGCGAATTATCGAAAAAAAAATTGGTCACCTGAAACACTGACGTGAAGTCTGGAGCTGTCAAACATTTCTTCAATTGGTTTTCAAAACTAGAAAATGCGAATCTACCTACAAGGTGGATGAACGAGCGCTCAAAAGCTCCTGACTTCACGACAGTGCTTTTTATAATTTTTTAACAAGGTTTCGAG
Source organism: Aphidecta obliterata (assembly GCA_963966015.1). Taxonomy (NCBI): domain Eukaryota; kingdom Metazoa; phylum Arthropoda; class Insecta; order Coleoptera; family Coccinellidae; genus Aphidecta; species Aphidecta obliterata. The sequence continues at coordinate 9,296,223 of OZ014428.1, forward strand.
GAAAATTTTGGTTAACAAACCTCAGAATCGTGTTCAGCGAAAGAAAAAGAAGGAACGTAGATATTACGACTACAACTGAACTTTCTTTTATTTCTACTTATAACGGGTGATTTTTTTGAAGTTAGGATTTTCATGCATTAGTATTTGCTCAGATTTTTTTGAGGTTAGGATTTTCATGCATTAGTATTTGCTCAGTATGCTTTGACATTTCATCATGAATAGACTTACTAACGAGCAACGCTTGCAAATCATTGAATTTTATTACCAAAATCAGTGTTCGGTTCGAAATGTGTTTCGCGCTTTACGCCCGATTTATGGTCTACATAATCGACCAAGTGAGCAAACAATTAATGCGATTGTGACCAAGTTTCGCACTCAGTTTACTTTATTGGACATTAAACCAACCACACGAATGCGTACAGTGCGTACAGAAGAGAATATTGCGTCTGTTTCTGAGAGTGTTGCTGAAGACCGTGAAATGTCGATTCGTCGCCGTTCGCAGCAATTGGGTTTGTGTTATTCGACCACATGGAAGATTTTACATAAAGATCTTGGTGTAAAACCGTATAAAATACAGCTCCTGCAAGAACTGAAGCCGAACGATCTGCCACAACGTCGAATTTTCAGTGAATGGGCCCTAGAAAAGTTGGCAGAAAATCCGCTTTTTTATCGACAAATTTTGTTCAGCGATGAGGCTCATTTCTGGTTGAATGGCTACGTAAATAAGCAAAATTGCCGCATTTGGAGTGAAGAGCAACCAGAAGCCGTTCAAGAACTGCCCATGCATCCCGAAAAATGCACTGTTTGGTGTGGTTTGTACGCTGGTGGAATCATTGGACCGTATTTTTTCAAAGATGATGTTGGACGCAACGTTACGGTGAATGGCGATCGCTATCGTTCGATGCTAACAAACTTTTTGTTGCCAAAAATGGAAGAACTGAACTTGGTTGACATGTGGTTTCAACAAGATGGCGCTACATGCCACACAGCTCGCGATTCTATGGCCATTTTGAGGGAAAACTTCGGAGAACAATTCATCTCAAGAAATGGACCGGTAAGTTGGCCACCAAGATCATGCGATTTGACGCCTTTAGACTATTTTTTGTGGGGCTACGTCAAGTCTAAAGTCTACAGAAATAAGCTAGTAACTATTCCAGCTTTGGAAGACAACATTTCCGAAGAAATTCGGGCTATTCCGGCCGAAATGCTCGAAAAAGTTGCCCAAAATTGGACTTTCCGAATGGACCACCTAAGACGCAGCCGCGGTCAACATTTAAATGAAATTATCTTCAAAAAGTAAATGTCATGGACCAATCTAACGTTTCAAATAAAGAACCGATGAGATTTTGCAAATTTTATGCGTTTTTTTTTTAAAAAAAGTTCTCAAGCTCTTAAAAAATCACCCATTATAAGTAGACTATGAATCATTGAAATTATACGAAAAGTATTAGGTACATATTATAATTATTGTTAAAAGAAAAGAAGAAGATATTATTTATGAGTTATGACATGAACCTCTCCGGAAATTCTACAACTATGGTCAGAACTTCGCGGTTAAGATAATTCAATGGAGTTGCTTCATACCAACCAACACACATTTCTAATTTCCTGGTTCTACGTTGAATAGGTTTTTTGCAATGAATTCTTTCAATTAAGGATCACTGCTGGATAACAACTGATTGTACCAAATTTTATGACATCATTTCTCATAGTTTCGAGAAACTACCCAAAACCTCAACTGTGGATATTTCCGGATGGGATAACATTTTTTTTCTCAAAGGTATTCTTGAATTTTCTGGTTCAGAAAGCCACTTGAATCTGTGAAAACTAAATTCTTCTGAACTCTGAACTCCGTACCGAATAATATCTCAGCAGCACCAGTATCATCCTACATTTTACCATCTCCGGGAAAACCTCGGCGGATGGAATTTAAATCTCGAAATTTTATGTGCGTAAGGCAATTCCAGCTAATCTTCTAAAATAGCGCTAATCACTGCCAATTCCCGGCAATAACAATGGCAGTTTCTTCTGGCGAGCCTACTAATTGAACGTCGCAATATCGAGAACGGCCGAACGGCCGCAAAAAGCGGCCGTGGCCAGAGATCGGAACAAGTGTTCTCGAACATGTCGACAGCACATCGCAGAAACCAGCGTGACGTTTTTAGAGCATTGTCGGCATCGCTTTGTGGCTGGCTAGTCGAGCGTCGCTGGCATAGGTTGTTTAATGCGGTGGATATGAAGAAGAAACAAAGATCTCGGCGGAGACAAGCCGAGCATTGCGTGTTAATAATGCTGATTAGAAGCATTCGTATATTACTTATACGGGATACGTCCTCAGCTACCGCTCTGTTTGATTTTCAGCGTGATTAGTTGAAGAAGGCAGTTTTATTTTATGATGTATAATTATTTTTTTTATTGTTAATAAGACGAGTTGATTAACTACATAGCTGGTATAACATTTCAGCAATTCTTATCATCATTCGATTCTACAGCTCCCTTGCTTTTTAAATTCAACCAATGCAAATTGGCAAATGCGTCACGATTTGCCTTCCAACTTCAAAGCTTCTGTGTCGAGGATGTGCCCTTACTACGAAAAGAACACTCGAATTCTTCCCGAGCTGAGCATTTCCAATAGGTGTTGTGGAAACTTTGCCTTGTAAAGCAGTGAAGAGGCTTGAGGTCTGCCGCATTACTGATTCCTTCTTGAGGCCACCTTGACCAACACCGTAACAGTGTTGTCACACTTCATCCTATGGGGTCGAAAATTTTTCTGAGAAATTCGAAAAGATAAGCTTCTGATGAAATCGAAGAAGTGTACTGCTTTTAAAATTTTTCATCCATATTGTTATCATTTCTTCCTAGGTACGAAACAGAGTAGACTAGAAAATTTGTTAGCAATTGGTCGACTCGTTTTTTTAAACGGATGGAATGGATGTGAAAATAATGATAATAATCCAACGGTCAGGTGAGGCTTTCTTTCATTCGATGATCCTATGAAGTGAAAAGGCGAAGAAGCCGGGATGAACGCGCGGGGAGTTCAGTGGTTCTAACGTTATCCCATTAAAATTCCATTAAATCATGGTTTCAGCATTACATCTGGTCGGCGGAAAACACAAGAAGTAATAAGTCTTAGAGTAATGATGATGATATTCGCAAGAATGGAAGCGATATACTCCTTACAGACAAACGACTTTTCGCGAAGATCTGAGGCCCAAAACGAATTCCAGCCATTCCCTGTCTCCTTCATCGCTACTCGGCACCGGCAATAAATTACAAATTCTAAAAGTGATAATTACTTTTTTGTGTCCAATTGAGATTTTTCCGATATATTTACAATTTAATCAACGCGGTCTCCAGCAGCGCTGGTTAAAATAACGTTAATTGCCGCTGGGGATTGAGCATTCCGACAAAAAAGAAGAAAATCGAATGTCCTGACTATGTATCAATAACATGTTACTCCTCTTCTTGTACAACTTGTAAACATGCGAGCAATAAATTCCGTATAAATTTACATTATATCGGCAACGTTACCTTTTTCTTCGGGTAATGAACGATTAAGATGCGAACTTTATTAATTTTTTATTTCGGTCGCTGAGCCTCGGAATGCTCTGCGGAATATTAACTGAGTGCGGCTCATGAAGGTGCACAGCGGGGTTGGGATTATACGGAGCGTTAACCTCAAACCAGATTGTCTTGTGGAGCTGTCAGGGTGAGAGACTGGCTGCCTTCGGATCCGGACGAAGACTGCTGCTCCAGGAATGGTCCATTCGAACTCGGATCCAACCACGCAGGGAGCTGAATTTGGCCAGATATGTTATGAACTCTACAATTCTGACAGTTTACGCTTCATGGAATGTAGAATCCAAGAATCAAATAAAAATTACGAAAAGCACTGCCGTGAAGGCAGGAGCTTTTGAGCGCTCGTACATGCACCTTGTAGGTAGATTCGCATTTTCCAGTTTTGGAAACCAGATGAGGAAATTTTTGACAGCTGTCAAACAAATTTTCAAATTAAGGCGATAATCCAGACTTCAAGTCAGTGCTTTAGGTGACCAATGTTTTTTTCGATAATTCGCTAAAATTTTCTACGGTATCTATCCGTAGTTTCGAAATTATCGAGAAAACAAAATTTCAAACGACCGTATTTACGGAATCCCCGGTATAATTCTGCTCATTGATAAACGTGAACGCCACATTTCAGATCTACACCTATCCTGAAAATTTCAAGTCCCTAGGCCTTTCCGTTCGAAAGTTATGATTTTCTATGGTTTCTATGGTTCTGGTCATGCGATCTAGAGAAATGTAGCTTGAATATATCATTCTCCATAAGTATACAAAATTTCGTCACGATCGAATCTGTAGTTTGGAAATTATCAAGAAAACTAAATTTCCGACGACCATACGGAACCCCTAGTATAATTTTTCTGATAGATGAACGTGATCACAACATTCGAGATTCACACCTATCCTGAAAATTTCAAGTCCCTAGGCGTTTCCGTTCAAAAAGTTACAATTTTCTATGGTTCCTATGGTTCTGGTGATGCGAGCGACGAAATTTTGCATGTAGCTTGAACACCTCATTTTCCATTAGAGAGCAAAATATCATCTTGATCAAATCTGTAGTTTCAAAGTAATCAGGAAAACAAAATTTCGAGCGGCCATATTTACGGAACCCTAAGGCGTATTTCGCCCAATAACGAACTTAACCTCGGCATTCGAGATTTGAACCTACCCTGAAAATTTCAAGTTTCTAGGACATTCCGTTCGAGAGTCATCGTGTATACGGACGGACGGACAGACTCGAATTTTCCGGATTCGTCATCAGTGAGTCGAACATAATCGTTTGAGACCATTTTCGGCTCAAAATTCGAGAAATACAGACATCGTGACGAAATGATATAGCCCTCGTGTAAGTAGTACGAGCGCTCAAAAAGATTGCATGCTCTGAAACTTAATTACATGACGTTTGGTACAAAAAATTAGCAAGTACAATTTTGGTTGGAAGTGTTTTACAAGTTCCTCTACATCGAATTTTCCAGAATGTTTATATCCATCTATATTAATGAAAGAGGATTTATGGTTTACCTATGTGCGGGCATCACGTTCAAACAACTGCACCAAATTCGATCATTCTTTTTTAGTTGCCTTCATTATTACCAGGACAGGGTTTATACAACGAAATATTTCCGAAAAAACTGTACGGAAAAGAAACAAAGGCTTTCTTTTATCTCTATCCAAGCGAACAATCATAGATTACTTATATTTCATGAGGATTTCTACACAATAAGTGAAGTTTATCGTGTTTCTAGAAATTGCTTAAAAGTTTATCACTGTGTTTGATATATATCGTTGTGTTGTGGGATAGTTATTGTGATTGATAAAAATGCCATGAGTGAGGCGTCCAAATATTGGTCGGCGGACGCGTGACTCAAGACGAGTTCGTAATGATCGAGACAATGAGTCTGAAGAAGATCGTAGGCAGCGAGTGGAAGCAAACAGAATGAGAGATTCTCAATCAAAATCGGCCCCAGCTCCGGAAGAATCGATATTTTCGATCTCAGGCGAGATACAACTAAAATAGATTCCAGTGAAATGATCAACTTTGAGCGTTTGGCATTTAGATATGGTACCTCAGTCGATTATGCTAGCAATATATTGGTGTTTTCGAAAATATGAGCACTAATTGTCAATACTGCGAAGCTCTGAGATATCGAATCGAACCACCAGGATTATGTTGTTTGAATGGAAAAATCAAATTGCCACAACTGATAACGCCACCTGAAACTTTGGATTCGTTACTTTCAGAACAAGAACCTCTATCTGAACATTTGTTGCAGGATATTCAGCATTACAATAGTATGTTTGTTGGCATCATTTAGTTCAAACATAATTGAGGTCAAGGGTGAGGGTGAAAGTAAAGGTAGGATAAGGGTAAGGAGAAGGGTAAGGGTTGGGTTTGGTTAGGTTAAGGTTATGTTACGATCAGGGGCGGTCCTAGGCTGAATTTCTGGGGGGGGTAATCGAATGAACAATTCAACAATTTTTTTCTGGGAGAGTGCCCCCCCCCCCCCTCCGTCGGGAATATTTTGACGGTGTTAACTTCTTTATACTAATATTTTGCTGTTCTTTTTATTGTTGTTATTTTTTGAGTGCTTGTTCTACTTAAACGAGGCCTATTTCATTTCGTCATGGTCGTTTGAAATTTAATTTTCTTGATAATTTCAAAAATATTGATTCGATCTTGACGAAATTTTGTATTCCAATGGAGAATGATATATTCAAGCTACAATTTTCCAGATCGCAGAACTATAGAAACCATAGAAAATTATAACTTTCGAACGGAAAGGCCTAGGGACTTGAAATTTCCAGGATAAGTTTGGATCTCGAATGTTGCGGTCACGTTTATCAATGAACTGAATTAGACTAGGGGTTCCGTTAATATGTTCGTTTGACATTTAGTTTTCTTGATAATTTCAAAACTACGGATTCGATTGTGACGAAATTTTGTATTTTAATGGACAATGATATATTTGAGCTACATTTTGTCCAGATCGCATTACCAGAACCATAGAAAATTATTACTTTCGAACGGAAAAGGGACTTGAAATTTTCAGGTTTGGATCGCCAATGTCGGGGTCATGTTTATCGATGAGCAAAATTAAACTAGGGGTTCCGTAAATATGGCCATTCAAAAAATTTGTTTTATGATACTGAATGGATTGGAATGAAATTTTGCACATAGACAATAATGTACTCAAACTACGTGCGAAATTTGTCCAGATCGCATTGCCAAAACCATAGATACCGTATAAAATTCTAGCGCATAATCGAAAAAAAAATTGGAAACTTAAAGCACTGACGTGAAGTCTGAAGTTCTGCTCAGTTTTAAACTTTTCTGACAGCTGTTAAACAAATTTTCAATCGGTTTCTAAAACTTGAAAATGCGATTCTACCTAAAAGGTGGATGAAAGAGCGCTCAAAAGCTCCTGACTTCACGGCAGTACTTTTTATACATTTTTTTACTAATTTCCCAATTCTAATTGCCACGTTCTCACGAATCCAACACCTTCTTAATCAGAAAATCGTTCGGAAAACAAATGTTCTCTTCTTCAGGCTGAACAACATAAGGGCGTAGATATGGAGGGGTACTGGGGTAATTAATTACCCCCTTAGGACTTCCAAAATATAAAGTTTCAGAATTATCGCCAAGGCTTGATGGATACCTGACGAGATTTTCTTATCGAAAAAAACCAAGACCCAAGAAAAAAATCTACGCCCTTGCCACAACATGAGCAGTCTAGGTATCAATCTTATCAAACAACAGACTCACCACTACACTACATTTTATGCAATATGATCTTCAAAAATGAAACGTACGACTGAAAGTTAAACTTCAGACTTTTTCATTTATTTTACTGATTTTTCTGTTTAAATTTTTTTTTCTGTTAATGTTATTGCATTATTATATTATTTTCTTGTTGGTCTTCTTTTGTCCTAAATAAAATTTTCCAATGCTCTGGGGGGGGTAATTACCCCCGTTATCCCCCCCCCCCCCCCGTAGGACCGCCCTTGGTTACGATTAATAATAATAATAATCCAACGAACACCTTAGCCACAGCAACGCGTGGTCGGGTCTGCTAGTAGTTGATAAAACCCAGGGATGGGACACATTTTTTACTTTAAATTTTTTCATCTTCATATGTAATAACATTCATTTACTCCACAAAATTATTTCCAACGAAACATCACGCAATCAATCACGCTGGTGCTTTCAATAAATCTTAAAGAATCTCTTCGAGATAATATCCGAATTTCGATCCTGTTAACTCAACATTTTCAACAATCTCAGTTGAACCCGATAGAATCCCTTTCTCAAAGACAGGATGCAATCGGTATCCTTTGTAAAATCCAATGAGCCTTCTCTTAATTCATATAGCATCTTCGGTGCTCCCAGGCAACAACTTTCTTCCATCTTATCCCGGTGATAAATTGAAGAAAGTCGTTTGGTAAGCGTCTTACGGCCCCATTCAAAATTCCCATTGTGGAAAACAAACGGGCCCATCCTAGCCCGCTGTGAAGCGAACCAGCAAACTGAAGCAACTCTATTTATTAGAACGTTGGACGAGGGCGATCAAAGATGAGGCCGCCCCAAGAAAACTAGTTTAAAAACACGCACCACAAACCATGAACCCGGCTCGGTTTACCTCCAATTAAACTCACTTTGTATCAAAGGTTACTCCACACAATTTTCATTTTTGCTCTTGGCTTGAATTAAATGCTCGTTACGCCTAGTTTGCTCAGTGTCCGGATAGCATCGCGCTCTTGCTCTTCCCAGTGCTATATACCGATAATTTCGTACATAATATGAAGTTATTATGTCGTAATTGATGTTATTACGGGAAATAATGGGTGCCTTCTTCGATGGCGCAATTTCGATACGGGGTCGACCTTAAATTTCGAGTACGCATTCCATGCGAACAGGAAACGAATGTAATTGGCCGATGGTATCGGACCGTTAGGCTAGGAAAAGCATTTGCATATTTGCTTGAATCAACACTTTCGTAGCTTGAGGGCACACCATACCCCGAAGAAAACGTGGCACAAGGCTGTACCACAATTTTTTTTAGGTGCACATGATTCAACACGATAGTAAGAATTCCGGAAGTTAACTATTCTTTATTCATCACTTGCATGATGAAAAAAATGAATATGAATATATGCTGAGATTATTCCGGAATTCTTAATTTCATGTTATTTCATATTCGCTCAAAAAAAAATCTGAAAAAATTATAAAAAGCACAGTCATGAAGTCAGGAGCTTTTGAGCTCTCGTTCATGCACCTTGTAAGTAGATTCACATTTTACAGTTTTAGAAACCATTTTAAGAAATTTTTGACAACAAAAAAAAATTTCAAACTTAGGTGAAACTCCAGACGTCATTACTTAGTGACCAATTTTGTTCGATAATTCGCTTGAATTTTCTACAATATCTATGGTCTTGGTGATGCGATCTGGACAAAATTTCGCACCCAGTATAAATACATAATTTTTCATCTATGTGCTACATTTTATTCTAATCCAATGAGTAGTTTCGAAATTATCAGGAAATAAAAATTTTGAACGACGATATTTACGGAAGCCCCAAATTTTGCTCATTGATATACGTGACCGCGACATTCGAGATCCCCAGCTATCCTGAAAATTTCAAGTCCCTAGGGCTTTCCGTTCGAAAGTCATAAGTTTATATGATTTCTATGGTTCTGGTCATGCGATCTGGACAAAATTTAGCTTGAATATATCATTCTCCATTGAAATACATAATCTCGTCACGATCGACTCCATAGTTTTGAAATTATCGAGAAAAAAAAAACATATTTACGGAACCTATGGTCTAATTTCGCTCATCAATGAACGTGACCGCGACATTCGCGATCTAAACCTACCCTGAAAATTTCAGGTCCCTAGGCCCTTTATTTCCAAAGTTATAATTTTCTATGGTTTCTATGGTTCTGGTCGAAGCTACCCTGAAAATTTCAAGTCTCTAGGTCGTTAACTTCGAGAGTTATCGTGTATACGGCCGGACGGCCGGACATACTCGAATTTTCGACGGGTTCTTCATCAGTGCGTCGAACTCTGTCGATTGAGACCATTTTCGGCTCAAAATTCTGAAATTACAGACATCATGACGAAATGATATAGTCCTCGTGTACGTAGAACGAGCGCTCGAAATTATTTCTAAATAAATCTAATTAAAGCCCGAAAATCGCGACGCCCTGAAAATACGAAATCGAAGACTACTCTATAACAGCAATTCTTGAAATTTTGCTAAGAAAAATCATGAAATGAAGCAGGAACCTCTGTCACAAATATTATATTATTGTTATATCAACTCATTCAGTGCATTCCCTCATGATGACGAACTCTTTCTAGAAATATTGGTTGTCTCATCGCCCCTCAGAGGAAGTTCAAAGAAGCGAAGCAGAGAAATGCTTTTTGTAATCCATAAATTTTTTTCGTCATAGCTTTTGATTATTTTCAACATGTCTTCGGTAGATAACGCTTTCTAACTTTTCATTTCCATTTAAAACTTTGAAGTTTTCCTTTGTGTCTCTCGCTAATCGAGCTTTTGCGATCAATGGGGCACACTGGCCTGACTGATAAATTAATCCTCAGACAATAATTATAATACTTAACTTCGCTTATATGTCTACAATCATAGTTAGTTTGTAAAAAGAGAACTATTTCGGAAGATTTGAATCGCGCTTCTAACCCAAACCGTTGGGGCATTTTCACTTTTGCCCCTCTGACTGATCATTCTGAAGGCAACGCCTGTACAATGTAGTGGATGCCCCAATATTTTCCGAGATACCGAAGTTTTAAAATTGAAATTGAAAAATTTTGTATGTTGTACGATCTTTATGAAAGTTCACATGATCCTCCGTGTCGTTATCTTACAAATGTTTGACAGGTGCTGGAACTCTTCAAAATAGATCATTTCGCCGGAAGTTGATCATATAGAATATTCAATTCGAAGAAAGGGCAAAAATTCTTGGGCATCAAGATCTTCAGACGACTCTGAATCGTGTTAACTCTCTGTTAGGAGATCTGCCATGAATCACGGTGCTATATGCATTCCAGCAAGTAAATAAAGTCCTGGATTTTATCGAAAATTTGTATATTCCAAATTGTTTACAGAAATTGTTCGAAATGGTCACCATTCGTTTGATGTGCACAAAGTCCTGCCCGGCGTAATAACGAATTTTAACATGCAGCAACTATCACATCAGTTTGCTGACGAATAATGTCACAAGCATTTTCCATGCGTTATATCAGTTCTTCAACACTATTCACTTCACCGTTACTGTACACTAATGTTTTCAAATTACCCCAAAATAAGAAATCACAGGGGTTGAGATCCGGGGAGCGGCTAGGCCAAGAAATCGACCCACCACTTCCTATCCACAGTACGAAATTCAGAAAAGTCGCAAAAATCATACGCTGTGTCAGATTATTTCCCGTGAACTGAACGCATTTAATAAACACATTCAGATCTCAATACGTATCGTCAGATCCGGACGGGAAATTTCTCAGATTCGCGTGTAACTTTGATTTCGAAATACTCGGCACTGGTGGATATTTTATATGAAGGATTTTTGGAATTTTGACTAATTTTGATGAGTTCTAGCAGCTGTCAAAAAAAAGCCTCACCTTTGGAAACAGACTGTATAATGAACAAAAAAACGAAATCCCCCTTAGATCTTAATCTAAACTAACTACATTGAAAGTTCCAATTTGATCAGATCGGTATTTTCGAATTATTCGAAAAAAAATTACGAAAAGCACTGCCGTGAAGTCAGGAGCTTTTGAGCGCTCGTACATCCACCTTGTAGGTAGATTCGCATTTTCCAGTTCTAGAAATCAATTGAAGGAATTTTCGACAGCTGTCAAAAAAATTCTCAAACTTAGACGAAACTCCAGACTTTGTCTGTGCTTCAGCTGACCAATTTTTTTTCGATAATTCGCTAGAATTTTCTACGGTATCTATGGTCTTGGTGATGCGATCTGGACAAAATTTCGCACGTAGTTTGAATACATAATTCCTCATCTAGGAGCAAAATTTCATTCCAACCAAATCAGAAGTTTCAAAGTTATCAGGAACAGAATATTTTGAACGGCCATATTCACGGAACCCCTAGTCTAATTTTTCTCATTGATGAACGTGAACGTGAAATTCGCGATCCAAACCTACCCTGCAAATTTCAAGTTCCTAGGCCTTTCCCTTCGGAAGTTATAATTTTCTATGGTTTATATGATTCTGGTCATGCGATCTGGACAAAATGTTGCTTTATTATATCATTCTCGTTTAAAATATAAACTTTCATCTCGATCGAATCCGTAGTTTCGAAATTATCGAGAAAACAAAATTTCAAACAACCGTATTTGCGGAACCCCTAGTATAATTCTGCTCATTGATGAACGTGAACGCCACATTTCAGATCTACGCCTATCCTGAAAATTTCAAGTCCCTAGGCCTTTCCGTTCGAAAGTTATGATTTTCTATGGTTTCTATGGTTCTGGTCATGAGATCTAGAGAAATGTAGCTTGAATATATCATTCTCCATTAGTATACAAAATTTCGTCACGATCGAATCTGTAGATGAAAGTGATCACGACAATCGAGATCCACACCTATCCTGAAAATTTCAAGTCCCTAGGCCTTTTCATTACAAAGTTATAATTTTCTATGGTTTCTATGGTTCTGGTGATGCGAGCTGAACAAAATTTTGCATGTAGCTTGAACACCTCATTTTTCATTAAAGTACAAAATTTCACTTCGATCGAATCTGTAGTTTCAAAGTCAGGAAAACAAAATTTCGAGCGGCCATATTCACGGAACCCCTCGCCGAATTTTGCCCAATAACGAACTTAACCGCGGCATTCGAGATTCGAACCTACCCTGAAAATTTCAAGTTTCTAGGACATTCCGTTCGAGAGTTATCGTGTATACGGACGGCCAGACGGAATTTTTCGACGGATTCGTCATCAGTGAGTCGAACATAGTCGTTTGAGACCATTTTCGGCTCCAAATTCGAAAATACAGACATCGTGACGAAATGATATAGCCCTAGTGTAAGTAGTACGAGCGCTCAAAGAATATATAATTCCCTATATTAACGGATCCTTTAGGCAGATTTTGCTCAGTAATAAACTTAACCGGCTCATTCGGATCCCGAACTTACCCCGAATATTTCAAAATTCTAGACCTTTTGTTTCTTTATTATATCCTCTATGGTTTATGTTTTTAATTCGTCTCTGATTTGTTGATTGTAATGTCATGTAACCAGGTGACACCCTGTCGCAACTCTCATACTTAATTGTAAATGCCGCCAAAATCGCCTTCTAAAATCAGATGTCGTCACTTGTTGCCCAACAATTTTATTTAGTGCGTCTAACAAGTCTGCCAGTTTCAATTCAACTCATTATTTTGAGCGACATGAACAAATTTCGCAAGCCGCTTGTGTGTTGCTGCCACCGTATATCTTTATGTATAAAAATCACGTGTAACGTTGTTCGTCCGGGATGAACTCCTAAAATACTGAACCGATTTCAATCAAATTTTGTGTCTGTTTGATCTTACTTGGAAGATATGATCGTTTATATCTCAATTTACATTTGCAATATTCTTTATTGCAAATTATTTGTTTATTTCATATGACCAAGAGTGATAATTATCTACGCGGCAACGAAGGTCTCAAATCGACGGCAGGTCATCGCGTCCCCACTACAGCCGATCACTCGACAAGAGCGATAACGTGCGAGGAGTGATGCTATGTTCATGGGTATTTCCCAGAACTGAAGAAATTCCGAACTGTTTGATGACTGGGTTAAAACTTTTAAAGAATCAAGGGTAGGGTTAGGGTAGGTTAGGTAATAATTATAATAATAATAATAATTCCGTTGGTTTGAATACTTTACTACAATATAAATAGATGTATTTCTCTGTCACAGCAACGCGTTGCCGAGTCTGCTAGTAGTTTATAGGAGTTTGATCGGATGGAATTGCTGTCGCATCGCCTTATAGTTTGGGCGACTGGTTGTGCGGTAGCAAAGTTCTGTTTTGGGTGCTGAATATGGAATTGTCCACGAACTTCTAAGGGTATCAACGGTTCAAAATATCTTGGTTGAAAAGCATACAGTTTTGTGGCATGTTTTCATGGGACCATGACGAAAACCAAAACAATGCGAGTCCTACAATTTTTCAAGTATTGGTCAATTTTGTATCGACTCAACTTCCGCGTCCGTTTCCTACCGGACCTCCGAATCTAACGGCCGCACGGTACACGCACGATAACTCGGACGAGCGGTCGCACATTACGTGAACAAACGAACATGGAATATCAATCGAATCCGCGGCCAACCTAGCAGTTCAAACCGTTTAAGTATACACGGTAAAGCGATACTCGCGCTGAATCGCCGTCCGACTCGCCACGCTATTATTACCATTAAGTATAACTTGTTTTCGATGCTCGCGGTTGTCGAATGATATGCATCTTTACGGTCGGGCCGGAGCGAGATCCGATCATCAGATATAATGAGTGTTTTGATCCGGCCAAAGCCGTGGTCGGCCACGAGAAATAAATAATGAAATGTCTCAATTCGAGCAAATGGCGCGGCGTTTTGTTAACATTACAGGCGAGTCGGGACGATGAACGTTCTAATCCGCCGACCAGAGCAGGCCTCGCGAGCAGGGAAGGGGGTTTTTTCTTCTTCAATTTGGTTTTGGTGGCATTCACTGAATATTTTGTACCAACTAAGAAACCCAGCGATTAAGGGGTTCTTTGGTCACATTGTCCCATCACTTCTGCTCCTCATAATATTTATATGTGGTACCAGATAAGCTTCGAAGAGGAACTTGAAATTACACGTTTTTTGTATACAGGGTTACAGGGAAATTCGTACTGAATATTGAAGGACATTATTATTCAGGTCATTTCTGATAGATTTGGTACTATAATTTGGTGTCCGAAACTTGACCTTTAAGGAGATATTGAGTTTTGAAGATTTTTAAAAAAATCCTCTATTATTAGGCTTTTTTATCGATTTTTTTTATGGGAGCTTCTAGGGGCCATTTTTTGATGTATCTAGTTAGAGGGCACGTCAATCAATAAAAATGATCAACAGAAACGGAATCTTCTACTAACAGCTCAAAAATTTTTTTGGAAAAAACTTCATGGAACTTATTCTGCAGAAAAGTTGAAAAACTTCTACGTCTCTTGAGCTTTTCAAAAAGGTATAACACTTGCTATTAAATAGGCAAAACATTGACCAAATGACAGGTAAGGTAGTAGCGGTAGCCATGTCGAACATGAATTATTAAAATATTGCTCTGTTTTTCTTTGTTTTATTTACGTATTTTAGCTATTTTTGTCGGGAGACAAAGACAGTTTCAGGTATATCATTTAAATCTTGGCTCATGCGATTCTTTTGTGGTAGATGTGTTATCCGTAATTTTCTGTAAAAACGCGACTTGGCTTCTCACTGTGTGACGTGGCTTGTGACTGGACTTTGATTTGTATTGTGAACATGGCAACATCTACTATCGAGAAATATGCTGACATCCTAATGTGTTATGGATTTTCTGAAGGAGTGTTGTGGCGTGCACGCAATAAATACTTGCGACGGTATCCTACTCGTCGAGTACCTGACATTGGCGTTTTTAACAGAGTTTATCGAAGACTACGAGGAACTGGGTCTGTTCTAGTACGATGGGCTGACATGGGAAGACCTCGTATTCTTGATGACGACGACGACGAAGCAAATGAAATACTTTAAAGCCGACCCAACGAAGTCAACAAAAAATGTTATCGCTCGACGGCTTGGTATTTCCCAGTGGAAAATCTGGTTCGTAAAGCACACTCCTGGGCAATACCTTACCATTACATACCAGTGCTAGTAACAGAAGAAGGGGATCCATTGGGGCGAACAGAATCCTGGAGATTTATGCTCAATGCCGGTATTGAAGATCCGTCCTTTTTCGTGTGTACAGATGAGTCGAACATCACAAATTATCGTAACGCCCATTATTGGGCTCCCAAAGCGCAAGATAACCCAAATAAAGAATGAGAGGGTCAAAAGGAGATTCAGTCTAAATGTGTGGATGACCATAATATCAAATTACTCGATAGGGTCATACTTCCTGCCTATTTTAGCTACTTTTACCTCAAACTAAAAATGTACCCTCCACTTCCTTAACTGTTATTTGGTCAATGTTTTGCCTATTTAATAGCAGGTGTTATACCTTTTTGAATAGTTGAGGAGACGTAGAAGTTTTTAAACTTATTTGCAGAATAAGTTCCATGAATTTCTTTTCAAAAAAAAGCGCTTCTAAGTTGAAAACCCTCAGTGAAAATTCTTTGATTCTAACCGTTGTCCAGCATCCTCATTGAGCTATTAGTAGTGGGTTCAGTTTCTGTTGATCCTAGGAGATCCAATCCGAAAAAAATTGATAAAAAAGGATTCTTTGAAAAATCTTCGAAACTCAATATCTCCATAACGGTTAAGTTTCGGACACCATATTATAGAACCAAATCCATCAGAAATGACCTGAATAATAACGTCCTTCAATATTCAGTACGACTTTCCCTGTAACCCTGTATATCCCCTAACACTATGCTAGAATTATATTAGAACATGCTGCGCAGTAAAAACTATCCGAAGTGCTTAACATTTTGTCTATACTCCGTTTAAGAATTATTGACATCTCGGTTGGCTGTGAAAAATCGAATTTAAGTTGGTAATAGACTATTCAGTAATATTTTGGGTTGCTGAATTCAGGTTGGTATAGGAATAACACTAACATTACCCATAGAAATCTTGCTTTGATGATTTTATCGAAGATATTGGTGAATATGTAATTATAAAAATTTGCTCTGAATTTGAGTATTTTTTGTCTTATGCTATTAAAATGGCTGGAATTGACCAGGATACATCGCGCCTAACAAGAGAACGCCAGGCAGTTTGTCGGTGTTACTTCGAGTTTTTCAAAGTTTTGGCATATATTTCCGCTAGTGTTTCAGGTAAACTGTTATTCACCGACTCAAAGTGTATTCTGATTGATCAATGTCTCTTAAATTTTCAGATTTCACCAAGCCCTGTCCGTAGAATATTAGCATGTTATTATAGCCTGGAATTAGCAGTGGAAAAAAACCTATGCGATACGATTATTCCTTCAAAGACACATTGAATGACTTTGTTTTTGCTTGAATTAAAAACAATGAATATATCAGTTTAGATATTCTTTTCGAACTGGCCAAAGAGCACCTAGATTTCAATTGATCGAAGTCACCATTATATTATATCATAAAAAAATTGGATACGAATACAAAAAAGTTGATCGAAGGAAAATTCTTATTGATAAACAGAAAAATATAATAAAAATAGTACGATATTATGATAAATACCGAGAATACATGGAACAAAACGTAAAATTCATTTATCTAGATGAAATTTGGATATTCGAAAACGGTATTCAAATTCGTCAGTGGACACTAGAAAAGAATCCAAAAGGTATGCCGAGTATATTCAAGGGTAAAGGCAGAAGGTGCACTATTTTGAATGCTGGAACAATTGATGGATTTTTACCTGGATGTGATCCGATTCTTGACAGTGGTATTAATGATAAGGATTACTATGAATGGTGAATTATTTCATAAATGGGTTATTGAAAAATTGAAAGCTTCCCTGCAACAGGATGCCCATCAATAGGATTATGTCAGCTTATTCAATAAACACATCCAAATCACTACACTACGTGGAAACAAAGTTTTAAGGATATTTTTATCTTTGCTCTTGTATCATTCATAGATATTTTAAGTTTATTTATTATACTTATACTGTATGGTACCGTGTTTACATTCCCTCTGCTAATACACATGCTATATTGTTCCCAATTCAAAAGTATACTGAATAATTGTAAAATTGCTCATCAATTATAATATTTTCAATAATTCATGGACAGTTTTAATGAATGAAAATAAAAATTGACTTTCTTAAAGTATTCAACACCGAGCAATAAATAATTCACAAATTGGTTCATATATTGAAAGTTTGGTACAAATTTCATGTCAAAATTGTTCATGTACTACATAGATTCTCAATTTTGGTTTCTCTCATATTTCTTAATACATTATAACGTTTTTTCCAATCCATTCTTTTGGCCCTGTGCTTGCGAAGTATCCAAAAATTTTTTTCTGTTGCACCACTAGCTACCTGCCAGAATTCCATTAATTATCCTTCTTGAATCCTGACATAAAATGGTACTCTTATAGTTATATGGTTAGAATTTTGCAAGATTTCCAATACCAATAAATATTGCATGGTCCTGAGTGAAAATAAATATTTATTTGAATGATCTTCAATTTTCCATGGCTGACTTTTATATGAACGATAAGTTCAGATAATTTCATATGAAAGCATTCCACGATATTTTTTGCGCTTTCAAACCTGAATTCCCATGTTTGAACTGCAATCGAAATATTCCGGCTCAATTAATAATTATTTGATAATTCGTATACTGAACACTTTTCTAGGTTATATTTATGTTCCATTTCTATGATGAAATTTAGTTACTTTTTAGTAACCAGAAATAAAGCCTCGGCTGGACGTTCATGGCCTGCTTCGATGTCAATAATTCTTAAATGGACTATAAGTTTGAAAGCGATGGAAAACGCTTCACCAACATTTGCAAACTTCTATATTGCGCTTCCAACATACCACAAGTACACTTTAGTCGTTTGTTCAATGAAAAACTCCGGGAATCGGAGAGTAGACCCAACTTCGTTGGCTTATTTATCGCGTTCATCACAATCTGTCAGGGAAGAGAGCCGCGGAATGTCCAGAGGGCATTATTCACACCAGGTCACGCGCTTCCCTAGCATAAATAATAATCCTAGAGAAGCATGTGCGTGGTAGCTGACAGTTCCTGTGTCCTCTATACCTACGTGGCATCCATACAGAAACAGCTCCAAGCTAGGCAGTCGTCTAATTGTCAGTAGTTGCTAAAGGCCGGGGAACAAAAGATCACCTGATACGCATAGTGATAAGATTTCCATCTACAACGCTTGCTTGTGTCGTGGTTGCGTGTACTGCCTATCAAACACTAACTAGATCCAGTCGACTGCGACTTACAACTATTCACGAGATTTTGTTTTTGTGCGTGTCCACTTACGTCGTTATTAGTCGAAATATTGAAATGGTGTTTTTGATGATGTCAACAGTGGCGTATCAAGGTTTTGGTATTTTCTTATACTGCTTTTTTAAAAACAAAAGTTCGGATTTCAAATTCAACAGCAATCTTCTAGAAAAATGTTGTTGAAAGGAACTGACATGAAATCAGTAGCTTTTACGAGCTTACTTAAATTGATCGCCAGAGCGATCACCGATCCAGGTACAGAAACCGCACAACGCTGCTTGGCTTCGAGACTTATCGAAACCAGGTCCCGCTTTCTGAAATACTGATCAACTATAATTCAGCTGACACAACATTCAACTTGACTGCAATGTCAAATCGATTCGGGTTTCCGAAAGGTTGTTTAGTGGAAAATTAAGTAATCTATGATCATTTTCATTTAACATGAGGTGAGCCAGTAGCGAGACTATCGAACCACCGACCGTGACTGTAACAAACGAAACCGACACTCTGGAATCACACAGTTATATGGAATGAATCAAATTTCTCAATACCAGATCAGAAAAACTCGATGTTGGAACAACTGTGAAGCTGCTCTTCCAAAACGAAGTTTTGGAAAAAAACATCTTCGAATCTTCTGATGCTATGATACTCACGATATTCCACATGAATCTTCGTGTCGTTATTCAACTATGGTTATAGTTATAGTTAGGTAAGGGGGTTACATTTCACTGCGACCTCAAGGTCTATTGTTCCCCCCATCTGGGCTGTTTTCGCAAATGTGCTACCTACAACTCGCCTTCCAGTTCCAGAGCTCCAATGAACTCCAGTATCTGAGAGGTCTAGGTTAAATCCTCGTTCCTCCTGTAATTCTCTTGTTCAAGACATTCTTTGCGCTGGTTTGCAATGGCGAGGCTTTCTGAAACCAAGTGAAAAGGAGTTTGCTGCTCTTCCCCACAGAATCTGCACTCGTTAGTTTCTGTTAAGCCCATTCTTATCATATGCTTTCTAAGGCGACAATGTCCTGTGAGAAAGCCAGTGAGGAGGCGTAACTTATTCTTATTGAAAGCCAAATACTTCTTGGATCTTGAACTTTTAAAGTTCCGAACGAACTTTTTGGAGTGATTCATTCCTGGAAGATTCCTCCAGAGTGCTTCTCTTTCAGCCACTTCCTTCTTCAAAAACTCTTTCTTATAGGTGCGTTTACCTATGCCACAGAAGGGTTCTAGGCCAGTAAGTGTGCTCCCTTTCTGGCAAGTTCATTGGCCTCTTGGTTTCCTTTGATTCCTGAGTGACCAGAAACCCAGACTAAAGATACCTTGTTGTTCTTGCCTACTTCATTAAGGTTCCTCCAGCACTTCCATACCAGCTTTGAGTCGATGATACAGGAGAACACCGCTTTGATAGCAGCTCAACTACCAAAATGGATCACAGTGTCACATCCTTGATAGTTTCTTTCCACGTTTACATCTATGCATCTTTTGATTGCAAGTAAGTATTTTCCAATTTATCATTTTGCATAGCATAGTATATTCTACAACTAACTATAGTTTCAATTCGATTGGATCGGTATTTTTCGAATTATTAAGGAGAAAAATTCAGATGGCTATACTTTCTTAAACCTTCGACGGATTGAGCCCATTTTATATCCCAGTTGGCGTATTCAGACCTCGAACATGCCCTGAAAATTTGAAAATTTCAAAACCCTAACTATTTCCTTCTCGAGTTATCGTGAAATTCTGAAAACAGATTCTATGAACCAAAGTGGTCCTCAGTGTGACAAATAATGTCATGTTATCCTTTTAACTTCAAAATAAGGAATCACAGAATTCAATTTTCTCAACATCATATCAGAAAAACTCAAGGTTCTCTTCACGTGAAACAGTTGTGGAGCTGAATTCATATAAATCACTAGAAGACTCGGCCACACGTTGCTGAAGCTGAGGTCTACTCCTAATTATATTGTAGTAAACTATTCAAGCCAGTGGAATTATTATTAACCCTAACCTTACCCTACCCTAACCCCTTACCTCGATTTTTTAAAAGTTATTCCCCAGTTCTTTAACAGTTCAAAATTTCTCCAGTTTTAGGAAAGAGCCAGAAACTTGGCATCACTCCTCGCACGATATCGCTATAGTCGACATATCGGTATAGTGGGGACGCGATCTCGTCGATTTGAGCCCCGTGTTGTCGCGTTGATAATTATCAGTCTTTGTCATGAAGAATAAACAAATAATTTGCAATAAGAAAATATTGCAACTATAAATTAAGATATAAACTATCCTATCTCTCAAGTTGCAACAGTTTGCACAGTGTGCAAAATTTGATTAAATCGGTTCAGTATTATAGGAGTTCATTCCGGACAAACAACATGACACGTAATTTTATATATAAAGATTTTATGGATGTCCATATCTAGACACGAAAAAAAAGATGGCAAATAGTTTTTGAGTTACCGAAGTTATTGAAAATTTCTTTTTGAGCGCTCGTTCTACTTACACCAGGGCTATATCATTTCGTCACGATGTCTGTATTTTTCAAATTTTCAGCCGTAAATGTGCCGTAAGCACGGAAGCTCTCGAACGGAACGACCTAGAGATTTGAAATTTTCAGTGTGGGTTGAATTCCCGAATGCCGCGGTTAAGTTCGTTAATAGGCTACATGCGAAATTTTTTCCAGATCGCATGACCAGAACCATAGAAACCATAGAAAATTATAACTTTCGAACTGAAAGGCCTAGGGACTCGAAATTTTCAGGATAGGTTTGGATCTCGAATATGGCGGTTACGTTCATCAATGAGCAAAATAAGACCACGGGTTCCGCAAATTTGGTCGTTCAAAATAATTTTTCCTGATAATTTCGAAAATACTGATTGGATTAGAATGAAATTTTGCACATAGATGAAGGATAATGTATTCCAACTACGAGCGAAATTTTGTCCAGATCGCATCACCAAGACTATAGATGGCGTAGAAAATTCTAGCGAATTATCGAAAAAAAATTAGTTTGAAATGTTTTTTGACTGCTGTCAATAATTTTTTCAATTGGTTTCTAAAACTGGAAATGTGAATCTACCTACAAGGTGGATGAACGAGCGTTCAAAAACACATGAATTAATGGCAGTGCTTTTTATACTTTTTTCTTATTTTGCTTCATGAAAATACATAGTACTTAATTTATGGTTGAAATGAATCAAGAGGTATTTCATCTCCGAAGTTAAAGACCGAAAACGAATCTGCATTATTTCAATAATTTTTTTTGTTGCATTTGGTCGATCGGGTAGCTTTTCAAAGGTATGATCTAATGGCGTGCAGAAACCTATCCGGTAAAACCTGGGGCTGTAACCCTAAAATACTGCGATGGATGTATGTCATGATTGTGAGACCAATAATAACTTATGGGGCAGTAGTCTGGTCTGCTAAGACAGGGCAGACAAGCACGAGGAAAATACTCGACAAGATACAAAGGCTTGCCTGCGTTTGCATCACTGGAGCTATGAGAACGTGCCCGACAAGAGCACTTGAGGTCATCACTGATCTCACTCCATTACATCTAGTGATCAACAGAGTAGCCCATGAGGCTATCCTTAGAATATCTAGGGAAGGTACAGGGAATGAGAGAATTAAAAGTCAAGGAGCCTGGTCCTCTCTGAACAAGTACATCTCATCAGCGAACCTGCCTAGTGATGTTATGATTAAAAGAGTAAGCATTGAGAAGAACTTCAACACTATGCTATGTAAAAAGGAAGAATGGGAAAAGGAATACGCTACCCAAAACTTCAAAGTGAATACCATTAAATGGTATACAGATGGTTCTAAAACCACGATGGGGGCCGGCGCTGGAGTATACGGGGCAAGAACCAAGTGTACACTATCGCTAGGCTCCTACTCGAGTGCCTTTCAGGCAGAAATACTTGCAATCGAAAGATGCATAGATATAAACCTAGAAAGAAACTATCAAGGGTGTGACATTGTGATCCACTCGGATAGTCAAGCTGCTATCAAAGCACTGAACTCCTATATCATCGACTCAAAGCTGATATGGGAGTGCCGGAGGAAACTTAATGAAGTAGGCATGAAAAATAAGGTCTCTTTAGTCTGGGTTCCTGGTCACTCAGGAATCAAAGGAAACGAAGAGGCCAATACACTTGCCAGAAAGGGAGCACAAACGCCACTTACTGGCCCAGAACCCTTCTGTGGCATAGGTAAACACACCTATAAGAAAGAGTTTCTGGAGAAGGAAGAGACCGAAAGAGAAGAATTCTGGAGGAACCTTCCAGGAATGGACCACTCTAAAAGGTTCATTCGGAACTATGAAAGTTCAAGATCCAAAAAGTATTTGGATCTCAGTAAGAACAAGTTACGTCTACTCACTGGCTTCCTCACAGGACATTGTCGCCTTAGGAAGCATATGATGAGAATGAGCTTGACAGAAACAGACGAGTGTAGATTCTGTGGTGAAGAGGAGGAGACTCCTGTTCACCTGGTTACAGAATGCCTCGCCATTGCAAACCAGCGCAAAGAATGTCTTGGACAAGAGAATTACAGGAGGAATGAGGATCTAACCTCCTTGAAGCCCTCTCAGATACTGGAGTTCATTGGAGCTCTGGAGCTGGAGGGCGAGCTGTAGGTAGCGCATTTGCGAATACGGCTCTGATGGGGGGCACAATAGACCTTGAGGTCGCAGTGGAACGTAACCCCTTCCTAACTATAAACTATAAAGGTATGATAGTTTTCGTCTCGAAAAATTGAAAATATGAAGGATTCAGATATTGGGAAGGGGCTTAAATCAAGAATGAAGAGGCAGGACATTCATGATATACTGAAAAAAAAATATTTCAATTTTTTTAAATTGATTTTTAATGCACTCTTCATGGAGAATTTCACTATGTTTTATCGAATGTATGTGAGTTCTAATAACCTGAACGAATCAATTAATCAAGTGAAAATCTCAATAACAAACACTTCCAGCCACTTCAATTGAAGAGTATTAAACACTTCAGCAACCGAAAATACCTCTTCAACTTTCAATGATAGAGATACTACTTCGTACCACGATTAGTTCACCACTTCGATGGTGTGGAACAAGAAGTACGCTTCCCCAATCCCAATGATTGAGGATGTTGATATTCTACTGAGGCGAACACAATTGGCAGCAAATTTGTTGTCTGAACTCAAACATCGCTCGGTAATGTTGACGATTAACTGGTTACGTTGGTTATCAGCGATAAGATAAACAACCGAAAACTTAATATATGAGTTATCATTGTGGGCGAAACGAAAATTGTTCCTCCTTGGCCTTGGCTCTCATATTCACGAAGCGAGACATGAATCACATAATGCTTATAATATACTCTTTCTGATTAATGAGTTTTCCCATGGATGCAACAGAAACATATCTGAACTAACTGCTGCTGTGAAAACCATCTGAGTAGATGATTTTTTTTTGGGATAGTCTATTTTTTGTTCCTCATTTCTGGCCATTTTTTACTCCAGGCCCCAACAGTCCCTTGCCTCTTCATTCAGAGTAGCAATTTGGACGCACATGTTGCCAAATTCTCGTCCAGAAGAAATATCGATTTTCATTCCTCTGATTATAGGCCCCTGAAACGAACCAAAAAATAATAAACCGAATAACTAATTTACGATCACTAATTCGGAAACACGAAACTGGCCACGCCAACTTCGGAACATCGAAGATATCGGGCGTCATTGTTTGAACACTCACGATCGACAAAACGAGTATATCAAGTCAACCTGGGCATAAGAAAATCAAATTGCCGCAATTATAGGTTTCGGCATCGTGAATCAAGCCCGCCCATGTAACCACAACCTCACGAACTCATGAAAAAGGCCGACATTATTCCATCTCTTCATATCTCAATTACGAAGAAGAGTCGCTCGGTAAGATCCGACTCTCGTGCGACTTCGGGGATGATCGGAACTGAGAAGCATGTTGAGATTGTTTATGGAAGAGTGGTTGGAATTTCTGCCGTTAATTCGAAAAGAATGAAGAAGTGGGAAACATTTGCGCGATTATTTCTGTGTACCAGTACGGCCTTCAATATTGATCGCCAGCATGACAAATACTGTCATTTATTTTTATAGACTTCAATAGATGGAATCACCGAAGTATTTTGAATGTACCAGAAAAATTATTTTTTTTTATTGGCCCATTCAAGTAGTGCTATGGCAACATCAACAACTATATCATTTCGTCACGATGTCTGTTTTATTCGAATTTTTAGCCTAAAATGGTCTTAATCGACAAGGTTCGACTCACTGATGACGAATCCGTCGATAAATTCGAGTCTGTCCGTCCGTAAGCACGATAACTCTCGAACGGAACAACCTAGAAACTTGAAATTGTCAGGGTAGGTTCGAATCTCAAATGCCGCGGTTAAGTTCGTTATTGGGCAATACTCGACCAGGGGTTCCGTAAATATGGCCGTTCGAGATAATGCTCTCCTGCTTACTTCGAAACTACTGATTCGATCAACATGAAATTTTGCTCTCAGATGGAGAATGACGTTTTCAAGCTACATGCAATTGTCCAGATCGCATTACCAGATCCATAGAAACCATGGAAAATTACGAACGGAACGACCTAGAAACTTGAAATTTTCAGGGCAGATTCGAATATCGCGGTCACGTTTATCAATGAGCAAAATTAGACTAGGGGTTCCGTAAATATGACCGTTCAAAATATTGTTTTCCTGATAATTTCGAAATTGATGATTGGATTGGAATGAAATTTCGTCGATAGATGGAGAATAATGTATCCAAACTACGTGTGAAATTTTGCCCAGATCGCATTACCAAGACCATAGATACCGTGAAAATTCTAGCGAATTATCGAAAAAAAATTGGTCGCCTGAAGCACTGACGTGAAGTCTGGAGTTTCGTCTTAGTCTGAAATTTTTTTTTTAAGCTGTCAGAAATTTCTTCAATTGGTTTCTAAAACCAGAAAATGCGAATCTACCTACAAGGTGGATGAACAAGCGCTCAAAAGCTCCTGACTTCACGGTAGTGCTTTCTATAATTTTTGAGCGCTCGTACTAGTTACACGAGGGCTATATCATTTCGTCACGATGTCTGTATTTTTCGAATTTTGAGCCGAAAATGGTCTCAATCGACTATGTTCGACTCACTGATGACGAATCCGTCGGAAAATTCGAGTCTGTCCGTCCGGCCGTCCGGCCGGCCGTCCGGCCGTAAGCACGATAACTCTCGAACGGAACAACCTAGAGACTTGAAATTTTCAGTGTGGGTTCAGTTCCCGAATGGCTCGGTTAAGTTCGTTAATGGGCCAAATTCCACCAGGGGTTCCGTAAATATGGCCGTTCAAAGTTTTCTTTCCCTGATTACTTGAAAACTACAGATTTGATCGAGATGAAATTTTGCACTCGAATGGAAAATGAGGTGTTCAAGCTACATGTGGAATTTTGTCCACATCGCATGACCAGAACCATAGAAACCATAGAAAATTGTAACTTTTGAACGGAAACGCCTAGGGACTTGAAAATTTCAGGGTAGGTTTGGATCGCAAATTTCACGGTCACGTTCATCAATGAGCAAAATTAGACTAGGGGTTCCGTAAATATGGCCGTTCAAGATATTTTTTTCCTGATAGTTCCGAAACTACTGATCGGATTGGAATGAAATTATGCACCTAGCTTAGGAATAATGTATTCAAACTACAGTAGAACCCCTCTAATCCGTCACCTTCGGGACTAGGGGTATGGTCGGAACGCAGAAAAGGTCGGATTATCCAAAAAAGCCAATATTTATTATATTAAACATATAAAGACATTTTTACAGTGAACTTAGTGATATATGAACTCAACAAACATTATTTTAACTGTAAAAGCAACAAAGAAATAACTGAGAAAAAAAAATTCGGTAATACATTTTTGGCGTTTCGGTCGGTGAGTCATCGATAAGACGGTATTTGGACTATTTGGGTACTTGCTAGCGTGACTGAGCAAGGTCGGACTAACCGGAGTAACGGACCAGCCGAGGGCGGATTAGAGGGGTTCTACTGTACGTGCAAAATTTTGTCCAGACCGCATCACTAAGACCATAGATACCGTGGAAAATTCTAGCGAATTATCGGAAAAAAATTGATCAGCTGAAGCACCTTACAAGGTGCATATACGAGCGCTCAAAAGCTCCTGCCTTCACGGCAGTGCTTTTCGAAATTTTTTTTATTATTGATCTGACATGTTATGTCATATGAAATATTGAGAAATTTCGAAACCTGAAACAAAAAGTATCTTGGGGCAGAAGAATTTTTGAAAAATCATCAAATTCTCCCAATTTTATGTCTGAACATCCCAATTTTTCCCTTCAAATCACTGACCAGAATGAACGAAAATATTCTCTGTGGTATCGGGTTGGAAATTTTGGTTCTAAAATATCTGAAAATATAAAACAACATATTATGTGGTCCTATTGCTGACTCACCTTACCCTCAGCCAGCTCTAAAACTTCCGTCCTTACTTCCGTCCTTACTTCGAAGCATTCAGAAAAATATAAAGGTTCTCCTGGCTAAACACTCTCCTGAAAATATTACTTTTCTTCTCCGTTAATTCAATGGTTATCGTCAGATTTTGCACAGTATGGTCTGAAATCTTTTAATCCTAGACTCCACCATTCCCAATATTTACTAGAATATTATCCAGACATGAGGACGCTTCATTTCCTATTTAGTACTTTCAATTTTCAGTTGTAAGAGTTAATCTGTGAGCAGAGCTGAAGCTTTCTTGAACTATAGTATGCTATATGCTATAGTGATATTAATCTTTCAGAAATTTTCAAAATCCCTATTTGGTGGTCTGTACAAATACTTGGCCTGATTTTCATTCAGGCCAGTTCTGCAAATATGTAATCGGTTTATACCTTGTGATATTCTGAAACCCCACACATTTATTTTGTGAAATAACGCTCCCATCCTTTTCTCGTACCTTAAATTGAAGTAGGAGTATAAAAAAGTCCAGGAGAGGAAATGTTAACCAAGAGATTTCTACTTCCTGTATAATCTTCTCGAAACACAGACAAGAGAAATTTGTCAAAGATGACAACACCCATAATTATGTGGTATAAAAAATATTGGGCTTAGCGAATGGGAATTTTGCAATGGACCTTTGGGGAACCCACCTAATACGATTTTCAGGACAGGTATCTCTTGTAGTTTTTCATTCTCGACTTGACTCGAACCTTCATGAATGTGCTTCAGATTCTACATGTTTTTTGAGGAAACTTTTGTGTTTTTGTGTTTGTTCCCACACAAAATAAGTATTTAGAAACCGCATTCTCAGTATCATTTTTCTTCTACAAATGTTCTCTAAAGTTTGAATTAAAACCTGTTATAGAATCGTCGCATCCCCTTCAAGAGCAGGCATAATGAGCCGAAATCAACCAAAAAAGATAATCATAAAAACACAGTCCCAGACCTAGTTCGCTATTCCTGTTCGTCTTGAAGAATTTCCCTCAAGCAACCAACAGTTGCAAACTCGTTGTTGAAAAATTACATCTACATGTCCTAGAACCCATAAATTCTTCGTTTTATCGACATCTAATACCTTTTTTTTTCTTCCAGGTGAGTTTCGAATTCCTGAAACCAGCTCCGACAACATCCAAGCAGTGAGTAGAGGAAATATGCGACCAATAACAGACCAATTAGGATTCTTATTAATTTCATCGGAATGACAATATCAGAGTCGCATCGAGGAAGTGGAAATTGCGAGGATATGGCAAATAACCGTGTCCCGATGGGCCGGTCCGCAATCGCTTCTTTGATTAACATCTGCAATCATCATAAGCGATGATTACATGCCTCAAAGTCGTCGCAATTCCCTCAAACGGCCGCGTCCGAAACCCGCACACCTTCAACTGTCTCATTAATGCACTAAATCGAAGTAACAAGTCGGGGTTGGGTCCTGGGGATCCTAGAAGTCCATTCAACACGGTAAATTTCCGTTTTATCACCGCGACCAGTTCATTGCATTGAAATTGAGGTGCATTGCTCGATCCTTATCTTCGATATTGACATGAACGCTAATTACTTAAAATGCATGGCTCAACCGCTTGTACATCGAGTTACTCGTTACTTAATTAACTTCTTCAGGATTTGAATCATCCGGGATGTTAATTGGAAAATATCGTCTATGAAATTTCTGCTTTCAAACTTCAGAGCATCCCCGAGAAAGGCTGGTTATTAGATTCATTGCCTTGCACAATCAGAATGATTTTTTATGCGTATCCTTATGTGCTATTATTCCGGTTTAATTCATTTTTTTTATTTCTATAAAAACTACGGTACTCATCGAAACATAATACCTAATTCCCACCATTGAATGACGAATGCATAGTCCGAATGATCGTAATGAATTATCCCTAGAAAACCCACTCTGAACAATATGTTGTCTAGAATGTCGGTGTTATCTTTTTATTCTCCATATAAATTATTCTCCGACGCCTTCAAATATCAATTTCAGCGGTCAGTTCTGAGGAATTGCTTTAATTAAGCAATTAAAAATTATTACCGCACAATAAGCAGGTGAGAAAGGGGTAATTTGAATTTTAATCCGCGTTCCGTCGTACACCACAAGGAGGAAACATGAATAATCTGCTATTTGATATCAAACAGTTCTAACCAGTTTTATACGATGCAGAGAGATTGTAATAAATCATGCATAGTTTAAAAATTTGCGTTCTCTGGAGTTCGATGAGATTTTATCGCTGCTTTAGCTGCTTTGATATTCATTGGATTTTTTCTGGATATTGAGTTACCGACAAATGAAGATATTATGCGTCGAGGATGGTTCTGGACGAGCCCCACAGGCAAACAATTATTTATGGGTTTTTCATTCACAAATAGATAAGGCAAAAAATTACGTATGTTTTAGAGCAGATACTTTTTCAAAAAAATAACAGCAAGAACAAATCTGAAAATAATTCATATACGTTGAACATTCGCCCAATAAATTTGAATCAGCTTATTCCAATTTCTAATCAAAACAACAAATGGTAATGACATGAGTTTTCACGATTTACAGGGTGTTTTTTGACTTTTTGACAAATAGATCATTTCGCCGGAAGTTGCTCATATGAAATATACAATTTGAAAAAAGTGCAAAAAATCTTGGACATAATGTTCTTGAGACCACTCTGGATCGTGTTATCTGTCTGTTAAGAGATCTGCCATATGCATTCCGGCATACGCTGGATTTGATCGCAGTTTTGTATTATCTCTTTCAACTTTTATAAGGAGGTTTTTCCTGAACGGTATGATCATTAAAGTTCAAACTAAGGAGAGAAAAAAAATACAGATCGAAAAGGTACTATGAAAAAAATCGAGGAGTTCAGGAACTCATCGATAAAATTGATCCAAATAGTTTACAGAAATTGTTCGAAATACTCACCATTCGTTTGATGTGCACAAAGTCTTGCCCGGCCTACAACTATCACATCAGTTTGCTCACGAATAATATCCCAAGCATTTTCAATACGTTATTTCAGTTCTTCAACACTATTCACCTCACCGTTACTGTACACTTATGTTTTCCAACGACCCCGAAAAAAGAAATCACAGGGGTTGAGATCCGGGGAGCGTGCAGGCCAAGAAATCGACCCACCTCGTCCTATCCACCTAAAGACACAAAAATCATACGCTTTGTCAGATGATTTTCCGTAAACTGAACGCATTTAATAAACACATTTAAATCTCAATTCGTACCTGAATCAGATCCGGGCTGGGAATTTCTCAGATTCGCGGGTAAATTTGATTCCAAACTACTCGGCCCTGGTAAATATTTAATATAAGTAGAGGGTAGTAGGGTTTTTGGAATTTCGAGTTATTTTGATGAGTTCTAGCACCTGTCAATAAAAGCTCCACTTTTGAAAGGGTCCTTTTTTTTTTGAAAATTTTGGGGAAAATTTATGTTTTTCATTATTTCTATCGTTGCGCACTTGATTCTATGAACTAGAGCGTTATCATTTTATACCAAATTTTTTCAATTTTCGGATTTTGAGCAGAGTATCTTTTTGAACGATTAGGTTGGACTCACAGATGAGAATGCGTGGTCAAATTAAATTCTGTTCGTCCGGCCATAAACACGATAACTTTCGAAAGAAGAAACCAAGAGTTTAGACATTTTCAGGGTACGTTCGAGGTCTGAATGCGTCGATTGAGTTTGTAAATTGGCGAAATCCTCCTGAGATTTTTGTAGATATTGCCATCTGAATATTTTTGCTCGAAAATCAGAAAAATTACGATTTCAACGAATTGGGATTTTAAGGTTAGTTGAAAAATAATGACCCGAAGGTCATGTGGAGAACGTATCAGTAGAAAAATTCAAAAAACCTCTGTATCTAAAAAAATGACGAAAAGCACTGCGGTGAAGTCAGGAGCTTTTGAGCGCTCGTTCATCCATCTTGTAGGTAGATTCGCATTCTCCAGTTTTAGAAACCAACTGGAAAGATTTTGACAACTGTCGAAGAATATTTCCAACTAAGGCGAAAATCCAGACTTCACGTCAGTTCTTTAGGTGACCAATTTTTTTTTCGATAATTCGCTAGAATTTTCTATGGTATCTATGGTCTTGGTAATGCAATCTGGACAAAATTCCCCACGTAGTTTGAATACATTATTTTTCATCTATATGCGAAATTTCATTCCAATCCAATGGGTAGTTTCGAAATTATCTGGAAAAAAATTATTTGAACCGCCATATTTACGGAACCCCTAGTCTAATTTTGCTCATTGATGAACATGATCGCGAAATTCGCGATCCGAACCTACCCTGATAATTTCAAGTCCCTAGGCCTTTCCGTTCGAAAGTTATAATTTTCTATGGTTCTGATCATGCGATCTGGAAAAAATGTAGCTCGAATATATCATTCCCAATTTAAATACAATATAGTTCGTCACGATCAAATCCATAGTTTTGAAATTATCGAGAAAACTGAATTTCGGACGGCCATATTCACGGAACCCCTAGTCTAATTTTGCTCATCGATGTACGTGACCGCAAAATTCAAGATCCACACCTATCCTGAAAATTTCAAGTCCCTTGGCCTTTCCATTACCAAGTTATAATTTTCTATGGTTTCTATGGTACTGGTCATGCGACCTGAACAAAATTTTGCATGTAGCTTGAACACGTCATTCTTCATCTGAGTGCAAAATTTCACTCCGATCGAATCAGTAGTTTCGGAGGGATCAGGAGAACAAAATTTCGAGCGGCCAGATTTACGGAACCCTTTGGCGGATTTCGCCCAATAACAAACTTAACTGCGGCATTCGAGCTGCAAACCTACCCTGAAAATTTCAAGTTTCTATGTCGTTCCATTCGCAAGTTATCCTGTATACGGACGGACAGACGGACAGACTCGAATTTTTCGACGGATTCGTCATCAGTGAGTCGAACTCTATCCATTGAGACCATTTTCGGCTCAAAATTCGAAAAATACAGACATCTTGACGAAATGATATAGCCCTCGTGTAAGTAGTACGAGCGCTCAAAAACTATAAGCCATATCCTGCTGAATTTTTACATATTATAATGAGTTGTATAATATGCAACTTCATAACTGTTTCACGTGGAAATAAAATTTTTTTCTGATGTGTTGTTGATATTTCCAGATACTTCTGTGGTTCCATCTCTTTTCTGGTTCACAGAATGTGAGTGTGGTTCATTTCATAAACTTAGGTTCGATAGTCACGCTACAATATCAACTCATGTCAAATCAAAATGACCATAGATTAGTTAATTTTTCCCTAAACAACATTTCACAGGTAGTACTTTTACTCGGCCTCCACCGTTTCTGATGTAGGAAAAACTGAGAACCTCAATAATGAAGCTTGATGAACGTCGGAAAAATTCATCTTTTTTATTCGCCAGTAATTTTCTTATATAAATCGAGGCGTGAACTTCGTTCAAGTTTTGATGAATACTCAAAATTCGTATCAGGAGTCCCAGAAACGAAATCCGAAACAAGGAAGAAGAAAAGTAACAATACATTTTTTGCTCAATGTTCCCATCGAAGAGTTTCCAGACTTCTCGTAGCGTAATGGATTCGTATTAGTATCTGCATTTTCCCATCTATATTGAGTTATCAGTGCATCCAAGCCTCGCTAATGGCCCTAATTACACGGTCAATACTGTCGACCTCTGCAGAAATCCGACTTACCTTATGCTAATAACGTACCGCGGCGTTGCAGCGTAGACCACAGAAAACGCCGGCCGTACCCGAGAAGACCCTAAATTGAAGAAGAACATCATTAGTTCTGTCATCCGACTCGCACGTAGCACGATCCTTTCTGCCATCTTGAGCCCTTGCGGCTATTCGCAATCCACGGCTCAATCATCCTCGCGGTCTTATTTCGTCGTGATTGTGTTTTATTATATTGTCGGACCTGGAATAAGACATTCTGGCCAGAGATTGGTCTAGCGGCATGGGTGGTCGCTCTTCTCTCCTCTCCTGATTGTTTCACTCGGACTTTGTCGATGGCTCTCTTCGTGCGGATGCAACTTCAGTCCGATCTCAACCTTTCAGCATCTTGCTGCTCGCTCATTAACTCGTACGCAACGATCCATTCGTTTTACTACGATTGCGTGAAATCTTTGTATCTGAGACACGGATTCTATGGTCCGTTGCATGATTCCCGAGTGATGATTGTTCTGTGCGCGGTATGAACGTCTATAATTGAGCTTAACGCAGTGTTAAATTATGTTTCTTCTCTTATGATCCGATAATCTCGTCTTATTGTGCTCTGTTGACAAGTGTCGAAACGGAAATTGCTCTTTTAACATCAATTCAGAGTTGAGCGTCAACTTTACACTATGATTGTACTCGCGTTCCGAAATTACTGGCCAGTACTGGCGACAGCCAGTAATTACGGAACGCTTGTCAGTAAATTTTGAAACGTCAAAACTGACGTTTAGTCGCGGCAAAAATTGACGAGCTGAAATTTTAGCGAGAGTTTCAAAGGATAAAGGAAATATGGAGAATTTTATAGGAGCGTTGGTGGACGATTTATTTGATTCTTTAACTGAGGAATCGATCAGTAGCAGTAGCAGTGGGGAAGACCAAGATT
The DNA here is from genome assembly GCA_963966015.1 of Aphidecta obliterata. Classification (NCBI taxonomy): domain Eukaryota; kingdom Metazoa; phylum Arthropoda; class Insecta; order Coleoptera; family Coccinellidae; genus Aphidecta; species Aphidecta obliterata. Next base: position 9,330,013 of record OZ014428.1, read on the forward strand.
TCGTAATTTGTTCAGCAGAAATTTATTTCTACTATAAAAACATGCGAGGTCAGATTATCCCTCTTCCAAGGATTCAAAATCATCTAGGTTTAGTGCAAAATTATTCACCTAGTTTATTTAAATCTCATTTCAGTTAGTATTGCATATAGCTTATTTATATCTGTCCTGTCCTATATGAAGAGCAATGAACCTTTTCGAGTATAAATTATGAATTACCTTTTAGACACATTCTAACATTTGTAGTGTCTTACCTGATAAGTACATTTAATTATGTATTTGGTAACAATTTTGAAAACTGAGCTACACGAGGAAGTAGATTCAGCTGGTAGACCAGAATAACCTTTACCAATTGCTTATTGCCCTGTGGTACATGACAACGCCCAATTCATATAGGTGAAACTCTCTATCTTTTCGCACACTCAGAAGAGTTGTGACTGATATTTGTCGATTGGCTCCACAAATTATTAAATGGCCAAAAGGAGAAGAAGTCAATTCAATCCGGAATGGCTTCAGAAGTAAATGGCCAATAAGCCAAATTCTAGGTGCGATAGACGAATGTCCCATTGAAATTAGAAAACCTTCCGAAGATGGCGATTCATTCATGAATAGACATCATAAGTATTCTATACAGTTAAAATCATTACCTCGAAAGGTTATGGTATTGCATATTCCATTCTTATTGTAGTCGATTCACCCATGTGTATTTGGTTAATTGTGGATCAGTGAATGATCAAAGAGTTTTCAGACTTTCTGAATTAAATGGCTTTTTATTGAATCCAGAGAGGTATTTTCCACAGAATTCAAATTTTATAGGAGTCGGTGCCTAAAATATTCATGAAGACGTAGTGGTTCCCTATAGGGATAATGGGCATTTAACTTCACAGCAAATCTACTTCAACCAACATCTTTCGTCTATTAGTACCGAGATTAGTACCATCATTGAAAGAACTCTCGGATTGTTGAAAAATAGATTTCAGAGTTTACTCTATTGCTGTCCACTAACAGATATCCAATTTACTCCAAAATTTATAATGGCTTGTTGTGTTATTCATAATATTTGTGAAATGGGAGGTGATTTTATAGATCTAGAATTAAATAATCCAGAACATCATACAGAGGAAAGTAATGTCCAACGAAATATACAGAATAATCCACATACAGTTAATGGGATAAACGAAAGGCTTCAAATAATCCGAGATATCAGGCCAGGTGAAATATAAAGATTGTATTAATTTGTTACTAGGTTTTCTTTCAAAAAATTCTTCTATGAAAATGATTCAAATCAAAATATTTACGTAACCTCACTTTTTTGACGTACTGGCGCTCGCACATCCTTTTTCTGGCAGTAGCCAACAGTAGATTTTTAGCCTCGCACAAGGTTCATTGAAAGATGGCGGGAAAACGATGCCAGTTAAAAACTGTAATTTCGGAATGCGAAGTAGCCAATAGCAGATTTTTAGCCTCGCACGGGGTACATTGACAGATGGCGGGAAAACGATGCCAGTAAAATTCAGTAATTTCGGAACGGGTACCAGTACTGGCCAGTACTGGTCAGTAATTTCGGAACGCGAGTTATATTATGTGAGTGACATCTGAGTTGTCAGTGAGTGAGTGATCACATAATTCTGTGGATTTAACCCCGAGTTACTTCGTTTAATATACATCTGTTCGTACGTTGTTGGACTATAAGATCTATAAAATATTATGGTGAGTTCGCGCTACTTTTGAAGAATGTAGGATTTTTCGAAAACAAATTGTATTGATTTCAAGAGATATTTTTGAACAGTCAATTCCATCCCTCTTCAAGAAGTAGTAATGGTCACAGGCAGAATATTTCAAAATATTGTTTTGAAGTGTCAGATTTCTGTTGGACAAATAATAAAAACCGGAATATTTATACTTTTATTTACATAATATTTCAGTTTGTTTTTATGTTGATTAGTATACATTAAATCCGGATATTGGAAATAACAGGAGTTTCGAGCTCTTTTGTGTCCGGTCCTATTTTTTTCCTCAGTCGTTCGTTTCGTCGACCACTGATTGGCCGATTTAATGTCCTGCTTATCCTGCTCTCTTAGTTTGACGTCATGGTGACTCCTTTATGGTAATATACAGGTTGTTTCATAAGTTGATGCTTTTTTTGGACAGGTGCTAAAACTCATCAAAAGAAATCATTTCGCAGGAATTGATCATATAAAATATTTAATTTGAAAAAAGTGCGAAAATCTTGGTCATAAAGGTCTTAAGACCACTCTGGATCGTGTTATCTCTCATTCAGAAGATCTGCCATGACTGACGGTGTCATATGCATTCCAGCAAGTAAATAAAGTGATGGATTTTATCGCGAATTCGTATATTCTCTTTCAACTTTTATAAAGAGATTTTTCCTGAACGGTATAATTCTCAAAGTTTAAACTAAGGAGAAGAAAAATTACTGATTTAAAAGGTCCTCGAAAAAAAGTAGGAAGTTCACAGAAATTGTTCGAAATGGTCATCATTGGTTCGATGTGCACAAAGTCTTGCTCGGCGTAATAATATTATTACATGCAGCAACTATCACATCATTCTGCTCACGAATAATGTCACAAGCATTTTCAATGCGTTGTTTTAGTTCTTCAACACAATTCACCTTACCGTTACTGTACTCTTATGTTTTCAAATGAGCCCAAAACAAGAAATCACAGAGGTTGAGATCCGGGGAGCGTGCATTTTCACTAACTTTGCGAAATTCGCACAAAAATCATACGCTCTGTCATATGATTACCCGTAAAATAAAAGCATTCAATAAACACATTTAGATCTCAATACGTACCTTAGTCAGGTCCGTGTTGAAGATTTCTCAGATACGCGGGTAATGTATTATGGTTTCTTAGAAAATTTTCCACTGTCTGTGCTTAAAAGCCGTATTATGTTATAGGGATGCTCGACGATATTCGAAGTTCTAATGCATATTATGTTCTGAAATATGCTCCTTGAAATTATATATTTTTGTTTGAAAATGTGTATACATTCAGAAAACATTTTTATACCATATCTTCATTCAAATTGAAATGTTCAAAAGACTCTACAAATTTTAATCGAAAGTTCATTATTCCCATATCATTTTTTCTTCAAATCTTGCATCAGTTTTTTCGATTGAGTAATAATAATATAATATTAAGTTATGTCACGCCAAGTGATAATAAGAGATAATAAACCAGGAAAAATGTTAATAATATTTAACATATTTGTCTGTGCTTGCGATCAGAGTAGTACATACCAGTACTGGGTGTTACAAGTTTTATTGTTATCCCAGAATTCATTTTATTTAGAGAAAAATTTCAAATTCTGTTCGAACATCCTGTGAAATTTACACTAGAGGCTGAATACGGAATTATTCGTTGATATTTTGAAATTACGATAAAAGTGAGAAAACATTAATATAAACCAATACATATTTAGATTTCTGAGCGCTCGTACTACTTACACGAGGGCTATATCATTTCGTCACGATGTCTGTATTTTTCGAATTTTGAGCCGAAAATGGCCTCAAACGACTATGTTCAACTCACTGATGACGAATCCGTCAAAAAATTCGAGTCTGTCCGTCCGGGCGTCCGTCCGTATACACGATAACTCTCGAACGGAATGTCCTAGGAACTTGAAATTTTCAGAGTAGGCTGATTCGAATCTCAAATGCCGCGGTTAAGTTCGTTATTGGGCGAAATTCGCCCAGGGGTTCCGTAAATATGGCCGCTCGAAATTTTGTTTTTTCTTCGAAACTACTGATTCGATCGAAGTGAAATTTCGCACACATATGGAGAATTACGTGTTCAAGCTACATGCTAAATTTTGTCTAGCTCGCATGATCAGAACCATAGAAAATTATAACTTTGTAATGGAAAGGCCTAGGGACTTGAAATTTTCAGGATAGGTGTGGATCTCGAATGTTGCTGTCATGTTCATCAATGAGCAAAATTAAATTATGGGTTCTGTGAATATGGCCGTTTGAAATTCAGTTTTTTTCGATAATTTCAAAACTATGGATTTGATCATGACGAAATTTTGTATTTGAATTGAGAATGATATATTCAAGCTACATTTTGTCAAGATCGCATGATCAAAACCATAGAAACCATAGAAAATAATAACTTTCGAACGGAAAGGCCTGGGGACTTGAAATTTTCAGGATAGGTTCGGATCGCGAATTTCATGATTACGTTCATCAATGAGCAAAATTAGACTAGTGGTTCCGTAAATATAGCCGTTCAAACTATTCTTTCCCTGATAATTTCGAAACTACTTATTGGATTGGGATGAAATTCACACATAGATGAAGAATAATGTATTCAAAGTACGTGGGAAATTTTGTCCAGATCGCATCACCAAGACCATAGATACCGTAGAAAATTCTAGCGAATTATCGAAAAAAAAATTGGTCACCTAAAGCACTGACGTGAAGTCTTGATTTTCGCCTTGGTTTGAAATTTTCTTTGACAGCTGTCAAAATCTTCACAATTGGTTTCTAAAACTGGAGAATGCGAATCTACCTACAAGGTGGATAAACGAGCGCTCAAAAGCTCCTGACTTCACGGCAGTGCTTTTCAAATTTTTTTCAAGATTATTTCCAATTTGATATTTCCACATGCATATCTGAATTCATAGAACAGGCCAGCAAATTTTTCTTCTATTTGGTGCCGGAAAAATTGCAACCGTTCTTACAGGGTTTTCACCTGCTGATTCCAGAAATTGGAACCATTACTTTCTATCAGCTCCCGCTCTTAAGATACAGCACCACTGAAATGAATTTAGAAGTAAACTGAAACGTGATATCAGGTAGCTACGTTAAAATACATCAAAAAATCAGTTCCATTTGGTTTAATTAATTAAATTTATGAGTAACAAGAAACAAATTGGATCCAAGGAAGGTATGTTGCTAATGAATCATGGAATTTTTCTTTCTCAATCCCCCTTATTATAACGCCTATATTTTTGTGTGCCCACCTCTCAAACTACTTTTTGAAGAAGAAAAAGAAAAGAAGTGGAAGACACGTTATCCGGGGGTTTTACAGTTTGAAGTTCGGTTTGTTACTTTTAGACAGTCCTCAACGCGGTCAAGTTTTCTTAAAACAATAACTTTGGATTTATTGTGTATTTTGCTTTTGTGAAATGACTCCAGGTAGAAGGCGTTGTGTCAATCACCCTGATGTGTTTTCCTATGTATTTGTGGAGTACACTCAAGAAGTTTACAGAAAACCCATTTTCGACTTCGTAAAAAAAGCCTATATAGCTTACTTTAGTGTAAGGCTTTGGGACCAATATAAGAAGTGGGTTCCACATGTTTTTTGTGAGACTTATATGGAACATTTACCCCAATGGACGGTTAGAAAGAGAAAATCCCTCAAGTTTGTTGTGCCTATGGTTTGGAGAGAACCATCAAACCTTGCTGAAGATTGCTATTTTTGTGCAATCAACGTCAAAGGTAATAATCGGAATAATCGCCAAGTGTGGCCCTATCCTGATTCACCTTCTGCAAGCCTCCCAGTTTTTCATTCAGAGGAAGTACCCATTTCGACTTTTCATAGCCTTCTAGAGGTCTCTGAAGCTTACGTTGTATGTGAAACATGTGTTGCAAATGAGGAATATGACAGTGATTACGTTGGGTTCAGGTTCATCTTCGAGTCCTCAACAATTTGACCAGAACGAAATTGACGACCTCATAAGAGACCTTGGCCTCTCTGAAGAATCCCTTGAGCTACTTGCATCTCGACTGGCCGAAAAAAATTTACTCGTCTCGGGAACAAAACACCAGTTCTTCAAGAAGCCATGAAAAAAATTAACTTGTTCTCAATATTGCATTGGTTACCTTCATTATTTCGAATAATAGTTACTCAAATTTTGGAATTAAAAATAATAAGGGTTTGAGGGTCTTATTCAGTACCCAACTATGGTCGCCATTTTTTAGCAAGACTAACTCAATGGGAAATGCTGGGGCAAAACGGCTTAGATTTTTGGAATCAGCACATCGAAATCAATGAGGAAAGGCTACAACATCCCTGGCACCAAAATGCCTATTGGCCTGTGTGATCATTCGAAAGGAGAGGGAAGCAAGATATCATTATTTTTATTGTTTCTACCACATAAATACTGTACAAGTGGATCAGATTCGAGTTATAAAATAAAATGCCAATCACGCAAATTGAAAACAGCGTCGGCGATGTTCCGTGGCAAAAAAAAATCCAAACAATGGTACGCTTGTTTACGATTGTTCTGAATGCACGCCGCCATATTTCGGTCGTGTTTCAATCCGCCGACAATTATAAAACTGTAACGAAACTTCGGTACTCGCGCGACCGATGTTCCGCTGTAATTTTGCAATTTTAATAGTTCATTGTGTTATCTGGCGCGCATATCGACTTTACGGGCAATAAAGGCGGCTCGCCGTTTCCAATTCAACCCCGCCAGACGACGGGTAAAAGTCTTTTCCGAGGCTGAGAGGTGTCCGATTGCCTTGGCGACTTCGGAGACCGAGACGCCGGGCTGAGCGAGAAACTCGCTCCGATAGTTGCTGCCCTACGTGGAATAGTTTCGTGTTCGCCGATAGCTGGTCGGTGCGGTTTTCTGGGTTAATAGATAAATGGATTAGGCGGTTTCGAATAGTGAACTAGAGGAAGGCAACGGTACGTAAATATTCGCCAACGTACGGAGTTATCGAATCGATGATATGCATACTCATGTTATATTTTCATCCCTATGTATACTTGCTTTCGAAACTTTCGCGTTCACATATTTGTAGCTATATTCAAATCGGGATGTAATCAATCAACAGATTTGACATGATGAAACTACATGGACGAATGCTTTGATTCTTCCTCAATTAAAAGGGGGGTGGTCCATAAAAAGGGTTGCAACTCAGTATCAGTGATATAAGCTTTATCCTACAAGTGACTAGAAAGCCTAATTGCGAAGAAAGTTAATAAAAGGAAGCCTGGAAATGCTGCAGAATTGTGGCAAGTTATCGAAGAGTTGAATAAAGATCGAAATTATTAGCGAAAACATAGGATCTATGTCCAGGAGATTGAATGGGGCTTTAGAAGCTGATGAGACCATGACAAATATTGATTTTTTCTTTTTTGTTTGTTTGGAACAAAATTTCTGATACTTTTTCTGTGTTCACCATATTAATTATTTCAGTGGGGCTTGCATCAAAGATTTCAGGTACCTAAGTAACACAAATTACTGCCGAATTAATTGTTTTGTGAATATCACCAGTTTTATTCGTAAGCTGTTGACATATGAATTAATAATTCAGTGTCTTGATGTATTGATTACTGAAAAATTAAATCGGAAAAGTCAGGAGCTTTTACCCCGTTGTTTCTGTGTACCCATAGATATAAGATATTAGTTCAAATATCGGTAATCTGTGTGTCTACTTAACCGGCCTTCAGTGTTCATTCAGGATGATAAATATTGTCATCAATTTTTATGAATTCCAAGAGTGGGAAATCACCGAGTTATATTGAATATACAGGGTGATTGCAAATGAATTCGACGTGAACCTTTAAGGACGTTCTAGTATGATTCATTTGCTGTCATTTGAGCCATATTTATTGATGTCCGAAAATCAACAGTTTACGAGTTATTTGAGTTTTCGCGTTGTTCGAAAAATTACTCACCTTACTCCATTTTTCGTCATTTTTTTCTACGTTGAGCAAGTTTGATTATAATTTTGGATTATTTTCATCAGAGAAGGATATGATATGTATGAAAAAAGCAAAACTATGCTGTAATAGATGTTGAAAAAGAATTCGTATGATTTGAAAGTTGGTATATGAAGAAAAGAATAGTCAATTTCTAATATCAATTCGCCGGCAACTTTTGAACTCCACAATTTATGTATGACAAATTATTTTAAAACTTCCCAAACTCCTTCTTTATTTCCTAAAAAAGTTTTCGTTAGAATGCAAGCACTAGTTTCGTTACTCTCGATATTAGAAATTGACTGTTCCTTTCTTCATATAACAACTTTCAAATCATACGAATTCTTTTTCAACATCTATTACAGTATATTTTCGCTTTTTTCATACATATCATATCCTTCTCTGCTAAAAATAATCCGAAATTATAATCAAACTTACTCAACGTAGAAAAAATTGACGAAAAATGGAGTAAGGTGAGTATTTTTTAAAAAACACAAAAACTCGAATGCTCGTAAACTGTTGATTGTTGGATATCAATAAATGTGGCTCAAATGACAGCATCTTGGAATCACCCTGTATACAAGTTATTTTTTAAGGTGAGGCTTTTTTTGACAAGTGCTAGAACTCAACAAAAGAGATCATTTTGCCGGAATTTGAGCATAAAAAATATTCAATTTGAAAAAAGTGCAAAAAATCTTGGGCATAAAGATCTTAAGAAGACCACTGTGGATCGTGTTATCTGTTAGAAAATCAGCCATGAATCAAGGAGCCATATGCATTCCAGCAAGTAGATAAAGTGCTGGATTTTATCGCACATTTGTATATTCTCTTTCAACTTTATTAGAAGATTTTTTTGGCCGGTATAATTCTTCAAATTCAAACTAAGGAGAGGAACTGATTGAAGAAGTCCTATAAAAAAAATTAGGAAGTTCACTAAATCACCGATAAAATTGATCCAAATTGTTTACAGAAATTCTTCGAAATGGCCACAATTTGTTTGATGTGCACAAAATCTTGACAGGCGTATTAACGGATTATTACATGCAGCAACTATCACATCAGTTTGCTCTCGATTAATGTCACAAGCATTTTCAATGCATTGTTTTAGTTCTTCAACACTATTTACCCCACCGTTACTGTACACTAATGTTTTCAATTGACCTCGAAAGAAGAAATCACAGCAGTAGAGATCCGGGGAACGCGCAGACCCACCACGTCTAATTCACCCATTAAAAAAACACATTACGAAATTCGGAAAAGTCACGAAAATCGATCGCTCTTTGGGATGATTTCCCGTAAACTGAACGCATTCAATAAAAACATTCAGATCTCAATACGTACCGTCAGATCCGGACTGGAAATTTCTCAGATTCGCGGGTAACTTTGATTTCGAAATACTCGGCCCTGGTGAATATTTTATATAAGGGATTTTTGGAATTTTGACTTATTTTGATGAATTCTAGCACCTGTCAAAAAAAAGCCTCACCTTTGAAAACACCCTGTCTATACAGGGTGTTTCATAATATTTGCGCGGGATTTCAGGATCAAATAGCTCGTCCAAAAATATGAAAAATAGTTTCTATTAACTCACCCTCTGAAATGCATCATTTTCGAGATACAGGGGATACAAAAAAATCGCAGTAGGATTAGTGTATTCAGTATTAAGTCCTCTTAAAGATTGTTCAGTGGTTCAGAAAATATTTTTAAATTGTTAACCTGAAGTTTTTGACGTATAAAAAAAAGATGACAGTAAGAACCATGTTTTTCAACATAAAAGTGGATTTTTCTCGAAAACGGTCGAATTTAGAGCGTATGACAACGAGTACCTTTTCTGTGTAGAACATATTGGCGTTTCAAATGGGCGTCTCAAAAACCGTATTTTTTCCATAAGCGTAGAAGTTGGGGAGACAAACACCCACCAACCCTTCAAAACCTTCACCAATTGAGAATTAAAAAAAAAAAATTTGCACAAAACATTGCATATTATGATTAGAAAATGCTTTCGAAAATTGTTTTCTGTTTGATAAAAGGTTCCGGAGATATTCGCCGAAACCGATTTTTTTTTATATTTCGAAAATGGGAGAAACGATTTTGACTTCGTCACTGTGGGTCCAACCTAATCGTTTGATACCATCCCTGGATGAAACTTGGAAAATGACAGAAATTTACCCGCGAAATCCATACAAATATTCACAAGCTTTTCGGCGCATTTATCTTAGTCCACAAATTTCACAATCTCTCCAAAATTCGAACACAATCGTTAATTTTGAAATCGAAAATGAAGCTTAGTTTTTCATGCACTGAAACAATTGTTTCGAAGAAAAATTGTGCTACACAATATAATGTCGAAGATAATACCCATCATATCATGGAGACAAAAAAACATTCATTTAATTGACGAAATTATAAGGTTTCCCTTTTCGCTAATTTCGTTGCGGGACTTTGAAAACTACGCCGGAAAGGGTTTATTTGCCAAGGAATGCAAACATTAGAAAGAAGCACTTAGTTGAGCGAAATTGAGAAGAGTGAATCAAGACTAGTTTCAAATAGGTAATCAATCAAATGGGAATTCAAATGAAAAATTAATTCATCAAAGACAAGCTATCACAATATGAATCCTAATTACATATTAAGTATGATATATTACTCCATAACAATATCGAAATCAGTATATGACCATCGAGTACTAATACACGAAGAAATTCTTTTCTGCATACTTAAATTCCTCTCAGAACCTCTCCATCCTTTACAACCGAAGTACTTCTCTACATTTAGTTGTTGAAGCCATGTTTTAATCACTTCTAATCAAGACATCCCACGCTATTGTTTCTCCCAATTCGACCAAGTCTATGTCCACCTTATATTGATCGAAGTTTAAGATGAAGAATACAATCAATCAATAACAAATGTTGAAGGTAACGAACCGAAAGAATTTGGGATGATGCATTAGTCATCCAGTTGACTATAATAAATCGATTACACAGAGGTACATCGAAAACTCAATAGGATGTTGTAGGCATAACGAAATAGTTTGGTCCGAATGAATCAAACCGTTACAAGCGATTCGGAAATTGTTAATGTTCGTGTTTCGACCTTTTGACCACAGTATGAATGAATGATTTGGTAGATCTTTTTTTTATTGATTTATCGTTGTACTCAACAAAAAGTTGAGTGATGAAAATGTTTCAATGAAGAAAAAAGTTCGTCTAGGATCAATTCTACGCTGGCTGATCCTCTTGGAGGAGGTGTAAATAAAGAAGTTAAAATTGGAAAGTTGCCTCCGACTTATAATAGAGTTATCCTAATAGAATAGGCCGAAATCGAAACCAACTTAACATAATAACTGAGAACTTATGTCACATAACTCACATCTTATATCTTGATTTATGCCCAGATGAGAAAAGGGCATTATGAATTTGTCAGGCATTCTCTTTCTCAAATTTGAATAATGCATCTCGCACCGATATCTCTCATGTGCCTCCTTCGAGCTGGCATAAGATTAACAATGCCCATTTATATGAAATAAATGAAATGGAGAGGCCAAGATTTTATCGAAGTGAGAATTTTAGCGAGCTTCCCGCATGTTTCGTGCTGGACGGGAAATCTTCAGGACCGTACAAACAGGATGTTCGACTTCATTCTTTCATTTTGCGTTCATTAATCCTTGATATTTCTGCAAAAATCGCCTTAAATAAATCCCGAATTGCACTCCAATGATTCCATCTTTTTTTTTGATTTTTATGTGTTCCGTGAATCTAAGATATTCGTTGATAAAAAATATATTCATTGAAGTGATACTTCGCTTCGTATCATTCGTAGATATAGGAAAACCAACCATAAAATGAACAGGTAGTCAGGACAAGAAACTTAATTGTAAGTTAAATTGCCACTATAAAAGCAATCATATTCAAATGATTACTCTGTTATTTAATAGGTACTTGGCCATTGCTGTTTTGATAGCTGTAATTGTCACCTCCGAGCAATTCGACGATTGTAGTACCTAATGAAGCTTCATTTTATGGTCTTGCATCACACGGTCATCAACTTTTGTTGTGGACTCAATTTACTCTCCTCGAATGCATTGTTTCATTTCTAATTATTCAAAAATGAAATAAAAGGTGCCTTTTCTGTTGATTCAATAGTTGGTGAGATGTGAGTTCCTGAAGTCGTCATTATTGGGTGAAAAATTTGGGATGACAAAACTTACGAAACACTTTCAACGAAAATTCGTTTGAATTAGATAATTTGTGTCAAGAAACCGATACTACACATATTTCAGTCCAACATAGAAATTAGGTGGAAATGTAAATGTACTTAACTGTATATTCTTAGAGCATCGAGGTTTTAAGAAATTTCAGTCAATTCATCAAGTAACGTTATTCAGTTCTACCTGATCCATCCCTGTCGTCATTATCATCGTTCGCCTACTCGAAACTACGGAATTTACAGCATCCCATATGGATCCTTTGAATCGGTATTATTGAAATTGCGCCGGGTAGAGGCGCGTTTATCGCTAGAGACAAGACACCTCTCCTTATTATTCCTAGTTGCAACATGCTTTCAGACGAATCGCACGAATAAATCAGTCGAATCTCTTTTCATCTCTGTACATTCTGATTTATGCGATCTGCGGACTTATCTTTATTACTGTAGAGTCGGCTGCGGTAATTATCGTCATGAATCAAATGCCTTCATATTAGCCAAACGTATTAATCTGACCAGATAATGGATTTTTTTTAACTTGCGGTGGGAAACGCGATAAAAGATCGTTGGAGTTCCGAACGTTATAAGGGCTTCCTACAACTAAGTACAGGCTTCAGATCGCCCGACATCTTAATCGGTTGCTCAATTAACAAGGAATGAGTCGATGAAAAGATAGATTGTTTCACACTGAAAAGTAGCCAATTATCTGCTTATTGCATATCTGTTATTGTGGGAATTTTTCAATCTTCCGATCGCTGCCAGTTGGGTCCATTTCTTCACACCATCTGATTGCTAACATCGTCCTGCGATGAGCCTACACACCATCCAACCGTCGGACCAACCGAGTGTGACCTGACGATTGCTCATGGTCTCTAATGAGCTCGTGACGTCTTCTTCAACTATTGTGAAAACGCGCTTTTTATCGGTTTTTTTTCTCTGGTCATTTAACAAAAGAACTGACATTTTATATTCTGCGTGAGTAACTAGCATATACACAAATTCTTGCCATCGGAATCCGAATATTATTGAAATTTTGTACATCCAAAACATCTTATTGGGTCCTCATGAATATATTTCATCTTCTCTAGCCAGAACTTTGTACTCGTTTGGTTGATATACTTTCGATCCTTGCTTCAACTTATGGTAATTACCGATGTTAATATCCTTATTTACCATCGAAGTCTCTTTTTTGATTCATTCATTCAGGTGAGACAAACTGTTTATCTCGTCACCTGATGAAGCCATGGTATGGCTAAACACGTATAGTGGTTTTGTTGAACTCTCAATTAGTGAAAATCGTAAACTAAGTTAATTAGTGAATACTCACTCGAAGTCTCATTTACCACTGAATATCTGGCAATAAAAAACTCTTGCCCTTCACTGAGTTTTGGTAATCTTTCTCATAGGAGTTTCGTGAACTTTTTGCCAAAAAGATTTTTATTGCCTTTTCGTAATATTTTCGGAGAATATCCCAATTTTCTTCCATTTCTTCAATGTTTACATTCAAAGTTTGACAGTTTTTCCATAGCTTCAATAGTGCTTCTGTAATGAAGTTAATATAGGTTCACGATGATGCAATTAAATAAAAATGAATTTTCGAATTTGTGGATGTAATATCAAACTGGTATGACATAAAAAGTTTTATCTGATGGCATGTCATAATGGTACTAAGTACCATAATGAAATTCTATATAAAAAAACATGCGATGGTGTGATCAAAAAAGTTTATTCAAAATACATTCCTATGTACAAAACTATTTATTATAAATGGTAAAAGAGCAATTACTACAATTTGCAATATTAATTCCAATGGATTCTAGAGTTTTTACATCAGTAGTTGATGCTTTTTGGTAAACTTGTGATTCTGTTCAGTTGTTGGCACCAAAAATTGCTTGATTTTTTTTCTCTTCTGCTCTTTCGAATTTTCGATGTAACCTTCAGCAACAGTATTACTTTTCCATCCGCCATGGCGTTTCACGGTACACAGATCAGCTCCAGAATCGGCCAAAAATTAAGCAGACGATCGCCGAAAACAATGTCCGGTATATTCTTCAGGGTGAGGTAAATTCAAAAAAGTGGCAATAACTTTTGGCATTTTACCAGAGGTGTGTATTCCAACGGGTTGTTTCGTGCATTTCTTATTTTCATAAGTGACAAAAAAACGTCGATGGTTTGTGTCGCAAGATCGTATTTTCACATATTGTCTGACAAGTTAGTCTGATAAAATACATCAAATAATACGACCAGAGAGGAGATGGTTTTCTTACCTTAGATAAGCATTCAAAGTAAGCCAACAATACTTTTTCATGAGTGATATTCTTGATTTTCTTAGTAGAACACCATTCTTCGTACCGATTAAACGCTATTTCATAAACACTCCGTGATTTTTCCGGCAAAGGGGAGTCCACGATATTTCGCGTCATTTCTTCCAAATCAGAAGGCAAACTACCAGTTTCAGAATCACTCATTGTTATTCAAATTATATTCAATTCTACGTGACAATTGTTTGACAGCAGATAAATAAATATTGCCGTTACAACCTGACGTTGTCAAGGAAATGGCAAAGCACAGCTCACTAACCTACTAATATTTGAAACTACACATATACTTACTCCTTTAAAAATAGTTGTCAAATTACAAAATGAAACAAGAAAATATGTATTAGATGGACTAATAAAGCAAGCCAACAAATCAATACACGTAACCCCATGGAACATCGAAATTTATCCTTTGCATCTGCAGACCGGTTTCGCCGTTTTACAGCTAAGCTGCACTGAAGAGTTCTTGTTTCATTTTGTAATCTGAAAAGTTCAAATAGACGACCAATATTTATTCAAAAATAGTTGTCATTGTGACATGTCAAAACTGCAGTTTTCAATTTTTCGAAAATGTTTCAATATAAATGCCATCAGATGAAATTTTGTATGTAATACGAATCATAAACAATCATGATGGCACACGTCGTGTTATCGTGATAACATTCACGACTTGTACCATAATGATCGTCCTTATGACATAAATAATTATTATCTACTCTTATTGAATTATATATTAATTATTCAACTATTTTTCGAGCAATTGATAATATCTGTAAACAAACACCGTGAATTATAATAAGTCACTCCTATAACTCCCTGTCTCTGTGCTGATGCACAAGCCGATTGGTCGAAAGGGGACAGTCCATTATTGGTATTGAGGGGAGGTCAGTTGAATAATTTAACGTTTTCTCAAATTAGGTTGGTACCTAATTATTATTGTGGATGTTTTGCTGAAAAATATGAATCCAGATAGTGAAGATGAATTATTATGTACACCTTCAGAAATAAGACAATCAGCCAAGGTTAAAATACATAATTTATTTCCCGAAAAATCCCAAAACAAATATAAAGGTGTATACAACAATTTTCAAGATTGGTTTAGCAGTAAGAATTTTAAGTCATCGTTCACAGATAATGTTCTTTTGGCATCTTTTAGTGAACTCAGCACTAAATATAAAGCCCCTATGGACTCTCTACTCCATGCTAAGAAGCACAATCAACATAAATAATGCATTGTTATAGGTAACTATTAAGATTGGTAAATAAAGTTCTTTCTCTGTATTTGTATCTAGTATTTATTGTTATAGTCGTAGATAAAGTATAGTATCCAACTTGCGGTAATGGTCGAATCTCAATTGATGAATTATAGCACTCGCCTTCGGCTCGTGCTGCAAATTTCCTCTGCGTGGGTTATGACCTACATTACCGCTCGTTGAATAATATACTAGTATCCACCACGGGTATTAGAAGATGTTGATGTCTTCGGGTGACAAACCCTCGGATTAGACGCCCTCGAGTACTCGCACTCCCATACTTGGCGTTTGAACACTTAATGAAGAACAGGAATTTGGCATCGGTTTTTCTTTATTTCTCTTGGCTTCATCCATTAGACTTATACAGTTATCCCCTTCTGGGGAACATAAAATGATGGTTATGGAAATACCATCATAAAAAACGTCCTTCATCTCGATTTCCAGGAAGCCAATCCTCCACATACCCAAACGTCCACGAGCGCCGCTCTTCAGGTAACCGGAAAAATTTGCTTCGCCAGAACATCTGAGCGAGTTCGACAGGTGTTATTCGATCGGAAAATATCTTCGTTTCCTTTGAAATTAATTGGGACCCGAACTGGAACTCTTCAAAACGCGCTCGGCATTCCTTCGATCTGCCGACTTTCCCATCTTACTTTGTATTCAGGGACTAATTTAATTGGATAATGAAAGAGGCAAATGAACTGTTTCATTAAAAGGACGATTAATTTTAATTTATATTATCGGTCGAGTGGTCAGTCGAAGACAGTTCGGAATTTATAAAGAGCATGATGTTTTGAAAGCTTAATCTGTTCTGAATGAGTTGTCGGTGTTAGAAGAAGGGGGAGGTGAACTAGGAGCAGTTAACAAGTAACTTTATTTATCGCTTTGTTCACGCAGCTTTCGGGACCGGTTTGGAACTGGACTGAGCATGCGCAGATCGGAGGTCGCTAGAATTGATGTACGCTTCAAAAGTATTCTTGGTTTATCTGTTCATATATTTTCAAAAACTTCGATATCTCAGAAACTACTCTCCATATCATGTAGATCAGGTCATGTAGAAATTCTACTTTTTAGTGTTCTAAGTGAAAAGAAAATTGAGTTTTCCTGATCCATCGTTGAGGCATTTCATATCATCCACTTGTATGTTGTTTCTTGAACTCATATTTCGTTTCATAATTATTTTGCCTAAATCAGTTGTTAACATTCGTTGACATTGGAATCCAATTCATGAATTTTGAAGGATATAAAATCGACTCAAATATGGAAAACTTTATTCAACATATAGAATGATCCCAACAAACCATTCCATAGGTATACCAGGAGAGCGCAGATACAGAGCTCCGATGTAACCGATCTTATGTCTTACTCAGGGACGCTCGTGACGTGAAGATTCAGGGTTTGGCTCCATAGTTGGATGTTTTATGGGCATAACTATAAGAATATCCACTGAATATGCCAGAAATCGTGGTCATTATCTTCATCACAGACCGTTCTTGGTGACCCAGCATAAACGTCATCATTTTCTCTTCCTCGATATCCATCAAATGAAGAAGATCGTGTTCAGAACTGTTACGGGACGAGCGGCAGGAAGAATATTTCCTCATATCTATGGGCCCCATGCACTCTCTATTGGGTATAATTTGACCATAATCCAACAGGACCGAATGTCAATAACCGTGCTCTTCAAGTAAACGTTCCTGCACGGCTTCATGAATATTAAGTAATTATTTCAGTCATTGATCGATTACCGAGATTTTTCTCCGCCTCGGGGAGGCACATTTACCTGAAATCCACGATCGAAAACAACACAAAAAGAGCGGAGAGAGAAAAGTGTAAAATTGAGTGTGAGAGCGAGCACGAGAAACGAACCGAGAACCGAAATGATGAAGTTACAAGGGGGCCCCAGAGCCGGTTCTCTACCGAGAGTATAATAAAGTCGTTAATCATGGTGGAACCTGCCCCTTCCGATAAACCATCTACCTTGTACAATTTTACTCAAATTTATAATTATTTTATTCTAATCTTGATACTTCCACATCTCCGGGTCGATTCGAATTTTTTGTCGGGGGTATAAACAAACTGCCCAACAATTGAGTGGCCTGCCTTCGGCGTTAGTCGTAAATTTTTTTCCCATGCTGGACCACGTGTGCTTGGTGGTTCGAGAATAAATGTCAAGTCACCCAATAACTTGACTATCAGAGGCCCCTTTTTCCTTGAAATGCCACTCTCTGACGTCCCCGATTGAGTTTGGTCTACCAATAATAGAATGTTATCTGAAGAAGATGAAAAGATTATTTGAAAGTTATGGCTGTGCTATTAAAAAAATTACGAAAAGCACTGCCGTGAAGGCAGGAGCTTTTGAGCGCTCGTACATGCACCTTGTAGGTAGATTCGCATTTTCCAGTTTTAGAAATCAATTGAAGGAATTTTCGACAGCTGTCAAAAAAATTCTGAAACTTAGGCGAAACTCCAGACTTCATGTCAGTGCTTCAGCTGATCAATTTTTTTTCGATAATTCGCTAGAATTTTCTCTATGGTCTTGGTGATGCGATCTGGACAAAATTTTGCACGTAGTTTGAATACATTATTCCTCAGCTAGGTGCAAAATTTCATTCCAATCCGATCAGTAGTTTCGAAACTATCAGGGAAAAAATATTTTGAACGGCCATATTTACGGAACCCCTGGTCTAATTTTGCTCATTGATGAACGTGACCGCGATATTCGCGATCCAAACCCACCCTGAAAATTTCAAGTTCCTAGGCCTTTCCGTACAAAAGTTACAATTTTCTATGGTTTCTATGGTTCTGGTCATGCGATCTGGACAAAATATTGCTTTAATATATCATTCTCGATTGAAATACAAAATTTCATGTCGATCGAATCCGTAGTTTCGAAATTATCGAGAAAACAGAATTTCAAACTACCGTATTTACGGAACCCCTAGTATAATTCTGCTCATTGATAAACGTGAAACGACATTTCAGATCCACAACTATCCTGAAAATTTCAAGTCCCTAGGCCTTTCCGTTCGAAAGTTATCATTTTCTATGATTTCTATGGTTCTGGTCATATGATCTGGAGAAATGTAGCTTGAATATATCATTCTCCATTAGTATACCAAATTTCGTCACGATCGAATCTGTAGTTTTGAAATTATCAAGAAACCCAAATTTCAAACGACCATATTTACGGAACCCCTCGTATAGTTTTGCTCATAGATGAACGTGATCACGACATTCGAAATCCACACCTATCCTGAAAATTTCAAGTCCGTTTCCGCGTTTCCGTTCAAAAGTTACAATTTTCTATGGTTTCTATGGTTCTGGTCATGAGATCTGGACAAAATTCCACATGTACCTTGAACACCTCATTCTCCATTTGAGTGCCAAGTAATCAGGGGAACAAAACTTTGAACGGCCATATTTACCGATTAACGAACTTAACCGAGGCATTTGGGATCTGAACCTACACTGATAATTTCAAGTCTCTAGGTTGTTCCGTCCGAACATGGTCGATTGAGGCCTTTTTCGGCTCAAAATTCGAAAAATACAGACATCGTGACGAAATGATATAGCCTTCGTGTAAGTAGTACGAGCGCTCAAAAATGTCGAAAAATGCATTTTTTTCTCAAAAACTGTGAACTTAAGCAAGATATACCAAGAGACCTCATTTGATAAGATTGTATCAAGTTATCCAGAATTAATTTTTTTATTACCCTTAACCTTCACCCCTTTCAATCATGAAGGGAACAATACCAAAAAATTTTTTCGAATGCCTTCTCGGCCGTATGAAAAATCTGCTTGATTGCATTCTTGTCCGTTTCTTGGTTTTTGAGGAAAAAATCAAAAACTGCTTTTCGAGCGCTTTTTTCAGGGGGCTGATAATAGCTTATAATAATGTAGAAACAAAATTTCTGCAGGATATGGCCAAACGTTTCTAACTTACCAAAGTTCATAAAAAAAAATTTTTTTCTCTGATCGTGGAAAAAGTGACACTATTTTGACCTGTTTTCTGTGCGCAGAGCTCAACATTCCAGAATAGTGGGCAGTTGCTAAGCAATTAGAAAATAACAGTGCGGTAATATTCTTACAGCACTGCTGTAGCGTGCGGTAATGTTACAAATGGATTATTACAATAAAATGAAACAAAGTACATTCTCAGAAAAGGATACACTGTTGTTTCTTCTGCAAAAATCCATGTAGCGTTGGTACGCAAGTTCATACTTCTCTCTGGATTTCGCCGGGATTAAATTAAGTGAAGCCGCGTTCGCGGCTTCTACTAGTTCAGGAGGCGTGCAAGGTAACAAATTATCACTATCAGTGTTCATGTTTACTAATTCTTTTTTAATTCCTTATAAAATAGAACGAATCAAACAAAACAGGCTTGAAAATTATTCTACTTTTGTCTTAAAAAAGTAATTTTCATGGTTATCACTTCTATATTTCAATATGAACATAGATAAACCTAATTAAACTTACTTGATTACATCTTGAATGAAATATTTTCCAATTAATTTTTTAGATGTAAATCAACGATCGAAGAAAAAATAGTATGTATTATTCGTGGGAAAAGCATATTCCCAAACTCCTGTAATTAACACAGTCGTTTGGGAATATTATGCTTTTTACACTAATTATAAAATATACTATTTTCATTCTCTAGAGAAATATCCAAATATAATCGAATGATATGTATATAGATACATCCTTAAAAGTTCAATTTTTTTTTCAAACAACAAAACAAATATTTCGAAATTCAATCATTTTTCCCTGCCCAACTTATAGGCTGAACAGTTTATAAATTCCATAATACATTCATCATTCGAACTGAAACCACACTAGGTATTATTTCAATTCAACGTCTATAATTATATTATTCTTACATAATAGTTAGAAGGCAGATAATGGAACTCACAATATAGCCCTTTTATTCTTTGTTATTGCTCAGTTCAATACACCCACATACGTCTTTTATTTTGAACTCCATGTGGTATCCGATTATGCCTGAGTTTCTTCTCGAACGGTTCATGCAACGAAAACAATCGACAAAAGAAGAGGTCAAGTTCGAATTTTGTTCCGCTTTTTAGCCTCGTCCGATGGTGCCCAATTATGTTGGTTTTTTCATCAATAAAATAAGCAGAAGAGCTCGATTTTCGTTCTATGAATTTCTGTCATTTTTGTCTATGAGATGGTTTGAAACACTGACAATTGACGATTCGACATCGGCCTTATCTTGGAAAACCCATTGGTAATACATCTTCTGACATAGAAAAATAGTAAATTATTTAACGAGCGCTAATCTAGGTCATAACTCACGCAGATGAAGTTTGCTGTAATTCATCAAGTGAGTTATGAACATTACCGCAAGTTGAATACTATACTTTATCTACGACTATAATAATAAATACTAAGATACAAGTACAGAGAAAAAACTTTATTTACAAATCTTAATAGTTACCTACCTATAACAATGCATTATTTATGTTGATTGTTCGTCTTAGCATGGTGTAGAAAGTTATAGGGGCGATGCTTTATATTTAGTGCTGAGTTCACTAAAATATGCCAAAAGAACATTCTCTGTAAACGATGACTTGATATTCTTACTGCTACACCAATCTTGAAAATTGTTTTATACACCTCTATATTTGTTTTGGGATTTTCGGGCAATAAATTCTGTATGGTAACATTGGCTGATCGTCTTATTTCTGAAGGTGTACATAATAACTCATTTTCACTATCTAAATTCATCTTTTTCATCAATAATAATTAGGTATCAACTCAATTTGAGAATAACGTCGAAATTTTTCAACTGACCTCCCCTCAATATCAATAATGGACTGTTCCCTTTCGGCCAATCGGCTTGTTCAGAAGCACAGAGACAGGGAGTTTTAGTAGTGAGTTAGGTATTATAACTCACAGTATTTACAGATACTCACTATGAATTGCTCAAAAGTAGTTGAATAATGAATATATAATTTAATAGGAGTAGATAAAGGATTAAAAATAAAGCCTGCTACTCTTAATAAAACCTGCCACTCTTAATAAAACCTGCCACTCTTAATGAAACCTCATCGATAGCTTTTTAACCTTGACAGGGATGATCGCACCCACCAGAGATGCATAAAAGTCCAGGTGAAGTAACTATAGCTATAGAATTCAGTTTCGATTCTGATTGAAAATTCAAAACCAAATGTAAAAAAAAAAATAATCAATAAAGCACTGACGTGAAGTCGAGATTTTGCGCGCTGGTTTCAATTCGTCGCCAAAACGGTCACACATAACTGATCTAGGATCATTTGACATGAGGTGACACTGAGTGAGTAATTATACTCACTGAATCTACTGTTTCGAACTAAATAACTGAGTCTATTCACCTTTCCAAAAGAATTGTACTCTCTATTCAGTGTTCAGGAATGAGGTTCGGCTATGATCATAAATCCAACAAAACCGCTAACGTCAACTCTCAAAGCCTCCGTGCGAATCAGATTCGGTATTCTACTCTGCTAACCGAATCAACACGAACACGAGAACTCCTGGTAGAGAAGTGTAAAATCTACTACTCATCTCGTTTTTTCTCCTACTCACCTTATCAGTAGATAACTGTGACCTGTTCATTTCTGCTTGTTCAGTCAGTGGCGTCAGTACGGTAATGATTTCGGGAATTTATTCAAACTGAGCAAATTCAACTCGCATACAGTGAATGAATCATTACACCACAAACTCAAAACACCTAGAAAAAAATTTTCTGCCCATCTCTAATAGCAAGAATGTAGAACGAACGATCATGGAATGAACTACAAACGTCAATGGGACAAATATTTCATAAACTTCAAAAAAAAGAACCACCGAATATTAAAATGCTCAACGCCATATCAGAAAAAGTCAATTTTCTCTTCCCGTGGAATGAGAATTTCTACACAACTCGTTTTAGAATATTGTCGTTTTAATGTTCGGAACTTACAGACATTTGGGCAAGCTGTTAACATTTTTGTTCATAGAAACAATCGCGCAAAAACGGACTTTGATTCCATACAACCATCTTCATCAGCTGATTTTTTTAACATAACTTTCCCAACAGATAATATCAAATGGAAATTTAATATTTACCAATGGAATTTTATGAAATACACCATATAGGTAGTTTGAAATAACGATTACGTGAAACCCATAACTGAATTCCATGACATACCACACGGTAGTCGGACCCTAGAAACGTCCGAGCGAACGGGGAGCGCATTCGAAGCAGCAGGCCAGAACTCACGCTATCAGATCTAAAGCCTACTTGGCTATGCCAATTAACGCAAAGTGACCCACCCTCGTGTTAGATTGTGGCCAAGCTTTCATGTGGCCGTAGGTGTTAATAGGACTTATCTCTCGTTCGAATGTGAACGGCCGGTATCGCACGACGGTGAACGCCACTCAAAAACACACGAACTTCATCGAACCGACTTTCTGGATCACGATAAGACCGCTCCGATGGGGTCAATAGTTTTCATCTCGGGAAATATTGCAGTTTCGAGCCTTGTACTAGGCTGCCTATCTGGTGGCGATCTTGTGACATAATTTAATTTGTATTTGCGTTCTAACGATGGCAATCAACGGTTTCGCATCTAATTGAAACTTTAAGACGAGGTGGCTGATAAGGGCCTCACAGCATCCATATTTTATTG
Source organism: Aphidecta obliterata (assembly GCA_963966015.1). Classification (NCBI taxonomy): domain Eukaryota; kingdom Metazoa; phylum Arthropoda; class Insecta; order Coleoptera; family Coccinellidae; genus Aphidecta; species Aphidecta obliterata. Next base: position 9,353,136 of record OZ014428.1, read on the forward strand.
ATCTCAAGTCGACTTCATTCTAATTACTAGGAATTTTTGATAGAGAACAAATAGGCCACTTTCTAGTTTTATCAACGTGAATTTTTATTGAGGAGAGAAAAGTGACTTTTTTGGGATTAAGGTTTCAGCTATCAGATCCTCTTCAACCAAGCACAAAGTGTACAAGAGCCAGGTTAAAGGTGCCAACAATTCATGAACGTTACATGACATTTTGTCATTTATTAGATGTCGTAGGTGTTCTGATTCTGTTTCGTTCATATTTATTGGCCAACAATGAACAAGTCCTGTGCAATAATATTTATTAAAACTCGTTATGCAAACTACCACGTCGCCATACACAACTTCAGATCTGGAACTGTAATAATATGGGCCATATTCGGAGAAATTTAATTTGCGAAAGTAATTGATATTTTAGTGTCATAACTTTCATGACGGACATCAGAAATGTCCATGGAAAGTTTTTCAATTATTGTGGATGGTTTCGAAAATTCGGAAGCGGTATGTTAATTGTTTGAGCTGAGGGGAGAAATGTAAGAAATATAGGAGAGATGGGTTCATTTAAAATTGTTCTTATGTGTGAGCTGAATGATTTTATGCCGTCCAGATAATCTCCTTCTTGGATCATACGGAGGCTATAATAGAATAATTCATTATTTTTATTATCCAATACAAAAACACCAACAATTATATTATAATTGTAAGGGCATGCAACCCTAAATACATATTGGAGAATTGTAGGAAGTGTACAATTCTCCAGCAGCTTGACCATACAGCTTCAGATGCAGTCGCTTGCGTCCGTTGCACTAAAATCTTTTGTAGCGGTGCTCCGCTTCCATCTACAAATACTAGGCTATAACAATGAATACTAAGATACAAGTACAGAAAAAGAACTTCATTTACAAATCTTAATAGTAACCTATAACAATGCATTATTTATGTTGAATATGCTTCTTAACATGGAGTAGAAATTCCATATGGGGCGATGCTTTATATTAAGTGCTAAGTTCACTAAAATATGCCAAAAGAACATTCTCTGTAAACAATGACTTAATATTCCTACTTCTACACCAATCTTAAAAAATTGTTGTATAGGTAAACCCTTTTATTTGTTTTGGGATTTTTCTGGGATAAATTCTGTATGGTAACATTGGCTGATTGTCCCATTTCTGGAGCTATACATAATAATTCATCTTCACTATCTGTATTAATCTTTTTTAGCGAAAAATTCACAATAATAATTAGGTATTAACTTAATTTGAGAAAATTCAATTAAATTCCTTAAAACAAATTATAGTGTCTGGTACTTCAATTCTACACTTGACAATACTTATTTGAAACCTTGACTGGAAGATATCCGATACGAAGAAGTTGGTTCTTCAGAAAACGTTCACGTGTTAAAGTCTGTCGCTTGGAATCAATTTGCGACTGTCAAGCCAGAATGAATATCGATCTAATTGACAAGACCGCCTCCATTCAATTTCGATTTTTCCGATTTAATTTCATGAATGACTCTTGATATATGTCCATGTACACTACACACCTAGCAAAAGGAACAAAAACCGCTTGTTTTATGCAAATCCCCATCTAACGTGAGTTTGAATATGTATATAATGCGAGTGGCATGCACGATTGCCCATTGTGGAATAATTAAAGGGGATTGCCAGGGACGTATCGGATATATATGTTGCGAATTGATTAACACAATAAACCGGCTCTCGTCGGTGTTTGTAATTATGGATATGTAAATTGGAGGTAATGCTACCTTTCGACTTATCTACCCGTAATTGCTTTGATTTGAGCGTTTGGGAGGACGTTTTGTCTGCATTAAACGGTGAAATACTCCTTCGATAACATTAGTTGATCGGGCTATTGAACTTCGCATATTATAAGATAAGGTGAGGCTTTTTTTGACAGGTTCTAAAACTCATCAAAAGAAATCATTTCGCCGCAAGTTGATCATATAAGATATTCAATTTGAAAAAAGGACAAAAAATCTTGGACATCAATATCTTAATAGAACTCTGGATCGTGTTAATTTGTATATATTCTCTTTCAACTTTCATTAGGAGAATTTTTCCTGAACGGTATAATCGTTGAAGTTCAAACTGAGGAGAGAAAAAATTACTGATTGAAAAAGTCTTATCAAAAAATTAGGAAGTTCACAAACTCACCGATAAAATTGATCCAAATGGTTTACAGAAATTGTTCGAAATGGTCACCATTCTTTTGATGTGTACAAAGTATTGCCCGGCGTAGTAACGAATTACTACATGCAGCAACTATCACATCAGTTTGCTCACGAATAATGTCACAAGAATTTTTAATGCGTGGTTTTAGTTCTTCAAAACTTTTCATCTCACCGTTACTGTACACTTATGTTTTCAAATGACCCCAAAAGAAGTAATCACAGGGGTTGAGATCCGGGGAGCGTGCAGGCTAAGAAATCGACCCACCTCGTCCTAAAGTCACAAAAATCATACGCTCTGTCAGATGATTTCCCGTAAACTGAAAGCATAATAAACACATTTAAAACTTGAATACTAAATCAGATCCATGCTGGGAATTTCTCAGATTCGGGGGTAACTTCTATTTCGAAATACTCGACCCTGGTGAATATTTTATATAAAGTATTTTGGAATTTTGACTTATTTTGATGAGTTCTAGTACCTGTCAAGAAAAATCACCTTTGAATTACTGTATTTAATCAAGACGAATACAATAGGTACCTATTTATCTTAAACTGGCCAATTCCAAAGGGAATAACTGCCATTACCTCGATTTCAACCCCTGCGATACAAAATTCAATCAAATCAGCACAGTGATTACTGTCATCACAAACTTGTTGCTTCAATTCGAGGAACGTTGGAATATCATGAATATTTTTTTTATTTGACGTATAATCATTTTGATGAGTTACTCTCTCAGTTTATAACGATAAAGTTCCAATATAAAAATATATTCTACTCACATGATCGAAGCCTTCCTAAAGATTCTTCAATATCTCTAACTTTTCTCCATATGTATGTTATGTTTATCTTGTTTTTCCAACATTTCTTGAATTCTGATAAATTGTCTTTCTCCACGTTAGAAACAAAATCTATATATTGCTCAGATGTGATCATCTATATAATGAAGTCTTTCGAAATTACTTTTTCAATCTTTCTAGATATGTATTTTCAATAGGTTCTCCTAAAATGTAAATGGGCTATTATAATCGAGCCTGCCCTGTCCAGCAAGCACGATTGCTCATTGTAGAATAATTAATTCAAATAATTTACGCTAGAATAAACCCACTACTTGTTTTATAAATTAAATGAGATTCAGTAATTCAACACCGTATTCGTTGCTTTTTTTATGTCACAAGAATTGCAATTAGGTAAACATGTGAAAGCGCCCGGAGAAGACAACAGTTGTTTATTTATTTTGGCTGAGGGGATGCGATACATCTTGCATATTTTTAAATGATCAACATTGACCTGTTGTTATCTTCCTCTGAATATTAAATTACATATATGTAGTTTTGAGGTAGGAGAAGGAAAAACGGCAAATAACCATTCCTGGATAATTTTGAAATATGCTGTATGGGACTTCGACTCGTATCATATCTACAATAGAATAACTAGTATGATTTCCACTACATTGGGTTAAATTTCACTTAGTGGAATTTAAGTTTGATTATGGATTTCCATCAAGTATCGGCTGATTCTATTAGAATTTCGTATCATATTCTTGAGGTCGAAGGAAACCTTTTTATTGATCGATATTTTTCCAAATTCAGTTTCCTTCAGCGGGATATTCCAAGAATTTGAGCATTAACTCTTTGGGTCTAGGTGGTACAAAATACGTACCACCTATTTTCACGCAAGAAAAGACTTGAGAAGCCAGAAAAAAATTAATCGTTCATTTGATACTATAAAAATTTTCATTTTTTTCGAGCTGGAATGTCTCCTCGACCGTCCTGAAGGACAAAGAATGCGACCGCCGCCAAAAAAGACGCGCGCCAATGTAGCGAAAAAGTGAAGCAAAAGCGGTTGCAGTGCCTCCACTTTGTAACCAAATCTTGTGGACAGGGCTCAAGTTACACTTGCGGTTTTAATTCGCCCGAAATCCTTCATTCGGCTTGTTCAGTTGCCGATAAGCAGATTATTATTTAAAACAGGTTGTCCGGTCGGCAATAAAACGAAGAACGGCCAAAGAGGTGGTGCGTTATAGATTCCCCGACGAAAGTTCTTATGGGAAAATAATTTTGTCGTCACCATGGTTTCAAACGAATTCTGATGAAGTGATGCATTGAAAATAATATGAGATGATACTTAATTCAACCCCAAGCATAAGTACCCATCTTATTGAAAATTAATTAACCCTCCCAACGCTGCTTGGCTTCAATTCAACCACAGGTTTCGTGAACCAAACCTGAGGTCAGTGTGACAAATAATGTTATTTATTTACTCCTATTGAATTATATATTAATTATTCAACTACTTTTAAACAACTAATAGTATCTGTAAACGAACACCGTGAGTTATAATAACTCACTACTATAACTCCCTGTCTCTGTGTTTCTGAACAAGCCGATTGGCCAGAAGGGAACAGTCCATTATTGGTATTGAGAAAAGTTCACATGAATAATTTTGACGTTTTCTTAAATTAAGTTGATAGTGAAGATGAATGATTATGTACACCTTCAGAAATAAGACAATCAGCCAATGTTACCATACAGAATTTATTGCCCAAAAAATCCCAAAACAAATATAAAGGTTTATACAACAATTTTCAAGATTGTTGTAGCAGTAAGAATATCGTCATATTCGTTTACAGAGAATGTTCTTTTGGCATATTTTAGTGAACTTTGCACTAAATATAAAGCATCGCCCCTATGGACTTTCTACTTCATGCTAAGAAGCACAATCAACATAAATAATGCATTGTTATAGATAACTATTAAGATTTGTAAATAAAGTTCTTTCTCTGTACTTGTATATTAGTATTCATTGTTATAGCCTAGTATTTGTAGATGAAGTATAGTATTCAACTGCGGTAATGGTCATAACTCACTTGATGAATCACAGCACGAGCCGAAGGCGAGTGCTGCAAACTTCATCTGCGTGAGTTATGACCTACATTACCGCTCGTTAAATAATAAACCATTAATGATATCGACGACGAGTTGAAATCACAGAATATATCCAATTTTTCAACATCAGATCAGAAAAACTCAATTTTCTCTTTACGTGAAAGCATACACGCCCATGAACTAATTTTTTGTCGACAATGAATGTTCAGCATTAGCAAAATACCTATTATAGGTAAGTAACCTATGAGTCGACCTCGTATGCAATATCCATTGTCACATTAGGTCATGTTTGTTATTTTTTCGATAGGAGAACAGCCCAGACTGTCCTATTCCAAGACTGAATACAAGTCTTTGAGTCATTAAAGTCCAAGCGACGTTTGTGTTTATTTAAATGATAGCGAAACGAAAATGTCGAGCAAGAACAACAACAGCCAACGGTCTGGCACGGAGTCTAACGTGTTGGTGGTGTTCTGTTCAAAGTTCATTCATGAATATTTAAAATGAGATGTCTGGTAAGATAATGGCCAATGCAGTGAATTCAACATTCTCAATGGCTACGAAGTGGACAGAACTCGCAGGGTTCTCAGTATAACGAAGAGGATCGAGGAAATTTCGAATATACTGAAAAACTATAATCAATTTAGAGTTATCATGGAAGAAGAAGAAAACGAAACAGAGCTTTTGAGGTCGAAATCTGTATCAGGGTTTTCCAGGAGTATATTCTAGGTGGACCCTGTATTCACCGCTTTTCATCAAAATTTTCCGAGGAATATATTCATTATACCACTTGGTTCCTGAAGACGTGTCGAAATGAATATTTATGAAAAGGACATTCGTTCCCTGATTTCGTCTGATATCGAACTCCATGAATATGTAAAACAACATTCTCAACAACTCAATCAAACGGAGGCATCATGAAGTAATTTCATTGCATCCACTCAAAATGCATAATAAATCAAAATATCTTCAATCGATACCTACTGGCTAATAGATTTACAATGTGAGCCAAGTGAGAACCAGTTTTTGAATAATTAATGGAATGATCTCGGTGATGTATATGAAACCAGGAAAGATTGCTTTATGTCATAATCAATTAATTTCAAACGTCTTTTGAACACGAATGCTTTAATAAGCAATTAACCTGTTTAGTTGAGATATGGAGTTAACTCGAAATTTATGTAGTCGTTCAATTCTTGTGGGTGATGTCTGAGCACGAGCATTCATCGGTGCAGTTTTTCATTTTGAAATTATACAGGGTGTTTTCTAATGTGAGGCTTTTTTGACAGGTGCTAGAACTCATCAAAAGAGAGCAGTTTGCCGGAATTTGATTATATAAAATATCAAATTAGAAAAAGGTGCAAAAAATCTTGGGCATCAATATCTTAATACAAATCTGGATGGTGTTACCTCTCTGTTAGGAGATCTGCCATGAATCATGGTGCCATATGCATTCCTGCAAGTAAATAAAGTACTGTTTCTTATCTCAAATTTGTATATTCTCTTTCAACTTTTATTAGGAGATTTTTCCTGGACGATATGATTCTTAAAGTTCAAACTAAGGAGAGCAAAGAATACTGATTGAAAAGGTCCTATAATTAAAATGAGGAAGTTCACAAACTCACCGATAAAATTGATCCAAATTGTTTACAGACATTTTTCGACATGGTCACCATTCGTTTGATAAGTACAAAGCCTTGCCCAGCGTAATGACGAATTATTAAATGCAGCAACTATGACATCAGTTTGCTCACGAATAATATCACAAGCATTTTCAATGAGTTGTTCCAGTTCTTCAACACTATTCACCTCACCGGTACTCTACACTAATGTTTTCAAAATCACAGGGGTTTATATTCGGGGAGCGTGCTGGCCAAGAAATGGACCTACCACGTCCTATCCACCTGTTGGAAAACACATTACGAAATTCGACAAAGTCACAAAAATCATACGCTCTGTTAGATGATTTCCCGTAAACTGAGAGCATTTAATAAACACATTTAGATCTCAATACGTACTGTCAGATCCGTACTGGAAATTTCTCAGATTCGCGGGTAACATTGATTTCGAAATACTCTGGTGAATATTTTATCTGAAGGATTTTTGGGATTTTGACTTATTTTGATGAGTCACAAAAAAAGCCTCACCTTTGAAAACACCCTGTATAGGTATGTCTCTGACCTATTCAACTTTTATATTGAAAACGGAGGAGAACATCAAAGGTGATCATTTATGTTTATTTTATGCGGTTCGATAGATAGATAATACAATTATACAGTATATAATTAGAAAAAGCCTAATATAAATACAAACATAAATAAAAATTATTATTTCATTTGAAGATACTATAACGATGTCAGGAGAGTTAGTTACATGATTTGTAGTTGAAAACAATGCAGATTCGCTGCGAATTTCACGGAAATTTTCATGATTTTCACTTCACTTCGTTTACTTTAGAATTAATGTCAAATTGACATTAAGAATCGCGAATCGAGATTTATTTTCGACGAATTATTTTCTAATTTATTCAAGACTGAAGCTTTCTGTTTCATCTATGAGAGATGATCCCCTTTGATTGGGGTCCTGTAAGTGGTCTTCGAACATCTGAAGTTCCAAACATAATCGACGACCAAATCTGGTTGAAAAATTCTCCCGGTCAAAGAGCATCAAGTTTGGATTTTAAATTGTAGTATCGAAGGCGGATTAAACCGGGTTTTGTCTCAAAATTAGCAAACGAGCATGGTGTAGGCCATCCTTCAAGGCACTTATAAGGAAACAGAGGAAAATCTTCGTGAAAGAAGTCTTTGACAGGTTGAGTACAATTTCTGATTAATTTTTGGGATGGGTGCCATGGGTGGTCAATTTTAAATCGATTTAACATATTATAAATTATTTTTTATGAATAATCTATAATCAATATTCTAGTTGAGACTTTCCTACCCTTCACCACCTTCTCAAAATTCATATTCTCGAAATTAACTCCTTCATTCAGATATCGTCAGAGGTTCTCGGATTTCCAATTACCAATTCTCAAGATATCCCAGATGAACTTTCCGAAAGTTGAAGAGGTTTAACACGGTTAGTTTCGTATTTAAAGAAAACCCAATCCTCGAATAAAATCAACTTCGATCAGTATGACGGCCAGTCCAGTCGAGTCACAAATTCCAGCTGTAATTTCGTCCAGCATCACTGACCGAAGTGCTAAGGCTGCTAATAGCGAGAAGTTATGTAAAAAGCATGGAGTAATCGCGGTATAAAACTTTAGGTAGTTTTTATGACTGAATAAATTGAAATGCAGTCTTTCAGATAACGTCGTCAGCAGGTGTCTTGAACTTCGAAAGGTACCATTCAGGAGTGAAATATGGCTTTGGTTCATCGTTCGCACCTATGGTGTAGGAAGCTTAACGTTTAAACGGGGCTTAAGGAAGGATATGAGGGAATCGAGGTGCAGTGTAGTTTGCTTGTAACTCGATACGATTTTACAATTTGATGGGAAGAGTTGAGGATATTTTTCGTTAATTTAATCCTCATATTCGACGAAACTTCTGATATATCACCAGAACTCATCACTGATATTGAAATTTCTTGATTCATTTTTAATTCGATTTATATTCAAAATTTTATAACTCGTGAATCGTAATAGGCATAGGGTTTTTTTTTCAGCAATCAGAAAATACACCATCACTATTCAGTAAAGGTGAAAATTTTTTATTGGTATCTATGAATCTTTGACAAATTGTATTCGGAGTAACATCCCCCGGATTTTGCATGCCTAAATGAGTTTAATAACTGATTCATATATATAAATAGCATTTTATCTCGACTACAGTTGTTTCGTCTTTACTTCTACTTGTTTTTTCTCTTTCATACTTTGCTGGTCACATGTTAATTTAGCATGCAGATGAATATTTCACGATATGGATTCCTGGTGGTATTTGTACATTTTTTATAGAAATTATTCAAATAAAAAAAATGTTGAGCTCTAAATCAACTCTTTTTTTGGCATTGAATTGAAATATTTCATGAATTAATAATCGCACAATGGAACTGAAACTTTTACAGGGGTGGTTATCTCACTCAAATCCAAATAAGGAAATCTTTAGTTATAAGTTTTGTATAGTTTTGAATATTTACATATATTATTCACAGTAATAAATGGAAATGTGAATTATGTTGATTCTTTATAATCGCGAATATTCAAATTCATTTTTTTTTGCAGAGTAAGCGGAGGTCCAGGAGGTGGATTTCAACTTCTTGGACGGGAATTCCACCCTGCCTACCGCCTGCCACCCCATATGGAGTATCTTTATTCACTCCAGCATTCTACCGCCAATTCTATCCATGGTAAGTAAAACAAGATTGTGAATCTTGTTGAAACAAATATTAATGAAGACTTTGATTGCTCCTCAGAGATAAAATTTAAATAGAAAAGTATTGAAGGCAAGGTGGGTCAGTAAAACGCCCGTTTTCCAGATACCTCGAAGAAAATAATAAATGGAAAGAAAATGAATTTATTTTCCCCTTCCTACCTATGGTTTTCAACAATAAACTAATTATTTTCGAGTTGACTGAAACAGGGGGATCAACTGTCAATCAACTTACATTTTATATTTGTTCGCTATCAGCGAAGTTCTTTCCATCCCCACTCAGGTAAGACTGGAATGGAAAAAAATGGCATTCGTTGGGACCTTTGGGTGACTTGTTCGGATGTCTTAAAATGATATTATCATTTTGTTGGGAGATCAAAAGCCTCTGATGAGTTCCGACAATTAATAGTTGAGTTTCGTTCGGAAATGAATTCAAACGGATCCTATAAACTAGGTAGATCGAAACCCCTCACATCTGTTCTGCTTCACCATATGGGTACATCGAAATATTTATTCGAAACTACCTACATGGCGAAAAACTGCGGTGCAGGAGCAGCAATTCCCGTATAAGTCCCAAACAACAACAAAGTGGCTATCTGCGATCAGAATTTAATAACATCATCGACTGCAACAATACAACGATCAATCTCTCTTGTCCATGACTTCGTTATCGGTTCAAGAATTCTGTATTTTTAACAACACGCCTCATAATGTATGAGGTATTGTGTCTGCACAATCAGCTGGCTGTGTACCGAGTACATGTTGACAACGTCGTGTTGTGAAGACTAGTACTTCATCGAGCATGTTGCCACGGCCAATAAATGATAGTAAGTAGAAGGTAATTCAGACATTTATACTGATTACTATCTCAAGTATCGTGTCGAGTTCTCAAATTGTGCTATGTTCGGTTCGTTAACGAATTGATATCAGCTTGACGTATGAATATTTCATGGGTTTGGAAGCGTTACAGTTTGCTTTCATCAATTTAAAGATCGACAGTTTCATCGGTTCTTGTTTATGGTTTCGATTTCTTTTCCACCGGCAGTGAGAAAAGTGGGGACATTTCAGAGGAATTGAGGACTTCTTCGACAAATTTAAGAATAAGGATGAAAAAGTCATACAATACAGTGAAAGGAAAAATAAGGAATAGTTTTTTTGGCATCAGAACAGAGCAACCTAAAGAAAACAATTTTAAAAAGAATAACGTGAAGTCAGGATCTTTTGTGCGCTTGTTCAAATTTTTGCAACTTCTTTTTCAAAAGCTTTTCTTCGTTTTGGCCCATTTGGCATTGTTCTGCCACGTCTCCCATATATAGTCTTCTCCATACGGAAATAAGTTGCATGAGTAATTTTTTATAGTCCCAGATGGTTTTGGACTTTCTGTCGTGGAACCTAGCAATCTGTGGCAATCCAAATTCTTACTCATTCAGAGTGTCTGGATAGCCGAGCTCACTTTGCACTGGCTATTCTTCCGACATTGAATGCCTATCACAGCTCTCCCTTTCTCCCTTTATGGATTCGTCTATATAACAGATCAGATAATTTTTGTTAAGTCGAGCTATTCTTTAGACTCTTTAGAGGCTTGCTTGGCGGTCTGCTGTTACCACAACGTAGATCGCACTGGAGCCATTCCTAAGCAACACTCACAGGATGTACCCTCAACAAGAAGGAAAAGACTGACAGAGGAGCACACTTCTGAATACTTCCCTTATGGCCACTATATACTTCCAGATTCTGGCAAACCCGTTATAAGAGCTCACAGTCAGGAAAACCGTACAATTCCGTGGCATCCTTCGTCGAGAGGAAAAATGATATCCGCATAAACAATTCATAATCAAACCCCCAACTGTCTGAATGCCTGACATCCAAAATCTCCAATTACACAAAGCATCACACGTTCCTCTCCGATTTGTTTATAACCCTGTCACCGGATGCGAGGGTGTTCAACCCTGCCCATTTTGTCGTGTCGTTTCTCATTCCGAGAGGAGCTCAAGAATCCCTTCGTCATTATTCATTATCGAACAATCTTCTCATTATATTCTGGACCCGCATACTGTACCTAATTGCGCTGTGGAACGTGTAGTCTATCTCATTTCCTAATGGGCATGCATTCCGGATATCCTCCTTTATTTGAATAAATGGTCGAGTGTCGTCGTTTACCGCCAGGGGCGGATCGACGATTTTCGGGGCCCTACGCTTGAAAACTTTCGGGGCCCCCACTCTACTTTTTCTTTAAAAAAATTTTTTCAATCCGAATTCGGTTTTTTCAATACAAACATAAATTTTATTGATAAAATATAAGAAACATCAATTCAAATAAAAAAAATTAATTTAAATCAACACAATGTAAACAACTTAAAGAAGTATATGTATCAGGTACAAAATAGAAATCAATGTCTCTTTTTACAAAAAAAACAAATGAACATGAACATGAAAAATTATTGGAAAATGAAAAATAATATGAAATGCCGAAAAACTAATCAAGTAAACTTTTTTCCTTATTTTCATGTCTGCAAATTCTTTATTATTATTTATTGCAGCATCGTAATCCAGACTCTTCGTTATATCACTTTCAATCGAAAGTATTCCTAAGAACTGCAGTCTGTTTTCTTTCATAACTGTTCTATATTTATAAAATTACGAAAAGCACTGCCGTGAAGTCAGGAACTTTCGAGCGCTCGTACATCCACAAAATGTAGGTAGATTCGCATTTTTCAGTTTTAGAAATCAATTGAAGGAATTTTCGACAGCTGTCAAAAAAATTCTCAAACTTGGACGAAACTCCAGACTTTGTCAGACCAATTTTTTTTTGATAATTCGCTAGAATTTTCAGGAAAAAATATTTTGAACGGCCATATTCACGGAAAACATAGTATAATTTTGATAACGTGACCGTGAAATTCGCGATCCAAACCCACCCTGAAAATTTCAAGTTCCTAGGCCTTTCCCTTCGGAAGTTATGATTTTCTATGGTTTCTATGGTTCTGGTCATGCGATATGGACAAAATGTTGCTTTAATATAACATTCTCGTTTGAAATACAAAATTTTATCTCGATCGAATCCGTAGTTTCGAAATTATCGAGAAAACAGAATTTCAAACGACCGTATTTACTGCTCTGCTCATTGATAAACGTGAACGCCACATTTCAGATCTACACCTATTCTGAAAATTTCAAGTCCCTAGGCCTTTCTGTTCGAAAGTTATGTGTTTCTAAGGTTTCTATAGTTCTGGTCATGCTATCTAGAGAAATGTAGCTTGAATATATCATTCTCCATTAGTATACAAAATTTCGTAACGATCGAGTCTGTAGTTTTGAAATTATCGAGAAAACTAAATTTCAAACGACCATATTTACGGAACCCCTTGTATAATTTTGCTCATAGATGAAAGTGATCACGACAATCGAGATCCACGCCTATCCTGAAAATTTCAAGTCCCTAGGCGTTTCCGTTCAAATGTTACGATTTTCTATGGTTTCTATGGTTCTGATGATGCGAGCTGGACAACATTTTGCATGTAGCTTGAACACCTCATTTTCCATTAGAATGCAAATTTCATCTCCATCGAATCTGTAGTTTCGAAGTAATCAGGAAAACAAAATTTCGAGCGGCCACATTTACGGAACCCCTCGGCGAATTTTGCCCAATAACGAACTTAACCGCGGCATTCGAGATTCGAACCTACCCTGAAAATTTCAAGTTTCTAGGACATTCCGTTCGAGAGTTATCGTGTATACGGACGGCCGGCCGGACGGACAGACTCGAATTTTTCGACGGATTCGTCATCAGTGAGTCGAACATAGTCGTTTGAGACCATTTTCGGCTAAAAATTCGAAAAATACAGACATCGTGACGAAATGATATAGCCCTCGTGTAAGTAGTACGAGCGCTCAAAAATGAAAATGAACGCTCTGCTTCGCAACTCGTTATTATTGGCAATATCAAAAATAACTAATAACTATAAGTTCGAAAAAACTCTTATCATTCCCTTATCGAAGATTATTTTTAACATATGCGAACAACTCTTCTTTTTTCATGTTTTAAGAGTTTCAGATATTCTTTGAACTGAGATGCTTCACTCTTCACTGATAATTCCTTCATCAAGATCGTCTTCATAATTCTCCAAGAGCGCTTTGAAACTGTCCGTTTCAATGTCTTGCGAAAGATCCCCTATATCGAATATACATATAACGCTGAAAACACTCCAGAACTCGGCTCCGAATACTTGTTTCTTCAGAATAGAAAATATCTAGTAGAAAGAAACCCTCTTAGAAAACAATTCCTTCATTGGAGAATGAACAATTATTTTTGAAATCGGAGAAGCCGAGAACAATATGGAAGAATGGGATTTCAAAAACATGAAACTGAAACAATAAAGCTTCCTTTTTATAGTCCAGAAAGAATATGTTATCACTCGAATTAGAAGTCCAAAGATGAAAAGAAATTGTTCATTTACACCAACACTGTTCAGTTTACCACAATACTTTCTTCTATGAAAGCAAGTAGAACGAAGAATAAAACTCGTTCATCACCATTCCTATCTTCCTTAGGGTTATAAAATGAATATGACAAATATTTAAAACTAAGAAATGCAAAACAAGTGTCTTGCATCCCTCTAATGTCGACGGTGGCATGTACCTATATTTCAAAGGGATGCCGACAACTTTACTGCCACCGTTGCGGGAATTTATTGCAGGCCGATAAGAATAATTGGAGAAAACATGCGGATGCTGAACCTTTGATTTGATGTTATTTTTTTACTGGCAGCTGAATTTTGCTCTACACGTTATTCTTCATCATTATTTATATTCACTTGCAAGACGAATTTTTATTCTGAAGAAATTTTGATTCCGATCGGGGGCCCTGTGGACCTCGGGGCCCTACGCTTAAGCGTACTAAGCGTACCGGTTAATCCGCCACTGTTTACCGCTCTTGAGCATGCACCAAAGGCAAGGAAGAATTGAACAAATACAATTGGATGTAATTGAACTTGTCTCCGTTAGGGCTCGAAGAAATCAGAATGTGTTTTCATGGTATCTTCTCAACAATTAAAGGACAGGCACACCAGATGTCTCATGTATCTCACGGATTTAGAATATGAACTGCAGACGTGTGCTTTCCTTGAGTAGGACATAGCAGCGGCCTGCTACGTCGCAGTTCTGTATCTGTTCTCTTCTTGTGATATATCTGTGACATAGTCACTTAGGTTCTTACGTGCAGGAAACTTTTATTACTGAGTACTACTTCAGGAATACACCAAAAATAGACCTTTATTATAAAGTGCTCAGCAATGTTTCATATATTATCTGCATCACTGATACATGTTTGTGATATGAAAATTAAAGATTCCTTCCATAACGTTTCTGTCTGAGATAGAATGTAAACGTGTCCTTTCCGTAAATAGGACATATTAGCGGCCTTCTTTCCGCAGTTCTGTATCTGTGCTCTTCTTGTGATATATCTGTGACATCACTGACATGGTCACTTGGGATCTTATATGCAAAAAGCTCTTAATATTGAGTACTACTTTAGGAATAGACCGAAAAATAGACCTACATTCTGTAGAGCACAGCAACGTTTCATAAAATATCTGCATCACCGATATATCTTTGTGATATAAAAATTAAAGATTCCTCTCATAAAGTTTATGTCTGAGATAGAATAAAGACGTGCTCTTTTCTTGAGTAGGACATAGCAGCGGCCTGCTTCTTCCCAGTTCTGTATCTGTGCTCTCCTTGTGATATATCTGCGACATAATCACTAAGGTTCTTATGTGCAGAAAGCTTTTATTATTGGTGCTAGTTAAGGAATATAACGAAGCCTGGTGGAAAAATTATAAAATGATTTTTTGAATTAACCCGAAAATTATTGTAGGACGAATTTATTTTTGAGCGCTCGTTCCACTACTCTACTACTACTCTACTACTCTACTCTACACGAGGGCTATATCATTTCGTCACGATGTCTGTACTATTCGAATTTTGAGCCGAAAATGGTCTCAACCGACAAGGTTCAGCTCACTGATGACGAATCCATCAAAAAATTCGAGTCTGTCCATCTGGCCGACCGTCCGTCCAATCGTACACACGATAACTCTCGAACGAAACAACCTAGAAACTAGAAATGCCGCGGTTGAATTCGTTATTGGGCAAAATTCAACTGGGGGTTCCTTGAATATGGCTATTTGAAATTTAGTTCTCCTGATTACTTCGAAGCTACTGATTCGATCGAGATGAAATTTTGCACTCAGATGGAGAATGACCAGTTTAAGCTACATGCGAAATTTGTCCAGATCGCAAGACCAGAACCATAGACAATTATAACTTTCGAGCGGAGAGGCCTAGGGACTTGAAATTTTCAGGATGGTCGTGGTCACGTTCATCAGTGAGCAAAATTAGACTAGGGGTTCCATAAATATGGCCATTCAAAATATTTGTTTTCTTTATAATTTCGAAACTACTGATTGGATGGGAATGAAATTTTGCACATACATAGGTGGAAGAAAAATGGATTCAAACTACGTGCGAAATTTAGTTCAGATTGTACAACCAAGACCATAGATACCGTAGAAAATTCTAGCGAATTATCGAAAAAAAGATTGGTCACCTAAAGTACTGACGTGAAGTTTCGCCTTAATTTGAAATTTTTTTCTACAGTTGTCAAAAATTTCTTCTGGTTTCTGAAACTGGAAAATGCGAATCTACCTACAAGGTGGATGAACGAGCGCTCAAAAGCTCCTGATTACACGGCAGTGCTTTTTAAAATTTTTTTTTTGTTCACATTCACCCGCAGAGGAAAATCGTTTAAATGATCCAGAAACATTAAGTTGTCCAGCTCCGTGAATAAAACATCCAAACGTTGATCCAATAATTAGTCGACCAATAATGAAAAACTGCCGGTGAATAGGTAATGATGACCATCGAACATCTTGATCTAATTTCTGATTTCTTTGGACCATATATTTTACCGCTGAAAAATTCAAATGAGATCTTGATAGCCGTCATATAAATAAACGCTTCTTAAAAGGTTCTGAAACTCTATATATAGATGATGAAAACCAGAATATATACGTATATTATTTCGAAGTCGATTCGACGTTTCCATTAAAGGAAGCAATGTACGTCAAGGTATATCCGACGGATTTATTGGAACTAGAAAATTGAATGGATTTTTTTTTCATATGTCGGAATACACATCAAACCTTCAAGCTATAGATTCCCATTGTTTTTGAGTACCATCGATTCCTCCACTTTTTGAATTGTTGAATTTCATAATTTCATGGAGAGCTAGGAGAATAGTCAGCCAGCAAAATCTGATTGTAATTTATTCTCCACTTTGCTAGTTTTTCATGAAATTTAACCCTTATTAACAGAGAAAAAACAATGTTTCCTTCCTAAATGATGTTATCTTGCACATTCTTTGGACATTCTTCGAACATTGTTTCTGATGTACTAAAATGAACTCGCAGAATTTAAACTTCAAAAACCACAACATGTATGGCGACTTTATCTAACCGGATCTCTAAATGGTAGGTGAAGTGATTTTTTGCTCTCGGCTCTGCGATCGTAGCATTAAGCGCCAAAAATTAATAAAAATTAGGGTTCAGCGAAACGTTCAGCATTCCAAATACTTACGATCTTATTATCGGAGAGTGAATTGTGTCCATTTTCGATGATTGGCGAAATAAATTCCTGACTAGTCCGTTATATGTGTTTCCGAACAGTGAATATTCATTTACTGTCTCACTTCTGAGACAGTGGCGGGTGTATGCATTTCGGAAGTTTAGGGGTGCAACAGAAGAAAATATCGAACCAATTATATCCTTCACACCTAATATGATTCATAGTATTGAAAATATATATTTCTGTTTATTATTTACAACTACAGTAGTGGAAGGAAATTGTATTTTCATATATTTTATGGTATAACTTTATTGCCTCATCTATTCAGATATTATCATCTACCATGGATTGTCAGGATGCAGTAGGCATCTACAGATAATCCAGGCTTCAGTTTGTTTAAAAATTTTAACGAGATCTTGTCATTAAAAATCCAATCATGGCTACCTACTGATTATTTTATTCAATAGAGTCAATAAATTGAAATTTGAATTGATCCCCGAAAGTTTTGAAAATCACTCTTCAGAATTAAGTTGTTACGTAACACAAGAATGTTACCATTTGGTCCGCCATTGGTTTAGAACCTGTATTTACTTATACTTGAGTTCAATTTTACGAGGAAAAAGCTCGGTTATAAACGTCGACTATATTTTTTTATAGTCAATTTGGTCCGATATTTTAATATCCAATAAAATGACAACATTCTCCCGCAGCTTGATCCCGTACAAGGTTGGATGTCGTTAAATAAATATTTTATCGATTTGAAGCAGCCTCGAATACAGATCTATTAAAATTATTATCATAATTTATTTTGATACGGTTTTATCTAACTTTGAACAAGTTTTTTCGAGCTTTGCTTCTTTATTATGTATCTCTTTTATGGGAAAGGCCATAATTTTGTCGCTGGCGACTAGGAATTAGTTAGAAATTTGATTTTGACGACTGAATTTAAATTGGATGCCTCGTTATTTATACCAGAATGTTGGGAACTATCTTATGTTAAGTAGGACTTAATATTTATGGAATTGAGGGATGTTATATAAAACTATTTCGTTATCAGTTTTCTTCAAGGGTGTTATAAATTAATTATGTTAATTATATCAACAATGTGACGCCTATATGTGGGCAATGTATTTTGTTGTAACAATAGGCAGTACATTTTTAACTATGGAGGAAGTAGGTAGTAGGTAAACAGTAAATATGCAACAACGCGTTTACATCGTCCAAACTTATGCGAATAGGCATTCTTTGAAAAGTACCCATAGCATATTGGTATAAACAATCAACCAGATCTATCTTCAATCTGGATATTAGTGAAATTTTTATTATTCGACAAACTTGTGTTATTGATAAAAATAAAAATGGAGGAACAACGAAATGCAGATTGGCTCATAGGCGAGATCATTAATTTCTGGAAAAAATAATGTAGCCTCCCGAATGAGCAAAATGGTTCAATTTTTTTTTATTTTCTTTCGAAGTAGTTTTCGAGAGGGATTCCCACAGAAAGTATCCCGTTCGAAGATTGTGAAAATCGCGCTCGGATGTGGGTGTTGGACCAATTGCTGCTTTCAACACCGATTACTTGACAGAACATTGTTCTATGATTTGCCAATCAGAACCCAGATATTTATTACGTCACAAGAAGCCGTCATAACTTAGTTCTTTGAATTTCTCGCTTAATTGGAGGGTTTTAGAGCGCCGTTCATTCGAATATTACATCATTTTTTCCAGAAAAATCTTTGCATACCGTCAATCCTAGTGACACATAATTGATTTTTTATTGAATAGTGAATTAATTCAAAACTACACTCAGTTTTGATTGAAAAAGGCAAAGAGTTTATGTTTTATCTTAGTAATATGGTGGATGCGCCGAGATCGCAACTTTCCAATCCAATGATCTGTTTCGTTCCCAATGAAAATAATGAAGCTCCTGACGATAAATATTCGAATTTATAATTTCTAACGTCGGGAATCCAGTATTCGAAAACGGAATAATAGCAGCACCTATTGCCTCTTTGCCTCCTCTAAAATAAGAACTTTTACAATCGGCCGTAAAACTACAAGACGATGAAACCGAAAGTTTATTATAGGCAGACGGCAGCGGATGTGCACGCGCTCTCATCGTTTCAACTGTCGCTAGCATATGGTTATGATGACCAACAGAACAACATTGTTCGAAGGCGAGTTGCTCGAACTCGATCTAATTTTAAACATTCATCGAATCCATTACCGATTCACACGAGAAAGATCACTCCTTGAAACTCCGGCGATGGCGGAGAAAGAGTTACGAGCTTGTTGAAAAACAGATCACGGCCGACGTACAACACACAGTTTTTGAGATGAATGTGGAAAGTGGAACAGGATTAAGGCTGCATCATAATAAACCACGATCGCTTACCGCCTCCTAGTGGGCAGAAGGCCCGATGAAATCATCCTCTAGAAAACTTCAAATTTGAGTCCCCTCGTTTCATAAGATCTCGATTTATTCTTCCAACATGGTATGTAGTGTTTAGGTCCTACTGGTTATTGAATTGAAAATGCACATAATACTTCCAAAATTCTGGCGAACGCTGATATAAAATTTTTATGTATAAATTTGATATCAGTAGCGCCATCTCACTTGGAACCCATGTACTTATCTAGTAAATTTCGGTCTTTAACATATAGATTCTCAAAGAAACATTGCTCGATATTATTATACATTTATCTAACAGATTAATTTCCAATATAATACATAGCTGTAGATATAATTATGTATATTGTGTTATTAGTATTATTGTAACGCACTTCCAGCGCATTCGCCATTTTGCGATCTTATTGATTTCGGTCCTCTATTATTTTCAAGTAAAGATCAATTACTTAATAGAAAGAAGAGATATTCATGCATAAAATGATTTCTTACTTCAATATCTGTGATAAATCAATATAAAAGTCTTCAAACTACTTAAAATCTATAATTACTCTTCAAACTTACAGTACGAAACAAGATTACATAGGTTCATATTTTCAGTTGAATGCTTCGCATTGTTCTTCACCGAATCTTTATGATTACGTTTCCATTCAGGTTTCCTTGCCGATGAATTCATCTCACTTTCGCTATCTCTTTTACCGGAGATGTTAATGAGGCATGTTGACAGGGCGCCGTACATTTGTGAGACGGTAAAAATAGACCGAGAAGATAACCATTCATTTTATTCTTCACGACAGGAAGAACTAATTATATATCACCGTATGGTTTAAATTTTAATGAACAATACGGCATTCGAAGATGAATTATTTTCATAAGGATTTAATTGATCTGACATGTATAGGTTTTTTTGGTAGCTGTGTTAATATTGGATTTGTTTTATCTATGTATGGGTGAAAGAAGTGGTAAGTTAGTTTCGGTATAAATATCTTCATGAATTAATTCTGAATAGCTCTGTTGAAAATTTTCAAGATTATTGTACGGGTGTTTCTTCATTTTGGATTAATTACTTATTTTCCATAAACTTTTCCTTGACACTGGCTGATGGCAAATTTCAACCTGAGAAATCAGAATGTTTCAGAAGTCTTGCAACTTGATATTCATCTTCATCTGAAGTGATGAATGGCTTCCTTCTTGCCACCTCATTTCTCAGTTTCAGTCTCGAAATTGGTCGAAACGATATATAAATATATCCTACCTGATGTAGAGTACTCATAACGACGGCGCCTGAATAAAAATACATAAAATAGGCCACGTTTCAACGTGAAACGTTAGTGTTCCATTTTTGAACTGAGAATAATGAGATCAAGTGCAAACTTTTTCGGATTTATGTATCTTGTTTGGCAGCAATGATATTCATATAGAATAAAATCTTCAACGGAATGAATTTGAGTCAACAATTTCCAATAAACAAAATTTGGAAAAATAATTTAATGGTAGTTTACAGGAAAAAACAATATGATGATTTCAATATAGATCGAGTATGGAAAGACCTGAAGGAATCATTTTATTGTTTCATTAATTTTATGTAAAAAACTAAGAATAACATTTCTGTAGCGAGCAATACTCTTTGCAATTTTTAATACATTTTTCTTTACAGGATTAGGATTGTCGTCCGAATACCTCAGTACGAGGGGCCTTACCGAACTTCACCCATCTTCCACCCTTACTAGTGCCGAATTTCCTTTTAGTATAGATGGTAAGTACAAACTCCCGTTCGCACAACTCGGGCATTATGACAAGAAAACGCCAATTTTCATTTCTGTATACCAAGAAAGACTTCAGTGTTCATTTTCTTTTCATTAACTTCAAAAAAGGAAACACCGAATTTTATTGAGTATAACAGAAAAACTCCACTTTCTCTTCACATGGAACAGCTATCTTACTAGCAAATTTCATATATTTCAACCAACCCCATTCTTTTTCAGGATCAAGACTGAATAGCCCACGACCAGGAAGTATAAGGCAATCAAGAAAAAGAGCGCTGTCTTCTTCTCCCTACTCCGATTCCTTTGACATAAATTCTATGATAAGGTTCTCCCCGAATTCCTTGGCATCTATTGTAAATGGCTCCAGGTCTTCCAGCGCCAGCGGTTCATATGGCCATCTATCAGCCGGAGCGCTTAGTCCAGCGCTCAGCATGAACCACGGCATGCATCTTCAGCAGATACAGGCGCATCTGATGAGGAGCGGGGGGTCGTTGTTACCCCTTGCTCCTACGGCTCCACCACCACATCCTATGTATTCCTTGGGACATCATCCCCTGCATATAACCTCCTCCCATAATAATTCGAAGACTGATCTCATAGACCATCGGAAGAAGTCGGACACGAGCACGTTAACACAAGTTGATGTGGAATCTCTATCAGCTGTTAGAAAAGTGAAGGTGAGTTTGAGATTTTCCCATACTAATGATGTGGGCGGTTCGATGGATTTTCTGATGATTTTCAGCCATTGGTGGGTATAAAATTGAGCATTATTTTCTTTTTAGGTCAAAAAAGAACCTTCCAATGGAGGTCTACAATGTGGATCGTCAGCAGATGCTACCAATGATCAAATGGACCTGAAAGATGAACCAGGCGATTTCATTGAAACTAATTGTTATTGGAAAGACTGTGGTATCGAATTTTCAACTCAGGATGAACTAGTTAAGGTATGCACCAAAGGGAACATGCAGCAAAATTTTCATTCTCTTCTATCCATTCATATTTCATTCCGTTTCTTCTATTCCATCAATATTACTTCGAATGGAAAATAAAAACCCTGAGGTTGAATACAAATCACATATTCCCCATTCATATACAAAGTTTTAGAACTCAGAAACTATTAGGACGCCAAAAAATTTTTTCCTTCATTATTTTTGTATCAGCAAAATTCAACTCTATACTTCGGGCAGTTTTCATCATTTTTTAAAATTTGATGCTGCTATTTTTATCCTTTACGACTGTATTTTTGCTACATTTTCTGAATAGTAAACGTGAATCCTACAGAATGTTCTATTTAAAGGGAAAGAGAGGATTATTACAGGAAATAATAAACCAGAAGTCCTCTAACATCTAGCTCTAGTGAAAAATATCAATATTCAACTAAACCGATATCAATCATCATATTGTGTTTTAATTACAGCACATAAATAATGGACATATACATGCTAACAAGAAGTCTTTTGTTTGCCGATGGGATGGATGTTCCAGAGCAGAAAAGCCATTCAAAGCTCAGTACATGTTGGTTGTTCATATGAGAAGGCACACCGGCGAAAAACCACATAAATGTACAGTGAGTAAACTCTTTCATTATTCAAATATCAATGTATTAATGTTCTTTTTTTTATAGTTTGAAGGCTGTGTGAAGGCTTACTCTAGATTAGAAAATTTGAAAACGCATCTTCGATCTCATACTGGAGAAAAACCATATACTTGCGAATATCCTGGATGTTCAAAAGCATTCAGTAATGCATCAGATCGTGCGAAGCATCAAAACCGTACCCACAGTAATGAGGTAAGATATCCACATTCAAACAACAGAAAAATAAATTTTAACTCATCCAAAAAAGATTTACTGATTTTGAATTTCTCAATGAAAGCCAACCGAAAAAATCGGACATCGTAAGTAACTCGATTTGACCTAAAAAATATTTCGATGGAGTTGAATTAAAACAAACAATTTTTTTTCAGAAACCATATGTTTGTAAGGCACCTGGTTGTACAAAACGTTATACAGACCCTAGTTCTCTAAGGAAACACGTCAAAACAGTTCACGGAGCTGAGTTCTATGCTAACAAGAAGCATAAGGGAATAGATGGTGGATCAGATGATGGTCCGGCTGGTCTTGATTCCAGTCCTCGAAGTGAAGATATGCAAAGTCACAAAACGGCTAGTCTCAGTAGTCCGAGCATCAAATCTGAGGTTAGTACCGAAAAAATACAGCTCATCATATTTTTTTTTGTGATGAACTTCTGTATCAACTTTTTCTTTTGAACAGTCTGATGTCAATTCACCTGGGCAACAACAAGGAAGTCCACTTGGAATAACGCAGCTAGCTGGCAACTGTAATGATGATTTCTCAAATGATGTATCATCAGGAATGCAGAGATCCTCGGGTGCCATGGATGATCCATCTTGGCCTTACGAGGCCGAAGATCTAGAGGTAGGTTCTGAAAAATGTTTCAACACGGAAATGTCTTTTTGGTTTCGTTCGAGGAAAAAAATGTATAACTCCCTCAGAAATTTCTACAGTAGAATCTAGAAATGCAATTTAAAAAAAATCGTCCGTCGCTTAAAGCTTTTCTCGACAACTCTGATATCATCAATCTTCCTAGCTCGAGAATCCAATCCATAATTCTCAATCTACTAAATCGATTCTTTTTCAGATTGATGATCTTCCTGTTATTCTACGTGCAATGGTGGGCATAGGTTCCGAAAGAGGAGGCGGTGGAGGAGTCGCAGTAAGTGAAAGACCAAGGACAAGATTGAAACCAAGGATACAGATCAAACCACCGCTATCTCCAATGCTACCTCCCCAAAGAAAGAATATCGGTATCACTGATTTGAATAAGAGAATAACAGACTTGAAGATGGAAAATGGCGTGAACCCGCAGATTCAACCCAAATCTCCGATGACGGATCTTCAGCATAGGATCCAGCTCAATAATACTCAAGTGCAGATAAGGCGAGACAGTAATTCAACTGTTAGTTCTTATTATGGTAGTATGCGAAGTGCAGATATGAGCAGAAAAAGTAGTCTAGCTTCTCAAGTAAGTTTTGTTTCGCATTTTGAAACCGTTATCCTTTCCTGCTCGAAATAAACTTGACTAATCACTGAAAATTTGCAGGGTTCCAGTTTGAGGCCAGGAATTGGTCCTAGTTCCTTCTATGACCCAATATCAGCAGGAACTTCAAGAAGGTCTAGCCAACTTTCAACTAACACAAATGGTGGTAGTTGTTTACCACCTCCTCCTCCATCTCAGCTGCTTGCTGGTCAGTTGCAAAGACTGCAGAATTCTTGCAACAAACTTACGAATAACTTAGTGCTTCAGGTATGCAAACCTTATCATATGAATATACAGGGTTACAGGGCAAGTCGTACTGAATATCAAACAACGGTATTATTCGTTAAGGAGATATTGAGTTTCAAAGAATTTTTGAAAAATCCCTAATTTTTTTGGAATGAATCGCCTAGGAGCCGTTTCTCCGATGTATTTAGATGGAGGGCATGCCAACTAATAAAAATGATCAACAGAAACTGAACATAGTACAAACAGCTTAATAAGACTGCTCGACAACGGTTAGAATCAAAGAATTTTCAGTGAGTGTATTCAACTTTTTTTGAAAAAAACTTCATGGAATTTATTCTGCAAATAAGTTCAAAAACTTCTACGTCTCCTCAGCTATTCAAAAAGGTATAACACATGCTATTAAATAAGCAAAACATTGACCAAATAACAGTTAAGATAGTAGAGGGTACATTTTTAGTTTGAGGTAAAAGTAGCTAAAATAGGCAGGAAGTATGGCCCTATCAAGTAATTTGATACTATGGCCATCCACACATTTAGACTGAATCTCCTTTTGACCCTCTCGTTCTTTCTTTGGGTTATCTTGCGCCTTGGCAGCCCAATAATGGGCGTTATGAAGTTCGACTCATCTGTCCACACGAAACAAAGACCGAATCTTCAATATCGGCGTGGAGCATAAATCTCCAGAAGTCTAGTCGCCCCAATGGATCCCCTTCTTCTGTTACTAGCACTTGCCTCTAATGTTAAGGGTATTTTCCCAGGAGTGTGCATTACGAGACTTTCCACTGAGAAATACCAAGCCGTCGAGCGATAACATTTTTTGTTGACGTGGTTGGATCGATATTTTTTTTGCTTGTCGTCATCAAGAATACGAGGTACTCCCATGGCAGTCCATCGTACTAGAACAGACCCAGTTTCTCGTAGTCTTCGATAAACCCAGTCAAAAACGCCAATATCAGGTACTCGACGAGTAGGATACCGTCGCAAGTATTTTTTGCGTGCAGGCCACTACACTCCTTCGGAAAATCCCTAACACATTAGGATGTCAGCATATTCCTCGTAAGTAAATTTTGCCATTTTCACAATACCATGTCACACAGTAAGAAGATGCAACAGTCCAAAAATCCAAGCGAAGTCGCGTTTTTACAGAAAATTACGGATTACACATCTACCACGAAAGAATTGCATGAGCAGACTATACGCCAAGATTTAAAATGACATACCTGAGACTGTATGTCTTTGTCTCCCGAGCACAAAAAATAGCTAAAATACCTAAATAAAACAAAGAAAAACAGAGCAATATTTTTATAATTCATGTTCGACATGGCCGCCGCTACTACCTTAAGTGTCATTTGGTCAATGTTTTGCCTATTTAAAAGCAAGTGTTATACTTTTTTGAGGAAGCTGAAGAGACGTAGAAGTTTTTAAACTTTTCTGCAGAATAAGTTCCATGAAGTTTTTTTCAAAAAAAGCGCTTCAAATTTAAAAACACTCTTTAATTCTAACCGTTGTCGAGCAGTCTTATTGAGCTGTTAGTAGTAGGTTCTGTTTCTGTTGATCATTTTTATTGATTGACATGCCATCTAACAAGATACATAAAAAAAACTGCCCCTAAAAGCTCCAATCCGAAAAAAATCTATAAAAAAGTCTAAAAATAGAGGATTTTTATAAAAATCTTCAAAACTCAATATCTCCATAACGGTTGAGTTTCGGACACCATATTATAGAACCAAATCTATCAGAAATGACCTGAATAATAACGTTCTTCAATATTCAGCACGACTTTCCCTGTAACCCTGTATATCCTTATTCATTCTTTGGATAATAGAGTGAAGGCAATTTTACATAATTTCGTTGATATTTTCAGACTCAAAGTGCATCACTTCAACAAACAGCTGCTCAACAAACCTGGTTGAATAACTTGGAAACTTTAACAAGCTCAAAGACAACTGTCAGCACAGAAGGAGGTAGAAGAATGTCTGAACCTTGTCATACAATAAGTGATCGAAGGAGCCCCCCACCAAGGCCGGCATCTGTGACATTGTCGCCACTGAAAGGTTCCACAAGCCTAACAGACCTGCATCCCAACCAAGCAGTGAATTTGGATGAAGTAGGAGAAAGTGAAATGGTTGAGAACAAACTTGTCATCCCAGATGAGATGGTACATTACCTGAATCAAGTTGCTGATACACAAAACGGATCTGATTTCAACCCATCTATGAGTTGGAGTGAAACAGTCCAAAAACCACTTCCAAGTCCTAGTCAGATCTTACCTTCACCAGCAAGTTTGAATCAAATTATGCCGTCGCCACAAAATACTAATCTGATGTCACCACAAGGCGTGGGCCAAGTTATGCCTTCACCAGGAGGTCTGAATCAAATGATTTCTTCTCCAGGAAATTCTAACTTGAACCAAATGTTACCATCGCCTTCATCTAATGTAAATCATATGATTAACTCGCCCAATATGAATCAAGTGATGCCTTCTCCTGGTTCTAATATGAATCAGATGATTGCATCTCCATTGTCAAATTTGAACCAAATGGCTTCCCCAATGTCCAATTTGAATCAGATGGTAGCCTCTCCCATGTCAAATTTGAGTCAGATGGTTGGATCTCCTCAGAATATTAACCAAGTTCCAGCTTCTCCAGGATATAATAGTATTCAGAATCCATTAATGTCTCCCATTTCAAACGTAAGTCAAATGGTTATGTCCCCATCTGGAATGGTACCATCGCCGATGAGGTGTCCTCCTCAGGCAATATTGTCACCTAACCATCATATGAATCAGATAACCGCACCTCAATCAATGATGGGTAGGCCGCAACAAATGATACCCCAAAATATGCCAAGTAATGGAGAGCAACTTATGAATATGAATTATTGTTACAACCAGGGAATGGCAAACCATAATATATGTTATAATATGCAGCATAGACAAGGTAATCCTTGGAATAATCAAACTGGGCAAAGTGTACAAAGTCAAATGTGTCATACAAACATTTCCCACCAAAACAATCATCACAACATGTGTTCCCAATTTACGAATCAGTGCCAACCTCAAACTCATGCATCAAATAATTTCAATATGTGTAACCAAAATTACATGCAAAACAAGTGCCAGAATGAAGCATCTAACAACTTCGCCTGCAATGGTAATGCGAGCATATATCAATTCAGGGGTCCAAACTACCACAATTGCAATACAAATATTAACAAACCCCTAACCCCTCATGCCATGGGAACTCCTGCTCCAACTGAACTTTCATATCAAACACAAAGTTTTGGAGAAAGGTCGAAATGTCATCATTCCCAAAATTGTTACCAACAGCCAGTGTATAACAATATGTGTGTGTCGCATTCTCAACATATGATGCCCCAAACTCAAATGTGCACAAACTGTAACTGTCAAAGACAGCAGAACTACCCACAAAAATGTCTAGATAGTGCGCTTAACAATAGTGAAATACAGTGCAAAGACATAAGTCAGTCCCAAATGTCACCTGGTTTACTTAACCAAAACCAACCAAAAGAAACACAGAACACTAATATGAACTCTACTAGGAGTGCTAATAATGCTATCCAACCCATTGGTATGCGTCAAGATACATATCAGAGGACTCTAGAATATGTTCAAAATTGCCAATCATGGGTCGGTAATTCTGACGTTGTTACAAGTAGTACTCATCCTTTAGCGAAAATCAAAGGGGAAGATGCTTGTTCCAACATGGTAGTTAATGATATGACATCGTCCCTCAGTTCTCTCTTGGAGGAGAATAGATATTTACAAATGATTCAATAAGGAAACTGATATTATTTTCAGTATTGTACAATATTTAGCAAATGATTTTATAAATCTTATTGGATCCTTGTCTGTATAATGTCAAAAATTAGTATATGAAAAAAACAAATTGTAAAAAAAATCCGTTATTATTTTCATAAATGTTGAATTTATCAAAAATTTCTCTTAGAAATTCTGTTGTGATCTTTTTACCCATGCATACTTTCCTTATTGTAATACTTACTCTGTAAAATTTTGTGATATAGGTATTGAGCAATATTTAATGTTAGAAATGGCTTTAAAATTGTACATAATTATGTTATTTTGTCTAATGTACACATATCTGTCCATAGTAATTCAATATTGATGTTAAATTATGTAGATTAAAGATTATCCATTAAAAATTGGCTATTCTGTGCCATGTAATGATTTTAACTCATATATATTTTAAGGATAATTGTTTTTCAAGAGTAAAAAATATATTTTGTAATTGCGTTTTTGATAATTACTGAATAAAATATACGCTTTAAATATGTAATGTTGAGTTTTTCTCTGAGCTCCTCTAACAATCATTATGAACCAACAAACTTGTCTTCTCTATCTCTATCCCAATTAAGGCTCTTTCTTTAATATTCTTTCAGTTGAAGCCAGATTGTGGATATTTAACTGATTCTTCCAAATTAGAAATTCAAACCTAATTGCTCTTGGAGGTAGTATTCCTCATTCAATAGAAGACGAACGTTAGATATATTGGCATGATCGAAAAGAATTGCATCCCTGCCAATGTTCTATTTCTGTTTCGTTTCAAAACCACATATCGAGAGCTGAGAGGCAGGACCTCTTAACCAGCAAAATTTGGGAAATTGAGATTTTAGTATATTTCTGTTCAGTACGAGTTCCGCCATTCATAAGATTATATATTCAAAGGTATCATAAAATCCGTAACATAAACATAAGTAAAAAAAAATACTCATATCTACTTAGTCTTTTGATAACACTAAGTTTTCCTGCTCTCCTGTCATCAGGGAGATACGAGGTCCTGCCTTTCAGCCCTCGATATCACAAATCGAGGACTCTGGATCGCAGCGATAGTTTTGACATTCCATACTTCTTTTGTGAATCCGGTAGTAAGAAATGGCAATTCGAAATATTGAAATTTTCGTGGTGGTATATATTGAATCATGATGAAAAGCACTACCGTGAAGTCAGGAAGTTTTGAGCGTTTGTTCATCCAGCTTGTAGGTAGATTCGCATTTTCCAGTTCTAGAAGCCAATTGAAAAAATTGCCAGCTGTCAAAAAAAATTTCAAACTAAAGCGAAAATCCAGACTTCACCGTCATTGCTTCAGGTGACCAATTTTTTTTCGATAATTCGATAGAATTTTCTGCGGTATCTATGGTCTTGGTATGCGATCTGGACAAAATTTCCCACATAGTTTGAATACATTATTCTTCATCTACATATGTGCAAATTCCATTTCAATCCAATGAGTAGTTCCGAAATTATCAGGATAAAAATATTTTGAACGGAACCCCTAGTCTAACTTTGCTCATTGATGAACGTGACCTATCCTGAAAATTTCAAGTCCCTAGGCCTTTACATTCGTAAGTTATGATTTTCTATGGTTCTGGTCATGCGATCTGGAAAAAAATGTAGCTTGAATATATCATTCTCCATTAAAATACAAAATTTCGTCACGATCAAATCCTTGAAATTATCAAGAAAACTAAATTTCACACGACCATATTTACGGAACCCCTAGTCTAATTTTGTTCAGTGATAAACGTGACCGCGACTTACGAAATCCACACCTATCCGGAAAGTTTTGAGTCCCTAGGCCTTTCTATTACAAAGTTATAATTTTCTATGGTTTCTATGGTTCTGGTCATGCAATCTAGACAAAATTTTGCAAGTAGCTTGAACACGTCATTCTCCATCTGAGTGCAGAATTTCATCCCGATCGAATATGTTGTTTCGGAGTAATCAGAAAAACAAAATTTCGAACGGCCATATTTACGGAACCCCTGGTGGAATTCTGCCCCTAACGAACTCAACCTCGGTATTTGGGAACTGAACCCACACTGAAAATTTCAAGTATCTAGGACGTTCCGCTCGAGAGTTATCGTGTATACGGACAGACAGACTCGAATTTCACGACGGATTCGTCATCAGTGCGTCGAATTTTGTCGATTGAGACCATTTTCGGCTCGAAATTCTGAAACTTTTATTTGGAAGTCTTGGGGAGGGTTATTACCCCCAGTACCCCCTCCTCGCCATATCTACGGCCTTGCGATTGTCCCAAAAAGTTCCACTCTTCACTCATCATTATCAGTTACAGTTAAACATAATCATCGATGGGATTGCTGCCCAGGGAGACAGCTATCGTAGCGTAGACGCAACATTGCGCTTACTATCTTTTCTATCACTATCATCCGCCGTGGGAAATAAATCATCAAGCATCAAGGAGACTGGTCGCTGTCCCCCTCTCCTCGACCTGAGAAATAATCATAGTCTAATACTCTAATGATAGTTCTATTCCTGAGAAGTACATCACATAACTGGATTCTCCCATCATCACCATTTATCAAGGTTGAAGAGTTATTAGTGTAGTATTCAACTAACTCAATATTCATCCATCTTTAAACATCATATGAGAGAATTCTCACCAGTCGACCTGTGCTGTTTATGAATATCCTTTACTTGTGGATCAACGTCGAACGAGATAAGGAGGGGGCTTTTGTTTTTGGTCGCTTTTTGTTCCTCCTTCTTTTTGGCACTCTGAAATAAACTTGTCTTGTTTTGAGTGCCAAAAATATGTGTTTTGCATTTCTTACCTTTCCGTCAATCTCTTATATTGAATCTTGAATCAAGCGTAATTTGGATTGCATACACAACGTAGAGTACTTAAATCATAGACGAATAATAATAATAATTTCATTATTAGTCTATGACTTAAACCACTATACGATCACGATCTTGGTCAAAGATTATCTAGAGTATTATTTTCACGTTAATTTAAACTCATTTTAGGTAGAGCTGTTTCAGCTGAAACGACAATGTCGGTAATACTTTCAGCGCAAAGTACCAATACAGTACCTTAGTACAACAGTACATCAATTTTCACCGATCACAGAACCACATACACACACTCGGTCTCGCCTCAGCCTTTTCAGTTTGTTGAGATCTGGAGTTGAGTGGAGTAGTGTAAAAGATCGGTCCTAAATTATCACCCAGCGCAGGCGCGCTCCCACGGGGAGGGTACTGGGAGTAATTACCCCTCCGGGGATCGTATTTTCAGCACTCAATACATACTTTACTTCCTTCTAAATGCCAAAATACGGTCACTACCCCCCCCCAGGCTCAATCTCTGGTTAGAAAATACGGTCACTACCCCTCCTAGACTCAATCTCTGGGAGCGCCACTGACCCAGCGAATGGGGAAGTTTCCTATAATACCGATTTCAGAGTGGATTGCTTCAAGTTTATGTAATGACTAGAAGCACACAAGAAGAACAGAGTCAGTACTCTGTCATTTTTGTTCGATGGTTATTTCTATACTAAAAGGTAAGCATAGATAAAGGAATGTACATGTACATTCCTTTATCTATGAAGGTAAAGAGAGATGGTATTTTTGAGCGCTCATACTACTTACACGAGGGCTATATCGTTTCGTCACGATGTCTGTATTTTTCGAATTTTGGGCCGAAAATGGTCTCAAACGACAGAGTTCGACTCACTGATGACGAATCCGTCGGAAAATTCGAGTATGTCCGTCCGTCCGCCCGTATACACGATAACTTTCGAACGCAACAACTTAGAAGCTTGAAATTTTCAGGTTTGGTTCGAATCTGCCGCGGTTAAGTTCGTTAATGGGCAAAATTCGACAAGAGGTTCCGTAAATATGGCCGTTCGAAATTTTGTTCTCCTGATTACTTCGGAACTACTGATTCGATCGAAGTGAAATGCAACTCAGTTGGAAAATGACGTGTTGAAGCTACATGCAAAATTTCGTCCAGATCACATGACTAGAACCATAGAAACCATAGAAAACTATAACTTTGTAATGGAAAGGCCTAGGGACTTGAAATTTTCAGGATAGGTGTGTATCTCGAATATTGCGGTCACGTTTAGCAATGAGCAAAATTAGACTAGGGGTTCCGTAAATATGGTCGTTTGAAATTTTGTTTTCTTGATATGTAATTGCAAAACTACGGATTCGATCGTGACGTAATTTTTTATTTTATTGGAGAATGATCTATTCAAGCTACTTTTTTTTCAGATATCATGACCAGAAATACATAGATCGCCATTGTTGAA
This sequence comes from Aphidecta obliterata, assembly GCA_963966015.1. Classification (NCBI taxonomy): domain Eukaryota; kingdom Metazoa; phylum Arthropoda; class Insecta; order Coleoptera; family Coccinellidae; genus Aphidecta; species Aphidecta obliterata. Next base: position 9,385,769 of record OZ014428.1, read on the forward strand.
AAAGCCGAAGTATTAGTCGTAGAGGCGAGAGTTCAGAGAATCGACGAAACAAAGGGTTTCCAATATCCCTAGTATAATATTGAAGTTTCAATTGACAATCTTTTTCCCGTAAGTCTGCTGTTACTTTCTTTTATATTGAAACGTTACTGTGAGATTATTCTTTATTGTCTATACCATGTGTTGATGAATATTTAGGTACCACGTGTTATTATAAGTTCTTTGCAGGTTCCTCTGTTCAACTTACTGTTCTGAGATATAACTCCCATCTGCAAGGGAATTGATATTTATTATGTTTCAGTCACTAGCGTACAGGCAGCACGATTAAGTTGTTTTAGTTCTCCCTCCTGGGAATATTGGTAGAAAGTTCATCAATATTTTGTATTCTTGATACTCGGCTAGAACGATATGTGTCAGCTCAACATAATAACTCGGTGCAGAAGCTCCCTATAGGAGTAAATAGAATTGTGTCCCTTTTTGGGGTAGGTAGTATTTAGAAAGTTCCTTCCTGCCTTTAGACAGGACTCCGGACAAATTCCACTGGAATTACAGACTGTCGAGAAGGTCTCGGTCTCTTCTGTTGCCACATGATCACATGTTTAGTTTAAGGGGATAGGGGATACCATTGCGGTACTTTGTCCTGGGACGCACCCTTTTACCATTAAAGTTGTGAATGTTGACGTTGTTGCACCTATCATTCTGAACGAAGGCCCCACTTGAATCTTACTTTTTTTTTGCATATACTGTTACTTCATCTGCATATACCATGCCTGTTGATCGCCTTTGCTTGTACTGTTTTTTCATTTAATATGCATTACTTTCGCATCCGCCATTTAAACCCTCCTATAGAGAGTAACTGGAGTATTTATCTTTGTTCGTGATATATTTCTTCCTATTATTGATATTCATTGTACTCAACGGGTTTTCTCACAAGTCTTTCCCGACTCTTATTATTTGACCTGAAGTTGGGGAACCGCCCCAACGGAACCAATAAATTCTTGTTCTTTCGGTTCTAACCATTTCGTTTGAATTCCTTACGACGTCCCCACAATTTTCATAAGTACGACTGAGAGAATTCTGTGGTTACTACGAGTTCTTCCCACTAAATCGATTATTGCGCTGGCCAAAAATAGTTAGGATTAGAATGCGATCCTGCGTGTTCGTAAAATATAAGTGTTCCGGGTTCTCGTTCGGATAATATAATCGGCATCTATAACCCCAAAACATTACAATAGATTAGGCGACAGTTTATTAATGGTAGTTGACCTATTTTATATATTTGGGACCTTTGATAGATTACTAAACCACAACAGGCACAATATATACAATTTCAATTTATATATACTTCTGATGAAATTCTACGACTCGAACCTTACAAAGAAGAATTTACATTGAGATAATTTCTATGCATCTTCTACCTAACCCTATTTGACTTGTCACATGTACGATTTCAAATTGTTATTATTTGATAATTTTGATATTGCAAGTGTGCTGTTCAGCTGTTGTATCCAGTGTTTTTTTAGATTCAACGTTGTGCCAACAATCATAAAGTGTGAAAGATTTGGCTCTCGGTTTATCGATTTATCCATATTTCAAAATATTTTTTTTCAATATTCATTGGTACAATCATGTCTTGTGAAAATTTACCACCCTTAGAAGACTTGGAAATCGACGACAACAGTTTTTCAGAAGACGAGCAAATTGATTACTATGATGAGACAGGTCCATCGGGAATAAACAAAGTTAGGTCACATCAGCTAACAGATAAATTATTGTCGAAATTTTCCAATAAAATTAATTGTGAATCATATAGGTATGGTAAATTGGATGGAAATTCTTGCAATATATTGAAAGAAAACGGTAAAAAAATTAACAATGATAGATTTAGGACAAAAGACAAGAAAGATAGAGCAACATCTGAGCAAGTAATGGATCCAAGAACAAGAATAGTTGTGTATAAACTTTTGGAAAGAAAAATAATATCTGAAGTAAATGGTTGTATTTCGACTGGTAAAGAAGCAAATGTCTACTTTGCCTGTACAGATTCTAAAGAGTATGCCATCAAAATATATAAAACTTCGATTTTAACATTCAAGGATAGAGACAAATATGTTTCTGGTGAATTCAGATTTAGGCATGGTTATTGTAAAAGTAATCCTAGAAAAATGGTTAGAACATGGGCTGAGAAAGAGATGAGAAATTTGACAAGACTCCACACTAATGGTTTAAGAGTTCCAGAACCAATCCTTCTCAAATCCCATGTTCTCCTTATGACATTTATAGGTAAAAATGGATGGCCTGCTCCAAAACTAAAAGATGTAGAACTTAGCCAATCAAGAGCGAGAGAGTTATATAGAGATATAATAATCATGATGTGGAAAATGTATAATAAATGCAAATTAGTGCATGCAGATTTGTCAGAATTCAATTTGTTATATTTTGAAGGAGAAGCTTATATTATTGATGTATCACAGAGTGTAGAGCACGATCATCATGCTGCACTCACGTTTCTAAGGAAAGATTGTACTAATATTATGGAGTTCTTTAGGAGAAAAGGCGTTGCAACTATGAATTTAAAAGATATGTTCAACTTCATCACAGATGTCACTATAACAGAAAGAAATATAGAGGAATGCTTGATTGCATTATCAGAAAAGGCTGCAAATACTGAACTCACTGTTGATGAACAGGTAATTGAGATCAATTTCGTATCAGAAAATTTCAATAAATGACATTTCCTATTTTTGAGTGCTTGTTCTACTCACACAAGGACTATATCGTCACAATGTCTGTATTTTTTCAAATTTTGAGCCGAAAATGGTCTCAATCGGTAAGGTTCGACTCTGATGACGATACTATAACTCTCGGACTAGAAACGGGTAGGTTAAAATCTCAAATGCCTCAGTTTAGTTTGTTATTGGGCGAAATTCGACCAGGGGTTCCGTAAATATGGTCGTTCGAAATTTTGTTTTCCTGATTTCTTCGAAAATACTGATTCAATCAAAATGAAATTTTTCGCTCAGATGGAGAATGACTTGTCCAAGCTACATGCGATTTTGTCCAGATCGCTTGACCTGAAACATAGAAAATTATAACTTTTGAACAGAAGGACCTAGAGACTTCAAATTTTCAAGGTAGGTTTGGATCTCAAATGTTCAGGTCACGTTTATCAATGAGCAGAACTAGACTAGGGGTTCCGTGAATATTTTTTCCTGATAATTTCAAAACTACTGATTCGATTGGAATGAAATTTCGCACATGGATAAAGAATAATGTATTCAAACTACGTGAGAAATTTTGTCCAGATCGCATCACCAAGACCATAGAAGATTCTAGAGAATTATCGGAAAAAAATTCTTATATTCCTGTAACAGCTGATTCGGCATAATTGACAAAGAGCTACTGTCATTTTTTGACAGCTTTCAAAACATTTTTCAATAGAAAGTGGAGGAACAAGCGCCCAAAAGCTCCTGATTACACGTCAGTGTTTTTATAATTTAGTTGGATTTACATATTTTCCTACTATTTGTGAATAAACCATCTTTTCCGATTCAAACAATAATTATTTCATAAATTTATTCCAGATTGAGGAGGAGGTTTTCAAGGAAGAGTATATTCCTAAACGCCTGACTGAAGTTGAAAACTATGAAAGAGATATAAATAAAATCAAATCAGGTGAAGCTAACAATTTGGTGTATAAAACCATTGTTGGTTTGAAATCAGATCTTAGTGGAGTAGCAGTACATCCAGAAATATTGAGCAATAATAAATCAGAAGATGGAAGTACCTCATGTAGTGACGAAGAAGAATCGGTGGTTGAAAATAAATCGTTTGTAGATTGTTCAAGACCGAAACATGAAACTTTGGAAGAAAAGAAGGCAAGAAAGAAAGCAGCAAGAGAAGAAAAGGCAGAGAAACGTAAAACAAAAATTAAGAAACATGAAAAGAAAAGGATTGTAAAAGGGGTTAAAAAGTAATTTTATTTTATTTCGAATATTTATATTAAGTTGAATAAATGTTGAGCAGAATTCTTTTTTCTTGTTGTCAAAAATGTTGGAGAATGAGGTGAAACTTCAGAAACACCCAGTGAAGCCATGTGGTGTAAAATTTTTAGTCATTTAACACCGGGATATTGATTCCATGATAATTATCAACACTCAGACAATCAATGCATGTAGATATTCGTGTTGAGTATGTAGCCATCTTCTTGTTGATTGAATTGTTGGGAACGGAAATGGCATCACTGTTAAATAATTTGAGACTTTTTTGTGATTGAAAAAAAATCAAACAAAAACAACAGAATAAGTAATATGGTTTTTATTATTTTTATTTTGATTAATTAATTATTCATGTGAAAGTAATGAACAAGTTTCTAACATTTTGTTGATCAAAAATATATACAAGATTCAATGATAAAAACGGCGAAATTTAAAAATTACACTCGATTAGTAGTGTATGCTGTATGAAACAGAAAATTTTGTATAGGTATAACTGTAATATCGATCAATACTTGGAGTCTATTTCAATATGACATGCTTGATGCAGCTTGCATATAATTCTCTAAGCATTACTAAAATTTACATCAAGAAAACACTAGAAAGCTGCATGAATGTCTACTAGTGGGCTTTGGTTTGTGAGCTTAAAATACATATTGGACAAAAAGTTTTCACATCATCTATATAGCAGATTTTGTATGGGGAACTACAAATTTTATTTTAACACTATGAAACGGAGTAATAAATGATGAATATCATAATCACCAAGACAACACTTTTTAACCATTATATGTATGAAAGAATAGTTTGAAATAGAAACCATTAGCCTGAAGGAATTCATAATTAACAATATTTCATGATAAGACTGGATCCATACAGAGTCTGCGAGTTGGTCATGAGTGAAAGTTAAAACAGAATGCCCTAGATTTTCACATTGGAAACCGATGAATATCGAATTTCAGCCACATACCAAAGCAGTAACAATCACTTAAAATTAATAAATAACGGTAAGAATACTTTAATAATTTAAAATATGAACTAAAACAGCGAACATTTACAGCTTTGGTATGTGAATCTATTTTTTTAATTACATTTGTTATACTAATAAGTTAGGAACCAAGTGCTTATAAATACATTATTGAATACCTTATTTTTGATACTTCCATCAGATACTGAGCAGTATAATATGAATATTAATTTCACATCAGAGCTAATTTTTATCGACATTTTTACATTAGTAACCGGCATTGAGGAGATAGTAAAATAGCACAAAAATAGAACTCTACCAAAACTTGTGGATTTTAGTTGTTGGCTTGGAATATACCAAATACTGAACAAAATGGAATTGCTTCAAGATTGATGCAAATTAATAGGAATCACTTCAAGGACCTCCGCTAAAAATGAAGTTATGGATTTGGGATCATCTATAAATTGTATGAATGGCACAGATCATAATTGGATTTGGAACATGTGATTTTTCTAATATTTGAAAGAAACGTAATAAATTCGATCGCACTAAACAGATAAGTTAAAAAACTTAGGAATTGTTCTCATAATTTACTGAAACAAAAGTTTTCATTATATTCATCAGAGAAGATTTTGAATAAATTTTCTTACTTCACCGAAAGTAAGTTGTTCAATATTTCTAGGAATACATGTGATCTATGAACTAATTCATATGAAATAATTATTTATCGATTTAATTTATACAACAATGAAAAATTCATTTACTCTAAATTATTCTGTATTTATCCATAGTTCCTAGATAAAATCATGGAAAAATATTCTTTTACAATTCAGATTCATCTCTTACTGTTACAGCAAAGGCACAAGCACATATATTTTATTGTGTTTCTTAACAACCTCCTATTAATTATTATTCAATTCTACTCATATGTTTTGATAGTGTAAAATAGATGTCTGAGCTCAAAGTCTCTGATGTCAATGACCGAATCAAATTCTCAGTTGTAAGTGAAATGATTCTTGAACTTCTGATTTTCGTCTTCCATTGTTCAAAAATAAATTACACAGAGTTTAACTCCATGAAATTTTGAGTTGAGACATCTGCATAGAGACTGAAGATAGTGTGTTTTTCTATTGAAGTTCTGAATAATTCAATTGACTATGCAATAATTTAAAAAAGTTTAACAATAGTAACAACATTAGAGCGAGGCTTCGACCAATATACAGCCAGGAATGTAAATAATTCAACAAATTATGGTGATTTTTCTAAATCAGTGAATCTGCCTAAATTTTATAAATAAATTGTGTATAATACAAAGATATCCATTAAAATAGATCTTAAACGCAAATAACGGTATTTACAGGTTTTTCTCTCAATAACTTATATAACACAAGAAGAGTTCAGACTTACAATAATCAGACTTGCTGTACATTTACACTGTCTCAGTGTAAAAGTCATATAGCTAGCTAGTGGTCTGGATTGCGATCTTCCAGTTAAAAACTTCCATGCCTATTTCCTCAAAACAAATATTTTGGGGGAGTAAGAAACCATCCTACATAGAACTCGCTCTGTAACTGCTTCACTCCCATAATATTTGTATGAATTGGTGATCACAATAAGGTAGGTAATACAGAATATTTGACAATAAATATATAAATATTTAAATTTTAAGTCACTAACACTTAGTGAATTTAAATTCGATCGAAATTCGAAACAAGTGGAAATGTCAATTCCCTGAAAATTAGATATGGAAGCTTTAGTTAGATTACTTGTGTTTAGTTTTTGGTATATATCTGAAAAGAATAATTGCCAAGAAACTTCACTAATCTTAATTCCTCTAGCATTATTCATTTATTATTCAAATTGCTGCCAAAATATTGACAAAAATATATGTAGGAAAAAAGCTGCGTGACATAATAAAACATAAAATAAGTTAATAGTTACATCATAAGCTGCATATAACAAGTGCTACTCACTGCCACAAAAGTTATTATACAAATTATGGACTTCCGATTCTTCTTCCAGTCTGAGAAACGGTTACACAATTAAAGCTTTTATCACTTCGATTTTGAAATATATGAGGTTCTGCCACCATTGCTTGCTAGGAATACCTAGGATAAGGTTAGTGTCTGGTAATGATTCCTGAGCGTTCATGGACTCATTGTAAAGGTTGTCATCGAGTCCAGACAGATTCCTTCAATAAGAGCTCAGGGATATGGAAAAAGTTAACAGAAGGGATTATCTCTTCAAATACCACAGTTTGCCGGTTGCTAGCTATACAAACACCTTTTACACACTCTTAGGGTCCCTGCTGGTGTCCAGAAAACGTAATGGGTGAAACTAACGTTGTAACCCGATGCAGTTCCACTTTACTCTGTGGATTAATATCACCCCGATCATGCACCCTCACAGGTAGCTCTATTTGCGGCCGGGTCCGCCATCGAGTCCCAAACGTAGGGGTATGAGCGGAAGAAGTACGACTATCTACACAATCTGAAGAAGTCCTCGACACTTTGGTATGACGTTTGTAATGTAGGTATACAACTATGCACAATATAACCACTAAAAACACGGCCACTGTAGCGCCGCCTGCTATGCTCGCACGTTCCAACATCACTCCTCGCTGGGCCGCTGTAAAAAAAAATGCTGTTAATTTTTTGGTGACCATAGATAATTATAAATATCATGGCGTATACAGGGTGCCTACTTTTAAAAGGGCCAAACTTCAGTAGGAGATCATACATGAGATTTGCAACAACAAAAATTATATAATACATGGTCGAAATGTTGACGGTTATTCTTCAATTTGACATTTCTTGATTTCAAGGAATATTTCTAGTTTTTCCATCAAATCAATTATACTTCAGTTATCCTTATAGCCTCATCAAAGTTGACCACATACCTGGAAACAGCAATAAATTCGCTGTAAGATAAGAATTTCTGTGTGCTAAAAAATTTTGTATTGCGGGCGTGGTAAGGAGATGAATATCACGATTATGAAGTGAACAAAACCAGTCATATTTTTCCAATGGTTTTATCGATGAAAAATCAATTATTATGAACGTGTTTTCTTTGCAGCAAAAAATACCCCATTTAGTATGCTTTTGAATGACAAATCAAATTTTGTGCTTGCTGCTTGTCTTCTCCCCTAATATCATGGCTAACAAGATAGCAACGAAAAAGTCGAAATATTCGAAACCTAAATTAGCTCTGATCGAAAGAATAAATTTGTGTTGTGCGTCAGAAACGTAGTGAACTTCTCAGGGATATAGATTCAGTGCGAAAACGATGTGTAAAATGTATCGAAGGTTAATTGAATGAACAATTCAACAATCTTTTTCCGGGAGAGTGGCCCCTGACTTCACGGCAGTACTTTTTATAAATTTTCCCACTCCCCAATTCTAATTGCCACGTTCTCACGAATCCAACACCTTCTTAAGGGCGTAGATATGGAGGGATATCGCTAAGGCTTGATGTATACCTGACGAGATTTTCTTATCGATTACCCTCCCAAGAAAAAAATCTACGCCCTTGCCACAACATGAGCAGTTTAGGTATCAATCTTATCAAACAACAGACTCAACACTTATACATTTTATGCAATATGATCTTCAAAAATAAAACGTACGACTGAAAGTTAAACTTCAGAATTTTTCTTTTATTTTACTGATTTTTCTGATTAAATTTTTTTTTTCTGTTAATTTTATTGCATTATTATATTATTCTCTTGTTGGTCTTCTTTTCCTAAATGGGGGGGGGTAATTACCAGCTTTCTAGCTGTTCCATGTGGGAAAAATGGCGAAGCAGTTTCGGCCTGTATTCATATCATCCCCATTTCATGTTACTCCTCACCACATTATTAATTTTTGTCGAGTTCTGGGTTCTGTTCTGTGTTTAAATTATCCAATTGTTTTCATATTTTGATTTTTAAGTTTATCTCACTCTAATGAACATAGGATACACCAAAAATGATCAAAATTAATTACTGAATTTTAGGTGTTATACACTTAGTATAATTTTGTCAAGAATAACTCAATGAAGAAACATCATGGCTAATGAATTTTACTCCCTCAGATATTACCAACAAGTTTTTGGGTCTCCACAACCAACAAATCATAATCGATAAGGAAATACAGAAAGTCAGTCGATACAAGTAAATGGCAGTCCCATTATAATGATTAGTTACATTGAAATTATGAAAAATTATAATATGTAAATTTCCAACAATTGTGGTTTTGCAGACGAAACTAACTTAGATACTGTAAGTATGGCATCTATCTTAATTCTGTCATACTTCCTCTATTATTTCTTCGGCGAGTGAGTTTCGAAAGGACAGAAAAAAGTCATTTATTTCAAATTCAGTGAACCAGTAATTCTTAACTATACCTCAAACGAGGTTAAAATTATAACTTTCAGCATTGAATTGAATTTTTTTTGTTACCATGGACTGGGCGATACTAAAAATAATTGGAGCCTCAAAAAAAAACTAGTATGAATTGAAGAACTATTTATCGAAAAATACTTACGTAAGTATGACCCATCTAGATCTTTATATTCACATCGAGGACCCATGAAGCCTTCTGCACACCTGAACAGAAAACAAAAATTAGTTTTTACTTGCAAACACTGAATGAATAACACAGAATTTTTTAGTCTACCACTTTTTCACAATTTTGAGCGGTCGTTCTCTTACACGAGGGCTATATCATTTCCTCACGATTTCCGTATATTTAGAATTTTGAGCCAAAAATGGTCTCAATCGACCAAATTCGACTCACTGATGACGAATCGGTCGAAAAATTCAAGTCAGTCCGTCCGTCCGTATACACGATAACTCTCGAACGGAACTACCTAAAAACATGAAATTTTCAAGGTATGTAGGTTCGAATCTCGAATGCCACGGTTAAGTTCTTTATTGGACAAAATTGGACCATGGGTTCCGTAAATATAGTCGTTTGAAATTTTGTTTTCTTGATAATTTCAAAACTACGTATTCGATCGTGACGAAATTTTGTGTATTTTAATGGAGAATGTTATATTCAAACTACATGTAAAATTTTTTCCAGATCGCATAACCAGAACAAGTTTAAATTTCAACGAATTATTGAATAAGAAATTCCCAATATTTCTGTAACAACAGATACGATCTGGTTGAAATTCAGTTTGTATACGAGAAATAACCAGTTGAAAGTTCCTGCCGAGTAGGTGGACGAACGAGCGCTCAAAAGCTCCTGACTTCACGTCAGTTTTGTTTACATCACTTGGAAATAAACTAATTGAGTTTTGAGGTGAAATTTTTCCAACTAATTGCCAACCACATTCAAATTTCCTGAAATGAAGTGGATTTGGAAATAATTTCATGTCAAAACATAATATAATTCTTTGTTGTTCCGAAATCTATCACTATTTTACAGAATGTTTTGATGTTGTTGTCGTTGAATCTAAGAATAAAAGGTACCTATTGAGGCAAATGAGAACATGCCACAAGTTCATATCATCATTATTGAGATAGTATGTTATTTCATTCAAGAAAGGGAGAATTATGCGTGGCCTACATTCCTACTGAATATCTGTTTTGATCTTACAAAGTAGGCATGTAAATAATCGATACAGAGAAATTCAGAACAACTAACGAATTGTTTTACATCGAAATTAGTTCCCTCTCTTAAAGTTCCGTAGCCAAAATGGCAAATAATTGAACCCTTATAATTTCGTCATGTCTGTCCTTATGTCACAGCCATTTGTTTAGGAGACTAATGTAACTATATAGATGAAATTTGGCTTCTATGAACCGCTATGGAATGGTGTAGCAAAATTTGGAAGAAAAATAGGCGAGGCATTCATGTAATAGAGGGATAAAAAACATCAATGCACTTGAGCCTGTAAGGTACCGTATTCGAGAAACATATTTTCAAAAGTATCAGCGAAAATCTCGCTAAAGAAAAATTGAATTTGGTAGAATTTCTGGAAGTCTCAACTTGATGTAGGTGGCCATAAAATCGATTCTAAAAGATCCGTTCGACTATCCAGAGCTCGTTTTTTTGTGATGAACAATCACATGGCCATCGACTGGAAAAAAATAAAAAATCAAGATAACTTACTCGCAGTTGTACAGCAGCGAAGGCCCAATTTTTACAGTGAAGCATGTTGCTCCGTTAAAACAGTACCATGCCGCAAATTCAGGGGGGCACTGGTAGGTCGGGAATGAGATGTTTGGTCGAGGGGTGGGCGGTGGTGGTGGTCGAGGCTTTGGCGTCGTCCGCGACGAACAGGCATCTGAAAAAAAAAAACACATAATATACTTTCCCAGTTAACAAACAAAAGTCCACCATCATCAAACACTCACAACATTCCGTAGAAAACATTCTATTCAGAACAATTTTCACTAAGATATTCAAATCGAAACTATATTTCCCGCATCAAGACACCATCTGATCGTAGGAAACCCTTCACCATGAGTCATAAACATTTTATGTAGGTGAAACGGAATATGTCTCTTCGCGACCACACCTGGAGAGATGAATTCCTTGAAAACTCGTTTTGTTAATCAATTCATACTCCAGTGAACTTTTCGTCAGACACATTTGCTGTCCCGTGCTCATGTGTTTCGTCGATTGTCATCTTCTGAGGATCTGAGCGTACACATTCGCAATTTTGGATTGCAGTAAATGTTGTGGAATTAAATACTTCAATTCATAATTTTTGATTAGATTTCTTGAATTAGTTTTTATAGGTGTTGAATCGGCCGATTCACACGAAATTAAGGGAAACCAAAATTTAGTGATCGAATATTAATACGAAGATCGGGGACGTCTGAAGGCTTATTTCTGACCCATGCATGATCTGGATTGGCTTCAATTAACCTGGTTTTCGAATATCGCACTGGAGAAATGGTTTCTTTGTGGGTCTTTTTGATAACGCTGACTAAACGATAATAACCACATCAAAGTTATGCTTGGGTGAACCACTGTAGCAATACCAAGGCTGTTTGAATATGCAATATGTTATATTATCACAACAATTGGCAATATTCGGAAATTACCCGTATCTGACGAAATAACCTTATTTGACGAAATTCCGACAAATAACTACCGAATAAATAAGCGATACTTACATGAACACATCGCGACCGTTGTTCTGGCTGGGTAGAGACGTAGATTTCACTTTTACAAATGGATAATCGTCTCAAAAATTACATCCAATGATATAACTTATACAAGGAAACATTAACACCAACGTCGTGGTATGGTGTTAACCAGATTAACCCATTGTGTTCGAGCTTGTAACAGATGAAATATATTTTTCGTAAGAAACGAATGATAACAAAACGTATCCGATAATTGAATAACATACAGTTTCTGTTGTTCCGTTTCTCGAAACGTTGAAAGTATTTTTAATTATTTCTGTACCTATTCAATCACCGGGGTCCAATTAGTAGGTACTTTCTCTGTTCATTATTCGTTCATCTCACCACAACGATACAAACACAATGTGGTACCTACATATAGATTTCAACGAGGAAGCGTTTTAAGATTTGGTAAAGGTTATTCGTCTTACGACACCTGGGATATTCGCACGACTACGTAATAACGAATGCAATGAAGAAAATGAATCGTACATTGATTACTGTACTTGCATCCAAAATATGTTTTTGATAGATAACATCTCTCATTAGTCGCGAATAGCTGCAACCGAAAAGATTTACGCAAGGAATTGTTAACGCAAACAACACTGTATATTTTTTTAAAAGTTTATTCTTTCCGAATCGTTTGGTTTGTTCTATCTAACTCACAAACAATCTCAACTTATTCCCGAATATTTGCTAAATATTTCGAGGAAGTTTTCGGCGAGGAATCGAAATAAGCGGGTACTTTCTTGAATGCCCTTATTTGCCATGTAGATACCCTAAAGCGAAGCTTTTATCTTGAATCGCTCTGATTTTGTATGCTCCTTATCCACAAAAACCAATACTCGTTGGGCTTTTCTGTACCCAATGAATTTATTTTTGTTGACAATCGCTAACAAAATTTTCTTCCCACCTGCGTTTTCCATTCATAGAATAAGCTTTCATCTGTGAGGATGAAAAGTGGAAGTTCTTTTAAGAACAATCTGGACCGATTGACTTCAGTAGGTTCAAGTTCATAAGATGTTCTCTCAGCGGAAGGTCTTTTGATTTTTTAAACTCTATTATACAGGGTGTTTCATGAGTGGTTGGCCATATCCTAGTGGTAAACGCAGGTCATCCAGGCCTTTCAGAAAAAATGCTTGTTTTGTATCCTAAGGATATTAGTTTTGGAGATATAGGGTGATATATGGATTACGGCCTGAATTTACGATAGCCATAACTTTGAAATCTGAGGTCCGATTTTGATGTGTTGGTTCTTGGTTCACTTCAGAAAGTCCTTTTGAATGGATCACGAAATATCAATATTTTCAGGGCAGTACTCAGAATATCGTGGCTTATCTTTCAAGCTTCAAAATCTATAATTTTTACATCACTCAGTGAAACGCCTAGCGATTTCCAAGCGTGTACCTGACGAACTATACGAAAACCAAAGTTTCAAACAGAAGGTAACACTGCCCAACTGAGAACTAGATTTAGTTGTTCATTCGCTGAATTTTTGGTACGTAATTAGTTTTGCTTGGTAGGTGTTGAAAAACAAAGGTTTCCGTGTCAATTTTTTTGTTAGTTGTGGTAAAAAGCATAGTGTTCATGTGGGTATATTAATTTTTCGTGATATTAATACCAGTAAAGGAGAAAATTAGTTCTAAGCGAACTGTGACCAATTTGGGGTTAGAGTGTGGTCAACAGAAACACTTGTATCTATCGTATATGTCATCATCTGATGAAACCATGACAATGGCGAAACAAGTGGAGTGGTTTTGTGAAACTCTCAAGTAGTGAATATCGTAGGCTAATATAAGTCAATTGGTTGATTTTTGAACGCATAAAACCTCAAATGTGGCTTCTTGTTAAAGACCGAAAAGTTCGAATATTATAACGAAAGAGTGATTTCTTGTGGAAAGGAAGACAATGAGGCAAGCTTCCTCAGGTCGAAACAATCTGAAAAAAAATATTCATCCTGATGATCCAGATGTTTGTATGGTTAACATAAATCAAAACATTGACCAGACATTAGTTTCTAAGTCCACAAGAGAAGCTTTGACATTTGACATGGATATAATTTAAGAAAAACATGTTACAAAGTGGGTAGTTTTGAGGTTAACCCATTATTTCATTTAATATTGAAGAATATTCGATTTGTATTCCCTTCCATTCAAATATCAATGAAGTTGGCCGAAATGAAATGATTTTATTTTGCTCCCAAAAACTAAGAAAAAAATATTTCTATGCTGTTATATTGTATACTCGATTTTATATCGGTTTCCATACACCCCCACTGAAGACCAGAAGCAATATTGACGAGTTTTCAACGTGTGTTTCCATCAACCCCACCTCGAAAGCGAATAGAAACAAGCAACATAATATTTTTTCTGCAAAAATTATCAATTGCACACATATTTTCTGAACAGAGGGCTGTTGTATGAAGTGTGACCGGACTTTGTCAAAATATGGATATTGAATTATTTTCCATTCAAGAGATATGAGCATTCGAACATCAGAATGTGCTTCTATTAACCCCATTTTACAGTATTCCGAATATTCCGATCATATGGAAAAATTGAAAAATTTTGTTTTATAATCAGCACGATCTCATTCTTTTGAATATTTGAATGGACCATATACCCAAATGTTTTCAAGGGGATTTCATAAATCACAAACCGATCCTCCAATCAACAACAGAAATATTTGTACCATTCATCCCTCGATGTTTATTTTAAATTTACCCGCACAATAGGATATTTCAGTTCATGTCAGATAATCGGCATGGGTTTCCAATGGGACAACCACGTGAATATTTCAGCGACCAAATTCCATTGTGACGGATTTCACGGACTACGAAGCGATACAAAGATGCCGGACAGTAAGTAAGTACGCACATTTTCCGTAAATACCTGTCATTTCGGATCTCCTCCCTCATTAACTGATATCCGATCGTCGTGAGGCTTTGTGTACTAATATGCTTAGAAGGAGAATGGCTCTTATTATCCACTATGAACTAGGGATAATTCCAATCCATTCACGATGGTTGTCAGATGAGTTGGAAAAACCCATAATTCAACTCATTGAATTGCTACTTATAGCACTGACTGAAAGAATCTTTTCCAACTCTGACGACGCGATACATTTTTTCTTCTTTCACTTAATTTGATAATGATTTGAAAAAATATAAAACATTAGGCAAAAATAGAAAACAAAGTAAGAAGAAACAAAAGAATTTTTGCTATGGGAAAGTCTTGAAACTTCTCCGAATATTTCTTTGTACCTAGTTGTCAAGTTGGCAATTTAAGTAACGGCCACGATAATTTACTTTGAAGAAATTTTGAAAATTTTCAAGACCAAAGCTTTCGGTTCATTCTATGGGATATGATTGCCTTTCATTGATGTCCTGTAGTAGTCTTTGATCATCTGAAGTTTTGAAAATCATAGCTTGGTAGGCCGAATTTGGCCGAGCATTTATTTTCATTTTGGCTTCAAAACTCGCATTTTTCATTGTTGTTATTTTTGGTGGGATCTGAAAGTTAAGGCCGAACACCGTTGGCGTCACATCACAACGCGTAGCCATTCCGTAATATCACGCTTAATACACTGGAACCATCTGCCACTTGCTAAATATACCTTTTAATTAACGGCCCATCGTCTATTCTTCCCGAAAAAAATGAGGTATTATTTATTGGCCATATGGCACACGCGGGGCTCGGAAGAAACCAAATTGGTATGGCTATTGAATAACCATGGGAGTCTTATTACCCTGCTAAGGATCGATCTGGATTGAGCTGCCCAACCCTCATCACGGCAATAACTGGGACGCTTTCTTTCATCTGATAAACGCCCTCGGTCCGGCTGGACCACCGGTCATTCTTTATCCGAAAGTCCGCAATAATAGAAACGATGAAAGACATTTGTCATCTGCCAATATCGGACCGGCGGTATGGACCTATAACGTCAGGAGTGAAGACCTTATAACAAGTTTGTATGAGATGTTATCGAGAATCGATAAGGCAAAAATGGCCAATAATGATCTCATATGGCTGGTATGAAGATTGACAGAAATCTGGAGATTTCCAACTAGTTATTTGATTTGACGAAAATAATCCTCTAGTAGCATCGCACCTGGAAATTCTGACAATGATATTTTGTAACTGGATACTTTCGAGACATTATATTTATTGAGGAATTTTCATAGAGATGTGAAAGTGCGAAATTATAAATGAACTACCATTGCTTACCACAACTCAACCATTTTAGGATAAAGGGATAAAAAAAAAATCAATGTACATGAATGTGTAGGTTATCGTTTCCAATAAATCAACCGTTGGTGCAATATGAGCTTTCCAAGTTGTCAAAAGTGTACAGTCTCTTCATAATAATAAACTGAAATGTTCTGAAGTTGAAAATGAGTTTTTCAGTAACCACTAATTTTAGAATGGTTTGTATCAGCGAATCAAAAATAGCATTCTAATGAAAAGTTGTCCCAGGAAAATGCCTCTTATCGAACCCGTACTGTTTCTATCTAGAAAGAACACTTTTTTCATTACTTTGAAACTCCTCGCCTCTGAAAACTCACCCGAGTCAGTTTGCATGCTAAACAGCCATTTATTAAAATTAAATGAAAAATGCACCGCTTGCATCGAAAATACCGAACACATATTCACTGCGCTATTTCTTCGGTAATATTTATTTGTGTACTTCCGATGTACCGAGTATCGGTCACGCTATGCGAAACTAGGCAATCGATCTGCGGTAATAAAAGTTCCCTCCACTTGCAGTGTGCCGTTGCAGAGCGATATCATCGTTGACTTCAACATTAAAGTCAAAAAATTGAAATATAGCCGAATCCATTGGGGGAAAATTAATGGGGTATAAACGGGG
This sequence comes from Aphidecta obliterata, assembly GCA_963966015.1. Lineage (NCBI taxonomy): Eukaryota > Metazoa > Arthropoda > Insecta > Coleoptera > Coccinellidae > Aphidecta > Aphidecta obliterata. Next base: position 9,402,720 of record OZ014428.1, read on the forward strand.
TTATCCTGAGATCGAGGTCGAAGGAAATATTTTTTTCGGTTGACCCTTCTTGGTTTGAAACCTCGAAACTGTTATTTTCTATTCGAAGATAAGTATTCTTCGGGGAGCAGTTGTCTTTTGACTCAATTCGATTAGAAATATTTCATGAAAAAACATTAATTTGGTAGTTGGTACCATCACGAAATTTATTTTAACCTCTTGTTCAACAGGTTTTTTTTTAACTTTGTTCGTATTTTCTTCCGGTTAAATAGACTATACGTAAACGCTTGTTTTTAAAAAAATCCTTCATATTCCTTTGACCCTAAGAAGCTTATATTATGGTTAATAGAGAGAGAGATAATTCAAAAATGTCGTAATCTATTACGCGTTCTTTTGCACGAAACTTCCATTCCGAAAACGCTGCCAGATGTATAAAGAATTCGAGAAAAGCATTAACAGGAAGTCAGGAACTTTTGCGCGCTTGTTCCAATTCATCGCCATAGCGGTCACCCATAACGAATCTATGATCATTTGGATTTGTCATGAGGTGCCACCGAAGATCATGGGGTGAACCACATTCTGTGAACCAAAGCGGCCGTTCATGTGAAAAATTATGTCATTTTATTTTTATAAACTTCAAGAGACCAGATCAGAAAACTCTAATTTCTTTTCACGTGGAAAAGCTGTGAAGCTGAATTTAAATATACCTTACTCATTTTTTCGATGTCCCATATACAGACACAGAATATCAGCAGGATATAGAGAATACTTTCTGAGATACCGAAGTGAAAATTTTATCTTTATTTTTTTCATACAATTCTGACTAAATTTCACATAAACCTTCGTGACGTTATTTTACCACTAACTAGAAAGTTTCAATTCTATCGAATCGGTATTTTTAGGCGGATTTTGCCCATTAACGGACTTAACTGGCGCATTCAGAACCCGAATTTACCTTTTTTTTCGAAAGTTATCATTTTTGCAGACTTCATTGGGGAAAATGATAAAGCTCTCTCGATCATAGAAAAACACAAAAGTTGAGATATTGTTCCAAATTCAGAAGAGAAGTCGTCTTCTACGACGAGGAAAGCAAACATCTTCACAATTGAATTCCATAAGAAAGTGAAGGAGGGTGGCTTTTTTCGAAAACAGAAGCAAATTGGAAAAGTTCGACTGAATATAAAATGAACAAAAAAAAGAAAGAAAAATATAAATGCTTTTATGGATTTTCAAGGGTTTTCAGGAGAATTATATACATATTTCGATCCGTGCCTCTTCCAGAATTGAATTAACGATTATCTCTTTTAATCATGCGAAATGTGCCTATATTTTATAACGAATAAAATAAAGTTCGAAATATGGTTATTCTGGCTTTAAACATGTCCCAGTAATTTGAATTTGTTTGTCACTTTGCTGTACGAACCGTCAGAAGAAAAACGTTTCGAATATCTTGGAAATTGAAAAATACCTCTAAAACCGCCTTTTTGAGCGCTCGTTCTACTTACTGATGACGAATCAGTCGAAAAATTCGAGTCTGTCCGTCCGGCCGTACGCACGATAACTCTCGAACGGAACGTCCTAGAAACTCGAAATTTTCAGGGAAGGTTCGAATCTCGAATGCCGCGGTGAAGTTCGTTATTGGGCAAAATTCGATCAGGGGTTCCGTAAATATGGCCGTTAAAAATTGTTCTCCTCATTACTTCGAAACTATTGATTCGATCGAGATAAAATTTTGCATTCAGATGGAAAATGACGTGTCCAAGCTACAACTGCAAAATTTTAACCAGATCACATGACCAGAACCAAAGAAACCATAGAAAATTATCACTTTCGAACAGAGAGGCCTAGGGACTTGAAAGTTTCAGGTTAGGTGTGCATCTCGAAAGTCGAGGTCACGTTTGTCAATGAGCAAAATTAGACTAGCGGTTCCGTGAATATGGCCTTTCAGAATATTTTTTCCTGATAATTTCGAAACTACTGATCGAAATTTTGTCTCGATCGCATTACCAAGACCATAGATATCGTAGAAAATTCTAGCGAATTATCGAAAAAAAAATTGGTCACCTAAAGCACTGACGTGCAGTCAGGAGTTTCACTTTCGTTTGAATATTTTTGACAGCTGTCAAAAATCTTTCCAATTAGTTTCTAAATCTGGAAAATGCGAGCAGTGCTTTTCGAATTTTTTGAAGTATAAGTTCGATTAGGTTTATTATATTCCGAATGGAAATCCCGACAAGTATGAGTAAAGAAAATGCACCACTTGTGTCTGAGGAACAATCTCTCAAAACCCGACAACATCGGAAGGCTGAAGACGGAGAGGTGTCGACATATCTTAACATAATTGAACTGTTTTCCTCCCAACAATGGATAAACCGTCGTTACCTTTCCTTTCCGCATTTCTTCGTATAAAGAGATAGGAAAGGAATATCCTGTTTGTTCGATATACCTACACCGAAGAGGATCCAGGAATCAGGTTACATTCAGTTATTGTCATAAAATACTTCTATTTTTGTGCGAAGACCGGGTGTGTAGGTGGATCACGGAAAAAAGCATATGCCTCTCGTATATTGGTTTTGTTAATAGGGCTCGGCGGTGCCGGAAGTGGAGTATAGCCATTTTTTCCCCCGAGTGGCAGACAGAAAGAGGGCAGTTTAATCCAACATCTACTTACAAAGTAACAGATGCTCTACGGCGGCGTAGCGCCGCGATTATACTTGGGGATGGGATGGAAGATTGTCGTAAAAGTGTAAGATGATATCAAGGGTAGGTGCCACATGCTTCCATAGGTATATGACGGCCTATTTTCAAGGTGAATGAGGGTTTTCAGGAGAATTATATACACCTTTCTGCCTCTTTTAGAATTGGATTAACGATTGTCTCTTTAATCCTGCGAAATGTGCCTATATTTTATGACGAATGAAATGGAGTTCAAAATGTAGCTATTATGGCTTTAAATGTGTCCCAGTAATTTAAATTTTTTCATTTCATTTCGAACAATTTCAATTCATTATCAGTCGTTCTTTTCTGTATGGCTACCTATTTTAATCGAGAATTATTCTAGCTACACTCAGGCAAAATAAAATATTCCAGCTTACTAGCCAATTGGATGATAAAACGAAAAAGACAATGGACGTCAAAATGTCGAAGTATCTACTCGTTCCTCCATACTCCATACCCTAATGTGCCCATCGAGCACCACCCATAATTCTCAGGTGATTTAACAAATTGGCAAATATTATCAGGGTACCATCTGCGTATCTCGACGAGGGATGGCCATGGGCCATCAGGGGGCAACTTCAACCGGTCGTAACTCTCGATCCTTCGACTATCTGTCCCGTCCAACCCATCACGGAGATCTGTCGGACGCCGGTCTGCAATTATCTACGGTCAATGACAATATTGACATAATAATTGTCTCCCGGTTGTTGTGAAGACAGGATAATTTGGTGACGGAACGGTACGCCCCCTACAAGGAAAAACGAACGAGAGCTCCCTTCTTTGCGATGGATATTGCCAAGGAATTTTCCAAATGATCTACGAGTTTCGACACATTTTGTATTGTATCATTAGATCATTTTTTTATGTAACAAAGCAGGTATTTTTTAAATCTCCTTATTCCCTACAAACATTTTCTTCTTTCGAAATGAGAAGAGAATTAGATTCTTGTTGCGAGGTTGTGAAATCAAAAGTTTATGCCCCTTTTGGAACAGTTGAAATGAGTTTAATACATTGTGAAGAATCTGCTGTTCAGAAATAAATATATAGAAGTCAACAAACTACCCGTAGTATGGAGAAATCATTGTCATAATGTCATAAAATTGAGGCATAAAAATATTGAGAGTTGAGACAAATATTCAGAATTTTGACAAAATTATATGGTGGATGCGCTTTGTGTAAGCAATAGATAGCAAGATAGTATTTACTATTATAGGAAGTAAAGTCAAACGATTCCACCAAATTTTCCACTTGAAACACAGTGAACTGCTAATTATTGTTTTTTTATTCGTAGCGATTATGCGCTGCTTTCATATATAGAATTCCAAGGTCTGCGTGCAAGAAAATATGATAGAAATCATCCCACGGTAGATTAGTGATGGCTTCTAGATTTAATTGAGCTCTTAATGTAATCGTAATTACCAGATGGGACTTGTTTGCGCAATTTCAAACATTAAATCAAATGTGATTGCAGAAATGATTGAAATATATGGGAGCCAGTTTGGGAGAATCATTTCATCAATTCGAGCCTTTTTGAGATCTTGTTTCTGTCAACAAGTGCGTTATCAATTTGTCCAACTGTCTGCAATTTTCGAATTCTGAGAAGAGAATGGTCTCGGTCAACGATTAGGTTGGACTCGAAGATGAAGAATTCGTGGTCAAATTCAATTCTGATAACCATCGAAGGAAGAGGCCTGGAGTTTTGAAATTTTCATGGTGCGTTGCAGGTCTGAATCCGGTTGAGTTTGTTTAAAGGTAGAAATCAGCTGAAGGGTTCCGTAGTTATAGCAATCTGATGTATTTTTGAATAATTCAAAAAAAAAACCGATCCGATCTAATTGGTACTTGTCAGTGCTAGGTTCTGAAAAAATTCTTTTTTGAAAACTTGGAAATCTCTGAAACTATTCGCCATATTCGGGTTAAATTTTGTGTCTACATATCGTCGTGTTCCTGAGAAAACTACGTAACTCCACATTTTTCAAGAAATGGTATTTTGGTCAAATCTGTTGGGCAACATAGTTACTAATATGCTTGCAAATTAACGAACTCTTAAAATGATCGGGTATATTTAAATTTTAGAAAATGAAATCTACGTATCTCCTACCGCGTTTGGGAAAAATGGAGCGGTTAGCTTCTTCGAATTTTTGCGCCCATTTATTATTAGAGTCAAGATAATATAGTTCTTGAGAAAATAATCATTTTTCTGATTAATATTAATTGTCTCTCAATGAGATATTGTCATCGAGGTCATGTGGAAATTATAAATCTTTATGTAATATTTGCTGTTTTTTTTTGTGTATTTTTATTTTTGGTACACAGGAACAAGGGCGCAAAAGCTCCTGACTTCACGTCAGTATTTGTCTCGAATTTTTGTTTCATAATCGAACATTTATTACTAGAGTCAAGATGATATAGTTCTTGAGAAAATAATCATTTCTCTGATTAATATTAATTGTCTCTCAATGAGAAATTGTCATCGAGGTCATGTGGAAATTATAAATCTTTGTGTAATATTTGCTGTTTTTTTTGTGTATTTTCATTTTTGGTACACAGGAACAAGGGCGCAAAAGCTCCTGACTTCACGTCAGTATTTGTCTCGAATTTTTGTTTCATAATCGAACATTTATTACTAGAGTCAAGATGATATAGTTCTTGAGAAAATAATCATTTCTCTGATTAATATTAATTGTTTCTCAATGAGAAATTGTCATCGGGTCATATGAAAATTATAAACCTCTGAGTAATATTTGCAGCTTTTCTTTTGTGTATTTTTTTTTTGGTTAACAGAAACAAGGCGCAAAAGCTCCTGACTTCGGGTCAGTGGTTCTCTCGAATTTTTGTTTCCAAATCGATTCACTTCTTCGAATTTTTACGTCCCTCTATTATCAGAGTCAAGACTCAAAATAATATAGTTCTTGAGAAAATAATCATTTCTCTGATTAATATAAATTGTTCGTCAAGGAGAAATTGTCATCGAGGTCATGTGAAAATTATGAACCTTTGTGTAATTTTTGCTGCTATTTTTTTGTTCATTTTTATTTTTGGTACACAGACACAAGGGCGCAAAATCTCCTGACTTCACATCAGTGCTTCTCTCGAATTTTTGTTTTCAAATCGATTCGCTTCTTCGAATTGTCACGTCCATTTATTATAGGAGTCAAGATAATATAGTTCTTGAGAAAATAATCATTTCTCTGATGAATATAAATTGTTCCTCAATGAGAAATTGTCATCGAGGTCATGTGAAAATTATAAACCTTTGTATAATATTTGCAGCTTCTCTTTTGGGAATTTGTTATTGTATCTCTATTCAAAATACTTGTCTTGGAAAATTTACTGAACTCGCATGTTGAGGGCAGAAAGACGGAAGAAGGATGTTGATGTATTTCAGGACGTGATTCTAGAGTTCAAAATATGGAAAAAATTTCAATTCAGCCTACGTTCTCATATATTTTGACGTTGAATCCGGCCAACCTGTATATATCGGCGACTTTTTACCATCTTGTTCCTCTCAATAATCATCGGAAATACCGAAGTAAGCATAAGAACGTCCCGAATGAAAACCATTATCCCTCACGACCAAACAGACCAATTCAAACATTTCGTCCGAAGGTGATATTTAATATAACACTTTTGTACTTCGTACGATCCGAGCGGCGTGGTCCTCTTCCACGGTGGTCTGTCTGGACCTTTTTCACGTTCTTTTCACAGCTCCACCTCGACGATCAACGTGTTCTCGTTATTGTTCCCTTTCATTTGGACATCATCGACCGATACCGGCCTCGCCGACACTACTTGCCAGTTTTGATATTTTTATTAGCAGCAGCGCTCTCGTTAAAGGCATTATAATTGATCTAATGAGAAATTAGAAACGTCCGAGCGGCCGATCAAGGACGCGGCTTGATTGAAGAAGTAGATGAAAAAAAAACGGATCCGGCTTTCTAACGTTTATTTGCGGAGCGACCTACGCCGACAGTTTTACCTTTAAAAATTGCGCCTACGAGTTTTTATAGGCTGCGCAATAAATATCTTGCGATTATTGCGAGATATTGTTGTTGCGACTGCTATTTTTGGCAACACTTGGTCGGTGATCTACAGGGTGTCCATCGGCCGTCACCAACATGGTATAATAAATTTAGTAGGCTAGCTCGCATAAAAACTCCTCTTTTATGAATATCAAATGAGTCATATTTTGCAATGATTCAACTAATGTTTCATTTAATGGAGTAACTGTAAACATTTGGAAATGATAGGTATAACAGAACGACAAAAATCATAAAACACTAGTTTAATTCTCCTGCTGATAAGGTGTTCGTTATGCTGCGTGAAGAAGTGAAGATACCTAGAGAAGCAGGGCCGTATCTAGGGCGTGGCAAGGGTGGCACTTGCCACGGGCGCAAGGTCCCAAAGGGCGCCAAAAAATATCAAAAATAAAAAATAGAAGCGCCAAGCAAAAAAAAAATGATTCGAAAGATGACAACACGGTAACGTAAGTAAGTAATTCGATCACAACATTTCGAAACATTGATATTCACGTACAGAATGGAAATGCAATAAGGTCAGAAATGCGAGAAATATGGACCAATGGTTATAACAAATTTTCAAAGATGCCGCACTCTGATCATAAATATTACAATCGGCAATATCGTCATGCGATTCCAAGCACAGCACTTTTATGAGTTATTTACACTACATCCCTTATCGCATTCAGCTTGTTTTGAAGGGCGGCTTTGATGAAGATGGTTCATAATAATCGATTTGTTTAGATTTTTAGGCCACATGTGGTACTTCAAAAAACGATTTGTATTGCCAAAAATTCACCAATCAGAGTTTTGAGCTCAAGAAGTTGGAGAAAAATTGGGGAATCCTATTCTATTCTACATAAATATTGATTTCTTTCAATTGTGAAGGAAAGAGCAAAAAATTTAAATTTTAATTTTCGTTTAGTGTGTATCCAGATTTGAAGTGTTATAAGTTTTTTTTAATATCTGACTTTTTTGTGCTTTTGGATTCGAGCATTATAAATTGTGCTATTATTAGTATTTGTTATTTTTTATGACATTATTCTGGCATCGGATATATTCAATTATTCGTATTTTAACATAAATAATATTGTTCCTTTCAATTCAAGAAGAAATATGTTCGGTTCATTGCGGAAAATATGGATTTTCAAACTTGAGTTCTCACTTCTCAGAGCGTCTTTTTTTGAAATCTAATAAAACTTTAATTTTAGTGTTAGTTTTCATAGTTTTCATTGAATCTTCAATCTCATCTGGCAAAGATTATTCTAGTGATTTTTTTATTCTTAACGTATGGACTTCTTGAATATTGTAACATCGGGCCCTGTACGAAACTATTAGTACGTGTTTCAAATGGTTATAAAATAGTATTTGTATGCTAAGTTTGCGGTTTTTTTTTGCAGAGATTGTGATTATCGATTATTGTTTTCTAGTCAACTTACCAAAAAATTTTCATTTTACGTTTGCAGTATGTATTTTTAAATTTTAAGTTGAAGAATTTATATTTTTTGAGATAAATGTTCGTATTTATTACATAAATATAAATATTTCATTTTGTTTTTTCAGAATTTGTTTAATTTTTATGCATTTCATTTAAAATGTGTATTTCAATGTTTTTAATGAAAAAATGTTCCATCAAAATGTGTACTATTTTGAAACTCTTACGGAAATATATGACTAGCTTTATGAAAAAAAAATACTATAAGAAAATATGATGGATGAAAAAAAATCTACGCAAATGGGGGGGGCGCTGTCCAATATATTGCCACAGGCGCAATAGTACCTAGATACGGCCCTGTAGAGAAGAAATGCGAAAGATTGAGATTTCAATCCGCTCGTATCCTCGATATTTGTGAAAAAAACCCCAACCGGGCGTTAAACGTGCGACTCAAATTGAGTGGCGCTGAGTGTATTTGCCCCGATGTGAAGTTCAATTTGGACAATTCATAATCTTCTCACCACAAAATGTTGCAGACTCCCAGAGTACTCACTGTCATATCTGTCAGTGTCAGCCACATATGGTTTTTCATGATCTCGCGTGAACGCGAAACATAGTGATGGCGCTGTTCCCATCGACCAAACAATGCAATTAGAAATGTAGGAATCTCCGAGAAGACGACGGTCGACCGAACGAACAATGGTAGCTCGTGATCGTCGGCCATAACCTTCTGAGCAAATATTTACCCAGGCATTAGACTAAGTCGAAGGTGATTATGCGATCACAATAATTAGAGAGCACGGTCGAAAATGATAAACCGCAAGGCAGAGGGCGTAGGTTCGAGGCCGAAAATGGTCGTCCAGTCGGACCTGCCTGTCAGATAATCAGGACTCGAAAAAAGTCCTGTAATAAGGGGCCGCTTTGCTCCCAAGTCGCGCGGCGCTCTCCTAGGTGGTCCCCATGCTGAAAGGTATGATTCATTACCGCCTTCATTTCGGGTGGGTTCAAGTAAGACGAAAAAACTTTTTGAAGTTTTTCGCAACAAACATACAAAAACAATATTTCTGTTTCAATACAGTCCGAAAATCTGTCAAGTATACGTTCTAAAACAAACCCCTCCAATTATCGATCTGTTATGAATGAAACGAGAGTTAGGTAACACCACAACTGCATTTATTGCGGCAATAAAGTGCGTAATATTGTTGTATCTTACGCCAGTCACCGAACGAAACGGCTGGTTGAAACCGAGGCCAACCGGCGAGGTTTCTGCATTTACCCACGTTTCAGCAGTTCCGATATTTTAATACTGCATTCATTCGCAATTTAACAGTTATCGAGTGGCGACCACTCCGGGTGAGAAACCAACATAAATACGCCTGTAAAATTGAAGTAAACATGGCTCATTTCGAAATCTGACTTTTCAATGAACCATTAATTTATAACGTACCATTAACTTCCGCTTTTTTGAGAACTGAGTAATGTAATGTACTTAAATACACATTATTATTATTCAATGTAGCGATTTGAAATTGAAAAAGAAAAGTGGAGATATGAAGGTCAACTGTGAATCGGGGAATTACAACGAAATTATAGATGTTAGCGTATATTGCTCATAATCGAACAAGACCAGAAGAAGTTATTCAAATCACGAATTTCAGTATTTTCCATACACGTGTCAACGTCACAATTTTTTCAGAGGAAGTTTCGTCAACCGTCTATGGGACGCAGTAAGTTTTACGGAAATCTCACATAACGGAAATTTTTTAGAATGTCGAAAAACACGTACCCTGCAAATTCAAGAACGATTGCTCGAAAATTGCGATCCCTAGCGTGAATATAAAAAAATTGAAGAGCACAAAGTTTGAATACATTTTTCTTCTGCTCTGTGCAAAGTATCATTCCAATCCAATCAGTAGTTTTGAAATTATCAAGAAAAAAATATTTTGAGCGGCCATTTTTACGGAACCCCTAGTCTAATTTTGCTCATTGATAAACGTAACCGCAACATTCGCGATCCAAACCTTCCCTGAAAATTTCAAGTCCCTAGGGCCTTTCCCTTCGAAAGTTATAATTTTCTATGTTTTCTGGTCATGCGATCTGGACAAAATATTGCTTCGATATATCATTCTCCATTAAAATACAAAATTTCGTCACGATCGAATCAGGACTTTTGAAATTATCAAGAAAACTAAATTTCAAACGACCATATTTAAATCTAATTTTGCTTATATATAAACATGTCCACGACATTCGAGATTCACACCTATCAAATTTTTTTTTCTTCTAGTGTTACGATCTTTAGGAAATTGCATATGAACCTTCATATCGTTATTTTACAAATAATTACAGAGTTCCAATTCTATAGAATCGTTGTTCATCGAATTATTGAGGAAAAAATTCAGATGGCTATATCTACGAAACCCTTCGGTGGATTCCGCCCATTAACGACTCAACCGACGCATTCAGAACGCTCACGTGAATATTCAAAAGATAGAAACAAATTCGCAAAAATGTAGATACCGAAAATTCTGGATATTACGAGGGACCTGTTTCGTGCCACAGTTGAGCCGACATCTTCAAGACTGTGACATGTATCGTCTCCACAACAAAGCATTGAACTTACACAGACAGACACGGAGTCTACGTCCTCTGAAAATGATTTAGTGATAGTTCCTTTTACGAAAATTACGAAAAGCACTGCCGTGAAGGCAGGAGCTTTTGAGCGCTCGTACATGCACCTTGTAGGTAGATTCGCATTTTCCAGTTTTAGAAATCAATTGAAGGAATTTTCGACAGCTGTCACAAAAATTCTGAAACTTAGGCGAAACTCAATGTCAGTGCTTTAGGTGACCAATTTTTTTTCGATAATTCGCTAGAATTTTCTACGGTATCTATGGTCTTGGTGGTGCGATCTGGACAAAATTTGGCACGTAGTTTGAATTCATTATTCCTCAGCTAGGTGCAAAATTTCATCCCAATCCAATCAGTAGTTTCGAAATAATCAGGAAAAAAATATTTTGAACAGCTATATTTACGGAACCCCTAGTCTAATTTTGCTCATTGATGAACTTGGCCGCGAAATTCGCGATCCAAACCCACCCTGGAAATTTCAAGTTCCTAGGCCGTTCCGTTCAAAAGTTACAATTTTCTATGGTTTCTATGGTTCTGGTCATGCGATCTGGACAAAATATTGTTTTAAAATGTCATTCTCGATTAAAATACAAAATTTCATCTCCATCGAATCCGTAGTTTCGAAATGATCGAGAAACCAAAATTTCAAAAGACCGTATTTACGGAATCCCTAGTATAATTCTGCTCATTGATTAACGTGAACGCGACATTTCAGATCCACACCTATCCTGAAAATCAAAAAAAATTTCTTCTAGTCTCTAGGCCTTTCCGTTCGAAAGTTATGATTTTCTATGGTTTCTATGGTGCTGGTCATGTGATCTGGAGAAATGTAGCCTGAATATATCATTCTCCATTAGTATAAAAAATTTCATCACGATCGAATCTGTAGTTTTAAAATTATCAAGAAAACTAAATTTCAAACGACCATATTTACGGAACCCCTAGTATAATTTTGCTCATAGATGAACGTGATCACGACATTCGAGATCCACACCTATCCTGAAAATTTCAAGTCCCTAGGCGTTTCCGTTCAAAAGTTACAATTTTCTATGGTTTCTATGGTTGTGATCATGCGATCTGGACAAAATTTCACATGTAGCTTTCTCCCTTTGAGTGCAAAATTTCATCTCAATCAAACCTGTAGTTTCCAAGTAATCAGGGCAACAAAACCATATTCACGGAACCCCTGGTGGAATTTGGCCCATTAACGAACTTAACCGAGGCATTCGGGAACTGAACCTACACTGAAAATTTCAAGTCTCTAGGTTGTTCCGTTCGAGAGTTATCGTGCTTACGGCCGGCCGGACGGACAGACTCAAATTTTCCGACAGATTCGTCATCAGTGAGTCGAACATAGTCGATTGAGACCATTTTCGGCTCAAAATTCGAAAAATACAGACATCGTGACGAAATTATATAGCCCTCGTGTAAGTAGTACGAGCGCTCAAAAAAAAAAGTTACAGCTTTGAGGGAGCTGGTGCTTGTGATGAAGCAATATTTTTCGATGATCAAGAAAATCATTGTTGATATTGTGGTAAAACAAATCAATAAAAACAAAACAAATATAAAAAGCACTGACGTGTAGTCGAGAGTTTTTGAGCGCTTGTTCACCCATCTTCTATTGAAAAATTTTTCGACGGCTGCCAAAAAATTATGCCGAATCAGTTGTTACAGGAATATAAGCATTTTTTTTTCCGATAATTCGCTCAGACATAACTCACGCAGATGAAGTTTGCAGCACGAGCCGAAGACGAGTGCTACATTACCGTACGTTGAATACTATATATATATACTATACTTTATTATCTACGACTAAAACAATAAATACTAAGATACAAGTACAGAGAAAAAACTTTATTTACAAATCTTAATAGTTACCTACCTATAACAATGCATTATTTATGTTGATTGTGCGTCTTAGAATGTTGTAGAAAGTTCAGAGGGGCGATGCTTTATATTTAGTGCTAAGTTCACTAAAATATGCCAAAAGAACATTCTCTGTAAACGATAACTTGATATTCTTACTGCTACACCAATCTTGCAAATTGTTTTATACACCTCTATATTTGTTTTGGGATTTTCGGGCAATAAATTCTGTAAGGTAACATTGGCTGATTGTCTTATTTCTGAAGGTGTACATGATTCATCTTCACTATCTGAATTCACCTTTTCCAGTAAAACATTCACAATAATAATTAGGTATCAAATCAACTTAATTCGAGAAAACGTCAAAATTATTCAAGTGACCTCCCCTCAATACCAAACATGGACTGTTCTCTTTCGGCCAATCGGCTTGTTCAGATGCACAGAGACAGGGAGTTATAGCAGTGAGTTATTATAACTCTCGGTGTTTGTTTACAGATATTATTAATTGCTCCAAAGAATTTGAATAATGAATATATAATTCTATAGGAGTAGATAGAATACATTATTCTTCATCTATGTGCGAAATTTCATTCTGATCGAATCAGTAATTTATCAGAAAAAAAACATTTTGAACGGCCCTATTTAGGAAACTCTTTGTCAAATTTTGCTCATTGATGAACGTGACCTCGACATTCGAGATCCAAACCTACACAGGCGTATAATACCGATGCTCAGAAGATCGCAGAAATGCATATTTTTACGATGTATCAATATTGAACATCTTCATCCCATTAATATTTGTGGAGAAATATTCCCATATTTGTCAATGAATTAAAATCGAAATACATATAACATTTTTGACATTTCTCTACACTCTACGCAATAACCTCGACAAAGCGAAATTTGGGAGGTGCACTTTTTTGCCTTCTTCCTCGTGAAAATTGATACATTTCTTGACGTGCAAACACCTGTTTTAATATGTGTAATTACTTTTTCGCCCTAGTGCGCCAAACTTCGGAATTCCCATTCATTCATACCCCAATTGAACCTGTGGGCTGTCCTAGTAACCTTCACAAGTAACATCTTTCATCGAAACAACTGAAAATACCAGCCTTAGCACAATCTCACAAAAAAAAGGTTCCATTCGCCTATCGGACAAATAGGTGTACCATCACCTTGTACCGGACACCTCATAAATGCCACCGAAACCGGAAACATAATTGCTAGATATTCAGGTGTGGGCTGAAGCCGACGGGACCTGCCTGTATCCCTCCGTCAGTTGCCTTCCTCCCGCTGTTTCTGCATTCATCCGCGACTACAATAAAATTGCTCAATGACATTCCCTTGGCGTTCCCAATCCGCTACCGACGTCGATGGTTGTTGTCACGAGCCATTCATGAGAACCAACGTAAAATCCGGTCGCAATAACTTGTTCCGACTCGTCAATATACACACACACAAGCGAACATTATAGCTTTCAGGTTTGATATCAATCGAGCTTTCTTCTATTACTGAAACGATTAGAACGGGTTTGGTAATTTCGAGTGATTTTATTTCATTCCCCTTGGAATCCTTGGCGAATTTCTGATTGTTTTGTGAATAGAAACTCAATTATTAACCTACTTTTTTCCGCCTAATGAACAAGAAAACGAATATAGAAGTAGAATAATGACGATAGTATGGCAGTTTGCTCCACTCAATAACCTTCAATGAATGAATCCCGACATAAAGCAGTTAAAGCTACGTCAAAACATCCTCCGAGAAGGGGAAACATTAACTTTCCAAGTATATATAATATACTTAAAAATTATTAATATATATGAAGACATCGGACGCACCGTCGGAATATAAAGACATCCATCCGTGAGTGCACGAGGGGCAAACCTTCGAAACCAGTCTCGAAAACGACGCGCCCGATTGTTCTCGGTTAATACCACTTCATTTTCATCGACCACCGATCACGTCTACGAAGCCTTGTCCCGTATCAAGCGAAATGTGCATGGAGAAATGCAATTATTGCACGTGTCAACATCGCGGCCGGCGACACCTGAGAAGAAATTCGGCGAAAAATATGGGCGACTCCGTGAGGAAATTCGTCCTGTTGCCGGGTCACCGCGCGGTCAGGAAGTGTCCAATTTAACGAATGAATTCAGCGGTACGCATGATTCACGATTTCACTTTTGATAACTAACTCCTCGTTTCCCCTGCCGCATTGAACCAGACACCTTATCGGCCCGTCGATTCGAAGGAGAGGATTTTAATTCATCGCCAATTGTGAAAATTCATCAGCACGATCGCGAATCGCTTTGCGGTCCGATGCGGACGGAGAGGGATCTTCGAACCTGGTGAAAGTTATGGCGGTGACTTTGCATGCGGAGTTTGCGACCCAAGCTGCGGGAGCGGCTACATTTCGCGAAACTGTATAAGGGGGCAACGAAATAATAGTTTATGTCCCTACATAGGCATTTTTTCACAAAATAAACGAAACATCCCTATAGGATTTGGTTTAGTTGGTTGTGATGCCAACATCAAGATTGTTTGGAAGGAATCGAATGAATCTGATATCCATCTGCTGGCGATGAGTACATAGTAGCAATTAACTTCCATCAACTATTTCCGAAATTTATATTATTGTACCTCGAACGTGAATTGTGAAAAACCAAATGAAATACGTCAAGGGCCGCCTTGACGAATGCATTACTAGCGAAGGTCGTCATTTGTTTTCCACAATCGATTTGTTTTCCTTCAGTTAAAATTTAACGAGTAATTCCATACGTTGTGTTTATTTCTAACCATTAAAATCGATTATTGTGCGATTGTTTCTATGGACAAGAGCATTATCGTTTGCTCTAAATGTTGGTACATTTTCGAATTTTGAGCCGTGAATGGCTGATGTAGGTTGATATCCGTCAGTCTGAACTTTCGGAAGGAAAAGCGTAGAGTTTTGAAATTTTCAGGATACGTGTGTCGGAATCCGCCGAAGAGTTTCATAGATATTGCCATCTAATTTGTTTTCTCAATAATACATTCGGTCGATTCCCTTTGGTTTTTTTGTAACTTTTCAAATAAAAAATTACGAAAAGCACTGCCGTGAAGGCAGGAGCTTTTGAGCGCTCGTACATGCACCTTGTAGGTAGATTCGCATTTTCCAGTTTTAGAAACCAATTGAAGGAATTTTTGACTGCTGTCAAAAAAATTCTGAAACTTAGGCGAAACTCCAGACTTCATGTCAGTGCTTCAGCTGATCAATTTTGCTTCGATAATTCGCTAGAATTTTCTACGGTATCTATGGTCTTGGTGATGCGGTCTGGACAAAATTTTGCACGTAGTTTGAATACATTATTCCTCAGCTATGTGCATAATTACATTCCAATCCGATCAGTAGTTCCGAAACTATCTGGAAAAAAATATTTTGAACGGCCATATTTACGGAACCCCTAGTCTCATTTTGCTCATTCATGAACGTGACCGCGATATTCGCGATCCAAACCCACCCTGAAAATTTCAAGTTCCTAGGCCTTTCCGTTCAAAAGTTCAATTTTCTATGGTTTCTATGGCTCTGCCTACCTTTCTCAAACGTCAAATTTCAGCGCATTTTTTCAGAAGTCAATAGAATCAAAAACCAAAGACAGAAATAAATTTTTGAATGAAAAGGTTTCATCGACACTATATGCCAAAGAAGGTCTGAAACATTGCGGTTCATGTTGCGATCTCCAACTTGACAATAGAATGCTCGATAGAATGGTAAAATTAATGTCTTCTACTTAAACGTTGTATGAAAATGTTGCGACTGAAGATGTTTCAAATATTTCAGAGAAGAAAGGGTAGGCTGGTGTAGAGTAAATGTGTTAATTTTGTTCAGAATATTTGAAGTCGATGATATACTTTTCAATTTTTATTTTTTTTGTTGCATTTAATAAATTTCCAAATATTCCAAATATTATATTCATATAATTTTTTTGCTTAGCGAATGATAATTAATGCGATATTGTTCATAAATTTCACGAAAAATCAAAGTTTTCTTCTTTCAATCAAACATAAAGCGCTAAAGAGTTAGCAGTAGATTTTTAGTAGATTTCTGTAATTGACTTTGGTAGAAAAAAGTAGATTTCTGCTGAAGGTTTGGTAGATTCTGAAATTTTTATTTAGTCGAGAACCCCATGCTGTTTATCCTTATCTTGGGCACACTGTACATTATACGTTAGAGTTCAAAATGTAAACAGCCAGATCTAAGGATTTATGATCATATTCCCAAAGACATCGAATTAAGGCCAGAAAATCATAACGCGTTTCGGTTTACTTTTCATTCGAATAGGTACGCGGTCGAAAAAGTTTCTTAGATCTTACTAACTGAAAAATATATTATATCTATATTAATGAAAGAGGATCTATGGTTTACCTATGTGTGGGCATCACGTTCAAACGACTGCACAAAATTCGATCATTTGTGTTCATTATTATCAGGACAAGATTTATACGAAGGAATATTTCCGAAAAAATCGTACGGAAAAGAAGAAAAGGCTATTCTTGTTCTTCCGACCAAGCGAACAATCATGATTCACTTATATTTCATGAGAATTTTGACACTGAGTGAAGTTATCGTGTTTCTAGAAATTGCTCAGAAGATCACTGTGTTTGATATATCGTTGTGTTGTGGGATAGTTATTGTGATTGATAAAAATGCCATCAGTGAGGCATCCAAATATTGGTCGGCGGACGCGTGAATCAAGGCGAGTTCATAAAGATCGTGACAATAATCAAACAGAATGAGAGAGATAGAATCCAATGAAATGATCAGCTTTGAGCGTTTGGCATTTAGATATGACCCCACAGTCGATAATGCTGGCATGTATTGGGGTCATTTGGAAATATGAGCACTATTTGTCAATACTGCAATGCTCTGAGATATCGAAACGAACCCCCAAGATTATGTAGTTTGAATAAAAAAATCATTGATCATAACAAATACCTACGAATATTAAATTTCTTTTGAGACTCATAAACAAGGGTAAGGATGAGGGTAAGGGTTGAGGTAAGGGTAAGGGCTGGGTAAGGTTAAGGTAAGGTTAGGGTTGATAATAAAAATAATCCAACGTATACCTTAGCCACAGCAACGCGTGGCCGGATCTGCTAGTAAAAAATAAAAGCCATTCCAACAGTATCTTTGTCAGTATCGTTCGGCATCTCACAATCCATTTCCAACAGCATCAGATAACGAACGAAAAGATTCGGATTCTCATCGCACACTCTGTATAAGAGCTTGTAGGGAAGTTATGATAATATAAGCATGAAAACGTATCGTGGGAACCGATCTGGCGAACGGGAATAACAAACACCTGTACCACCTCGTACAGGTCGAGGTCCGATTGCTTTTTCCAAGTTCGCGGCGATTTTCATGACGGCCTAATTGGGCACTTCCCCCACATCTGAATTTTTTTTTATTGATAGTTCGTTGGGTCGCCCTCTGCCTGTGACAACAAGTGGCTGGTGACTGGGTAAATCACGGTATGTATAAAAAGGCATACTTCCTCCATCGGTGCGAGTTAGCATTTAAATGGCAGCAGATAGTTGGAGTGGTCACGGTGTCGGCGGTAATATATCATACGTCATTTCCCTTTCCGGCGTACTACCAGATGCCGTCTGCTGCTGAGCTTAAAGCTCGCTTCATAACGCACGCTTTCTTTTCGGGACGGTTTCCACCATTATTCTCCAACGAGTCATCGAATTCAAGAGAAGAGAAATAGAAAAATATCATTACTTAAATAAGAAAAAATTATAAAATACCACATTTAAAAATGAACAGAAAAGTATAATATAATTTTTTCCAGCCATACACATTTTCCTGAAAATTTGTGATTGCGAATATATTCTGGTGCACTGCATGTGTTGCCAGACTTCCCATTTGTAATAGTATATTATTTAAGGAGAGGTAATTTAGGTCATAACTCACGCAACCGAAGTTTGCAGCACGAGCCGAAGACGAGTGCTGTAATTCATCAAGTGAGTTATGACCATTACCGCAAGTTGAAGACTATACTTTATCTACGACTAAAACAATAAATACTAAGATACAAGTACAGAGAGAAAACATTTACAAATCTCAATGGTAACTTATAACAATGCATTATTTATGGTGATTGTGCTTCGTAGCCTGGAGTAGGAAGTCCATAAGGGCGATGCTTTATATCTAGTGCTAAGCTCACTAAAATATGCCAAAAGAACATTCTCTGTAAACGATGACTTGATATACTTACTGCTACACCAATCTCGTAAATTGTTGTATACCTACGCCTTTATATTTGTTTTGAGATTTTTCGGGCAATAAATTCTATAGGGCAACATTGGCTGATTGTCTTATTTCTAAAGGTCATCTTCACTATCTGAATTTATCTTTTTTTTTCAGCAAAACATTCACAATAATAATAAGGTATCAACTTAATTTGAGAAAACGTCAAAATTATTCAAGTGACCTCCCCTCAATACCAATAATGGACAGTTCCCTTTCGGCCAATCGGCTTGTTCAGAAGCTCACAGACGGGGGGGAGGAGGAGTTATAGCAGTGAGTTATTATAACTCACGGTGTTTGTTTACAGATACTATTGATTGTTCAAAAGTAGTTGAATAATGAATATATAATTCAATTGGAGTAGATAAAAATGTTTAATTCCAAAACCATCATTGACATTCTAACAAAGCCATACGTTCCAAGCTCATTGCCTTCTTCGTCCTCGTTGAATAATATAGAACGAAAATAAACATATAATATAGATATTTCCGGAAATTTCAGAAGGTGTTCATTGTTCCATGTTGAAACTATTGAAGGTGCCCAGCACTATGCTTTCACTAACTGGATATCCATCGGACTGCCCCTGAACTTGGTGTCGATATTACATAATACTATTAGATTGCAGGTATAAAATGGACACCGGCACCGACTTTCTTTTATGGTCGGCGTCCTTCAAGTATGGTATTTCCGCCGAATTTCTGTTTAATTTTTTTTACGATCACTACGTGACCTCATTAGGATGTGTAAGAAACTGAAAATAGGCGATCCATCAAACCTCAAATGAAAGACGTTGGTCGAATATGTCGGCAAAATTTGTTTGTATAAGTTCCTCACTTCGAAAATGGATAGATGATCCTCTAATGACTTCATTGGTCGTTGACCGACATATTTAATGACATAATAACTTCATTCTAGAAAGTGTAATTTTATGGTCTGTATGAGAACGCCAAGATACAAGATACCAATGGTCGTGATTTTTAGGTTTATCATCAACCCGTCAAAAAGTCTTTCTATTGTGAAAATGTTTTACAGAATATCTGCGAGATCAAACAATGCTTTAACCACCCGAGATTAAACTAGGTGCTAGAACTCATCAAAATAACTAAAATTCCAAAACTCCTTCAAAATATTCACCAGGGCCGAGTATTTCGAAATCAAAGTTACTCGCGAAACTGATGAATTCTCAGTCCGGATCTGACGGTACGTATTGAGATCTAAATTTATTCATTAAATGCGTTCAGTTTGAGGGAAACCATCTAACAAATCGTATGATTTTTGTGATTTTTGTGTATCCGAATTTTGTAATGTGTTTTCAAATAGGTGGATGTGATGGGTCGATATCTTGGCCGGCACGCTCCCCGGATCTCAACCCCTATGATTTCTTCTTTTGGGGTCATTTGAAAACATTAGTGTTCAGTAACGATGAGGTGAAAAGAGTTGAAGAACTAAAACCACGCATTGAAAATGCTTGCGACATTATTCGTGAGCAAACTCATGTGATAGTTGCTGCATGCTGCATGTATCAATTCGTTATTACGCCGGTCAAGACTTTGTGCACATCAAACGAATGGTGACCATTTCGAACAATTTCTGTAAACAATTTGAATTAATTTTATCGGTGAGTTTGTGACCTTCCTAATTTTTTTTTATAGGACCTTTTCAATCAGTAATTTTTCCTCTCCTTAGTTTGAATTTTAAGAATTATACCGTTCAGGAAAAATCTCCCAATAAAATTGAAAGAGACTATACAAATTTGCGATAAAATTCAGCACTTTATTTACTTGCTGGAATGCATATGGCACCCTGATACATGGCAGATTTCTAACAGAGAGACAACACTATCCAAAGTCGTTTTAAGATCTTGAAACACAAGATTTTTGCACTTTTTTCAAATTGAATATTTTATATGACCAACTTCCGGTGAAATGATTTCTTTTGATGAGTTCTAGCACCTATCAAAAAAAAAGACTCACCTCAAAAAACATCCTGTATACATTCTTAGGACGAGAAAGTTTCTTCACTAGTTTAAAAAGTATCTACTTCCAGCATTTTATTTGAGAAAATAAAGCTCAATTCAATTCTGATCAAAATGAAACAAAAAATATGATGAGAATCAAAAACATAAATGTATATTAACAACACGTTAGACAAATTTGATGAGAGAATAGAGACACTTCAACTGAATCAGAAAATAAGATAACTCTGTGGAAAGAGGATAGATCTATCAATGGACCATTTTTGAGCGCTACGTACACGAGGGCTATTATATCATTTCGTCACGATGTCTGTATTTTTCGAATTTTGAGCCGAAAATGGTCTCAAATGACTATGTTCGACTCACTGATGACGAATCCGTCGAGAAATTCGAGTCTATCCGTCCGGCCGGCCGTATACACGATAACTTTCGAACGGAATGTCCTAGAAACTTGAAAGTTTCAGGATAGGTGTGGATCTCGGATGTTGCGGTCACGTTCATCAATGGGCAAAATTAGACTATGGGTTCCGTAAATATGGTCGTTTGAAATTCAGTTTTCTCGATAATTTCAAAACTATGTATTTGATCGTGACGAAATTTTGTATTTTAATTGAGAATGATATATTTGAGCTACATTTTGTCCAGATCGCATGATCAGTACCATAGAAACCATAGAAAATCATAACTTTCGAGAAGATGACTAGGAACTTGAAATTTTCAGGATACGTTCGGATCGCGAATTGTGCGGTCACGTTCATCAATGAGCAAAATTAGACTAGGGGTTCCGTAAATATAGCCGTTCAAACTATTTTTTTCCTGATAATTTCGAAACTACCTATGGGATTGGAATTAAATTTCGCGCATAGATAAAGAATATTGTATTCAAAGTACGCAGAAAATTTTGTCCAGATCGCATTATCAAGACCACAGATACCGTAGAAAATTTTAGCGAATTATCAACAAAAAAATTGGTCAACTAAAGCATTGACGTGAAGTCTGGATTTTCGCCTTAGTTCGAAATTTTTTTTGACGGCTGTCAAAATCTTCCCAATTAGTTTTTAAAACTGGAGAATGCTAATCTACCTACAAGGTGGATGAACGAACGCTCAAAAGCTCCTGACTTCACGGCAGTGCTTTTCAAATTTTTTCATCAGTAATTCTGGTTTAATCTGATTAGGTTAGAGAAGTTACTTCATTGTTTTCTTCGGTGTTTCATTTTGATCCATTATTCAAATTTGTTTTTTTATGTTTATGAGATTTGAATTTTATTAAGGGCTTTGAAAACTTCTCGTTGAGTCATCATCCAAGTTCACTCGTGGAAATTAGATCCTCTAATACTATATTCCAACTCAAACCGAAGGAATCAATTTATTCTGTTAGATAAATAATGTACTGGGAAAGAATTAAATTACTCATAATCAATAATGATCGACTGGATTTCGTAACATCAATTTTCTTTGAACTTGAGCTTGAAATCCTCAGATCATAATACTCCATTAAAAAATGATTATAGATTAGAACGTAAATTGTTCCGAAGTTTACGTTATTACCATTATTTATATGGATTGTAATATTTCAATTAGGTGGTTATTAATGACCGTCTATCGAGCGAACGCCTTGCATATCCTGTAACTGTAATAGTCGATATTTTCTCGACAATTTCCGTATCGACCGAGAATTTGATTTACAGCTAGTTATAATCGATTATTGCGACTCTAAATTGAACAGTTAATATCTGAACTTTTAAAAATACTTATGTCTACTTATATCTAGGAAAAAAAGTAGATGATAGAATTAAAATGAATTGTTGCGGAAAAAATATCCAACAAAGAATTAAGAAATTTGAAGAGTGTGTTGGTACAATATTTTATGGGATTTTGCATTTGATAAATATTTCGTGAAATCTAAATTGAGAAATCAGGGTAATGTGAGAGGGTGTCCGCAAAATTTGTGTTTTGAAATTATCCGATTCGGATACAACCAGCGTTGACCGAATGGGTCCGGGATATTCGCCCAGGTTCCGACAGAAACGGGTCCACCACGTTCGAATTTACCCACCTACGCGGCGCCGAAAGGACGGAATTCGGCCCGAGGCCATCGCAATGACTTCATTCCCAGAAACGTCCCGACCCGTGTTTATGGGACACCCTTTCGCGTGTTCGACTGTCGCGTTTCGTGGCTTCCCGGGTGCCGGATTTTTTTTTCCCTAGCCGCCCGATAATTAATAACGGGGCGATAAAAACGTCGAAAGAATGTGCGACACAGATCGATATCGGTGTTAATTGGAAGTAAAGTAGCCTATTAAAATGCGCCATCGCTGGATGGTCGAGAAATATTGCCTCGGTGAGTTTCGGCAGGGAGGGAGTTGGGAATTTATATACGAAGAAAATTTTTTCGTGTTCCCTTGTATGTATGTACAGGGCAAGTCCAGAAAGTGGAAGTACTCAATTTTTCCATTTGTTTAAAATGAACTCAGGGAATTTGTATACGAAGAAATTTTTTTCGTTTTCCCTTGTATGTATGTACGGGGCAAGTCCAGAAAGTGGAAGTACTCAGTTTTTCCATTTGTTTAAAGTGAACTAAAGGGAGTATAGGTGTTGGATTAAAATTTCCCAAAGCAATTTTTCAATTTTGTAATTTTTGTGCACTCATTCGGTGTGGTAATTTGAATTATATATGATTATTGTAATGAACAAAGGTGTTGTCGGAAATTGAAATAGTCAATTTTTGGAAATAATACAAAACAGCTTGAAAAAATCGCGTAGCTTTTGTATTTCATTACATATAAACTTGTAGGCGCGTTTGAATAACCCAATACATTTTTTTTTCATTCATTCTCCACCCAGAAAATATCAAAAATCAATCATCATACATTTTTTTTTATCTCCAAGGAATGAAAACCCTGATAAATATTAAGTATCCCATTCACACACAGTGAAACAAAAACATTTGTGTTTTTACACACATAAAAAAAATACTCCTTGAAGCATTTGCTGTTATAGAAGTTTTGTGGCTCGAAAATTTTTTAACAAGCCCTATAAACACCATGAAACGATTGCACTTCTTTACTTCTGCTAACACTTTATTGTGTTCTATATATAGGGTGTGTAGATTTGAAGAGGTACCACCCTTGATATGTCGGCCTCCATGCAAAATCAGAAAAAAGAAGTGAATTTTGGTTAGTCGGAGGACATTCTATACGGTTCCACAACTAACCACAAAGTTTCAATTCGATCGGAACGGTATTTTTCGAATTATTGAGAAGAAAACAATTGATGGCTAGATCTACGGAACCCTTCGGCGGATTTCGACCATTTTCAAACTCAACCGGCACATTCAGACGACGAACGTACCCTGAAAATTTCGAAACTCTAGGCCTATTCTTTAGAGAGTTATGGAGTTGCCGGATGGATGGACAGAATTGAATTTGACTACAAATTATTCATCTGTGAGTCCAACCTTATCGTTTGACACCATTCTCCGTTGAACACTCTAATATCACAGAAATTTGGGCAAAATAATAACGCTCCTGTTTATAGAAACAAGCGCGCAAAAAGTAACAAAAAACTGACTTCCCTCATATATGACACATACCTAATTATTCAGGCATTCGTTGGCTTGATTAATTTGTTGCTCTAGTATCAAACGTCCCCTTTTGTAATTTGTTATCAAGCCGATGTAATAATAAACAAAAATACTTCTGTAACATTCCTCTGTCGTAAATAACCGCATGAAACAAATTTCACACCATTCATTCATAAATACCCGGTGGGCCAGGGAGTCCTATTTTCGGGTAATAGCCCCTGCACACCTGAGTGCGGATCTGCCACCGTACTTGGAAACAAAACCCGTCTCATCTCTACATTCTTCCACGTTCCGCCGCTGCTTTTATTGGTTATTCGGCAACTGGGGAACACACACAAACAATTCAACATTGTGAGAACATCGGATTCCATACGAATTTCGTCCGCTTCTGGTTAATGGCCATTCCCGACCTGGCGATTCAGGCAGTCACGAACTCGCTGACAATAATGGATTGATGCTGATTTAATGTCTCATCTGGAGAGGGCGATCGAGAAAACCGAATGACGCGAAGGAGAGCGACGCGGAAGGTGGCGATTTTCTATGGTTTTCTGGGAGAAATGCGGCAGACAAAAAACTCTCTAGGTTGTGGATTCGCACGGTCTGGAATTCTGCGAACTGAGTAATGTATTCATTGCGTTGAGAACAGATTACGTTTTGGAAATAGAGATGGTACAGTTATTTATAAAGGCATTAACTGAAATTACTTCGGTGAAAGGAGTGGGGCTGTGAAATCCCTTATTTTCGGGACCAATGGAAACGATGAAAAAAAGGAGAAAAAAAATGAAAAAGCCTGATCGTTAATGTGACAACTAATGTCGTTTTATTTTTATAAACTTCGATAGATGGAATCACCGAACTTTCTTACTTCAGATCAGAAAAACTCAAATTTCTTTCCATGTTAAAAAGATGTAGTCTTGAATTTCTTTCTATGTTACTCATTTTCTCGATAACCTATATGTAGACAAGAAATTTCAGCAGGATATGGCAAATAGTTGGTGATACTCCCATGTTTTCAACAAAGTTTTTTTTTATCTTCTAGTGTACCATTCCCACGAAATGTGGTTATATACTAAGTTTCGATTCGATCGGACAAGGATTTTTCGGATTGAGGAAAAGACATTCAGATGGCTATATCCACAAAAACTTTCGGCAGATTTCGCCCATTTACGAACTCAACCGGCAAATTCAGACCTCGAAGGTATTCAGAATTTTTCGAAACGGACGGATGGACATAATTGAATTTGACCACGAATTCTTCATCTGTTCGAAATTCTAAAATGACTGACATTTGGAGTAACGCTCTTGCATGTTGTAAGGAAACTTTTTTTCGATAATTCCGGGTTCCTGGTCGAGATAGACGAAAACGATACAAAAATAGCTGTACTTTACAGGGTGGCCAATTTGCGATTGAAAAGTACCACCTATTTTAAACGATGACAAATAGAGAAAATATCCAAGAAGAGTCGTGTTCTCAATTTTTACTCTCATTAAACAGCCATCGAAAAATCATAGCCACATCGAAGCGTTTTTGAGCGCTCGTACAACTTACGAGGGCTATATCATTTCGTCACAATGTCTGTATTTTTCGAATTTTGAGACAAAAATGGTCTCAAACGACTATGTTCGACTCACTGATGACGAATCCGTCGGAAAATTCGAGTCTGTCCGTCCGTCCGGCCGGTCGTATACACGATAACTCTCGAACGGAATGTCCTAGAAACTTGAAAATTCCAGGGTAGGTTCGAATCTCGAATGCCGAGGTTAAGTTCGTTATTGGGCAAAATCCTTCTGAGGGTTCCGTGAATATGGCCGCTCGAAATTTTGTTTTCCTGATTACTTCGAAACTACAGATTCGATCAGGATGAAATTTTGCACTCTTATGAAAAATGAGGTGTTCAAGCTTCAAAATTTTGTTCAGCTCGCATCACCAGAACCATAGAAACCATAGAAAATTGTAACTTTTGAACGGAAACGCCTAGGGACTTGAAATTTTCAGGATAGGTGTGGATCTCGATTGTCGTGATCACTTTCATCTATGAGCAAAATTATACTAGGGGTTCCGTAAATATGGTGGTTTGAAATTTAGTTTTCTTGATAATTTCCAAACTACAGATTCGATCGTGACGAAATTTTGTATACTTATGGAGAATGATATATTCAAGCTACATTTCTCTAGATCGCATGATCAGAACCATAGAAACCATAGAAAATCATAACTTTCGAACGGAAAGGCCTAGGGACTTGAAATTTTCAGGATAGGTGTAGATCTGAAATGTGGCGTTCACGTTTATCAATGAGCAGAATTATACTAGGGGTTCCGTAAATACGGTCGTTTGAAATTTTGTTTTCTCGATAATTTCGGAACTACGGATTCGATCGAGATAAAATTTTGTATTTTAAACGAGAATTTCATATCAAACCAACATTTTGTCCAGATTGCATGACCAGAACCATAGAAACCATAGAAAATTATAACTTCCGAAGGAAAAGGCCTAGGAACTTGAAATTTTCAGGGTTGGTTTGGATCGCGAATTTCACGTTCACGTTTATCAATGAGCAAAATTAGACTAGGGGTTACGTAAATATGGCCGTTAAAAATATTCTGTTCCTGATAATTTCGAAACTACTGATTTGATTGGAATGAAATTTTGCACCTAGCTGAGGAATAATGTATTCAAACTACGTGCGAAATTTTGTGCAGATCGCATCATGAAGACCATAGATACCGTAGAAAATTTTAGCGAATTATCGAAAAAAAAATTGGTCACCTAAAGCACTGACTTGAAGTCTAGATTATCGCCTTAGTTTGAAAATTTGTTTGACAGCTGTCAAAAATTTCCTCAATTGGTTTCCAAAACTGGAAAATGCGAATCTACCTACAAGGTGCATGTACGAGCGCTCAAAAGCTCCTACCCTCACGGCAGTGCTTTTCGTAATTTTTTATATACAGGTTATTTCGAGAATGTTTCGAATATATCTTGCTTAGATCTTGAAGGTTGTAAGTTGTGACAAATATCGAAAATCTATTTGTTGTATCTATTTTTCTCAAATCAATGATTTCAAAGTAAACTTTTGATAGACAAATACACTAATCCAAAAATAAAGGGTTTACTAAAGAAAGGTTGAATGTTGTATGATCAATTTATCTGTTTATTGATATACATGGTGTTTTTTAAGGTGAGGCTTTTTTTTGACAGGTGCTAGAACTCATCATTACGCCGGAAGTTGATCATATAAAATATTCAATTTGAAAAAAGTGCAAAAATCTTGGGCATAACGATCTCAAGACCACTCTGGATCGTGTTATCTCAATGTTTGAAGATCTGCCATGAAACCTGGTGCCATATGCATTCCAGAAAGTAAAAAAGTGCTGGATTTTATCGCAAATTGGTATATTCTCTTTCAACTTTTATCAGGAGATTTCTCCTGAACGGTATAATTCTTGAAGTTCAAACCAAGGAGAGGAAAAATTACTGCTCGAAAAGGTCTTTGTAGAAGAAAATTAGGAAGTTCTCAAACTCACTCTCTCACTCACCTATAAAATTGATTCAAATTTACAGAAATTGTTCGAAATAGTCTCCATTCGTTTGATGTGCACAAAGTCCGGAATAATAACGAATTATTACATGCAGCAACTATCATATCAGGCTCCTCACGAATAATGTCACAAGCATTCACAATGCGCTATTTAGGTTCTTCAACACTATTTACCTCACCGTACACTCATGTTTTCGAATGACCCCAAAAGAAGAAATCACAGGGCTTGAGATCCGGGGAGTGTGCAGGCCAAGAAATCGGCCCACCACGTCCTATCCACCTAAAGATACAAAAATCATACGGTCTCTCAGGTGATTTTCCGTAAACAGAAGGCATTAAATTAACAAATTTAAACGTTCAGAATTGTTCAAAATTTGATCAATAGCCCTTGGAAGTTCATGGATAGTATTATCGATCTAGAATAATCTATGCCTGATCACAACAAATTTTCGGACCAAATTTAATGTTTCAGGGAAAAACCATTTTTAGATCTTAGAAAGCGCGGTTTGAAATTTTTCTTTTCGGATTATTGGTTTTAATGGCCAAAGTACAATGTGAATGTACAAACGCCAAAAAACTTCAGTGAAGACTTGTACCTGCTCTTTCTTCGAATTAAATCGATAAGGATTGGCGTTTTCGAAAAAATCGTACACAACTCTCAACACCCATTTCCAGTTTTCCACCCAAGCAACGAAGGATATATTTACTTGGCCATAGACATAAATCGTCCAATTTCGGATTACACACCGTCAGTCAAAAGTAGAATTCAGTTCAAATGCATTCACTCGGATAAAATCTCACCTCGCATGGAATGCACCCGTCCATTCATCGCATCATATTTGATCATCCACTCACCTTTGAGACTTACTCAAATATAAATAGTACGAGAGTAAATTTATTCGATGAATCCAGCTTTATTCCAAATGAATAAACCGCACGTGGATATAAGTAAATATTCCTAGGATTTATTTATTTGTCGTTACGCCTTTCAGTCTATTCATGTAGGTTCGATACGGTGAACGAGTTCTTCAGTAGATAACAAAATAAATATCGGTTCAACACAAAAGGGCCGTCGCGGGGACGAAGAAAAGGAGATCGTAAAAATCGCGGGAGTCACTTTCTCGGCCGAAGATTTGTTGTTATCTCAACACGAGTGAGGTTATTCAACTTTCGGGGGAAGTTTTCAAGTAGGGCAGTCGGCATTTCCGAGGCACATTAGGAGATCCAAATCGATCCGGATATTCGGGGAAACGGATCTTCCTCGTTTATGGACTATGAATGGGCCAAATAACTGCCGCCACGATGACTGTTTCAGTCTGCTCAGCCCCGTTTTCGCCATGAAGCAAATATCAGGATGGAAAAGGAGATATGACTGCGGATGTGCAAAAACCGATCTCCACAAAAACTACCTAAAACAATTTCAATATTTTTCGGCGCGGCCCAGGTTTTAAAACTGTTTGAAGGTTATAAAATTATCATATACTCTTCCGTCGAAGAACTATTCCTCAAGGTTATACTTATATAAAGATTTCGAGCAACGTAATAAATATCCGAAATTATTCTGCAAGAGCAGAAAATCAAGAATTCCTCAGTCAGTGTTTTTATTGAGCGCTCGTACTACTTACACGAGGGCTACATCATTTCGTCACGATGTCTGTATTTTTCGAATTTTAAGCCAAAAATGTTCTCAATCGACTATGTTCGACTCACTGACGACGAATCCGTCGAAAAATTCGAGTATGTCTGTCCGTCCGTCCGTCCGTAATCACGATAACTCTCGAACGGATCAACCTAGAGACTTGAAATGTTCAGTGTAGGTTCAGATCCCAAATGCCTCGGTTATGTTCGTTAATGGGAAGAATTCCACCAGGGGTTCCGTAAATATGGCCGTTCAAAATTTTGTTCTCCTGATTACTTCGAAACTACAGATTCGATCGAGATGAAACTTTGCACTCGAATGGAGAACGGAGGTGTTCAAGCTACATGTGGAATTTTGTCCAGATCGCATGACCAGAACTATAGAAACCATAGAAAATTGTAACTTTTGAACGGAAACGCCTAGGGACTTGACATTTTCAGGATAGGTGTGGATCTCGAATGTCGTAATCACGTTCATCTATGAGCAACATTATTCTA
This sequence comes from Aphidecta obliterata, assembly GCA_963966015.1. Classification (NCBI taxonomy): domain Eukaryota; kingdom Metazoa; phylum Arthropoda; class Insecta; order Coleoptera; family Coccinellidae; genus Aphidecta; species Aphidecta obliterata. Next base: position 9,432,887 of record OZ014428.1, read on the forward strand.
GGGGTTCCGTAAATATGGTCGTTAGAAATTTAGTTTCTTGATAATTTCAAAACTACAGATTCGATCGTGACGAAATTTTGTATACTAATGGAGGAATTTATATTCAAGCTACATTCCTCCAGATCACATGACCAGAACCATAGAAACCATAGAAAATCATAACATTCGATTGGAAAGGCCTAGGGACTTGAAATTTTCAGGATAGGTGTGGATCTGAATTGTCGCGTTTCGTTTATCAATGAGCAGAATTATACTAGGGGTTCCGTAAATACGATCGTTCGAAATTTTGATTTCTCGATAATTTCGAAACTACGGATTCGATCGAGATGATATTTTGTATTTCAATCGAGAATGATATATTAAAGCAATATTTCGTCCAGATCGCATGACCAGAATCATAGAAACCATTTAAAATTGTAACTTTTGAACGGAAAGGCCTAAAAACTTGAAATTTTCAGGGTGGGTTTGTATCGCGAATATCGCGGTCACGTTCATCAATGAGCAAAATTAGACTAGGGGTTTCATAAATATGGCCCCTTCAAAATTTTTTTTTTTCTGATAGTTTCGAAACTATTGATTGGATTGGAATGAAAATTTGCACCTAGCTGAGGAATAATGTATTCAAACTACGTGCATTTTGTCCAGATCGCATCACCAAGACCATAGATACCGTAGAAAATTCTAGTGAATTATCGAAAAAAAATTGGTCAGCTGAAGCACTGACATCAAGTCTGGAGTTTCGCCTAAGTTTCAGAATTTTTTTGACAGGTGTCGAAAATTCCTTCAATTGATTTCTAAAACTGGAAAATGCGAATCTACCTACAAGGAGGTACGAGCGCTCAAAAGCTCCTGACTTCACGGCAGTGCTTTTCGTAATTTTTTGCACCTGTAACAGACAAATATTCTTCATCATCCCAATTTTCAACTACTTTTTGAAAAAAAGATAAGGTTATTAAGATATTCCTTCCCTATCAGATAAGCGGATCAATCTTTCAATTTATTCACCGTTCCAAAATATGGAAAACGATCAATTCGCATCAATTGCCCAATTATTCCATCAAGTTCTAAGGAGTATCATGATTTGTCTAGTTGAAAAAAAAAAAAGGAATCATGTACAATTATACCTCGAAAGATCTTGGCATTTTCAATTCAAACTTTCCGGCAATTCGTACACCACAATAAATCTCCACTAATCGAGAGATAATCGAATCACACGGTTTAAGTGGAAGTGTCGCCCAAAAATATTTACGACGTTCTGTTGTGTAATGGATCTTGGGCATTGTTATTTTCCAGCTGAATTAATTTCAAGACATTGAAGATTTATGTAGGGGAAACATTCAGCAAAGTTATGAGATAAGAATAATAAAAATGTCACAATAAATCCTCAAGAGAATTATTTTGATGAATGAATGGCATATTGCAGATTTAAAGCAACGGTTCATTATTTAAATGTCACTTCCTCCTCATTTGCCATATCGCTATCATAAACCTTCGGAAATTCTACAAGAAAACAATACCGTTACATCTATGGCATAATAAGATTTATCTACTCTTATTGAATTATATATTCATATTCAACTACTTTTGAGCAAATAATCTGTAAACAGACAACGTGAGTTATAATAACTCACTACTATAAATCCCTGGCTCTGTGCTTCTGAACAAGCCGATTGGCCGAAAGGAAACAGTCCATTATTGGTATGGAGGGGAGGTCACTTGAATAATGACTTGATGAATTACAGCACTCGCCTTCGGCTCGTGCTGCAAACTTCATCTGCGTGAGTTATGACCAACATTACCGCTCGTTGAATAATATACTATTATTGATCAATGAAATGTCTTAGTGAAACGCGTTCGATAGAAAGGCGAGTTTACATTTCGATGCATTTTCTGAATCCATAAAAAATACCTTATTTAGAAAAAAAATTTTCACTGGTAATATATATGTATTTTTCAATTCATGCAATAAAATCAATTATTTTTTTGGTACAAAAGTACCAAGACAATCAAATGACATTCAAATGGAAATTTATGCACATCTTTTGGCAAAGTTGCAGTTCTCACTTGACTCATGTTATTTCGGGTTTTTCGCAAAGTGATCTTGATGTAGAAAATAACCGATGCATAGGATACAGGACTTATCCAACCCAATTCAGATATTTCGATCTTAAAAATTCCACGAACCGCTTCGACCGGGTATAATTTTCACAGTTGCATCTTATAAATAACTTCTCAATGGATCCAAACGACACCGAAAGCGCCATAATTCAGTATCAAACGGGACGAACAAAATACTATCAAAGAAAAGTGATTCGGAACGACGTTGGATATTAATAGAACGAACGGAAAACACATTGTCGGAAATAACCTCCGTATCTTCCTAAGCGAACGTCTTCGGCGTCTCCGAGTCAACACCCCGTGATCGATGTCCACCTTTAGAGGCGATTCCTTCGAATTCCCAGTCGAGATCTCGCCGATGCGAATGCCGTCGCGATGACATCCCGTCGAAACATCTCTGAATCGGCGAATAAATTAGTCTGGCCGCGACGATAAAAATCGGAGATTGATCCCGTATCGCCGTCCTGGATAAGTTTCCCAGTCGTCGACACTTGGAAGGCGCTCGCGAGCAGTTTAGACGGTCCGGGAATGCCGGACAGAGGCCGGAACGCTCTTCCGGCGTCGCGGCTATTTCAGGCAAGGTCGTAGACGTCTAGACGTCGTTCGCGCGGAGATGCGGCCCGCGACGCGGGATTGATGGTGTCATTCATGAGAGAAATCTCTAGGGATCCGCGACAGGTTTGGGGTTCTGGTGCGAACGGCGGTTTTTCATGGAGAATTCAACATAATTTCATGTGAAGAATTACGTCAAATCCTGAACAGTAGGAAAGATTGATAAAGAAAACCGTGCGTCAACCGTTCCTCGTCCAGAGCTTCACTGGAAATCTTTAATTAGTTCATGAAAATTGGAGAAATTTTCAAACTAAGGCGAAGCTCCAGACTTCACCTCAGTGCTCAATTTTGTTTTCGATAATTCGCTAGAATTTTCTACGCTATCCATGATTTCGGTGATGCGATCTGAAGAAAATTTCGCACGTAGTTTGAATAAATTATTCTTCATCTATGTGCAAAATTTCATTTCAATCCAATCAGTATTTTCGAAATTATCAGGAAAAAAATTAAAACGGCCATATTTACGGAACCCCTTGTCTAATTTTGCTCATTGATATACGTGATCGAGACATTCGGGATCCAAACCTACCCTGAAAATTTCAAGTTTTCTGTTCGAAAGTTGTAATTTTCTTTGGTTTCTTTGGTTCTGGTTAAGCGATCTGGACTAAATGTAGCTTGAATATATCAATCCCCATTGAAATACAAAATTTCGTCACGATCGAATCCGTAGTTTTGAAGTTATCGAGAAAACTAAATTTCAAATGACCATATTTACGGAACCCTTAGTCTAATTTTGATCATTGATTAACGTAACCACGAAATTCGCGATCCGAACCTATCCTGAAAATTTCAAATCCCTAGGCCTTGCAGTTCGAAAGTTATAATTTTCTATGATTCTGGTTATGCGATCTGGCCAAACTCTGCGTGTAGCTCGATCACGTCATTCTCCATCTGAGTGCAAAATTTCACCTCAATCGAATCAGTAGTTTCGAAGTATTCTGGAGAACAAAATTCCGAACGGCCATATTTACGGAACCCCTGGCAGAATTTTGCCCAATAACGAACTCAACCGCGGCATTTGAGATTCGAACCTACTCTGAAAATTTCAAGTTTCTAGGCCGTTCCGCTCGGGAGTTATCGTGTATACGACCGGACGGGCAGACTAGAATTTTTCGAAGGATTCGTCATCAGTGAGTCGAACCTCATCGATTGAGACCATTTTCGGCTCAAATTACGAAAAATACAGACATCATGACGAAATGATATAGCCCTCGTGTGGGTAAAACGAGCGCTCAAAAATCAGTAGTCATCCGGCATTGATACTCCTAGGTCAAAAATTCAATCTGTATATTGAAAGGCAGAAAATCCAGGGATGAAATTAAAAAAAATTGATTGTGAAAAATAGTGAAATTCGAAATGTGTGCTGGAATAGATCGTGGAAAAAGTGACACTATTTTGACCTGTTTTCTATGCGCAGAGCTCAACATTCCAGAATAGTGGCAGTTGCTAAGAAATAAGAAAATTGTAATAATGGTAATATTCTTACCGCACTGCTGTAGCGTGCGGTAATGTTACAAATGGATTATAACAATAAAATGAAACAAAGTAAGAAGAATACACTGTTGTTTTTTCTGCAAAAATCCATGAAGCGTTGGTACGCAAGTTCATACTTCTCTCTGGATATTTCCGGAAGTAAATTGAGTGATGCCGCGTTCGCGGCTTCTACTAGTTCAGGAGGCGTGCAAGGTAACAAAAAATCACTATCAGTGTTCATGTTTACTAATTCTTTTTTAATTCCTTATAAAATACAACGAATCAAACAAAACCGGCTCGAAAATTATTTTACTTTTGTCATAAAAAAGTAATTTCCATGGTTATCATTTCTATATTTCAATATGAACATAGAGAAACCTATTTAAACTCACTTGATAACATCTTGAATAGAATATTTTTTAATTAATTTTTTAAATGTAAATCAACGATCGAAGAAAAAATAGTATGTATAATTCGTGGGAAAAGCATATTCCCAAACTCCTGTGTTACCAGACTCGTCGCTACGCTCCTCGTCTGGTAATTATCACAGTCGTTTGGAAATATTATGCTTCTCCCACTAATTATACAATATACTATACCGCAACTCTAAAACCCTAGTATTTCAAGAGTTATGACATTTTGAATATATGTAATTTCGAATTTGCCAGAGCCATCATTTTTTTTTTCTGGATATTTTGCGAAATCTTGAAGAAATAATGAACATTTATTTGAAATTCGTCCTCTAGTTAAAACTTTGTAAATATTCAATTGAATGATTTGAACCTAATTTTTGTTTCATTTTCCGGTAAATTTCGAAATTACATATTTTCTTCAACATTTTCTCTGAATTATGTCGGCTTCATTAGGGACCAAAACAATCCATAGCCCGAAACTTCACTTGAATTATACATTTTCGGACAAGTAGATTCGAAATTACGGAAGGCCGACATTTCCACTCGACCATGTAATCGATCCCCTTCACCAGAAGAAAACGAGATCTTCAACATCGAACTCGCAACTATTTTTAACGTTTCCCCAGTCCGCCCGCGAAATTATTTACCTGATAGCCAGCCGCGATCGGGCCCGACGTTCACGTAACAAAAGCGTTTATTTCGAGAGGATTCGCCACAACTGATAAAATTACAGGGCCCTCGAACCTTCACGGCCGTCATTAGACGTAGGAAATTGACCATAACTCAGGAGCGAACCCGGCGTAGAAGAAGATAAACGATTTCGTTCTACCGGACAGTAAACTACACAAAACACGCAGTTTATTCACATTTCCAGCAGGCTAGCCGGTAGGTATGTGGATGAGCTTGTTTACCGACTGAATTAATTCTTCGGGAGATAAGGAGAAGGAAGTCTTCCTCGGCCGTTCCGTGAGCGATGAATGAGAAAGCGTATTCACATGCTCGATGGGGATGCCATTCGTTGCAGGAAGATTGATAAGGCGATAGCGGACGGTATGGAAAGTTACTGAAAAATCATAGTTGAATTCGCTGGATGCGCAATCGAGCATAAGCGCAGGAACTGTTCGAGGCAAAGATGTGGATGGATATGGTATTGAAGTGGATTTCAGTTATGCATGAAAAATTCGAGGAAAACACTTACGTGAAGTTAGAGCTATTCTTTTTTCAGATATTGATGCTTAATTTGGTTAAAACGGACAATCAGCAAGTTCAAATCAGAGAAATTCCCAGATTATTACGTAGTTTCAATATACTGGGATAACATTTTCCTTAGTAAAGATCAAAGGCAATTCCCCCGAGCAGCACCAAGATTAAATAATGATATGTCGCATATGAAAACAGACATTGTATCTTGAGCAGTGAGCGTATAATGTTTCACTAGAGATATCAATCTTCCTCAGCAAACAGAAGTGTTATTGATTTCTTCTCGTATTTCACCACAACTTTTACTCAAGGTTCTCAACTGTGAGAAATCTCATATCACCTAATCGTTTCAATGCGATTTCAGGGAAATAGTGTATGGACAGAAAAGCAAAAACTGAACAGTCTTCGTTCTGAATTTATATACAGGGTAAAACTTCGACTTGTACGCGTATTCAACCTACCTCATTTAGAGACAATTCTTTATTTTTCTAGTTTACAACTTCAGAATGCGTATTTTGAAAAGAACGAAAACAGGCATGGTCACAAGGCGCATCTCGTGTTTAGTCTCTGATTTATGGAGTATTTCAACAATTATGCACATCTGAAAAATCCGAATGTCTCGCAGAGGTTAATTTTAAAATTATACAGGGAATTTCATGAGGAGTTGGCCATAGCCTAGTCGTGAATGCGGGTCATCCAGGTCTTTCATAAAAGTGGCTTGTTTTGTATCCTGAGGCTCTTAAGTTTAGGAGATACAGGGATTTATAGATTTCAGCCTGAATTTACGATAGCCATAACTCTAGAATCTGAGGTCCGATTTCGATCAAATTTCATGGGTGTTCATTAGCGAGTAGCTCACGAAATATCAATATTTTCAGGGCAGCACTCAGAATATCGTGGTTTATCTTTCAAGCCTCAAAATCTATATTTTTTACATCACTTGGAGAAATTTTGTAATTGTCATGAAGAAATACATAATTCAATCTAAGGAATTCAATTTCCACTTTGAATGGCACAATTGTAACAAGCGAGTTGCGATCGAACGAATTTATATTTTATGTGATTTTTTTGAAATGCGATGCTGATTTTAGTTCTTTCTTGATAATATTTCTTGTCTTTTGCTGAAGTTTTGAATTTTATAACTTTCTGTTCAACTCCCTTGTATTCAAAACCCTCAGCAGCCACTGAGTGTTGTAACACGCTGCGTAAAGAAGTAATTATAAGTATGCAGAATCAAGCTTTGAATTCTTTTGAAACTAAATATTGAATTTTGAATTTACACTTGAAACATGTAATCAATGAGTCCATTTGTTTCAAAACAAGAAAATATTGACTTGTATTCCCCAGGAATATTTCCTAGATATCGCTTTCTTCACACATTTTCCAAACATAGCTGTCAAATTCAAAGGTACTCCAATTTCAATTCAAAATTCGAACTTTGTACATCAATTGTGGGTATTTCGATATGATATTTGTTGATGGCTTTTGCAATGGAAATTCAATAGCAGCAGTGTGAGAATATCGTCACAGATTTCCAAACAGGAGAACACTCTGTAGCATTGTCCCCAAGGTCGCCAGATCTAACTCTTATGGATTATTTTTTGTGGGGTTAACTCAAAGGAAATGTATATGCAGTTGAAATAACATAATGAGACCATTCGAGGCAGATGATAAAAGAAAAGCTTGTACAGAATTAAAACGAAAAAGAAGGGGAATAATCTCATTTTGAGAGCTGGGAAATGTGTCGAAATGGAAGGACTCTATTTCTATGGAACTACCCTTTCAATTTTGTATTGTTAAATTGAATAAATAGATCTAAATTATTTAGAAAAAAAATATTGATTGAGTTATTTGTGTTGTGGAGCGAATACACTTACGGATTGAATTTTCCAAAATGGTTCACTTTATAAGTTACTAGAAGTCTCGGTCACGCCTTGTTGTGGCTAAGGTTTACTTCTAATTATATAGTAGTAAACTATTGAAATCAGTGGAATTATTATTATTAATAACCCTAAGTCTATCCTTGATTTTTTAAAAGTTCTAACCCAGTTCTCAAACAGTTCTAAATTTCTTCAGTTATGGGAAAGATCCAGAAACTTGGCATCCTCGCACGTTATCGCTCTTGTTGAGTGTTAGGCTGTAGTGGAGACGCGATGTTCTGCCGTTGATTTGAGAACCACGTTGCCGCGTAGATTGTCATATATGATAAACAAATACATAATTTGCAATAAAAAAATATTGCAACTTTAAATTGAGATATAAACTATCCTATCTTTTAAGTTGGATCAAACTGCACACAGTGTGCAGAATTTTATTGAAATCGGTTCGGTATTTCAAGAGTTCATTCCAGACAAACAACGTGACACGTAATTTCAATATATAAAGATAACGCTCTTTAGCTTTGAGGTTCGAACTCTCAGCAAAAGACTAGAGAAATATGAATTCGTTCGATCGCTACTCGCTTGTAACAAGTGTGCCATTCAAAGTGAAAATTGAATTCCTTAGATTGAATTATGAAGTTTTTCGTGGCAATAATGAAATTTTTCTAAGTAATGTTAAAAAAATATAGATTTCGAATCTTGAAAGATAAACCACGAAGTTCTGATTACTGTCCTGGAAATATTGATATTTCGTGAGCCATTCGAAAGGACTTTCTGAAATGAACAAACCCATAAAATTTGATCAAAATCGGACCTCAGATTCCAGAGTTATGGCTATCGTAAACTCAGGCCGAAATCCATAAATCACCCTGTATCTCCTAAACTAATAGCCTTGAATACAAAACAAGCCACTTTTCTGAAAGACCTGAATGACCTGCATTCACCACTAGGCTATGGCCAACCACTCATGAAACACCCTGTATATGGAAAAATCACACCTACTCTCCTGACTACGCCAGTAATCTGAAATACTTGATGCGCGATAGGTCTTTTCGAATATGCTGATCAATATGAAAAAAAAATCAGACCTGATTACACATGTAGGTACTAGAATTGAGATAAACTTTATTGTACTGAGAGAAAGCGATTGGACCAGCCTTAATTGAAGGCTTGGTTGGTAAGGCGATTTTGTTTCAGAAATCATCAACTGCCTTTTTTCACGATAAACAAATTGAAGACAATGCCCACGGTTGGTTTCATTTCCAGTGTTTAACGACCGCCTTTGAATTTTTAATGAAGGGACTCTTCAAACTGAGCGGAAAAATCCGAGAAAAAAATGTGAGAGACAAATATTCAGAAACTTTCAATGCCTTCCATATTTAGTTCATATCATTTGTTTTCCTTCCTTCATGGAAGAAAATGTATTTTTCTGAATATGTTCTGCAGGAAAGTTGAAAATGTAGGCGTGTATCGATGAAGATTGTGGTGTTGTGTTCATCAGGTAGTTTATGTGTGGACTTTATTGGGCGATGTATCTCCACGTAACTATGTTGATAATCAATTTCACATATTCATTAGTTGAAAAAAATCAGCAGAAAATTCCTTGCAACTAAGCTTCTATGGTATCTTCTGTTAATTTGCTTGCTTCATATTGTATTATTTGCCACGCTGTAATGGATCCAATAACCAATTAATACTAGATCAAAATTCATTCGTGCGAAACATACTTCATTTGGAGCGATAGTGTAAAAACTGGATATTTGATTACGCACACGAATACCTCGAATGCGCCCTAGTTGGTTTAAAGTTCATTATTTTGAAGATCCAGTTCATTTGAGAACTGCTGGAGTTCAACAACTTGGAAACGGCATGGCAAATTCCTTTAGGTGTAAAATTTTGTTCTTTTAGGTGAAAACGTTCGGAAAAATTTTGTTTATGTTCAATTCATTTGGATTGCAACTTATGGCGAATCAGCTGTTACAGGAATATAAGGATTTTTATTCAATAGTTCGTTGGAATTCAAAATGGTTCTGGTTATGCGATCTGAAAAAAATATAGCTTGAATATATCATTCTCCATTCCACATTCTCCGGAGAGACTCGAATTTTTCGACGGATTCGTCATCAGTGAGTCGAACTCTGTCGATTTAGACCATTTTCAGCTCAAAATTCGAAAAATACAGACATCGTGACGAAATGATTTAGCCCTCGTGTAAGTAGAACGAGCGCTCAAAAAACATGAAATTCATACTACTGGGAAAGAAGATCGCCATTTAACACCTTGGGTGATACTGCATCATTCTGATTTGCGATTTTTTTCTCATACGTTAGATAAAGCGTTAATACGTACCACGAAATTTACATTCAAATATTTCCTAAACCATTTAACCTATTTGACCAATTTTAGTCTCGTTTAGAGAATTTACCGAAATGTATGTGTTTTGGACTATGTATTTTGCTATTTCAGTTTATGTTCTTTTTGTGCAATGTTTATTAAGAGAACCAATTGGTTTTTGTATACAGTTTTCTTATGTTTTTTGTGCAATATTTTGAGCCATTATTAAGTTGTTGATCTTATCATTTGTTTGATAGATAAAATATATATTTAGTAACAATGGTGTTTGCTCTTTTCATATACTGTCTTTCTAATAAGTATATATAAAATACCATAGATTCGGTGGACACTTCGGTTCATTCATTGAGAAATTTAGTATCCGGCCGAATCACAACAGTCACTGCGCGTGGTCCAACACATACTTTTTGATACTTATCCAGTTGAAAGGACCAATTGACAAAGTGAACAGTGAACTATTCGGCGAATAAAAATCATCTTGGAATGCCACAAATAACGAAGAAGTGTACGAACAGTGAACAATACTTCCATCCGATGAAGGGCGTGGCCGTCGGAGATTTCGAAGGACAAACAGAATTAACCCAGTTGTTATAATGATCCAGACTGCACGCCCGCTCTGCGGCCCGGATAAAAATAAATTTAATGAATGGTGCAAGAGTTGAATGGAGACAAATATTACTCGAAACCACATCCGCTTTTCCATCGGGAACATTATCGGATGTGTATACGTAACGAAGAGTAGTACTACAAGCGTGCCCTCAAACGTAATGCGGCGTTCCACTGTCGCTCTCAGTCAATTGTCGACATTCATCATTCTCTTTGGCTCGTGGGGCAATAATGCAACTCCAGATTAAGGGAAGTCGTTGAAGATATTGCAATGTATGATGAAGCCTGTCTTGCACGGTTACGTATAATTCGGTATTATTCAGCCGTCAATAAACCGCGCTGAAACAAAAATTTTACGATTTTGTTTTTCAAAAAATTTTTTTTAATTCATTTCGAACAATTTTTTTCTGATTTATTCTAGGCTGACGCTTTCTGTTTCATCTATTGGAGAAGATTGCCTTTAATTGAGGTCATGTTGTGGTCTTTGAACATTTGAAGTTCCAAAACTCATCGATGGTCGAAACTATTTTAAAGAATTACCCCGATAAAACAACAACAATATAGCTGCGCATCGAAAAACTGGCCCTGAGCAATTCAACAACATCAAATCACCACGAGCATGGAAGATTATGAAGATGAAAAAATTCTCGTGTGCTCACTATTTCTTTTCCGCTCATAAGTTCATAAATCGCACCCCTTCCGTAACTTTTCGACTTCCTGACCCGTCCGCCCTTCTCAGTTGGCTTAGAAACCGAAGAGTCAGCTCGAAAATCTCAAGAACAGCCGTTACGTTTCGTGGTCCTCGAAGTCCTTTCTAAGGATTCCTACAAACCGCATCGGTCGCATTGAATTTCGAAGACCGAGGGAGGGTTATCGAACAATATTCGTGTATGTACTCCATTCGTTTGTTTTGTCATTGTTATCGGTCGATTTTAATTTGGACCAAAGAACAAAACCCCAAATTACCACTCATTCTTTCCTTAGCCCTTTGTTCTTTTGTTTGATCGAACTGGAAGGCTCTTGAAGTTGTCCTTGATCCTCAATGAGAGGGCAGAGGATTGTTAGTGAAGAACGGTCACGTATGTTGTGTTTGTTGCTATAGAGAACTTTGGAGGGTTATTGAGGTGATCTTCAACATCGTTATCTTCTTCGTGAAACGCTGAATATTTTATTGTATTCTATATATTCGTTTCATTTGCAAGAACAACAAAAAAGTCGAGGGGAAGGATATAGTGAAGCCAACAATGTTTTGACCAAGTGTTACAACAAATTCTTCAATAAACCGGAGGCCTATTGAACCAGTACTCCGATGATTGATGAAGATATAAATGGAACATTAGCTAGCTTACTTTCTGCAATAATTCATTTCTTCCTTCCGAAAATATTCATCGATGAAAATAACCCACAATGGACGGACAAACCTTGAGCAATTGTATGAATGAAGTTGAATGTCGAAATTATACGAGATATATCTCGAATTATTCGCATAAAATCCACTTTGTGTTTCCCGGTATCTTGAACAAGATCGGTGCAAATTAAGACGCTTACAGTTATGCGATTCTTTCGCGTTCTCGGTAACATCGCTGTTGGTTTTAATCCGTTTGTTGCATGTAATCCTACGGGAATGAGATTTATCGTGTATGCCACGTGAGATTTTATCGTCCGGTTTATTTAATACCGATTTAATTCTCAATACAGATGAATTAACTAGAGGAAGTGCCTCAAACATGCACTTGCTCGGATTGGTAGAAATTGCCGAACTTCCTTCGGTGATTGCACTGGGATTTCGTGATACTGATATTTTCTATGTTTATTCCTTAGGCTTGGGCCATACTGGTGAGGCGATTGCAATGCGATAAAACATGTAACCGCATTGCAGTGGCGATAGACCAACGATATTCTAATAGCAATTGAAGTCCGCATTGAAACCACGACAGCAATTAGCGCGAGTTTGGATTGAACACATCAGCTTTTTTGCTGCTTTGGGAACCTTCGATTCTTCGCTGTCAACTAAGCTGGCTGCCGCTTTGACTTCGACGTGACGTAGTTGATCCATGTTTCAGTAATTGTCACCAAGCGTTCTGTTTAGATGCCTCGCACTGAGCAGTTGTTTAGATATTTTGTGGTGAAAAAATCGCATTGCCCAAAACGTGAACTGTGAAAGTTCGAATAATTCTTTTCGTGCGAATTCCAAGATGTTCCATCGGGAACAGCATTTCCGAAAGGAATCGCCTTCATCACGCGTCTCTTCTTCTGGGCATCGAATCCACCGGGCAGTGGAGCATCGCCTAGACGGGTTGAGTCACGGTCAGCTTGCTCTATCTCTCGTTATCAGCGACGAGCGCCGTTCTTTGAATCCAACAAGACGTGTTCCGTACGCCGAGCGAAAAGCGATAATTAATTATGTATGATTCGGTTACGGCCACCGATTATAAGTGATGACCGCGTGGCGCCCCGCTTCGGCGTTGCCGCGATACAGACTTTTCTTGAGGATCAGAAAATTTAGATTTTTCGACATATGTAAAGCCATTGGAACAAAATTCTTCACACTCGTTCTGAATTTCAAATTGTAGTAGATAAGAAATTCTGAACGTTTTCCACGCAAATTTCAGATCTATGCCCTATAAACTCTAACCTTCTTAGAATATCAACCCATAATTGTGGAATATTGAAAAGTGAAAACCCCTATTCCCAACAAACTGGAATGCGTTTACAGCAAAATGCACACTGTATGGTGCAGTGACCCAGCATCGTAAAATAGTTTCCACTACTAGGTAAATTTTAAATAAATTTTTAATCTTGAGAAGAAAAGCTGGAAATTTCAACGCGAAGTCTGGTTTTTCTATATGATTTCGTTTTCTTTTTCTACAATCATAAAATAACAGAACAAAACACAAAAACCATTTGGCAATCTAATTATTCCTTGCTATTTGTTCTTTGCATCCCTTCAGCACGAACAGATGATGGCATATAGTCCTAAAACTCTCACTTGATCCGTAACATGTAGGATATAGAAAGCTAGATATTCAATGAATTTTCAAAGTTTCGAAGAATAAAAGAGCAAAATTTCGATATTCTGATCGAAAATTATGTAAGCAAAATAACGAAACAAAACCTATTCAAACAAGCAGATTTACAGTTCCACTATGTTTGTTTAATTCTAACCGGAGACGTATTGTCCAGTACATTGCCTCAAAGTTATGCTTGTTCACTGTTCCATAAAAATATCTGCTGATATTCATCTCATTATCATACACTCACATCATAAAGTTCATAGGAACCAGACCCCCTTGTTTAATACATTTAATTGAGTAGGTTTAATATTTTACAAATGTATTATTTCGATTTTTTCTTCGTCATTTCTTATTAATTAATCAGAAATCAGAAAAACGTGAAAATATTCCTCACCTATATAAAGTTCGAATATTTATACCGAATATATATAACCAAATATTTGTTATTGCACTGCGATTAGACAAAACATTACTTCAACATTTCTATTGTTAATTGACCATGAGGATAAAATTGAAATAACCTTTTAGACTAAATGACATGAAAAAATTACGAAAAGCACTGCCATGAAGGCAGGAGCTTTTGAGCGCTCGTACATGCACCTTGTAGGTAGATTCGCATTTTTCAGTTTTGGAAACCAATTAAGGAAATTTTTGACAGCTGTCAAACAAATTTTCAAACTGAGGCGATAATCCAGACTTCTCAAGTCAATGCAAAATTTCATTCCAATCAAATCGGTAGTTTCGAAATTATCAGGAACAGAATATTTTGAACGGCCATATTTACGGAACCCCTAGTCTAATTTTGCTCATTGATGAACGTGACCGTGAAATTCGCGATCCAAACCCACCCTGAAAATTTCAAGTTCCTAGGCCTTTTCCTTCGGAAGTTATGATTTATGGTTTCTATGGTTCTGGTCATGCGATCTGGACAAAATATTGCTTTAATATATCATTCTCAATTGAAATACAAAATTTCATCTCGATCGAATCTGTAGTTTTCAAGTAATCAGGGAAACAAAACTTTGAACGGCCATATTTACGGAACCCCTGGTGGAATTTTGCCCAATAACGAACTTGACCGCGGCATTCGAAATTCGAACCTACCCTGAAAATTTCAAGTTTCTAGGACATTCGTTCGAGAGTTATCGTGTATACGGCCAGACGGACGGACTCGAATTTTCCGACGGATTCGTCATCAGTAAGTCGAACATAGTCGTTTGAGACCATTTTCGGCTCAAAATTCTAAAAATACAGACATCGTGACGAAATGATATAGCCCTCGTGTAAGTAGTACGAGCGCTCAAAAATATGATGAGATCATTTCATATGGGAAAGCATAATTTCCCAATTCTTTATAGAAATATTTGAAATAACCAATTTTATAAAGAATGAAATGTTTTTTTTTTCAAATTCATTACTGGCCTCCTAGAATATCGTCTTTGAAGGAATTCCGACAACGCAGGATAATTAATATTTAGAGCCGTTGTTGTATGGTCTTTTGAGATTATGATGATCTTATGGGTAGGGGACTGGAGAAAATGGCGCAGACAGTTCTACCGTCACGCAATCAACCAGAGCGTGCAGAAAGTGGATTGTTTCCCCTCGTAGACCTCTGAATATTTTAACGTTGAACAGTTACGGAGCCACTCTGCGATATTACTGAAAATAAGTCTGTAACAAGCCGACGGAGCCGAATTCATCACTTTTTCTGAAAAAAGTCCTAATTGTTCAACACTCATATTGAAAAACGATACAAATGTTATGCAAAGGTCACTCAAGGTGTATTTATCCGAGAGTTTGAGAGCTTTGCGGTAAAAAAAATTCGAATAAGTTATACCATTTCCAGATTCTGATTGAAAATCGCCAGAATTGTTTGATTCCTGAAGACTTAATCGCGTGTCTAGTACAGCTAGGTACACTATATATAATAAGGCATTAAAGCGATAAAAAGGCGTTGAACTCGAAGTAATACACACGTATGGTCGTGATGTTATCTCATACGGGCTAGTCCTTTCTTCTCGCCTCTCTGTGCCGATTGTGCACTGGAATTCAAAACCTTCATTTGTCATTTAAGAAATCAATAATCTCCATTTTTGATTCCCATCCAAGATAATCTCCATAATTGTATCAAAAACTCAGTCGAACCTAGATCAACCACACTTATAACGCATTTTTATACAAAGCTATAACATCCATACGTTACAAATGTATACAAGTTTGATTTTTCCTTGTATCGAATTGAAAAATTCTCAAGGGAAAAAAAAAAGTTCAATCTCATTTTCGGACAGGCCCTATACATCCTCCATATTTCGCCTTTTTTGAATCTTTCACAAAACCAGATAGACATTCTGTACAAATCTTAACATAAAATTTTCAGACGTTTCTTCCACAAAGTCTAGAATTCAGATCTGAATTATGAATTCTAACCCTAAATTATATATCATTCTACGTCTTTATTCGAATTATTGTGCAATTCGTATTTATATACAAATTCGAAGCATTTTGCATGTAATAGTTCCCAGTCGCTCGTACAACGAATAATTTCGGACATTATCGGATAGTCCAATTGGTGATGGCGACTAGCGAATTTGTTTCCTACCAATAATGGCAAATCAGGATATCCAAAATTGAAACTTAAATTTGGACGTGGTATCTAGACAAATTCAAATTTTTATGAGCGCTCGTTCTACTTACACGAGGGCTATATCATTTCGTCACGATGTCTGTATTTTTCGAACTTTGAGCCGAAAATGGTCTGAATCGACAATGTTCGACTCACTGATGACGAATCCGTCGAAAAATTCGAGTCTATCCGTCCGTATACACGATAACTCTCGGACAGACCGACCTAAAACTTGAAATTTTAAGGGTAGGTCCGAATCTCAAATGCCGCGGTTATTGGGCAAATATCGACCAGGGGTTCCGTAAATATGGTCGTTTGAACCAGAACCATTTTGAATTCCAACGAATTATTGAATGAAAAATCCTTATATACCAGTACCAGCTGATTCCGCATAATTGACAAAGAGCTGCTGCCATTTTTTTGACAGCTGTCAAAAATTTCTTCAATTGGTTTCTAAAACTGGACAAAGCGAATTTACCTACAAGGTGGATGAAAGAGCGCTCAAAAGCTCCTGACTACACGGCAGTGCTTTTTATAATTTTTATTACTCAACTTATGCCTCGAAACAATTTTTCAGAAGAAAAATCGTTCCAGATAATCTAATAAGCAGGCCAACAAATCAATCTATGCAACCCCAGAAACCATCAAATCCACAATTCTCAACTATAGACCGGTTTCGACTTATTGAGTCTCATCAGTATATTTATAGCGTTTCGCTTTAAGGCATTCCGTCCCTAACATAGAATTTTATCATCGCTATAACTATACGGATGAGACCTAATGAGTCAAAACCGATGGATTTGATGTTCTCTGGTGTTACGTGGATTGATTTTTTGGCCTGCTCATCAGATTATCTAGAACAATTTCTATTCGGAAAAATTGTTTCATTACATGTAATTGAATTAGATAAACCAATATATTATTCAATGTTCAAATTTCGTAAAAACATTCAGTGAAATATTTACATTTAATCACCCACCTTTATCATCGTTCTTCGTTATCTTCTTTTATTAGAAACGAAAGTTTCGAATAAAAATCTTTGGTTATGTCTGAAATTGGATGAAATGATATCAAGAATATCAAAGCGTGCAAATGTCAGGACAATTTTTCTTCAGTGGGATAATATACATAATATATTTTTTGAGTTTTTCGAAGGATTTTTGAGCGCTCGTACTACTTACACGGGGGCTATATAATTTCGTCACGATGTCTGTATTTTTCGAATTTTGAGCCGAGAATGGTCTCAATCGACTAGGTTCAACTTACTGATGACGAATCCGTCGGAAAATTCCAATCTGTCCGTCCGGCCGTAAGCACGATAACTCTCGAACGGAACAACCTAAAGACTTGAAATTTTCAGTGTGGGTTCAGTTCCCGATTGCCTCGGCTGAGTTCGTTAATGGGCCAAATTCCACCAGGGGTTCCGTGAATATGGCCGTTCAAAGTTTTGTTCTCCTGATTACTCGGAAACTGCAGATTTGATTGAGATGAAATTTTGCACTCGAATGGAGAATGAGGTGTTCAAGCTACATGTCAAATTTTGTCCAGATCGCATGACCAGAACCATAGAAACCATAGAAAATTTTCAGGATAGGTGTGGATCTCGAATGTCGTGATCACGTTTATTTATGAGCCAAATCATACTAAGGGTTCCGTGAATATTGTCGTTTGAAATTCAGTTTTCTTGATAATTTCAAAACTACAGGTTCGATCGTGACGAAATTTTGTATACTAATGGAGAATGATATATTCAAGCTACATTTCTCCAGATCGCATAACCAGAACCATAGAAAATAATAACTTTCGAACGGAAAGGCATAGGGAGTTGAAAATTTCAGGGTAGGTTCGGATCGCGAATTTCGCGTTCACGTTTATCAATGAGCAAAATTAGACAAGGGATTCCGTAAATACGGTCGTTTGAAATCTTGTTTTCTCGATAATTTCGAAACTACGGATTCGATTGGGATGAAATTTTACACCCAGCTGAAGAATAATGTATTCAAACTACGTGCAATTTTGTCCAGATCGCATCACTAAGACCATAGATAATTCTAGCGAATTATCGAAAAAAAAAGGTCAGCTGAAGCACTGACATGGAGTCTGGATTTTCGCCTAAGTTTCAGAATTTTTTTGCCAGCTGTCGAAAATTTCTTCAATTGGTTTCTTAAACTGGAAAATGCGAATCTACCTACAAGGTGGATGTACGAGCGCTCAAAAGCTCCCGAGTTCACGGCAGTGCTTTTCGTAATTTTTATTGCTCATTTCAATGATTTACTATTTGTTACCCCTATAGTATCCCGTATTTGAGTTATTAAACTCCCCGTTGTATTTGAACTTTTTGCTCCACTGTCAACCATTTTGATTATTCTGTTCTTCTTCCTCTCTTATACGAAGAGAAATACCTTGTTTCATATCACTGTTCTTGTCTTTGACTTGCCCTTGTTGTTTCTTTCGGCTTGACAGTTTCGTATAAATAATACTAATGCCGATATGGTGTCCGACCAGGAAAAGTGGCCAACACTTTCCTAACAGTTCATTTTTAATATATTATATTAGGTAAGAATATCCATCATCAGTGTTAACCACGCAATAGCATCTAAAGAATCAACGCGATTGCGGGTAGACTATCGAAGCCCTCCGGTTCGATTAAGCGATACGGAAAATTGCTTTTCATGATTTATGTGGTTGGGACGGCGCGATCCCCTGTCGATGGCGCGATTGCCCCTTCGTTATAGATTGGTCGTTTCGTCGTCAGCGTCCTTTGACGCCCCTCGGACGTTACGGCACCCTCCGAGCGGGGCAGTTAGGATTTTAACGCGTCGTTAATTAATGATCGCGTTGTGTGAACGGGGAAGGACATAATGCTCGAGGTGCCATGGGCCGACAATCTCGGTTTTTTGTGAGGGTATCCCATCAATTAGTCTACCGAATTATATAGGGGAAATCGCCTTCTTCTTGGGTTTTTTTCGAATAGAATGAACGAAAAGGGTACCTAATGATTAGAGGATAAAAAGCAATGAAATACGTGTGAGAACTTCTAATTGAAATGTCCACTTCCAATTCACTATTTTGTATGAAGGAACAAAATCAAAGGAGAACCCTTGTATAACTAGCGCCCTATCGATATGTGCGAGTAAAAAATTGTGATTATTTGTGATGTGAAAGAGGTAACCAGGAATTACTATGAATGAAACAGATTCCAGAAATTAGAGATTGAAGATTTAACAAATATTTCGGAAACTTGGGTTGTATAGCCGAGAAATGTAGTCTCGGATTGTAGAACTATTATGAAGAAAAAAATTAATGAATTTTCCCAACCAAATTTATAAAAATTTCATCCCTCAATTTACACCCTTGAAAATATCAGGTAAAGGAAAAAAAAATTGAGAAAAGCACAGGAGCTTTTGCCAGCTCGTTTAAAATAATTGCTATCGTAGTGGCTTGTTAAAATAATTGCCATTGATACAACATGCTATTACCATATTGATTTGAGATGACACTGTAGCGAGACTTTCGAACCCAATATTATGAGACGAAATATATATTCTGTGAATCAAACCAGCCGCCAGTGTCATAAATACTGTCATTTTATGAAAAGATTTCTCGACGCCAGATGAGAAAAACTCAATTTCCTATTTACGTGAAATAGCTATAGAGCTGAATTTTTTTTTCGAAGCCCCATAATGTGTAGACACAAAATTTCAGCAGGATGAAAAGAATTTTTCCACGAACCTTCGTGTCGTTATTTAACAACTTACAAAAAAAATTCAATTTGAACGAATCGGCATTTTTCTTCGAGGTCTATTAAACGAATAAATATTTATAAGTTCGTCAAATCCATAGAGTTTCAAAAATTCTTCTGCTGGAATAAGGTTTTTTTCTTCAAAGAACGAAAATACTTACTATTAAGTGGGTTTGATGAAGCACCCAATGATTAATTTGCAATGAACAACCTTGATGAAAAGTAATCAACATGGAAGATATTTGTGGAGAAAGGGTAAATCCGCGATGCTACGGTCATTTAATAAACTTCTTTTATTGAAGTTTGATGAAGGCATTTCTGCTTTCCACTTTGTTGCGATATGTATCATACTTCCAGTTTAAGAACAACACAATACACAGGAGTGCTACTTTAATGATAATTAATCATGAATTCCTTCACCAAAAGAATTGTCATATGTCATTTTATCATTGCGAAATGGTAAGATTTCAATGTACGAGTTGTCTCTACATACATTTAAAGCAATAATTGATACATAAAGCCTTTTCCAACAACGCTCATGGTGTTACCTTATATACAACCGTACATTTTCTCAAAAAGGAATTAATCAATTTATTAACACTAAATGAAGAATATCCTATCGTGCTCGACTGCAATAGTGACAAATGTACATAAAATATCGATTGAAAACATACAATCGCCATAATATTCAATAAACTTCATAAGTACACTCACTGATTAATAATCTCAATAGACCTCGAATAATTTCGCTGTAAAAAACGTAGGTAGTTACGCTTTCTCAGCGATAAATAAACGATGCTTCTATAAACGAACCCAAACCACGCCACCAAAGTGGTAATTGATATTTTCGTGCTCTAATGAACTATATTTAACGTGACCTTTCGTAATATGTCAAATTGAACCGACTTTAATTTCATACCTACGACGTGCGTCACTATTATTTTCGGCTAATTAAGATATTAATTGAATTAGGTGGCTACATGATCGGGTACTTACCAACTATACTGAATAACGATGAGGCTAACACTAAAACTAAAAAATTCACCCAGGGGGGCGTTTTCTTGTGCTGGTGTGACGATCGTCTCCTGCCTGGAAAAAAAAGAAAGAATGAATCTCCAATGAACTTTACAATAAAACAAACGGCACTGCTAAAAATATCAGAGGAAGATCTTCATTGAAATATGACATGCGAGTTCAACTCTTCAAGTAGACCGAAAGTCAAAATGAGCCTGTGGTAATTTTTAAATTAAAGAAGTGTAATGTATGACATTCATAAAAAATAATTGAAAACATGTGAAAAAAAATGACAGCAGCTCTTTGTCAATTATGCCGAATCAGCTGTTACAGGAATATAAGGAGTTTTTTTTTACGATAATTCGCTAGAATTTTCTACGGTTTCTATGGTCTTGGTAATGCGATCTGGACAAAATTTCGCAGGTAGTTTGAATATATCATCTATGTGCGAAATTTCATCCGATCGAATCAGTAGTTTCGAAATTATCAAGAAAAAATATTTTGAACGGCCATATTTACCGAACCCCTAGTCTTATTTTGCTCATTGATAAACGTGACCTCGTCATTTGAGATCCAAACCTACCCTGAAAATGTATAGGTCTTTCCGTTCGAAAGATATAATTTTCTATGGTTTCTATGGTTCTGGTCAAGCGATCTGGACAAAATTTCGCATGTAGCTTGAACACGTTATTCTCCATCTGAGTGTAAAATTTCGATCGAATCAGTAGTTTCGAAGTAATCAGGACAACAAAGTTTGGAACGCCCATATTAACGGAACCCCTGGTCGAATTTTGCCCAATAACAAACCCTATCGTGGCATTCGAGATTCGAACTTCGAACTCTGAAAATTTCAAGTTTCTAGGTCGTTTCTTTCGAGACTGATCGTGTATGCAGGCATCCAAATTACGATTTTTTTTTCAATTAATTTTTTTTTGTTGATCTCTTTTTTCCTCATGAATAAGACAAATTGCTTTTTCCTCCGATTTTGATTTTTATCAATATTAATAAAGATAGTGGTCGGAAAACGCTCAGTCCTGCAAATAACCAAAAAAATTGCAAATACATAGTGTAATAATGTTGACGGTTCATAAAGGTGGAAGGAAAAAACAACCCATGCGGATGTATTTCATGAACATTTTTGATAAAACAGAAGGAAAATCTGGGAATGGTGCTATACAGGATGTTTCATGAGTGGTACTATGGCTATTAGTTTAGGAGATACAGTGTGATTTATGGATTTCGGCCTGAATTTACGATAGCCATAACTTTGGAATCTGAGGTCCAATTTTGATCAAATTTCAAGGGTTTGTTGACTTCAAAAAGTCCTTTCGAATGGCTCTCGAAATATCAATATTTTTCAGGGTAGAATATCTTGGTTTATCTTTCAAGCCTAAAAATCACCGATTTTTACATCACTTGTCCTGCATTCACCACTAACTAAGCCATGGAAAACCACGCCTGAAACACCCTGTATACAAATAATGTAGACTGGTCGAACAGGTGAGTTTTTTTGAACAAGAGCTACAATAAACTAAAATAAACATTATCAAGTTATAGTTGTTCAATTTTTATGATATAATAAACAGAAGAGAATACCCGAAGAAATTGGGTTTCAACAATAATCGGAAGGAATAATTCTTCTGTGAGGAAAAAAATATATACAAATGTGAAAATCAAGGATGACAAAATCATTTGTTTTTAAAACATCAAAAATGACGATATTTTCTGATTCTATCGTTTTCAATTCTATTTTCATCGATTTTTTTCCTATTTATACTCAAATTGACTTTTTCAATTTTTCCAGGCTCTGACTGATTCAAATAATGCTTTTAAATTTTTTTCTTGATTCAAAAATTGTTTCAAAGCATATCTGAAACTATATGTATGAATAGTGTTGGACACAAAAATTTTGGTGATGCAAACGTTAAAAAAAAGATTTATTTTCTACCTGAATTTCTTTGCGATTGTAACTGTTCATGTCTATGACAGCTTATAGTGTTATGTTATGGACATCAACCTAAAATTCAAACCCTTCCTAAAATGTTCTAGCTGTTTCACGCGAAAAGAAAATTGAGTTTTTCTGATTTTCTTGATAATAATTCCGTGATTTCATTTGTCACTCTGACAGCCCGTTTGGTTCACATTATTTGTTTCCAGAATTCGTGAAAAATGACAATATCTAACATCTCGAATTTCGAATGGAAATATCGTGAAATGTACCGATTTATGGCGATAATGGGCCAGTACGATTAAATACTTTTCGATCATTTCGAAGTACCCGGATGGGTGACCGCTGTGTGTCATTTTATTTTTTTTTTCTAACGAGTTGAGATATTTCGTTGATCACTATTTATTATAAGTAACTATTGAGTTATAATTTCAGAACTGAATATTGTACATCGTATTATACCTAGAAATTGACTCTTACCTTTACATAAGCAATTATTGATTCATCTTTATTTAGATAACAAAAGGGTAGGTGAAACGCTTTGATCATTCGTGTTATTCTTCAAATTGACCGAAAAACTAGATTGAAAGCTGAAAGAAAATTGAAAACCTAGATTTTTGTCTTTCATGCGTGATTTATTTGACATTAACAATAATAAAGCATCAGATGATGAATGATGTATGATAATTCGAAGCCTGATATGTATTATTGAATTATATTCAATTTTTCTGTTACCAAGTTCTTATTTGTGAGACATTACAGAGGCCGACAGTAGGTAATATACATTTACCCCATTTTAATACATTGTTGAAATATCGGCCATCGGTATAGTTATAAGTAATCATTCGATTGTGGAATGTCTAGAGGAAATGATGTAAAGAACAAACAATATATACAAGAGAAAAAAATCCCTTCCTTCGGTATCGCTTCTAGCATGTCATCCGATTTCACCAAATAACCCAAATTATATCGTCATTACAACAATCGAATCTAGGCGCAGATTAAGCATCGCATTTAACGTAGTCACTTCGCCTCATAAAATCGCCCGCGATCGCTCTAATTGGACCACATACGAAGAAACTTCGCTTCCTAGCTTCCTCATGTTCAAAGATTAACATTCGACGCCCGCAAATTGATCCGTCAGCCGAGAAATAATCGCATTATTGACCCCGATCCCCGGAAGAATCGGCAATCCGTCTTTTAACGATCACATTAGGAAAATCAAGACAAAAGCCACGAATAAGAATAAACCGCTTCTTCCGATTCGTACGTCGACGACTCCGGCCAATTATATTTTATATCTCGTAAATTCATTTACGAACGCGTTTTCATATTATTCGAATTTTTCGACATAACTAACTGTCGCCGCAGAATTACGAAGCTAACAGCGCGGTGAGAAAGTTCTCATGGAACAACGAGCGCATTATCATTTTGTTTGAACTATCTTAGCATGACATTCAGGTCGTTCGTATATTATAAAAACTACGATCTTTTGTGGTGTTAGAGGACTTTGTTGTGTCTGAGGAAAAATTATCGCGCGAACTGCGAATCGTGGAAAAAAACAGGAATTAACAAGAAGGCCGGCAGATCCACCTTTGAAATTCTTCCATATTATAGTAGGAGGATTGACCGGCGCCAGCGTGAATTCAATAAATGCCAGAACTCGAGAGCAACGCTCTCCTGCAGGAGAAGTTTCCTGGGCGCAAAATGTCCGGAAACAGTCACTTGACCGCCGAGACAGTGGGGCTCCTTTCTTTAGGGCCTGGAGAGTAAAGTTTATGTCAACAAGCCAAACACCATCCATCAACTCAAAGACGAGACTTCACGGCGCAATCATGAGATTGAGGAGCAAACATGTCGAGAAATTATGGAAAATTTTATATGCATATCGGCGGAGATTTCATCTTCCACACCTAATCGTAATAGATCAAATTTGTTATTTATGCACCAAGGGTGCTATATAGTTCGAGAGGAGTAGCCATGGAATTTCCCAACTCGAAACTGTTTTTCCTAAATGGCAAACTATACTTTTTAATTCGTTGACGGGTTGATCTAACATTACATGTGTTTCATTCATCGAAATGAATCATGTCCTTTTTTGAAAATAATAGAAAAATACAGGTAACAACTTAAAAATTATCATATCAAGAATAAGTCTTAACAACGTGTCACGTTGATATACAATGTATGACAAGAATGGTACATTCTGAATTCTTAATGTCTTCCTAAAAGAAACGTGTCTTGAGCATTAGGAAAGGTGATAGGAATGAATGATTGTTTAATAACTGCATTTTGAAATGAACTCGTCATATTCATTTTTGTGCGCTCGTACTACTTACACGAGGGCTATATCATTTCGTCACGATGTCTGTATTTTTCGAATTTTGAGCCGAAAATGGTCTCAAACGACTATGTTCAACTCACTGATGACGAATCCGTCGGAAAATTCGAGTATGTCCGTCCGTCCGGCCGTATACACGATAACTCTCGAACGGAATGTTCTAGAAACTTGAAATTTTCAGGGTAGGTTCGAATTTCGAATGTCGCGGTTGAGTTACGTTATTGGGCAAAATTCGCCGAGGGGTTCCGTAAATATGGCCGCTCGAAATTTTGTTTTCCTGATTACTTCGAATACTACAGATTCGATCGAGATGAAATTTTGCACTCTGGTGGAAAATGAGGTATTCAAGCTACATGCAAAATTTTGTTCAGCTCGCATCACCAGAACCATAGAAACCATTGAAAATTGTAACTTTTGAACGGAAACGCCTAGGGACTTGAAATTTTCCGGATAGGTGTGGATCTCGATTGCCGTGATCGCTTTTATCTATGAGCAAAATTATACTAGGGGTTCCGTGAATATGGTCATTTGAAATTTAGTTTTCTTGATAATTTCCAAACTACAGATTCTATCGTGACGAAATTTTGTATACTTATGGAGAATGATATATTCAAGCTACATTTCTCTAGAACGCATGACCAGAACCATAGAAACTATAGAAAATCATAACTTTCGAACGGAAAGGCCTAGGGACTTGAAATTTTCAGGATAGGTGTAGATCTGAAATGTGGCGTTCACGTTTATCAATGAGCAGAATTATACTAAGGGTTCCGTAAATACGGTCGTTTGATATTTTGTTTTCTCGATAATTTCGAAACTTCGGATTCGATCGAGATAAAATTTTGTATTTTGAACGAGAATGACATATTGAAGCAACATTTCGTCCAGATCGCATGACCAGAACCATAGAAACCATAGAAAATCATAACATCCGAAAGAAAAGGCCTAGGAACTTGAAATTTTCAGGGTGGGTTTGGATCACGAATTTCACGGTTCATCAATGAGCAAAATTAGACTAGGGGTTCCGTAAATATGGCCGTTCAAAATATTCTGTTCCTGATAATTTCTAAACTATCGATTTGATTGGAATGAAATTTTGCACCTAGCTGAGGAATAATGTATTCAAACTACGTGCGAAATTTTGTCCAGATCGCATCACCAAGACCATAGATAACGTAGAAAATTTTAGCGAATAATCGAAAAAAAAATTGGTCACCTAAAGCACTGACTTGAAGTCTGGATTATCGCCTCAGTTTGAAAATTTGTTTGACAGCTGTCAAAAATTTCCTCAATTGGTTTCCAAAACTGGAAAATGCGAATCTACCTACAAGATGCATGTACGAGCGCTCAAAAGCTCCTGCCTTCACGGCAGTGCTTTTCGTAATTTGTTTTCTAGACAATCATAACTTCAGAAATATTTCAGCAGTTAACTTGTGCCGAGGAATTTTCATGTGAATTGAAGCAAAAGGAGGCACCACAATGATCATCTATCTACCTGGATATAAATTTTAATGAAATGATGACGAATTTTTTTTCACGTTTCACGTCGAAATTACTTTGTTTATCGAAATGGTCACGAAAAATTCTGTTAGGGTCGGATTTGTCTGCGACCTCGACTCAATCTTGGACAAATAAAAATGGTGCTGTTAAAAAATATATAATAAGATATGTCCAGCTCGATTTTACAGGCAATTTAATTATAACATAAATAGAAAATTACATATGGAAAGTTAGAATAGTACATAAACTAGAAAATTTCCACAAAAACTTCATAATTATCTACTTGCTACCAGTATTCGTTGCAGCCATTCAGTGAAGAATAAAGATTAACCGTTCTGGGTTAATTGGGAAAAATCAGCGAAAAAGCCACTAGCTTATAACGAGCTACGTATAAATTTCATTAAACATAATAAATCGATTCGAGCAAGATATGCAATTATAAACATTTATTTACCTTCTATTTGTTAATAATTTCTCACGATCGTAGTGATTTTATCTATTGTGAAAGAAACGTTTCATTTCTATTTATAACTCGCCTCGGTGGCTTTGGGTGCCTAGGACGCGTTATATCATAGCATTGTGATCCTTTTTATGCGCTCATTGTGTACCCACCTTTACGGGAGATGCTTCCTGAACATAGATCATTCTTCTTCTACCGCGAATTGAACAGAATATCATATCATATAAGGGAATGTTCCACAAATTGTGGTTTTATAGACTTCCTCAATGACAAACATGAAGAAGTTTGCTGCAGAATCGAAATTTTCGCAAGAATTTTGGTTCATGGTAGGTACTCGTATATCGGAAATTCATAATATCTTTTCAACCTTCCTACATTTCAGATACTTTCGAAATTTATATTGTATCAGCAATACAGCTCTTAAAATAATATATACAGGGTGTTTTCAAAGTTGGGGTTTTTTTGAGAGGTGCTAGAACTCATCAAAATAAGTCAAAATTGCAAAAATTCTTTATATAAAATATTCGCCAGGGCCGAGTATTTCGCAATCAAAGTTACCCGCGAATCACAGATCCCAGTCTGGATCTCAAGGTAAGTATTGAGATCTAAATGTGTTAATTAAATGCGTTCAGTTTGAGAGAAATCATCTGACAGATCATCAGACTGATTTTTGTGACTTTTCCGAATTTCGTAATGTGTTTTCAAATAGGCGGATAGGACGTGGTGGGTCGATTTCTTGGCCGGCACGCTCCCCGGATCTCAACCCCTGTGATTTCTTTTTTTGGGGTCATTTGAAAACATAAGTGTACAGTAACGGTGAGATGAATAGTGTGAAGAACTAAAACAACGCATTGAAAATGCTTGTGACATTATTCGTGAGCAAACTGATGTGATAGTTTCTGCATGTAATAATTCGTTATTACGCCGGGCAAGACTTTGTGCACATCAAACGAATGGTGACCATTTCGAAATTTCTGTAAACAATTTGGATCAATTTTATCGGTGATTTTGTGAACTTTTTCTTTGTAGGACCTTTTCAATCAGTGATTTTTCCTCTCCTTAGTTTGTACTTTAAGAATTATAGCGTTCAGGAAAAATCTCCTAACAAAAGTTGAAAGAGAATATAGAGATTTGCGATAAAATCCAGCACCTTATTTACTTGCTGGAATGCATATGGCATCATGATTTATGTCAGATCTCCCAACAGAGAGATAACACGATCCAGAGTCGTCTTGATGCCCAAGATTTCTAGCACTTTTTGCAAATTAAATATTTTATATGATCAACTTCCGGCGAAATGATCTCTTTTGATGATTTTTAGCACCTGTCAAAAAAAGCCTCACCTTAAAAAACACCCTGTACAACAAATAATTAAAAAAATTATACATGCGTTATCTTTTGTAGTCTTAAGGAAAATGAGACTTGTGGATTTTGTCATTAATGGTATTGAAATTGTTGGATTTTAGACGAATTTTCTCGAGAAGGTCTGTCTGTTAATGATACATTCAAATTTTTTGAAGAAAAGGAAATCAAGTATTGCGGTCGAAAATTGATTTTCATTTTCATTTCCAGCCAAACCGCAAAATTCGTTCGAGTTTACCTCGCGTATTTCCTAGAGAATGTGCAACGAACTATGTTCGTGAATCATTCTCTAGTCTTCAGTTGAATGTTTACGAACTCAAATGATATTATGCATGTTATTTTTTGAGCGCTCGTCCTACATACACGAGGGCTATATGATTTCGTCACGATGTCTGTATTTTTCGCCTCACTGATGACGAATCCGTCAAAAAATTTGAGTCTGTCCGTCCGTCTGTCCGGACGTATACACGATAACTCTCGAACGGAATGTCCTTGAAACTTGAAATTTTCAGGGTAGGTTCGAATCTCAAATGCCGCGGTTGAGATCGTTATTGGGCAAAATTCGACCCGGGGTTCCGTAAATATGGCCGCTCGAAATTTTGTTTTTCTGATTACTTCGAAACTACTGATTCGATCGAGGTGAAATCTTGCACTCAGATGGAGAATTACGTGTTCAAGCTACATGCAAGATCGCATGTCCAGATCGCAAAACCATAGAAACCATAGAAAATTATAACTTTGTAATGGAAAGGCCTAGAGACTTGAAATTTTCAGGATGGGAGTGGATCTCGAATGTTGCGGTCACGTTCATCAATGAGTAGATGAGACTAGGGGTTCCGTAAATTTGGCCGTTTGAAATTCAGTTTTCTTCATAATTTCAAAACTACCGATTTGATCGCGACGAAATTTTGTATTTAAATTGAGAATGATATATTCGAGCTACATTTTTTCCAGATCGCATGATCAGAACCATAGAAAATCATAACTTTTGAACGGAATGGCCTAGGGACTTGAAATTTTCGGGATAGGTTCGGATCGCGAATTTTGCGTTCACGTTCATCAATGAGCAAAATTAGACCAGGGGTTCCGTAAATATAGCTATTCAAAACAATTTTTTTTTTCCTGATAATTTCGGAACTACTTATTGGATTGGAATGGAATTTCGCACATAGATAAAGAATAATATATTCAAACTACGTGAGAAATTTGTCCAGATCGCATTACCAAGACCATAGATACCGTAGAAAATTCTAGCGAATTATCGAAAAAAAATTGGTCACCTAAAGCACTGACTTGAAGTCTGGATTTTCGCCACAGTTTGAAATTTTCTCTGACAGCTGTCAAAATCTCTCCAATTGGTTTCTAAAACTGGAGAATACGAATCTACCTACGATGTGAATGAACGAACGCTCAAAAGCTCCTGACTTCACGGCAGTGCTTTTCTAAATTTTTCCACTGTATTAATGGTAACAGACAAATCATCAGTTCATTTCACTTCATATGCCATTTTATGCTTATCCAATGTTATTCCGGTGTATAAATTCACCTTAAATTTTGAAATGCCTAGGGCTCACTCTCGAAGTCATTTTTGTCAACTTTGAAAAATTTCGGCACCGACTGTTACGAGAGTATTGTAACGAACTTAAACTTGACCTGTCGTAACTTCCGAGCTTTCTAGAACCGACCACGACGACAGTAGGGACCGCGAATCTTCTAGAGACTACGAGACGCTCCGACAGACTTCTGGAGACATCGCGGCCTGGAGCAGAGGCAGTACAGTATTAGATAGCGTCAAGATAAATTTGATAGTGTGTAAATAAATTAGTGTGTTAGTGAACTGTGAATAAATCAGTTAAGAATTTGGACTATATTCATTACAGTATGGAAAAGACGACGAAGAGCGCAAAAGCGTCAAAGAGGGTTCTACGCTCATACCTATGAAGTAATGATAACTTTCCGTTCGACAAACTTCGAAACAACCTAATTGCTTGTGAATAAATGACAACGTTCGCGATCACTTCGAACGTAATTACCGACCGACTTTCAAACATAATCAATTTTTCACGAACGTACTCGAAACTTATCAATGTTGTGTAGTTTGAGAGCGGACGTCTGACTGCAATCGGGGTAGAAACGAGGAATTAATTGTAAAATAATAGTTTTTTGTCATTCTCGGGATGACGTTTCCAATGAAGCCATATGGCAGGTTGAAATGCGGTTCGCCTAGTGATTAATTAATGGTTTTGTGGGTTGAAGAGGTGGACGGAGATAACTTATTTATTGGTGCTTCGATTGTTAGCTTTTTTTTACAAGTTTGGTTTGCAAAGCAATTCAGAACTGGACTGCGCTAGCAATTTCAGCCATTTATTTCAATCTATCATCCCAATCGAAACTGGAAATGAAGATAATATCTTATTCAGACAACAGAAGGATACACATCATCGTGTTTAATGTGGTTTTACCGAGACTAGGTTGGAATGAGAAAAGACTAACAAAAAATTATTTGTAATTGAAACATGACAAGTGGAAAGCTTTCCTAATTTATTTTATTCGATCGTCAATTCTGAAAAATTGAAACATCATGATTTTCAATCTAGGAGTGGAAACACAGACTTTGAATATAGTTAATCTAAACGCGGGTTAGTTGCCCATAGAACAACTACATCAGCTGTGTTCTGGAAGTTCCTATTTCGGCGACATAGGTGATTATTGGAAAATAATTGACATCTTTCACCATAACTGGCAAAATTATTTCATTTGAAACATGTTGAATTGGTGGTATTGCTTATAAAATTTCCATCAATTATTTATCTGAAAATAAGAAGTTAAAGAAAAAAAAATGGCTTTCCAACTCGGTCCAAAATAAGAACTTATTATCATCGACCATAGAAAAATACTTTCCAGTGCGATTAAGATGTTCTTCAGTATAATTCAACTATGCAATTTTCCTCATCCGCTGTGTGGCAAAATTACAACCGAAACAAAAATTGCCGAGATATTTCCAACGCCCACGCAAAGGCCGGTAAGTGAACATTTCCTCGACAAATAAAGTAATCAAGACATTCACATCTTTATCTCATAAGCGGCATCTCGAATGATAGCATAATTGCGTGAGCGATGTCACCGTTTTTGATGAAGAGTCCTAATTAAAATTCCAACATACGTTTCATATAGCAGACACAATTTTTACTCGAAATGGCAGAGGAGAGATCTTCACCGATAAAATAATGAGGGTGCTCGAAATTCCATAATTCATTCAATTTTGGTAAATTGAAATTAAAATTCTAATTTACATTAACCCAATTCGAAAATCAGAAATTATGGAAAAAACACCGTAGATATTCATGAAACGATATCGATTCGATGCTAGGGAGACCAAATCGACTTCAGCGTTACACAAATGTTCCCAAATCGGCGATGACCACCAACTGACCTTTCCCGAAGTGAGATTGGTAACCCGGGGTCTGTCAAAACACACGGCAGGACGCCACACGCAATCGTCTGCCACTAACCACTTAATGAAACCGAATGAATAATTGTTTAACAAGGACACTCCTGAAATTTTCACGGTGGAAATCACAAAAAAATTAATTTTTCTTCGTCATGACAGTTCGGCTACGTGGTAATTGCAACGATACTTTCTTTATTATAACTTCAAGAAGAAAAAATCTTTATAGCCAAATCCACACGCATATTTCGAGGGATGTAAGTTCATTTCATGAAATTCGAACATTAAATTTTGGAACGTAAACTTCCGAGCAGAATACAGAGAAAAATAATGGTCTGAACCCTTATCTCACTCAAAAGTCCTTTCATTTCCCAGAACGTTGCGAGTTTTACACAAAAGTGTTAATTTCCACGTTACAGAATTTCCCCTAACAATGATGTTTTACGACTATCTTAATCATTGCAAAAAATAGAAAAAATCACTTTCTGCCGATCTTTACTGAACTCCCGAATGATTAGGAGTAGATCTTTGCGGTAAAACTATATTATTTAGTAACACATCAGACCAACCGTCTCATGTTTTCATTTTGTATTTCATAAACCCCTTCATTAAGCTGTTCTTTGTCTGATGAAACATATGAAATAATTCCGAAAGATTTTGGGAATTGCAACACGTTCTCTGAAAAGTTCTAGGTCTAGGCTATCAAGCTTAATATAAATAATAACATATTAATAAAATAATCAATACATATTGAAATTGGATAAAGCTGAATCAACTTAGAAAACAGCCTAGAACAAGATAAAAAAAATTACGAAAAGCACTGCCGTGAAGTCAGGAGCTTTTGAGCGCTCGTACATCCACCTTGTAGGTAGATTCGCATTTTCCAGTTTTAGAAATCAATTGAAGGAATTTTCGACAGCTGTCACAAAAATTCTGAAACTAAGGCGAAACTCCAGACTTCATGTCAGTGCTTTAGGTGACCAATATTTTTTCGATAATTCGTTAGAATTTTCTACGGTATCTATGGTCTTGGTAATGCGATCTGGACAAAATTTGGCACGTAGTTTGAATACATTATTCCTAAGCTAGGTGCAAAATTTCATTCCAATCCAATCAGTAGTTTCGAGATTATCAGGAAAAAAATATTTTGAACAGCCATATTTACGGAACGCCTAGTCTAATTTTGCTCATTGATGAACGTGGCCGCGATATTCGCGATCCAAACCCACCCCGAAAATTTCAAGTTCCTAGGCCTTTCTGTCCAAAAGTTACAATTTTCTATGGTTCTGGTCATGCGATCTGGACGAAAAATTGCTTTAATATATCATTCTCGATTAAAATACAAAATTTCATCTCGATCGAATCCGTAGTTTCGAAATTATCGAGAAAAACAAAATTTCCAACGACCGTATTTACGGAACCCCTGGTATAATTCTACAAAATTTCACATGTAGCTTGAACACCTCATTCTCCATTTGAGTGCCAAATATCATCTCGATCAAATCTGTAGTTTTCAAGTAATCAGGGAAACAAAACATTGAACGGCCATATTTACGGAACCCCTGGTGGAATTTGGCCCATTAACGAACTTAACCGAGGCATTCGGGAACTGAACCCACAAGTTATCGTGCTTACGGCCGGACGGACAGACTCGAATTTTCCGACGGATTCGTAATCAGTGAGTCGAACATGATTGATTGATACCATTTTCAGCTCAAAATTTGAAAAATACAGACATCATGACGAAATGATATAGCCCTCGTGTAAGTAGTACGAGCGCTCAAAAATAACATGAAATTTTACTTTTATATAAGTTTCGACGTTCGTTACCAATCAGTTATCACTCCAGTTAATCTAATTCAGATAAAAGAATTCAGTTTAGTTCTCTCAACACCTTGATTTTTCATCATTCATTTGGTTCAAACTCTATTTTCAATTCACAATTATTTTGAACAGCATTAATAAGGTTTGAAACAGAATAAGTTATCATTCTTGGTCAAGGATGGACCGAATATATTATTAGGTGTATTATAATGTTTGGTCCTTTTCTGACGTTACTGGGATATTTATAGATTCTTCTTAATTAGTTCTTGAATCCTCTAAAAAGTGAAAGATTTATGAAATCAATTCGACTAAAAATGGATCGACAAAAAAATGTTAGTTTTCAATGAGTTATGGAATAAGAGAATAATCTTTCATATGATGTTATAAGAAAATGAAGGTAGAATTTCACATTTTTTATGTTTGACTATTTTTGAGCGCTCGTGAGTACTACTTACACGAGGGCTATATCATTTCGCCACGAAATGGTCTGAAACGACTATGTTCGACTAACTGATGACGAATCTGTCAAAAAATTCGAGTCTGTCCGTCCGGCCGGCCGTATACACGATAACTCTCGAACGGAATGTCCTAGAAACTTGAAATTTTCAGGGTGGGTTCGAATCTCGAATGTCGCGGTTAAGTTTGTTATTGGGCAATATTCGCTTAGGGGTTCCGCAAATATGGCCGCTCGAAATTTTGTTTTTCTGATTACTTCGAAACTACTGATTCGATCAGAGTGGAATTCTGCACTAAGATGAAGAATTACGTACTCAAGCTACATGCATAATTTTGTCCAGCTCGTATGACCAGAACCATAGAAACCATAGAAATTTATAACTTTGTAATGGGAAGGCCTAGGGACTAGGGAAATTTTCAGGATAGGTGTGAATCTCGAATGTCGCTGTTGCGTTCATCAATGAGCAAAATTAGACTAGGGGTTCCGTAAATATGGCCGTTTGAAATTCAGTTTTTTTGATAATTTCAAAGCTATGGATTTGATCGTGACAAAATTTTGTATTTGAATTGCGAATGATATATTCGAGCTACATTTTCTCCAGATTGCATGATCAGGACCATAGAAACCATAGAAAATCATAACTTTCGAACGGAAAGGCCTAGGGACTTGAAATTTTCAGGATAGGTTCGGATCGCGAATTTCGCGGTTACGTTCATCAATGAGCGAAATCAGACTAGGGGTTTTGTAAATATAGCCGTTCAATCTATTTTTTTCCTGATAATCTCGAAACTACACATTGGATCTGAATGATATTTCGCACATAGATGAAGAATAATATATTCAAACAACGTGGGAAATTTTGTCCAGGTCGCATTAGCAAGACCATAGATACCGTAGAAAATTCTAGCGAATTATCGACAAAACAATTGGTCACCTAAAGCACTGACTTGAAGTCTGGATTTTCGCCTTAGTTTGAAATTTCCTTTTACAGCTGTCAAAATCTTTCCAATTGGTTTCTAAAACTGAAGAATGCGAATCTACCTACGAGGTGGATGAACGAGCGCTAAAAGGCTCCTGACTTCACGGCAGTGCTTTTCTAAATTTTTTTCAATGACATTTAACAAGTTAAATTAACCATTTTGTAGGCTTAATTTTCAGTGGCACTTATAACAATTGTTGATAAATGTTTTCAAAATCAACCAAATTTTTTGTTCGAAATCAGTTCTCCTGACATCCTGACCCTTTGGATGATTGACATCTTGAAATACTCCTGGACGAGCTTTGCCCATTTACTTCTTGCGCCCTCCAGTGGCATATCATGGCGGATAACTTTCCCGATGCCCCCCATACAAAAAGCCACAAAGGCCTAGTTCTACACGATATAAACCGACGAAACTAAACTAATATACTAACGAATCAGCGGTTACACACCGTAGGGTTACTGACCTGAGAATCTGGCTAGGAAACGATGGAAGCCTGTCGTGGCGAGCGCCAGTTGCGCCAGGTACCGCTGGAGAAGGACGAGGGGTCGGGGGGCG
This sequence comes from Aphidecta obliterata, assembly GCA_963966015.1. NCBI lineage: Eukaryota > Metazoa > Arthropoda > Insecta > Coleoptera > Coccinellidae > Aphidecta > Aphidecta obliterata. The sequence continues at coordinate 9,468,812 of OZ014428.1, forward strand.
CACGGGGGCTCGACGGACGCCGCCCCCGTTGGGGGATAGTAGCGCCCCCACTTCCACGTAGGCCGCATCATGTGCGCCACTGGAAAAGAAAAATGAAAAATCAGAGAAACTTGCCACAATGTTGATTCAAAAAAAATTATTCTCGATCACTGAATTTCAATATGATAAACGAAAAGCTGTGTATTTGCACGAACAACTTTTCAATGAACCGTAAATTTCAATATAATTTATATACAAACAAAAATAATCATAAAATGCGAGTTTTTATCCATTCATCTGGGATACTAAGTTATATTTGTGCATTTGCATAAATTCTCATACTGAAAAATATCGAAAAGGGACAAAAACGTCGACTTTTATTCATGTCAATATTTAGGATGAATTTCCGTCAGGTGAAGAACGGTAAAGGTAAAAATGAATCATGGTATACATACTACAATTTGCATATAGAAGCGAAGGGATCTGTAGAATTTTAAATGGTTGAAATGGGCAATTATTTTAAAAATAATTGATATTTTAGCATCATTGGTATTATTCATTTTCATTTAGGTATAACAGAATGTGTATGTACGCATAAAACATTCGTTATATTTTTCGACATATCTAAAACAAGGCACATAGAAAAGATAAAATATTTAAAATGTTCTAAAGTGGTAGAAGGTATCGTTGAAAATATTTATTTTTATTCACTATGTCCATGTATCATGATTTTTTATGATTTCAGAAAAAATCATCTAGCGATGAAAATTCGAGGTTTCATCCGTACAAAGTACTGAATAGGTGTAAACAAAATAAAAAACTATCAATCGTCTCTGAATGAACCCAATGAATGGCATTCATTATTACCGATTACTGATTCGCCTTGTGAGAATATTTGCTAATAGCTTATTCGGCAGTTTATCGACCTCATTATACATTTGCAAATTAAATTAGCAGACTTATTAAGCAGAGTGCCTTATTAAATTGTGTTAGCTCATTTTTACTGAAGAATTCTGCGGTGTTAATTGATACATTCATCACTACATTTCATTAAAATTTCATCATTCAGATGGTTACAACCTTGGGTTGTGGGGTGAGTAGGACAAGGTTACAGGAGCGGCTAAAAAAAAAACATTCGGAGATCGATGTAACGAACCCTCCACCTTTCTGGTAAACTACTGAATACTGGAAAAGCCTTTGATTCGGACAAATCATTTAAGAATCCAACCATCTGGAAAATAAGTTTTTTTTTGATTTTAGTCAGGGTAGTTGAAATAATATACGCGTATCGAAGGAAAGGATTTTGGGAATTAACAGAACTGACTGTTTATTCGAGGAATTATTTGATTATTTTGAAACCAAATATAAATTTATAGTTTCATCATATAAATGCATAAAGGCTCCATAGAAGTTAAAGTAAAAAATACAGGTTGCCTTTCATATAAGTCAAATCTTGGTTCGCTTCTTTGGAAATTTTTTCATTTTGAGAAAATCCGATTGGCCGGTGTAATATTTTATATCTGCTCAAAGAGTCCAACAGGAAAATGCAAATGTGTATAGTCGACATTGTTCGTGCTTCTACTCCATAAAATGAAAGACTAAATTATTAACAGGGTTCAACTGAAAAAATTCCGTAGAAAAGCTCGTAATTCGCCAAATTTTCCTGTCGACAAAACGCCGTGACAGAACAACCGAATAGTGAATAAAATCCTTTGGAATTATTGAATTGCGTGCCTCGTGTCTGTACTATTTCGGTGAGGTCCCATGATTTTACCATTACCAAGGACCTAATTGATAGTTTTTCCATTGTGCAAACATCGTAGACAAATATATTATTTCCGTGGTCACCGTCCGAATAAATGTATGTAAATAAAATGGAAAGTATTCCTTTATAGACAAACTGCTAATTTAGACGTCTGGGCCAGTCACATACCTAATTAGGTGTCGGCAAGACCGCAATGGAAACTCTCGTTTCGTACAAGAAGAACGTCTACGTTGTGAATATGTTCATTTTATTTTCAAAGATTCAAATTAGCTCTCTCGTTTAGTGCTTATCACCCCAAATTGTTGTTTAACACAAGCTCACCAAAAAAGAAGAGGAAATAGATTTTTTGATAATTATTAAGCACACAATAATTGACTTTAAGTAGGTACATTTATGTTAAATTCGATTATTTATAGGAAAAAATATAATCGAAATAAAGTGATACCAATCCCGAAGATTCACGAATGGAACTTAGGTTCTTCAAACTCGAAATCTCGAACGATGAACTCGAATCCATTGTTCGGGAAAAAAAGGCGAGAACTCTGAGATATCGAAATCGTAAAACAAACTTCTTACGCCGTTTTCTGTCATAACTAAGCATCCAGAATTATCTACATATATTATCGCGATTATTATTTCAGGTGTGAAAAGTTCCTACACCGACGTTTTCAACTAGAATAGAAATAATGACCGATGCACAATCCGCTTCCTTTTAGAATAAAGGTTATCTCTTCGGTTTCTTTTAATTATCATCAATCTGTTTAATGGAACTTTTTGTTCAACATTTTCCGCTTCGAGTACCATTTATTCACTCAGACCTTTTAAAACGGTTTTTTATTTTAATTTATCGCCCAGATATGCTCTGGCTGGAATTATCATTGTTGCCAGAGGATTTCACTGAGTATCAGAATTCATCGAAAGGTTTTCCTCGGATGGTAGAGGTACCTTGTAAGCTGAATTATAGGATAGTTTAGGTCTGCGATGATTGTCACCCGATCTTGACTCTGACAACCCGGTTATTGCAAAATTTTACTTATACAGAATGCTCCACTTTTTTGTAGCAGGAATTCAACAGTGGATAGTGTATAAATAAAAAGTTTTTCATCGATACTGGTCGTACTAATTATAAAATAAATCTATAATTTTTACAATAACCCAACTTCTAGATTTATTTGAATATACAGCATCATATTGAATGCTAACATATTCGAAAGTAGTTCCACGTAATAAGAGCAAGTATTGCCATAAAACACCAAAAATTACCAATACAGCCCTGGGTGAAATAAAATTACATTTTTGCTTGAATCCTCTGCAAAAATGTCGCGTATGAAATAAGTATCATTTTTTAAATGCAAGATTATATTGAAAAATAAACTAGAGGACGTGGAGGCTATCGAAAAACTCTCTTCGTCCAATCTAATATCTGCAAGATTATGGTCTAACCAGTACTTTACATTTTTATGAAAATATTATGCAATATGAGTACCAAAGAATTTGGTTCATCTTCTAAGGTATTGTGACAAATATCCCATTCTTTATTTGAAATTTTTTGTAACTTTGAAGCGAAGAGTATTTGTGTGGGCCTATAATGACATGAAATTTTCTTTTCAGAACAAGTTTTTCCACCGACTCGAAGACCGGTTACAAAACAGTGGACCACCCTGTAAAACTGTGGATACGCTACCTTGTTAGCCAAATTACAAGCAGGGTTGAACCTAATCATGATATTCTTGAGAAACGTTAAAAATCATGATTTTTTTAAACAAAGTTCTTTTCGATTTTTTTTTCAATCGCATTTCTCCTTTTTCTAAGCCAAATTACAAGCAGGGTTGAACTAAATCAGGATTTTTTTCAAAACAAAGTTCTTTCGATATTTTTTTCAATCGCCTTTGTCCTATATAATAAGGCAAGTTGCTATTTTCAACATGATTTTGATTTTTATGCACCCTTCTTCGAATTTTAATGACGGTAGTTCATATCGAAAAACAGGCAGTCCTGGAAATTTCCTAAAAAGTGGCAAATAGTGTAACAATGTTAACGCTTTATGGAAGTGAAAAAAAACTATCAGGATGAGTTTTACACATAAATCTAATAAAACTGAAGGAAATTCTAGGAATAGAGCTACATATGTATATATAGAAAAATTATGAGGAGCACTGCCGTGAAGCTGGAGCTTTTGAGCGCTCGTTCATACACCTTGTAGGTATATTCGCATTTTCCAGTTTCAGAAACCAATCGAAGAAATTTTTGATAGCTGTAAAAAAAATTTCAAACTAAGACGAAACTTCCGACTTCACGTCCATACTTTAGGTGAACAATTTTTTCTTCTATAATTTTCTAGAATTTTCTACTGTATCTATGTTCTTGGTAATGCTATCTGGAAAAAATCCTTCATCTATGTCCAATCCAATCAGTATTTTCGCAATTTTCTCGAGAATTGTCAGGAAAAAATTATTTTGAACGGCAACATTTACGGAACCTCTAGTCTAATTTTGCTCATTGATTAACGTGAACGCGACATTCGAAATCCACACATATCCTAAGAATTTCAAGTCTATAGGCCTTTCCGTTCGAAAGTTATAACTTTCTATGATTTTTATGATTCGGTCATTCGATCTGGACGAAATTGCATGTAGCTTGAACACGTCATTCTCCATCTGAGTGCAAAATTTCATCGCGATCCAATCAGTAGTTTCGAAGTAATCAGGAGAACAACATATCGAGCGGCCATATTTACGGAACCCCTGGTTGAATTTTGCCCAATAACGAACTCAAGCGCGGCATTCGAGATTCGAACCTACCCTGAAAATTCCAAGTTTCTAGGTCGTTCCGTTCGAGAGTAATCGTGTATACAGACTACGGACGGACAGACAGACTCGAATTTTTCCGAAGGATTTGTCATCACTGAGTCGAACCTTGTCGATTGAGACCATTTTCGGCTCAAAATTCGAAAAATACAGACTTCGTGACGAAATGATATAGCCCTCGTGTAAGGAAAACGAGCGCTCAAAAATGTAGAATTGAATGCAAGGTTATGTAGAACGGATAGTTCTCTTTTGAACAAGAGATTGAACAATTAACTCAAATAAACATTATTAAGATACAGCGGTTAAATTGTTTGATATAATAAATCATGAATTCATCTCCAATGTTTTTGTTCTCTCTTCATAAAAACTTTTCAGAAATTTTCAAACATGATATTAATTGGAAGATTCATGTCATTTAAATCGTAATCCAAAAAAATATCGCAAATAATAGATTAGATTTTAAAAATTAATATATATTATCAAAAAACATCAAGAAAATAATAACACAAATAGGTGATGCGTAATCGACGTCGTCGATATAAAATTAATATTAGTGACAACAATAATAACAATAATAATGGACCAAAGCAGTATATTATTTTCCAATACCTTTAGGTTCAATGATTCAACTTCAAAAACTTGTAGCATAAATAACTATTTTCCCATATAGAACGAACACATGTCATATTATAACGTGAATAAACAATTTTATTTTCGCCGGAAAGATGTTGAAATTTGAAGCTTCAGTATTCAATATACCACAGAGAGGGGGTTCGACTTAAGGGATTTATAATAAGGTGAAATCCCAGATGAATTTATAGGAAGGTAAAAATTCCAGATGGTTAAACTTCTGCTGAACAGTTGGAGAACTCGACTTATCTTTTCCAGGTGTGAGGATTAAGGAGCGACATAATTATTATCGTTACAATATGCATACGAAATGGTTGCGGGATTCTGAAATCATTGAAAAAATTCACTATTTTACTATCAACTCAAGAGATCCCCTATTTCTACTGAAATATTTCACCGATTCAAGTTTTTCTTTGATAGATTGATCTACCTAAGTAACATCGAGTATGTTTGCTCAAATTGGAAATTTCATTTTGTACGATATCATAAAATACGATCTGAATTTTTTTTTAAATATTTGTTTAACAGTGTGAGAGTTAACAATTTTTACAACATCCAATCTTATCTGAAAAATTTCGGGTGGTACAAATAAATATAATTTCCAAAAGGGACATGAAATGAGATTCCTCAAAAGTTGGGACTGATTTGAGTCTTCCACAAAAACAAATTTTAATGAACTCGTTTCGACGCTAATAGTTACTGTCACGGCAGCCAGAAAATACACCACCGAACTGTAATCGGCGGATGATATAATAATAAACCTGGGGGTTATTTCTTTCATGAATTTTTGATCACCAAATTATTTGTTTGGAAGATGGTGACACGTCACTTCTCTTTCATTCACTAATCGATCAATTTATGATCCATTTTTAATCTTTTATGTTTTATATGTGAAAAATTACAGGTGTGACATCTGACCCAAATCAGCACGTAAAAAATAAATATTATTTGGGATACATTTGGGACACATTTCCTATGTGTCAATTTCTCGACTACGAACATGTAAGTAATATGGATTTCTACAACATTGTGCCATAAATTCAACAGTCTATCGATCCAATGCCGAAATCATGGGTGAGAAAATTAATGAGATAGATACAGAACGTTCACTACATCGAGAGTAGTTTAAAATTCTAATAGGAGAAAGTATACCACTAATTAAAATGGTGAATTTCACAAAGAGCCACAGGAAGATATTCAAGAGGAGATAGCCGGCATAAGATTTGGCAAGAGAGGAAACTGAGACAGAAAATAACAATTCTCGCATAACTACACCCATTCCTAATATCATCCACAACAAGCCACCGGTATCGAAGGTTATGCACATTACCCATGAGCCAGCCGTGGAATTCGATCGGAGCGAGCAGGTGGACGATTAAGATTTAACCAGCATGAGTTCCCAGCATAACCCAGATAAGATTAAGCACAATTTATTACTACCCGATGGAAACAACCAAAAAATCCCAGATACGAGGTTCTATTCTCAGGGAACACCTACGATCACCTCGTTCACATTCGTTACATACATTGAAAAGGAGTCAGCATGTCGGTGGTCCACAGCTTACATTAGGTAGAAATTCCACAACGGCTAAACTGCTGTCCGAGGAAACCATGGTCGCTCCAGAAAACGGCACGACCAAACGCACAAGTTCCCGATTATCATCACCACGAAAACATGGAAAATCGTCGTTCAGATCCGCGGAAAACACAAGGCACAATGTCGGGAGTCGCACCGGTCTCTCAGCGAGGCGTCATAGTCGGGATAAATCAGTCGTTTCGGTGGAAAGTCGGAGGAAATCGCGGGTCGGCGATCAGAAAAAATCGTCGGGTTTACGGTAAAATGTACGGAACGTAGCGGCTGGCGGCTAGCTGCGCCAATTGGTACACCTACATAGGCACTGAGTGTACGCGAACTGGCGGCCGGAGGAATAACGTGCCATGACCAAGATCCGAGCCGGCCCGAGATACTGGGCGGAGACGGCCGAGCGACGAGAAGAAAATTACGATCTGTCTCGCAGACCGGGTGTACGGGGCGCCACGGCAGACACGCCGGAATCGATCTGCACAAATTTTCTCTACAGGGCGATCGATACCCAAATACGGACCCCATTCAAACTCAACTCCCACGAAAACAAATTTGTTCTGTCCAAAATCGTGATGAGCCTACGACTTTAACATTAGATTCTTGATGCCAAAAGAAAACCATTTCTCCATTTGTCATTCTACTGTCTATTCGGCTTTGCTACTGAATTCAGCTTTGCTGCTGCATTCAGTTATACTAGATGACATAGAAACAAGAACACCCAGTATATACATATCGGCAGACACACCGGAATCAATCTGCACAAATTTCCTCCATATTAAGATGATGCCCAAGATTTTTTGCACTTTTTTCAAATTGAATATTTTATATGATCAACTTCCGGCGAAATGATCTCTTTTGACGAGTTCTAGCTACTGTAAAAAAAGCCTCACCTCGAAAAACACTTGAAAACAAAAATGGTCTCAAACGACTATGTTCAACTCGCTGATGACGAATCCGTCAAAAAATTCGAGTCTGTCCGTCCGGCCGTATACACGATAACTCTCGAACGGAATGTCCTAGAAACTTGAAATTTTCAGGGTAGGTTCGAATCCCGAATGCCGCAGTTGAGTTCGTTATTAGGCAAAATTTGCCCAGGGGTTCCGTAAATATGGCCGCTCGAAATTTTGTTTTTCTGATTACTTCTAAACTACTGATTCGAACGAATTGAAAATTTGCACTCAGATGGAGAATTACGTGCTCATACTACATGCAAAATTTTGTTCAGCTCGCATGACCAGAACCATAGAAACCATAGAAGAATTTTGTAATGGAAAGGCCTAGGGACTTGAAATTTTCAGGATAGGTGTGGATCTCGAATGTTGCGGTCAGGTTCATCGATGAGCAAAATTAGACTAGGGGTTCCGTTAATATGGCCGTTTGAAATTCAGTATTCTTGATAATTTCAAAACTATGGATTTGATTGTGACGAAATTTTGTATTTAAATTGAGAATGATATATTCGAGCTACATTGTTTCCAGATCGCATGATCAGAACCATAGAAAATCATAACTTTCGAACGGAAGGGCCTAGGGACTTGAAATTTTCGGGATGGGTTCGAATCGCGAATTTCGCGGTTCATCAATGAGCAAAATTAGACTAGGGGTTCCGTAAATATAGGCGTTAAAATTATTTTTTTCCTGATAATTTAGAAACTACTTTTTCAATTGGAATGAAATTTCGCACATAGAGGAAGAATAATGTATTCAAACTACGTGGGAAATTTTGTCTAGATCGCATTACCAAGACCATAGATACCGTAGAAAATTCTAGAGAGTTATCAAAAAAAAAAATTGTTCACCTAAAGCACTGACTTGGAATCTGGATTTTCACCTTAGTTTGACATTTTCTTTGACAGTTGTCAAAATCTTTCCAATTGGTTTCTCAAACTGGAGAATGCGAATCTACCTACAAAGTGAATGAACGAGCGCTCAAAAGCTCCTGACTTCACGGCAGTGCTTTTCGTAATTTTTTAATTGATTACTATAACTATTTTGGAATTTGTTCGAGTTTTGTCGATAAAAACAATTAACTGAAAGAAAAGTATAGGGGCAACCGTACAAATTCTGATTCAATACGGCAACTAGGTGGAATATGGTTTTACCGAAAATTACCTGCCTCTTCGGATCAATTCATTATATATTTCAGAAAGGTACATTGCCTGAAATTAATTTCTGCTATTATATTCTATTTTGGAAATATTTTAAAATTTCTGATATTCTTAACGTTATTCGTGAAATATATATCTTCTACAGGCAAGGTTATGTGCAAAAAGCCGTGAAAGAGTTCTTAGTGTTCCTTAGCGAAAACTCTTACAATGTCAAGATCCTTTTTCAGGATGTTAACAATAAGTGCGAAAATCTTTCATGTAAACAAAAGCTCTAAGGCCTTTCCTTGAAAAGTTGCAAGATCGTTTTTTTTCGAAGAAAATGAGTGAAACTCAATCGGGTCATTATTACCGTGGAAAAGTCGGAAAAACCCTGAAAAACAGAATTTTCAAACAAATTCATAATTCGGCCATTTCAGAAGTTGTAGGACAGACAGACTCGAATTTTTCGATGGATTCGTCATCAGTGAGTCGAACCCTACCGATTGAGACCATTTTCGGCTCAAAATTCGAAAAATACAGACATCGTGAAGAAATGATATAGCCCTCGTGTAAGTAGTACGAGCGCTCAAAAATGCCTCACTAACCATTCGATTCAATTCCTTACGAGCTTATCCCATATGGCGTAATATTAGCATCCTAATTGCGTCCTATCGACCGAAATAATTCGCGGTGGCATCAGCCAAACTTTCACAATTCACGTAACAGAGATTTCGCAATCCTAGTACACCTACTACTGATCCTGTGAGGATTAATACAGCATTGTCTCCCAATCGGGTCTTCGAAATATTACCGGCATACGTGTACATAAATTAGCAATGAACTATTGAATGGACTCTCAAGGTTTTAATGTTATCGTGGTCATTCGTTAGTTCGTTAACTCCTGCCAAATTGAATCAAAGATTAATTATTATTATATATGCAGGATTATCTGACAAGACCAAAACCAGTCTCGTCAAATTAATAATTATGAATGAATTCAATGTGACTCACTTTGAAAGAAGACCGATTTCGAAAGCTCGGCAAAATCACAGAATCATGAGATAAATGCCTTAATTGCCAATCTAGAACAACGGTCTGTTTTGTGAATAATGTGGGCAAAGAAAAAACTAACCAACTATCTTTAGCGTGGGTTGTGGTTTTTTCTACTTTTCCGATCATTACTTTTATGATATTTTTTCATCTTCGCAAGAGAACTGAAGCATGATGTTTAAAATTTTAATTATTCTTTATTTCTTTTTATTCTGTTTCTATCACAACCTACGGGTTTATAGACACTTCCTTGATTATGATTAATGCTTCTTTTTGCTGAAAGAAGCGGGATTCCATACAAAAACCGGAATCGCAGATGGAATTAAAAATGCTCTTTGTCTTGCTTTTCAGCTGCAATCGTTGACTACAGTGTTCACCATATTTTGGGTTGATACTGTCGGGAACAAATTGTAAAATCGGTTGATCCGAAGTCATCCGCTCGATTATTGTGGTTTACTTTATTTTTCTTCGAGAAAATCTCTTCCCCTGGGATCTAGAACTACGGCGATCATATGCTCTTCTTCTAAAATCAAAAACCAGGAACAAATCATTCCCAGGCACCTGAAACCAGAGGCAACTTTTCCACTCTAGCTGAAACCACAGAGATCACATTTTTTCGCCTGCTCTGGGACTTACTCCAGAGACAGTGCCATTTGCTGTGTGCCTTGAGCCTTACCGAGTCCACGTTGTACCTAAATGGTTCCAGAATTTGATTAAGCAGGAGTTTGTACCAGATATTGTCAAGTGTGTTTTCCTGCCAGGAATAGTTCGACGGCCTGTTGTTTTGAGCTAGCATATAATGGGGCTTTTGAAGATATCCATGTTGAATTTTAGTAGCAATGGCGCATGTGAGGTATCTTGTAAAAGGTGTTTTACTGCGGACGAACAGAAATGGATGAATGAACACTTCTATTCTCGTTTCAATTCAAAGTTACAATCGGGCTGGGCTGCTCCACGTTGAAAGAATTTTTCAGTTTCAATTTGGTTGAAACGTCACACTTTGTTTGAGGACTTTAATATACATATTCCTTATAATTTTGTGGTTTCATCTCTGTGGGTGTCGATGACATTCATTATTTTGCACTTTGTTGAGCGCTCGTACTACTTACACGAGGGCTATATCATTTCGTCACGATGTCTGTATTTTTCGAATTTTGAGCCGATAATGGTCTCAATGGATAGAGTTCGACTCACTGATGACGAATCCGTCGGAAAATTCGAGTCTGTCCGTCCGGCCGTAAGCACGATAACTCTCGAACGGAACAACCTAGAGACTTTTCAGTGTTGGTTCAGATCCCAAATGCCTCGGTTAAGTTCGTTAATGGGCCAAATTCCACTAGAGGTTCCGTAAATATGGCCGGTCAAAGTTTTGTTCTCCTGATTACTTGGAAACTACAGATTGTATCGAGATGAAATTTTGTACTCAAATGAAGAATGAGGTGTTCAAGCTACATGCGAAATTTTGTCCAGATCGCATGACCAGAAACATAGAAACCATAGAAAATTGTAACTTTCGAACGGAAACGCCCAGGGACTTGAAATTTTCAGGATAGGTGTGGAACTCGAATGTCGTGATCACGTTCATCTATAAGCAAAATTATACTAGGGGTTCTGTTGAAATTTTGTTTTCTTGATAATTTCGAAACTACGGCTTCGATCGAGATAAAATTTTGTATTTTAATCGAGAATGATACATATATTAAAGCAACATTTTGTCCAAATCGCATGACCAGAATCATAGAAACCATAAAAAATTATAACTTCCGAAGGAAAAGACCTAGAAACTTGAAATTTTCAGGGTAGGTTTGTATCGCGAATTTCGCGGCCACGTTCATCAATGAGCAAATTTAGACTTGGGGTTCCGTAAATATGGCCGTTCAAAATATTTTGTTCCTGATAATTTCGAAACAACTGGGTGGATTGGAATGAAATTTCACACCTAACTGAAGAATAATGTATTCAAACTACGTGCGAAATTTTGTCCAGACTGCATCACCAAGACCATAGATACCGTAGAAAATTGTAGCGAATTATCGAAAAAAAATTCTCAGCACTGACATGAAGTCTGGAGTTTCGCCTAATTTTGAGAATTTTTTTGACAGCTGTCGAAAATCCCTTCAATTGATTTCTAAAACTGGAAAATGCGAATTTACCTACAAGGTGGATGTACGAGCGCTCAAGAGCTCCTGAATTCACGTCAGTGTTTTTCTCTAATTTTTGTCACACTTTATTGAGACCCAGTTCGGAATATTTCGAACGTTTTCGCATTCTTATTTCTTTAATATAAATCAAGTTTACAACCTGACAAACGCGACAGATCAAGTTTGTAACTCGATACGACTTTTTCATTGTTATGATATTCCATTTGTTCGCAGTTCATCAACACGCTCGAAATATCCATCCTGATGGCGTTCATATTATGGCAGTTGGATAGGTAAGACTCAGTTATGTCATATCATTGTTTACGATCTACACCGTGGCAGTGATCCAATTACCTGCCCGACAAACACTTGGCCGACTTTCAGGAAGCGACAAAAAACTCATTGAGTAATGCGTTTATTACATTGAACCACGAAATATGCTATTTTCTTGAATCCAAGGCATCCAAGGAATGAATGGAATTATGAGGAAGGAATTTTTCCTGATATATTGTACTAGAATTATGACAATAAGATCTGCAAAAAATGTTGAAATTTCGAATTACATACATTAGAAATTCAAATCTATATTTTTGCGCGCTTATTTCGATGAACAAGAGCGTTATCATTCCACCCAAATGTCTTTAATTTTCGATTTTCGAAACGAGAATGGCCTTGAAAAATTAGGTAGAACTCACAGGTAAGAATTCGAGGTCAAATTTTGTCCGCCCGTCTGTGAACACGGTTACTCTCGAAAAGAAATTTCAAGGTACGTTCGAGGTCTGAATGCGCCGCGGCTGAATTCGTGGATGGGCGAAATTCGCCGAAGGGTTCCGTGAATAAGGCCATGTGAGGAATTTTTTCTCAAAAATTCTGAAAATTCCGATTCCTTGTAGTTAGTTCTAACGACACAAAGCTTCATAGAAAACTTCGTAATGTTCGTATCAATGGAAAAATTATTTTTGAAAACTTCGGTAGGAATCTCGAAATGATTCGCCCTATCCGGCTGATATTTCGCGTCTACAAATGGGGCATCGATAAAATGAGATATAAAAATTTAGCTTCAAAAAGAAAATTCAGTTTTTCTGATCTGGTGTTGAGAAATTTGATAATAATTCTATGATTCCATCTTTTGCAGTTTATGAGAATGAAATAACATAATTTGTCACACTGTTGGCCGGTTCGGTTCACAAAATCTGTTTCAATAATTTCACGTGAAATTTGTCAAAATCTGATATCTCGAATTGCATATGAAAATATCGTGAAATGTACAAATTTGCAGGTGGAAACTGGGTGAATACGATTGAGTACGTTCCTTTCGATAATTTCAATGAATTCTTCCTGTTTTTTCGATAATCTCAGAGTACCTGGACGGGTGATCACTCTGGCAAAAAACCTACAGACTTCACGTCGCTTGCTCCTCAAAATTTTAATTATAACTTATACACACTAAATTATTATTTCAAGGCAGGGGGTGAACTTTTGAATAATTTTTTTAATACATGACCTGCTCAATTGGAACCAACTCAGCAGAACATCTGAGATTTTCTGAGAGGCAAGTACATACACACATTTTTTCTTTTGCAATAATTTTTTTTATTGTCATGATTTTTTCACTTGATATCAACCACACACAAACAATCTGATTTTTTTTTTTGGAACAAAAACCGCTAGTTTTTCACAACACGACTAATCAACTGCTGAAAAACGGCAAATTGTTAAAACTTTTCTTACTACAAATTATTTCTTCAATATGTGCCATATGCATTCCATCAAGTAAATAAAGAGTTGGATTTTATCGCAAATTGGTTTATTCTCTTTCAACTTTTATTAGGAAATCTATCCAGAACGGTATAATTCTTCAAGTTCAAACTGCGGAGTGGAAAAATTACTGAAAAAAAATTATAAAAAGCACTGTCGTAAAGTCAGGAGCTTTTGAGAGCTCGTTCATCCACCTTGTAGGTAGATTCGCATTTTCCAGTTTTAGAAACCAACTGAAAAAATTTTGACAGCTGTCAACAAATTTCAAACTGAGGCGAAAGTTCAGACTTCACGTCATTGCTTTAGGTGACCAATTTTTTTCGATAATTCGCTAGAATTTTCTACGGTATCTATGGTCTTGGTGATGCGATCTGAACAAAATTTCGCACGTAGTTTGAATACATTATTGTTCATCTATGTGCAAAATTTCATTCCAAACCAATGAGTAGTTTCGAAATTATCGGGATAAAAATACTTTGAATGGCCATTTTTACGGAACCCCTAGTCTAATTTTGCTCATTGATGAACGGGACCGCGAAATTCGTGATCCACCTATCCTGAAAATTTCAAGTCCCTAGGCCTTTCCCAAGTTAAGATTTTCTATGGTTTCTATGGTTCTGGTCATGCGATCTGGAAAAAATGTAGCTTGAATATATCATTCTCCACTAAAATAAAAAATTTCGTCACGATCAAATCCGTAATTTTGAAATTATCGAGAAAACTGAATTTCAAACGATCATATTTACGGAACCCCTAGTCTTATTTTGCTCATTGATAAACGTGACCTGGATGGGTAACCGCTATGGCGATAAATTTAAGCAAGCGTGCAAAAGCCCCTGACTTCACGTCAGTGCTTTTCTCGAATTTTTTCACCTAACAGCGTGTCATCAACGGAAGTATGTTCGACCCGAAGCAAATTATTCGCGTGACTCCACCATGCAATGCTTTATAGGAAAACATTTCTAAATTACACAAAGCAAATATCGAGCGTCCGAAAAAAAACGAAGAAATGAAGGCTATGAACTCCTCAAATATTTCAGCATATGAAAATGTTCCACTGGATACGGCCTTGTTGGTGATGAGAAATTTGATCTGATTTGGTTCAAAAAATAACACTCGTATCGATATAATTCATTCAGAATTGCATGATGAAATTCGCTGATCAAATTTGCAGCGTACAGTGCCAAAAATTCACTTGGAGTTCATAATTGAATATTTGAGTTTATACTTTTCATTCGTTCCTAAAACTTCATATTATTAAATCCGATGATCATAACATCTCAAAGTTCACAGACAATATTTGCACAATGTCTCCCAAAATGAGTAATTTTGCCCTCGTACAGCAATTTCTGCAAAATTGTTTGTTTATTCGTGTTCCGTGAGCTTGAGCATGATAATGTATTTAATGAGGAAGCCCCAAGTAGGAGCGCATAAAATAATTTGGGCGGTTGACATTTCTCATTACGATGTTGATTCAACTCTGGAACTGGATAATTGCGTAATTGCGTTTGGATAACTGAATAATTGCGATCCTTCTGACCCATTGACGCCCTCAGCTGATTTCTTCATTGATGCTGTGCACCGCGTGAGGATCATAGGCGTGGAATGTTTGCAGGATTCGCGATTTTGTGAGGCTGTTAGTCAACTGGAGAAATGGTATTCAACAAAGTGAACACTTCAGCCAAAAGGAAAAGGGTCATTCTTGTCCTAAGAGAAGATCATACAATTTTAGTTGAATTTTTACACTGCAAAATAGGAAGAAGGAGTTGGTAGCTCGATATTCTCTTCTGCCATTTTCGTAACTGGTAACTCACCTGATGACAGAAATTCAGACTCAGTGACGTTGTTTAAGCCCATTTTTATATTCCAAGGTGGTTAGAACATTTGGTTTCATGTATTTTATTAAACTGTTGTTATGCTATGTTTTGACCTTTATTATTATTATATTCTCGAAACACCCGATTTATAATTAGTGAAAAAAAGTGTGCTTAACTATACGAGAATAAAAGTAGGAGGCAGGAAGAATGGAAAAGAAACTACTGAACCTTAACAAAGACCTCTAGAATTGTGATGACGACCCATATCTCATGAATATTCGACGAATAAAAAACCAGGCTACTACCAAAAGGAGTCGTGGACGCCTCTGACAATCGTCCAACATTATGCAACATGAATATTAACGCATTCTGACGCCAGGCAGAGGATATCTAATGCGATAAACAGGCCATTAGATGACCAAGATACGCACAGGGCCACGAGGACAATTCAACATCGAGGCGAGGAAATCGCCTATTATTAAATTTAGATCTGCTCATATCTGCGACCACGTAACAATGGTTTGACAGTTAACAATTTCAACTCTGGTGATTCATACAAGATTTCATTAGGCGATTATTCCTAGTCACAGCTAATGCGAAAGTTTTGCAGAGTTGGTACTAATTTCGCACCAGGATTCGCTACTAGGTCTTTATCTTGGTAGCCCATGCGATTTTGACCATTACTTCTTATGCCTCACAAATCATCGAGCGCTAAATGAAAAACGAGCTCAAGTTACGAACTTCTGGAATTATGGTTCTTTTATTACAAATAGTAATGGTAACAGTAACAATTATTCGGACTCGAATAAAGGTTGAATAGCTTAAACCCGCACTTCCACAGGGGACAATATATCGTTAGGTTTGCGTATGTAACATGACAGATTGTGGTTGGGGGGCTAAGAAGTCTTTTAATTAACCTGTAGAGAAGTGAGGAAGGTTGCTGTGGGAGCGGACAGGTGGCGTTGGTGCAGAAATTTTCTCAGATCCGCACTGCGGTTCGTTTTGAAGCGTTCCGTTCCCCACGTCGAATTAATCATTACTTTAACTTTACTGATGAGGCTTGATAAGCCGAAACCGGTCTACCGTTGCGAATGATGAAGTTGATGTTTTCTGGGGTTTACATGGATTGATTTGTTGGCCTGCTTATCAGATTATCTAGTAACAATAATTCTTCAGAAAAATTGTTTCTCTTTCGAATTCTCTTATTTTTCAAATCAAACACAAGTTTGTTATGCTATCAGATATTTGGACGGGAAGAAATGTGAAAGTTTGGAGCAAAGAGTTCGGCATTTTCAACAAATCCGATTGCAATTGGTATTTTTGCACCATAGACAATGAAGAAACTGATGTTACAGATTTACAAAATTATAGACTGTTCTGAATCTATACCTTTCTTTCTTCGAATAATTAAATGAAAAATACTGACACTTCTATTCATTTATTACATATCCATTTCCATTTCAATTTGGTATTCTGAAATCTAGCTGATATTGCCCAGAAGGAAAAAGTGAACTAAATCTCGTTAAAATGTTTTTTTTGATGGGTCATCCTGTATATAATTAAAATTTATGGAATCACTTTTTTAATGTCAAAAATATACCACATGTTATCTTCTCCTCATACCCTATTTGAGTTATTGAAAATCGAATAACTCGGAGTTGGACTAGTTATATTTTAACTTTTTTTTGTCACTGCAAACTATTTCGATTACTTCATTGAAGGAGCATCACTAAATGAATTCATAGTTGTCGTTCAATTAGCTTATTTGAAATAAATAGGTATTTACAGTAACAAGTACTAGGTTATTCTACGTTAAATAACCCAAAAACGGTACAAGATAGGGGTAGGCCACATATTGATGGTATTTTTTTTAAATCAGGAAAGAAAAATCCGGATTTCAATAATATACAGATATCCCATTCAAAAACATCCCCGGAAATCTGCTTTTTTGATAACATTTTATGGAAATTTAGTCGTAACTTAACATAACTACAGCTTTTTTGTCTATAGGCAATAATAACAATTATAAGAGGTGGTTAATTAAAAGAGAATAACCCTTGATTCAAAAGTATCCAATATTTTATTAATTCCTGAAGTCTAACTCGGTGATAAATTTTTTGCACATCAATAAAAGAAATGTTCGAATTTACAATGATGAGATGATTCTAGTGGTATCAGTTTTTTGAAAAAATTATACTCTTTCAGGTAGCCAACGTTTCGTCAATTTCACTGACATCATCAGGGCACTGTTGAAAGAAAATAATTGACAATTACAAATTTTGCATAAAAAACAAACGTTGAATGAAATTTTGATTTGAGCTGCTATTTACAGTAATTTGTCAATAATTAACTATTGACAGGTTTTTTTGGAGGACCTGTTCAAATTTGCTTATACTCAGCATTTCAGTTTCGATTCACAATCTCACAATTCTTCTGTACTGTACACAGTAAAGAGAGTATTATTCTTTATTGAAGGTTCGTGACAAGTAGACTTCTTCTCAGTGTTAATGGTGGAATTGTGAAGTCCCATGATCTTATGGATATTTTCGAAAGCTGTTACAATTGTGGGCACTTCAAGGGGGTATTCCATAACTTCACAACAAAGGGAGTCGAAGTATGTACGCCATCAATAAGAATGCGATATCCTACCTGAACGATAATCAAAATTTCGAGAAAAAAGCCAGTTGTTTTGTCGCCGTATATCCAGATATAATGGCATCACTAATGCCACACCTCGATGCCTAGGCACGTTCGTCACAACTTTTGAGAAATATCTCTAGTGGTCCCAGCTCGACGTGCCACCTGAGAGAGGTGTGAATCCTCAACGGTGGTGTCCTTCAAAAGGCTGCAGCGTCGAGAAATTTCTTTTTGAAGGCCGCTAGGTGGATATTAGAGCGGTACAATCGAAATTTTCTTTATAAGAGTGACACCTATGGAAAAGGCCCATTAATAAGGAGATTCGGAGAAATGGTCTTTGTTCGGCGTGGTGTGACAAGGATTTTAACGAGCACTCCTGATCTGTACAGACTACTCCGAAATAAACTCAGTATGCAATTTTTGTTCGGTATTCGAGAATCCTGCTATCAGAAAACCTGTGCAAATTCAACAGTAGCGTTAATAGTATATTATTTATTGGGCGGTAATGTTGGTCATAACTCACGCAGATGAAGTTTGCAACACGAGCCGAAGGTGAGTGCTGTAATTCATCAAGTGGGTTATGACCATTAACGCAAGTTGAACACTATACTTTATCTACGACTATAACAATAAAAATGCTAAAATACAAGTACAGAGAAAGAACATTATTTACAAGTCTTAATAGTTACAAATAACAATGCATTATTTATGTTGATTGTGCTTCATAGCAGGGAGTAGAAAGTCCATAGGGGCGATGCTTTATATTTAGTGCTGAGTTCACTAAAATATGCCAAAAGAACATTTTCTGTGAACGATGACTCAATATTCTTACTGCTACACCAATCTTGAAAATTATTGTATACGCCCTTATTTTTGTTTTGGTATTTTTCGGGCAATAAATTCTGTAAGGTAACATGGGCTGATTGTCTTATTTCTGAAGGTATACATAATAATTCATCTTCACTATTTGAATTCAATCTTTTCAGCAAAGCATTCACAATAATAATCAGCTATCAACTTAATTTGAGAAAACGTAAAAATTAATGATTATTCAAGTGACGTCTCCTCGTCGAGAGTGTCGAAGGTTGGAGAAGAAAAATTGGAAATTGAAGGAGTGAATATTGAAATAGAGTGAATATTATATCCCACTTCTGTGCATTTTTTGTATGTTCCTTATCGAGTTCAAAACTTTGATTGTGTTTCTAGTTATATATTGGTTTATTAGATATTCTCAAAGAATTTTCCTATTATTTCATTCATTTTTTCTATCAAGACAAAAAAAAAGATTATACTTCTTCGCCCGGTGCAATAATAAGTCAAGAACAATAGTGCAAATTTCGAAATTATTGCTGTACTGATTTTTCAACCAATTTGAATGAAGAATCTTTTTTGGAATAGTTTAAAAATTGCAAGATCATCCATATCCAATTTTCTTCTGTCAAACAATTTAAAGGAAATTCAAAATATTATTGTGGATACAAAGGAAGCTGGAGGTTCATAAGTCTTCCATTTCGAAGAAAGTTAATGAAAATGGTGTTCAGGTTGACCTATTTCCGAATGAATTCCAAACTGTTGTAGATAGAGAAAAAATCTGTGTCCAAATTTATGCGCGCTTGTTTCTACGAATAAGAGGGTTATTCAAGTTGTAACAAACATATTCAAAAATTACGCATTAATGCAGGGTTATTCTCCTTTTTATCAAATCAATGATTCTCAGTTATTGCATAAGTTTTTGCTCCCCAGAAATATGATACTTTGGAGCGATACTGTGGCGATCTTCAAAATTTCCTTCTTTTCAATCAAAACTAGCAGATCAGATTTTTTTTCTGAACGAGATACCCTGTATATCATTTCATTTCTTAAATGTTCTTTCTTATCCTGATTTCAAAAATCTGGTTACAATCATGTTACACCTATCTTATTGCGTAATTGAATGTCGAATAACTCAACCTTATCCATCCTATCAGAGTTAATATTTTTCAAGTAAACTAAGAAAATAACCACTTTATGTTAATTATATGACGTTTATTCAACTAAATAATCAAAATGGTTCATAGTGGGAAAGGGGTAAGTTCAAAAACATATAACTAGTCTCAAGTCGACGTTCAATAACTCAAAAACGGTATAAGATAGGGGTAACAAATACTATATTTTTGAAATCAAGAAAATAAGTTCATTCCAAAAACACAATAATATAGAAGGAATGCCATAAAAAAAAATTGATAAGAGGTGTTTGATTTATAGTGGATATACCTGTGTGGGAGACGAAAGAAAATTATTACACATGATATGATGTGTGGGATGTCGTAAGATGTGTCTTCGAAACTTATATGAATGTTTCAACATGACTTTTTCAGATAAGTCAATAGTTGAAGTCATTTGAGCTTATGTATTCGTCTTCCTCCCAAACTTCTAGCCTACACAGAACACAACCGGGTCTCCTAACTCGCACAAGCTCTGAGCTTTTGACTCTTCTGAGTGGTCTCACAGAGACTTAGGAGAGTAGGGATATAAACAAAAATGAATAAAGAAAATAATTAATTGAAGGAAAACTTCTAAAAATGTCATTCAGGATAGTAGGTCTTTGAGAATTTGTTTCAACAAAAATTGTATTGAATATGAAGAGAATATGAGAATATGCTGTGTAGTTTTCGAAAGATGAGATATTTTTTCTATTACTACGGAACCCATCACTATGCGTGGTGCGAAAAGTACTTGGCCTCTTTGTTTCCATATTTTGTTGTATGTATCTTGATTTTTTCGAATTTCCTGAAGTTTGTATTATTGCAGAAATTAACGAAAAACCACAATATGTCATTGAAAGAAATCTATTTGGAAATCTATACAACTCAATATTTATATAACGAAAAACCTATTCGCCAGAATTCAAAGTAATTGAGAAGGAGCTTAGACGGCAGATGTTTTATATTCAATTTTTGGGTTCTATGTACAATTAGCAACACGTGAACTGTGTAAATTTTTCTTTCTTGGACGATTCTCAAGGCAATAATAAACCAATAAACTGAACCTGTGTGGAAAAAACTTATATTAGGGGATACCATATTCCTATAAGTTTGTGTTGTTTGAGAAAATTTATAATCAAATGTGTTATTGAGTAATGCAATATATGCATTCTTTTCATTCTCCAATTACACTATTTATTTTTACATAATAATGATTAATAGGTATGTTTAATATGAGTTTTATTTAAATATCGAATATTTCTAAAAATATCTATTTTTTTCAAGATTCAAATTAAAAATCCATTCCATCCAATAATTCCAACAATCATTCAAATATCTCAAACGATCACTTCATCAGAGTCTCCTAAGAAAATTAATCGGACACAAAACCGTTTAGGGTAGACGGCGACAATTTCGAATACCTACCTACTGTCGAAACTGATATTGCTACTTCTCGAAGCCAATAACAGATCAGCAGCTAACCACTGTTCAATATGAAAACAGATAACAGGTACTCAGGTATGGAGATGCCCTCAATGGAATTTCCGACAGAAAATTTATAACCGGGCCCTTTCGAAATATTCCCACCAAAAATTAATTGGATGAGAATGAGTTAAGACGAGAGAACGAGTTCTTCAAGTGATCAACGAGATCAGAGCGTAACTATTTACAACTCCGGAGAATTTCGGGAAATATTTTTGGAACATCAATCTTTCAATCTTGAAAAATGTGAGTAACACATTTTTTATTGCATGAGGCCACAACAATAGTATTGGACACTAGAGGTAAGGATAAACAGTTACAATTTCGAAGGAGATAATAAACTTGAATAGTCAAAGGTACCGAAAGCTAAAAACCAAATGTCCAGCAAAATAAGAAATACATAATATATGACTCGTTCTAGGAAAAACGTCTCACCACCCCTTAATTTGCAGATGTATTTTTTGAGGAATGAAGAATAAAAAGATGGAGAAAAAAATACATGCGTAAACTGTCCAGATAATGCTTTCCTAGATGCAGTGCTGCATAAAAAATCGATTGGTTTCATTCTCAACTCCAGAAAACGGCTACTTCGGGCATGCATGATGTTTACAAAATTGCATTAAAACCTTTGTATATCATATATTATATTTGAAAGTTAGGTATGGATAGGTTCGGTAGGTTTGAAATGAATTCCCCTCGAACTATAAGCTTCACAAGATTCACATAAGTACCGATCTCTATCTTATGAAATTAATTATTTCCCAATCTAGATTTCACGAAATATCTTTATTTCTGAACACATGAAACCCATAAAAACTCCTTAGTACCATGTCTTCCATTCATGCAAGTGGTCAATTGATATTCAAAATTTCATAACTCACAAACTATTAGGAGTAGGGCTTTATGACATTGAGCAAAACACATTCCAGATTCCATAATTCAATGATTATATTATTCATTTCATCCCTCGATTAAAAATCATGTACCTATCTAAATATGTTTAATAATTTTGAATTTTTCTTCCTTATATCAAAGAGATGAGGATATGAAATTTAGCAGACGTGGTATTATTATTCAATATGTAATTCGAAATATGCAGGATAGTCCACTATCTAGTAGAAAAACATCAACTGTTGACAAAATTCAATTCAAAGACAATACTGTTCAGAAAAAATTAATTCCACTAAAGCTTCATTACAGGTTGTTCATGTTTCCACATCTTTTTCGCTTTTTGAGCGCTCGTACTACTTACACGAGGGCTATATCATTTCGTCACGATGTCTGTATTTTTCGAATTTTGAACTGAAAATGTGCCGTATACACGATAACTCTCGAATGGAACGTCCTAGAGACTTGAAATTTTCAGGGTAGGTTCGAATCTCGAATGCCGGAGTTGAGTTCGTTATTGGGCAAAATTCCACCAGTGGTTCCGTGGATATGGCCGCTCGAAGTTTTGTTTTTCTGATTGCTCCGAAACTACACATTCGACCGAGATGAAATTTTGCACTCAGATGGAAAATGTCGTGTTCAAGCTACATGCAAAATTTTGTTCAGATCCCGATGCCAGAACCATAGAAACCATAGAAAATTATAACTTTGTAATGGAAAGGCCTAGGGACTTGAAATTTTCATAATAGGAGTGGATCTCAAATGTCGCGGTCACGTTTATCAATGAGCGAAATTATACTAGGGGTTCCGTAAATATGGTCGTTTGAAATTTATTTTTCTTGATCATTTCAAAACTACGGATTTGATCGTGACGAAATTTTGTATTTTAATGGAAAATGATATATTCAAGCTACATTTTTTCCAGATCGCATGACCAGAACCATAGAAACCATAGAAAATTATAACTTTCGAACGGAAAGGCCTAGGGACTTGAAATTTTTAGGATAGGTGTGGATCTCGAATGTGGTGGTTTCGTTTATAAATGAGCAAAATTAAACTAGGGGTTCCGTAAATATGGTCGTTTGAAATTCAGTTTTCTTGATAATTTTCAGGGTGGGATTGGATCGTGAATTTCGCGGTCACGTTCATCAATGATCAAATTAGACCAGGGGTTCCGTAAATATGGCCGTTCAAATTATTTTTTGAATGAATTGAAATGAAATTCTGCACATAGATGAAGAATGTATTCAAACTACACTACGCATTACCAAGACCGTAGATACCTTAAAAAATTCTATCGAAAAAAAAATCACCTGACGTGAAGTCTGGAGTTTCGCCTTAGTTTGCAAATTTTTTTAAAGCTGTCAAAAATTTCTTGAATTTGATTCTTAAACTGGAAAATGCGAATCTACCTACAAGGTGGATGAACGAGCGCTCAAAAGCTCCGGACTTCACGGCAGTGCTTTTCAAATTTTTCTTAATTGTATTATTAGTATTAGAATCAAACTTGGAGGATGAGGTGCTTTTCGGGGTATCTTCTTCTTCTTCATGTCTTCATGTCATGTCTTCATGTTAGCCGAAAAACTTTTTGTGACTTTTTTTCCTTATTTTTTTCGCTTTTTCTTTATTGTATTTTCAGTATTCGGGTCTAACTTGGAGGATGAGATACTTTTCGGTGTGTGATAATAAGAATTATTGTGAGGACTACATGGTGAGACCTTTTCCAAGGTTACTTTTCATTGTTAGCCGAGAAACTATTTGTTGTACTCCTCCCAACATATTTTATTTTTCGTTTTCCTCAAACAGTTCTTTGTTATTATATTTTCTTACTCGCGAACCTTCACCAAAAAATTCAAAAAAGGTTTTCGGAACTATTCAGAAAATTTTAGAATACAAAATTATTTACATATTTATCCCAAAACAAACGCAGCTAAATATTTAATTAAATTCGAAATGTTAAACATTCTGTTGAACACGAAATTATCAGCGTCTTCTGACAGAATGAGAATGAAAATGCAGTAACATTGTGATCTCTTAATTCTTCAAAAAATGTATTCTGAATGCGATTTTTTGATCGACCAAAGCAAGTTTATCATAATAGTTGGGAATCGAAACAGTTTCCTGTATTATTTGAAATTCATGTTCAATGTTCAACTAAATAAATATTTTATTCTCCAGGACAATTACCACATTCGAAAAATCAATAGCCAACTCAAATTGAATTAACCACTAGTCCTTATTAAGTTCGACACGAAAGAGTCCTTGATGCATAAAGTACAGGAATTAGGATAATTTTTATGTATTAGATGTAAACGTATAAGTATATGACATTGAGGTAAATTGGGCGTAGGAAGAATATCTTCATGCTAATGATGTTATTTGCGGATGGACATCCTCGGAAAGGCAAGAAAGATTATACAATGTCTATTTTTGTTTTGGAGGATAATTGCAGAATGTCGTAAACTATTAAGGAACCGCTTTGACTCGATAGAGACTAAACAATAAAATAACATGTGCAGAAGATTTAAGGGGTATATATCCGTCAAAATTTTATGGGGATGTTCTGAATAAAAAGTGTAACACTAAACTACTTTGTGAAATTTGCATCATATTATTTTATTCTTATTTTGTATCTCTAATAATATTTCTATTTCATCCTATTTCTTCTCACTTCGAAGAAACTTCTGGTCGCAGTGAAAGGAATTATTTTAAATATATTTTTAAGTAACTAAAATCTAAACATTAATATGTAGGTTCAAATGAAAAAATACTTATTGTCTACATTATTCCAATTCTCAACGCTTCGCATACTTTATTAGAATATCAGGAAACATTAGAATTGTAGATTTGTGGGCATATATGAACCTCGATGAAGACGGAAGATAAGCACCAATAAAAAACTAGCATGCAATGCTGAAGTGTGTTTTATCAGTATCCACCGGAGTCCATCTGATAGCAAAAACAAGAAAGTCACGTGAAGACAACTGCCACTTTAGATTCACCAAGTAGGGGCTTGAACTCCGGAACAGTGAACATTGAGTTCGATGCAGTTATTCAAAGGGGAAAATATTTAATCGCAATAACGAGACATTTATGGGATGCTTTATCGTCATATTTGAATTGACGCCACTTCAACCCTCGAGCGACCTCTATATTTTTAATGGGGAATGTGGATCAAATTGCATGTTATGATGTTTTTGATGGAAAAACATCAAAACAGCAAAAAAAATTAATGTGAAAATTAGATTCGATCCAAAAAATTTTAACCTGAAAATGTAATGGGATATGACCGAGGACAAGTTATTAATTCACGGATTTCAAACCGAATTTTTAGGCCTTATGTCTCAAGTTATTAAGACCTTGATGAATCAGGTTTGTTGCTACAAAAACTCAAAAATGGGTTTAAAAAGTTATTTTACTACCATCGAGGTAGGAAAATAAAAATTGCAAAAAGTTTCTATACTCTACTGTGACTAGAAGCTGTTTTATCGGTTTCTTAATTGAACTTGGACTAAGAGAAGATTAAAAGTTAAAAAGATTTGAGAATTGGGATTGGCTACAATGAAGGTGGTAAACTGCAAATATATTCATTGAAAGGGCTCAAATAAACGCTTAGACTGCTTAGTTAGGTGTCAGAAGTTGAGACACTAGGAAAACTTTCATTCTCAAATGAGACGTTAACGATAAAACGTAGCTAAAATAAAATTTACAGTGTAATTGATTATTCTATTTTATCACATGTATTTTTCCATGTAACGAAATTCGCACGCAATGAACGTTAAACCTTCGGTTCACATAAAAAATTAGTAAATCATCAGGTCCATTAATTTTTTGTTGAATTTCTGTTCAGAGCACTCGAATGAAAGCAATTAATTCCATGAATCGAATTCAATACAGTACCAACACGAAGGGCATTTATATACGATGTTTGATGCAGGACCGCATTGGGAGAAATGGAATTAAAGAAGTATGAACTTCTAGCAAATTGCTCTTTGATTCTACAAGCGGAGAGAATCATTTCATCCCAAAATATTCGAAAAATTTAATCAACCCAAGTGACCATGTCACAGATATATCACAAGAAGCGCAGAGAAACAGAATATGCTGAATGAAGTTCATTTTGAATTGTTTTTATGTGCGAGCAAAATGATTTTATGCGGTCCACATAATCTCCTTCTTGGATTATACGGACACTAATACAAAAATTACGAAAAGAACTGCCGTGAAGGAAGGAGCTTTTGAGCGCTCGTACATGCACCTTGTGGGTAGATTCGCATTTTCCAGTTTTAGAAATCAATTGAAGGAATTTTCGACAGCTGTCAAAAAAATTCAGAAACTTCAGCTGATCAATTTTTTTTCGATAATTCGCTAAACATTTCCAAGGGTATCTATGGTCTTGGTGATGCGATCTGGACAAAATTGCACGTAGTTAGAATACATTATTCCTCAGCTAGGTGCATAATTTCATTCCAATCCGATCAGTAGTCTCGAAACTATCAGGAAACAAATATTTTGAACGGCCATATTTACCCAGTATAATTTTGCTCATTGGTGAACGTGACCGCGATATTCGCGATCCAAACCCACCCTGAAAATTTCAAGTTCCTAGGCCTTTCCGTTCGAAAGTTATGATTTTCTATGGTTTCTATGGTTCTGGTCATGTGATCTGGAGAAATGTAGCATGAATATATATTTCTCCATTAGTATATTTCATCACGATCGAATCCGTAGTTTCGAAATTATCGAGAAAACAAAATTTCAAACGACCGTATTTACGGAACCCCTAGTATAATTCTGCTCATTGATAAACGTGAACGCGACATTTCAGATCCACACCTATCCTGAAAATTTCAAGTCCCTAGGCCTTTCCGTTCGAAAGTTATGATTTTCTATGGTTTCTATGGTTCTGGTCATGTGATCTGGAGAAATGTAGCTTGAATATATATTTCTCCATAAGTATACAATATTTCGCCACGATCGAATCTGTGGTTTTGAAATTATCAAGAAAACTAAATTTCAAACGACCATATCTACGGAACCCCTAGAATAATGTTGCTCATAGATGAACGTGATCACGACATTCGAGATCCATACCTATCCTGAAAGTTTCAAGTCCCTAGGCGTTTCAGTTCAAAAGTTACAATTTTCTATGGTTTCTATGGTTCTGGTCATGCGATCTGGACAAAATTTTACATGTAGCTTGAACACCTCATTTTCCATTTGAGTGCAAAATTTCATCTCGATTAAATCTGTAGCTTTCAAGTAATCAGGGAAACAAAACTTTGAACGGCCATATTTGAAGAACCCCTGGTGGAATTTGGCCCATTTACGAAATTAACCGAGGCATTCGGGAACTGAACTCACACTGAAAATTTCAAGTCTCTAGGTTGTTCCGTTCGAGAGTTATCGTGCTTACGGACGGACGGACAGACTCGAATTTTCGAAGTCGTGAGTCGAACATAGTCGATGGAGACCATTTTCGGCTCAAAATTCGAAAAATACAGACATCGTGACGAAATGATATAGCCCTCGTGTAAGTAGTACGAGCGCTCAAAAACACCAACGACTATATCATAATGTCAAAGGCATGCAACCCTAAATACACATTGGAGAATAGTAGAAAGTGAACAATTCTCCAGCAGCGCGACCAAACTGCTTCAGATGCAGTCTGAGTCTGGAGGTCGTCGTTAGCCCACGCCCTCTTGTAGAGCTGCACAGACGCTTTTGTCCGTTAACGTTGCACTAAAATCCCTTGTAACGGTTCTCCGCTTCCAGGGTCGTTGCCACTCGGTCGCGACTGCCGAGATCCGAATGCTACCTTTAGAGAGCGAGTACCTACTTGGCGGACGCTATTGCTCCTACCTAGAAACCTTATCCACTGGGTCTAGCGTCTTCGTAGCTGAAAAGGGTGAAATCCTCTTGAATCCGCATCTGCTAGTTTCAATAAAATGAAGAAAAAAAAACTGATATTGCGAAGCTGATACGGGCCGACTCTTAATGGATAATACGCCACGGAAGCTCGCGTGCCTGGTATAGTCCGCTTGTGTTTCTGACCTCTTACGTAAAACCCCCTTGAATGGGGTTGGCTTGATTTGGAAGGGTATTTCATATTGTATCGTTCGGTGATTGATATTTGCATATGGAGCTGTCTATAAAGGGGTAACCTTTTCAGAATTAATGACACAATACTTGTGTGTATGTTATATTGTACAGGCCGTTAACTGATTGTTCATAATAGGCAACGGAACAGTGTACTGTTGAGGAATCGAAATTATGAATTTTACAATTGATCTGGTTGAGCAAGTAAACGATTTCCAGTTATTTCAAATTCCGTAAATATGGCCGTTCGAAATTTTGTTCTCCTGATCACTTTGAAACTGCTGATTCGATAAAGGGGTACTTCAAATTTTCAGGGTAGAGGTGGATCTCGAATGTCGCGGTCACGTTTATCAATGAGCCAAATTAGACTTGGGGTTCCGTAACTATAGTCGTTTGACGTTTAGTTTTCTCGATAATTTCTGAACTACGGATTCAATCGTGACGAAATCTCGTATTTTAATAGAGAATGATATATTCAGGCCTCATTGTGTCCAGACCGCATGACCAGAACCATAGAAAATTATAACGCTCGAACGGAAAGGCCTAGGGACTTGAAATTTTCAGGATAGGTGTGGATCTCGAATGCCGAAGTCACGTTCATCAATGGGCAGAATCAGACCAGGGGTTCCGTGAATATGGTCGTTTGAAATTTATTTTTCTTAATTATTTCAAAACTACAGAATCGCTCGTCACGAAATTTTGTATTTTAATGGAGAATGATATATTCAAGCTATATTTTGTCCAGATCGCATAACCAGAACCATAGAAACCATAGAAAATTATAACTTTCGAACGGAATGACCTAGGGACTTGAAATCTCCAGGATAGGTATGAATGTCGAATGTCTCGGTCGTTCAAAATATTTTTTCCTGATAATTTCGAAACTACCGATTGGATTCATGTTGCACATAGATGGGAAATTATGTATTCAAACTACGTGCGTAGAAAATTCTAGCGAATTATCGAAACAAAATTGGTCACTTAGCACTGACTTGTAGTTTGGAGTTTCTCCTTAGTTTGAAATTTTTTTTACAGCTGTCAAAAATTTCTACTGGTTTCTGAACCTGGCAAATGTGAATCTACCTACAAGGTGCATGAACGAGCGCTCAATTTTTTTTTGTCTGAAATGATTAGGTTGGACTCACAAATGGAGAATTCCTGATCAAATTCAATTAAACAAACCCCCCTCCGTCCCCTTAGATTCGATAACTTGGGGCCTAGAGTTTTGAAAGTTTCAAGACGCCTTCGAGGTTTGATTGCACCGGTCGAGTTCGAAAATGGGCAGAATCCGCGAGGGTTTCCGTAGATATAGCCATCTGAATTGACACGAAATTCCATGTGGAATTTCGTGAGGATCGTTTCACAAGAAAAATTATATTTCTTTTTATGATATTTATGTTGAGGTTTGATGGATTTTACGTGGAAATTTCTCAAAATCTGACATCTGGAATTTCGGATAAAAATATCCTGGAATATACCGATTGAGAGGTGAATACGGTTGAATACCTATGTCTCCTTTCGATAATTTCGAAGTATTATCCTGTATTGTATGGGTAACCGCTCCGGACAATAATTTAAACTAGCGCATATTTATTATTTATAGTTCGAATAAATGCAAAGGAGGAAGCTAATTCAAATGTCACTTTTGTTGTTGAAACCCTTTCAATCGAATCTATGAACCCACGTAGATATTGCTACTTTGTTCATATTTATTGGGCTTCAACAAAGATCAGGAGATCTTGATTCAAATCCGTAAATATTTTCTGTGGAATATCTTCAATCAGATATATGCGTGATGACCATGAAAGTACTCTCTTCAAATTGCTGATGAGAGTTACGATTTCGATATAGTTGCGTTCACACTTCAACATTCTTCAAAGGCTCAATCGACAGAAAGGAAATTCAAAACGGAATTCTCTCAATATTATATCTACAGGATTCAATTAAACGAAAATGGAATTTATTTCGAGTTTTGCAATCACTGCTAGCTGGTACAGGCCATAAACACTTACAAATTATCTTATTAATTTATCTTCACACATTATTACAGGTGTTCAACGCATGTAATAAACACATAAATCGATTTATTCGAAAAAACGAAGAACATTTCTGTACTGATCGAATGTAATTGAACAAATACCTACCATTACTAACCTTTAAGATTCGTGATGAAGACAACGAAGTTAATCGAAAGCACGGAAAGTAAGTAAAGATTTTATACACTCAATAAATTTTACGTTATTTGAAAAAGGTAGTCCATGAGAGGATATCGATGGAGCTCTAGGAATTGGAATGGTGAAATGATGGTAATGTAGTACATTATCGAAAATTTGGGGACCTCTCTGATCTGCGTGAACTCCATATCAAAATTGTCACCAGTGGGGCGAGGGCGAGCGGATTTCGCAAGGGTTTCATAGCCATTTACTATCTACATACCATTAGAACACTGGTAGATAAAACTTCTGCGATTTCTCGCGCATAGCTTCCTAGCGCATGCGCTGTAGCACTGCAGATCTAGAAGCACTGACTGAAATCATTAGGACATCAAGGACTCAAATTGCGGGCGTAATGAGCATGTGCAAGTCTTGATTTGGACCACTTCCAAATTGTTGGCCTCGTGTACGCGTCAGAATAGGTTTTTCTAGATGGGTGGGATGACAGAGTGAGGTTCCCTAGTCGATCCGAACCCCAACAGAAACTCCATACAAGTTGACATAGAACAATAGCGACATTGCGTCACCTCACATTAAACTATAATCTTCCGAAGAAGTTTGCGCCCCTGCCAACAAAAACACTCGAGCACCTCTACACAAAAGGAAAATCGTTGTTCCTTGAGAGACCACCCGCGAAAACACGTGCTACCACTTCGGGGAGATGAAAACGATCCTTGGTATGATACAGCATGAATTTCACTCCGTGATTACCGAATAGGAACACTTCCCGCTAATCTATCAATATCAAATTCAGAAGAGGGTGATCTTCCAGCCCGGAATACAATGGCCGCACGGGATAAGTATTTAGAATGATAATGTACATATTCAAATTCGAGTCCATTGTGTAGAGATGAAAGGGAGAGATCGGAGACGATAAAATTATACGATTGTCAAACGCTCGATGGACGAGTGGTGCTGTTGAAACGATAAAGTGTGAACATCGGAGTGGTACGAAGTGGAAACGAAAGCTGCCACTTTGCGACTGAAGGTTTTTTTTTATGAATTTTCCAAATCGATCATAGAAAACAATGTGAAAAGCAGTGACGTGAAGTCGGGAGCTTTTGCGCACTTGTTCATATTCCTCGCCAGAGCGGTCACCCATAATAATAATAATTTAAAATAATGATTTATTCATGAATATACATTATAATTGGAATTGTACATCGTAAATATCCCTTCGAATGGTTCACGAAATATCGATATTGTCAGGGCGGTACTCAGAATATCGTAGTTTATCTTTCAAGCCTCAAAATCTTCATTTTTTGAGCGCTCGTACAACTTACACGAGGGCTATATCATTTCGTCACGATGTCTGTATTTTTCGAATTTTGAGCCGAAAATGGTCTCAATCGACTATGTTCGACTCACTGATGACGAATCCGTCGGAAAATTCGAGTCTGTCCGTCCGGCCGGCCGTAAGCACGATAACTCTCGAACGGAACAACCTAGAGACTTGAAATTTTCAGTGTGGGTTCAGTTCCCGAATGGCTCGGTTAAGTTCGTTAATGGGCCAAATTCCACCAGGGGTTCCGTAAATATGGCCGTTCAGAGTTTTGTTTCCCTGATTACTTGAAAACTACAGATTTGATCGAGATGAAATTTTGCACTCGAATGGAAAATGAGGTGTTCAAGCTACATGTGGAATTTTGTCCAGATCGCATGACCAGAACCATAGAAAACATAGAAAATTGTAACTTTGGAACGGAAACGCCTAGGGACTTGAAATTTTCAGCATAGGTGTGGATCTTGAATGTCGTGATCACGTTCATCTATGAGCAACATTATACAAGGGGTTCCGTAAATACGGTCGTTTGAAATTTTGTTTTTTCGATAAATTCGAAACTACGGATTCGATCGAGATGAAATTTTGTGTTTTGATCGAGAATGATATATTGAAGCAATATTTTGTCCAGATCGCATGACCAGAACGATAGAAACCATAGAAAATCATAACTTTCGAACGGAAAGGCCTAGGAACTTGAACTTTTCAGGGTGGGTTTGGATCGCAAATTTCACGGTCACGTTCATCAATGAGCAAAATTAGACTAGGGGTTCCGTAAATATGGCCGTTCAAGATATTTTTTTCCTGATAGTTTCGAAACTACTGAACGGATTGGAATGAAATTATGCACCTAGCTCAGGAATAATGTATTCAAACTACGTGCAAAATTTTGTCCAGATCGCATCACTAAGACCATAGATACCGTGGAAAATTCTAGCGAATTATCGGAAAAAAATTGATCAGCTGAAGCACCGACATGAAGTCTGGAGTTTTGCCTAAGTTTCAGGATTTTTTTGACAGCAGTCAAACATTCCTTCAATTGATTTCTAACCCTGGAAAATGCGAATCTACCTACAAGGTGCATGTACGAGCGCTCAAAAGCTCCTGCCTTCACGGCAGTGCTTTTCGTAATTTTTTTATTACTTAGAGAAGTGTCGTGACTGCCATGAAAAAATACATAATTCAATATACGGAATTCAATTTTCACTTTGAATATAACACTTGTTACAAGCAAGTAGCGATCAAACGAATTCATATTTTTTTGTAATTTTTTTTTAAATGCGGTCCTGATTATAGTACCTTCTTGATAATATTTCTTGTCATTTGATGAGATTTTTAACCTCAGAGCTTGAGAGCGTTATAACTTATGAAGACCATTTCGGGAAATGTGATCCGTGTATTCGCTCCACAAAACAAGTAACAAGATATGATTATTTTTTATTTTTTTCGAAAAACTTCAAACCTATTTACATAAATATTTGATTTCACAATACAAAATTAAAAGTGTAGTATCATGAGAGGTGTTCGAAATGGAGTCCTTCCATCTCGACACGTTTTCTAGCCCTCAAAATGAGATTAGTTATTGCCCTTCTTATCATATCGGAATTTCGTTTTGATTCTGTGCAACCTTCTTCTATCCTCTGTCTCAAATGCTCCCGTGAAGTTATTTCAACGGCATATACATTTCATTAGAAAAAACCCCACAGAAAATAATCCATAGGAGTTAGATCTGGCGACCTCGGGGGCCATGCTACAGAGTGTTCTCCTGTTTGGAAATCTGTGACGATATTCTCACACTGCTGCTCTTCAATTTCCATTGCAAAAGCCGTAAACAAATATGATATTGAAATACTCACAATTGGTGTACAAAGTTCGAATTTTGAATTGAAATTGTAGTACCTTTGAATTGGACAGCTATGATTGGAGGATGTGTGAAGAAAGCGATATCTAGCGAATTTCCTGAGGATAACAAGTCAATATTTTTTTGTTTTGAAGCAAATGCGCACATTAGTTACTTGTTTCAAGTGTGTTTACGTCATTTGTCTCTAAATTCAATATTTAGTTTCGAAAGAATTCAAAGCTGTATTATGCATACTTCAAATTACTTCTTTACGGAGAGTGTTACAACACTCAGTGGGTGCTGGGGGTTTAGAATACAAGGGAGTTGAACAAAAAGTTATAAAATTCAAAATTTCAGCAAAAGACAAGAAGTATTATCAAGAAAGGACTAAAATCAGGACCGCAATTCAAATAAATTAGATAAAATATGAATTCGTTCGACCGCAACTCGTTTGTAACAAGTGTGCCATTCAAAGTGGAAATTGAATTCCTTAGATTGAATTATGCATTTTGTCATGGCAATAACAAAATGTAAAAAATATAGATTTTGAGGCTTGAAAGTTGAAGCACGATATTCTGAGTGCTGCCCTGAAAATATTGCTATTTCGTGATCCACTCGAAAGGACTTTCTGAAATGAATAAACCTATGAAATTTGATCAAATCGGACCTCGGATTCCAGAGTTATGACTATCGTAATCTCAGTTCGAAATCCATGAATCACCCTGTATCTCCTAAACTAATAGTCTGAGGATAGAAAACAAGCAACTTTTCTGAAAGACCTGTATGACCTGCATTCAGCACTAGGCTATGGCCAACTACTCATGAAACACCCTGAATAATATGTTTTCTGATATTTTGTTACAACCAGAATATAAAATATTTTTATCTATTCCGATTGAATAATATAGTCATTACTCAACTACTTTCGATGGAGTAATGGTGTATGTAAACAAACACCGTGAGTGTTCTCCCACTCACTCACTCCTATAACTCCCCTGTGTGATTGGCCGTAAGGGAACAGTCCATTATTAGTATTGAGGGGAGGTCACTTGAATAATTTTGACGTTTAATCAAATTGAGTTGATACCTAATTATTATTGTGGATATTTCGCTGAAAAAGATTAATTCAGATAGTGAAGATGAATTATTATGTACATCTCCAGAAATAAGACAATCAGCTAATGTTACCATACAGAATTTATTGCCCGAAAAATACCAAAACAAATATAAAGGTGTATACAACAATTTTCAAGATTGGCGTAGTAGTAAGAATATCAAGTAATTGTTTACAGAGAATGTTCTTTTGGCATATTTTAGTGAACTTAGCACTAAATATGGAGCATCGCCTCTATGGACTTTCTACTCCATGCTAAGAAGCACAATCAACATAAATAATGCATGGTTATATGTAACTATTGAGATTTTAAAATAAAGTTCTTTCTCTGTACTTGTATCTTAGTATTTATTGTTACAATCGTAGATAAAGTATAGTATTCAACTTGCGGTAATGGTCATAACTCACTTGATGAATTACAGCACTCGCCTCCGGCTCGTGCTGCAAACTTCATCTGCGTGAGTTATGACCTACATTACCGCTCGTTAAATAATATACTATTATCTGACAAAAATATAAAAGATATTGCTAAAATATCGGTTTTATGTTTTATTTACATTTTTTTTGTAGCTCACCTGATATATTTGTAATATTGCTTAGTTATTTTTTGTTGCACCCAAAATATAAAAGAAATTTCTATAATATTGGCTTTATGTTTTATTTATATTGTGTTTGAAGCTCTCCTGGAATATCTTTTTTATTGCTTATTTCCCTTTATGCTATATCCAACACATTTCTGCTGTGATGTCTCCTATCTGTTTTATCCCATATTGCAGGTCGAATAAATATTTCACTTATTGATTCTTTTTTATCCATTTCAATACAAACAAATTATTTACCTCTTCTCACTTCACTATGTTTTTACCCTGAACTACGACAGTGGCTAAAACACAATACGGCTAGCACCAATTATATGTCTCGTTTCGGCAATCATGCCTGCGGAGAGTCTTGAAAATCAAATCGATTTAATTCCTTGGCAGCGGCGATGCTCGATGTCTGGGTTAAGGCGATGATCGATGCTTTACTATGAACGGTTCAGTTCAGTTATATGAGTTATATGTATTTGTTTTTGATGCTTGAGGCGAGTCTCGACGAGTTGCTAGTGGCGATGCTTCACTATGTTTTTACCCTAACCGTTCTTCAACTTTTTTGTTGAAGTTTTGTTCATACCGTATTTTGATGGTATCAGGCAATTTATTATATAATTTTAAACATATAAAATTTGGACCTTTCTGAGTTTTCTTGAGTCTACCATGTGGAAGAGCAAAGTTATGTTTCTCGCGAGAGTTCTATTCGTGGAAGTGAAAATTAGTTGGAAATTTGTTTCGATTCTGATGAACATATTCCACAGAGGTAAGTATGAAACATTATATAACTACAGGAATTTTCTCGACAGCTCTCAGTTCGTTCCATCCCATAGAGTGTTCTGATGGCCCTTTTTTGTTTCTCAAGAACTTTCTCGATGCAGGAACCTTGTCCCGACAAAATTATCCCATAAAACATGTCAACTGTCAAAGGCAGAATAACAGGAATAGGGAAGTTTATTTTTCCACACTCGATATCTGTTTCATCCTTTTAATAAGAGTGTTGCTTGGGGAGCTAGGAAGTCTTTCAATGAACCTTCAGAGAATGGGAGACAGTAGCTTTTGGAGCGAACGGGTGGCGTGAGTGGAGAAATTTTCTCCGATCGCCGCTGCGTTTCGTTTCATAGGCATTATTTTTCTCCCATCGAATGTATCATCGCTGAGCTATATACTGATGAGACTTGATAGATTGAAACCGGTCTATCGTTGCAAATGATGGATTTGATGTTCTCTGGGGTTACATGGATTGATTTATTGGCTTGCTTATTAGATTATCTAGACAAATTTTAATCGGAAAAATTGTTCCATGTTTCATTACATGTAATTAGTTTTGTAGTTAGTTATTTTCAGAGTACCTCACTATGGTACCCGACAGCTATCTAAATCTCCATCTTTTAGATTTCGATGACGTCCTTAACCATCAATCTCAAGAAACACATGCCTCTCGATCTCAACCACTCGAATTTTCTCGATTCATAACATCTCTCTCAAGCAACCCCAATCATTTCAACTTGAAAAATTTTATTCGCCGAATCGAGACCCGCTATGTCCCATTAAAAAAAACAAATCGAAAACGCGATACAACAGATGGTTCGATCTCGAGTGTCGGCGCGAGGAGCTAGCAAGAGAATTATCTCGCTTCGTCGGGTTCCTCTCCAGAAAATTACAGAATCATTTCCAATCAATTAGATGCGTTCTTGATGGGGCACGCGCAAGTCGGCAACTGTTCGCGGACGCCATGTGTCGTTTCGGGGGCGCGAATGCAACAGGGGTGCAATAACTTTCATCATATTTATACCTGCTGCCCGGGCGCGTGTAATATTAGACCCCGAGACGCTTGCCTTATGATACACCGGGTCCCCGTGTTGTACCTTCACTTTCGCCGCCCGTGCCCAGAGAAGATCACTCTCGACGAGCATAATTTCGAATTTTTACGGCCCGACGGGCTGAAAGCTGTCACTAGGATTCGGCAGTAGGAAGCGATTTCTGCTTAAAGATACCGTTTCGGGGCTTCGGAATATTAATTAATGCGGCTTATGGTCCCTGTTGAAAACGAAAACGGATCCATGTGAGCGTATGATGATGTCCCATAAGCAAAATAGTATACTACCTAACGAGCGGTAATGTAGGTCATAACTCACGCAGATGAAGTTTGCAGCACGAGCCGAAGGCGAGTGCTGTAATTCATCAAGGGAGTTATAACCATTACCGCAAGTTGAATACTGTACTTTATCTACGACTATAACAATAAATACTAAGATACAAGTACAAAGAAAGAACTTTATTTACAAATCTTAATAGTTACCTATAACAATGCATTATTTATGTTGATTGGTCTTCTTAGCATAGAGTAGAAAGTGCATAGGGGCGATGCTTTATATTGAGTGCTAAGTTCACTAAAACATGTCAAAAGAACATTCTCAGTAAACGATGTTCTTACTGCTACACCAATCTTGAAAATTGTTTTTTACACCTTTATATTTGTTTTGGGATTTTTCGGGCAATATATTCTGTATGGTAACATTGGCTGATTGTCTCGTTTCTGAAGGTGTACATAAAAGTTCATCTTCACTATCTGAATTCATCTTTTTCAGCAAGACATTCACAATAATAATCAGGTATCAACTTAATTTGAGAAAACGTCAAAATTATTCAAGTTACCTCCCCTCAATAACAATAATGGACTGTTTTCTTTCGGCCAATCGGTTTGTTCAGAAGCACAGAGCCAGGGAGTTATAGTAGTGAGTTATTATAACTCACGTTGTTTGTTTACAGAAACTATTAATTGCTCAAAAGTAGTTGAATAATGAATATATAATTCAATAGGAGTAGATATTTATCGTTGTATGGAAATCACGAATCACCATGTATCTAAACTAACTACTTCATCAAACTTCCCATTTTATTTTCCGACTTAAATCCGCACTAGGAAATTCAGCTTACATTGACAAAGACTGAAAAAAATCACTCAACATTATTTCGCAACCTGTTTATTTATCTGTCAAGGAGTACAAAAACTTCAAAATCGACTATTTTCTATAGTCGTTCCGTTTATGCATTTTGGCTACGGAACCCTAAAAATCAGTATATATACATGAAAATTTGATACAAAAATATACAGGGTGTTTTTTAGGGCGAGGCCTTTTTTGGAATGTGCTAGAACTCAATGAAAGAGATCATTTCGCCGGAAGTTGATCATATAAAATATTCAATTCGGTAAATCTTGAACATCGATATCCTTATACGACTTTGGATTGTTTTATCTCGTTGTTAGGAGATGCCATAGGCATTCCCTCATAATGTAAATAAAGTGCTCGACTTTCTTTACGATCTTTTCTCGGCCCTAGAATTTATCGCAAATGTGTATATTCTCTTTCAACTATTATTAGGAGATTTCTCCTGTCCGGTATAATTCTCAAGTTCAACTTAAGGATAAGAGAAATTACTAATTGAAAAGCTCCTTTAAAAAAAATAGGAAGTTCAAAAACTCATCGATAAAATTTATCAAAATTGTTGGAAATGGTAACCATTCGTTTGAGGAGCACAAAGTCTTGCCCGACGTAATAACAAATGGTTACATGCAGCAACTATAACATCAGTTTTCAAAAATGTCACATGCATTTTCAATGCGTTGTCTTAGTTCTTCCGCACTATTCACCTCACTGTCAGTATACACTAATGTTTTTAAATGACCTCATAGGAAGAAATCAAAGGGGTTGAGATCGGAAAACTAACAAAAATCATACGCATCATAGATGATTCGGTATACTGACCTCTCAGACCGCGATTATAAACACACATGACTCACATTTAGATTTCAATATTTTCAATACGAAGTCAGATCCGGGCTGGGAGTTTCTCAGATTCGTGGGTTACTTTGATCTCGAAATGCTCGGCCCTGGTGAATATTTTATATAAACGGTTTTTGGTATATTGACTTATTTGGATGAGTTTTATTGTCTGTCAAAAAAAAACCCACGTTCGAAAACACTCTGTATAGTATCTGTCATTCCATTTTCTCTATCCCATGAATATTTCATAGTACATATGTGTTATGTTATAATAGTTTCGAAATTGAATGTTCGAAAATAATTATGTTTTGAACTCATGCTTAGATGTTCAGCCTTTGAAATTCATGCATTGCATTTTTGAAATTAGAATTTTTGAGCGCTCGTACTACTTACACGAGGGCTATATCATTTCTGTATATTTCGAATTTTGAGCCGAAAATGGTCTCAAACGATGACGAATCCGTCGGAAAATTTGAGTCTGTCCGTCCGACCGTCCGTAAGCACGACTACTCTCAAACGGAACAACCTAGAGACTTGAAATTTTCAGTGTATGTTCAGATCCCAAATGCCTCGGTTGAGTTCGTCAATGGGCAGAATTCCACGAGGGGTTCCGTAAATATGGCTGTTCAAAGTTTTGTTCCCCTGATTACTTGAAAACTACAGATTTGATCGAGATTGAATTTTGCACTCGAATAAGGTGTTCAAGCTACATGTGGAATTTTGTCCAGATCGCATGACCAGAACCATAGAAACCATA
Source organism: Aphidecta obliterata (assembly GCA_963966015.1). Lineage (NCBI taxonomy): Eukaryota > Metazoa > Arthropoda > Insecta > Coleoptera > Coccinellidae > Aphidecta > Aphidecta obliterata. Next base: position 9,509,082 of record OZ014428.1, read on the forward strand.
GAAAATTGTAACTTTTGAACGGAAACACCTAGGGACTTGAAATTTTCAGGATAGGTGTGGATATCGAATCTCGTGATCACGTTCATCTATGAGCAAAATTATACTAGGGGTTCCGTAAATATGGTCGTTTGAAATTTTTTTTCTCGATAATTCAGAAACTACGGATTCGATCGAGATGAAATTCTGTATTTTAATCGAGAATGATATATTAAAGCAATATTTTGCCCAGATCGCATGACCAGAACCATAGAAAATCGTAACTTTTGGACGGAAAGGCCTAGGAACTTGAAATTTTCAGGGTAGATTTGGATCGCGAATGTCGCGGTCACGTTCATCAATGAGCAAAATTAGACTAGGGGTTCCGTAAATATGGCCGTTCGAAATTTTTTTTTCCTGATAGTTTCGAAACTACTGATTGGATTGGAATGAAATTTTGCACCTAGCTGAGGAATAATGTATTCAAACTACGTGCGAAATTTTGTCCAGATCGCATCACCAAGACCATAGATACCGTAGAAAATTCTAGCGAATTATCGAAAAAAAATTGGTCAGCTGAAGCACTAACATGAAGTCTGGAGTTTCGCCTAAGTTTCAGAATTTTTTTGACAGCTGTCGAAAATTCCTTCAATTGATTTCTAAAACTGGAAAATGCGAATCTACCTACAAGGTGGATGTACGAGCGCTCAAAAGCTCCTGACTTCACGGCAGTGCTTTTCGTAATTTTTTCTATTCAATTCTTGTATGTTTTTCAATTTTGAATTCCTCGAAACTGTGAAACTTCAGTTCGGACAAATTCTTATATTCAAATTGTTCTTTATCTTTAGGTGAATTGATAAATTGGCAGCGGGTTTGAGAACGTGTCCAGGATGATCCATCAGGGCGCCATCCTTCAAGAAACGCAACATGGAGGGAGATTCGTGTCCAAAATCTGTCGTTCTCTATGGAAGCGTGAAATGCCCGGCGTTGTTTGGTTTTGTATAATTCGGCCATATTCCTAACAAAGGCAGTCGTTATCGCCGCTAATCTCTTCTCGCTTCCCCATCATAAATTCGTCTTTAATCAAGTGAGGAAGGCGGCGAGAAGATGGCGGACCAAGAAGGAACACGAGGGGGTTCGTGCAGTCACCGGCACGACAGCTGGCGGGCGGTGTTGCGGATCGGCCGCAAATACACCTGCTCAAATACCGTCGTCGTCTCGAGAGCGCGACGGCGCTCCGTGGTTCCAAGAGCGGAAGAACGATCTGAACTCGAGTTCCCAAAAATATAATAGTAACACTAGAAGAATTCAAAACTGGGAAAATTCCGGGAAGGATTAAGAATTTTCTCCTCAAACGATTCCACTGGTTTATACTTGGAATATTGAACCAAAATATGTATTTCCTGAATTCCCAGCGTATAAAAATGTAGCCTTCAATTTGGCGGGTGAAGGACCTCTACGAATAAACCATACCAGAGATCGATGAACCATGGGGAAATACCAGCTCTTCTGCAATAGGAAATTAGCGGAACAGCGATAGATGAAAATAATGAACCTTGCCAATTTTCCAATTTCGCAACAATTCCCCTAGATAGAATCGTTCATCTGTTTGTCCATAGTTTCGAAGCCTGGCAATGCCTTAACGCAAACAATGACTAACCAGTAAAATGTAAGAAAAAAGTACACAATTTGTATCTAATCTTCGCGGATTACACACAACATATACTGAAATTTCGTCGGAAAGCCGGTCGATATTTGCATTTCGTCCAAGGTGATATATGATAAGCGAGGGGAGTGGCCGTGGGTCATCACTTTCTATTTGTTCTGAATTCCACTCGATGACTGTTTTCTTTCGCGAGTGGGGCCCTGCCCCTTATCTGATAGAAATCGCAAGAAACGGCTACTATACCAATGGAGAATCAATAAAGAAGCACCGCTGCCAACCGCGGCTTGATTCAATACGTTTGGATTTCACTTTGATGAAAACTGCATAGCAAGGCAATATTCGACGGTGAATTGAAATGCGATTCAAGGGGAATCGGTAGATATAAACACCCCTAACACGAGTACTGCTCGATGGTTTGCCTCGCGCAGTGGATACGCTCCTTTACGCGCGACAGTCACTCAAACATTGCCGCGGGTCTTTAGGCGCGCGGCAAAGGGATTGTAACAGTTCAATTTTACGATCGGTGTATGGAGATCATCCACTCACCTACTGCGTTTTGGATTAATGAAGGCGCTTCTTCGACAAGAGAGTGGTGGGTTACATTGCTACTGTCGAGTATTTTTGCCAGAAAGGTGACATCTCATAAAGTTTCAGGTTGAACACGTTAAAGGTCTTCAGGCTAATTTGTTCTAGCCATCCCAACCAGATTTAACCAATGAACCATTGTACGATTTAAATTTCAGTATCTTTATTTGAGTTGTTAACTGTTACTTGAAAGGCTGCACGTTGATGTTTCTTCGAGTGCTTCTAAGAATGAGTTCTGTATGTTCAACAACAACGTGTAGAATTCCAAAGGAAGGTCTGTTCAGGAATGCATTGCTTCTTCGGATGATAATTCTAGAGCATATTTCTGGGACTGAAACCACAGAGACAATACCTGTTCCTTGGACATAAGAGACAGTGCCTTTTTCTGGGGCCTAAAATCAGTGATTTGTGAAACATTTCTGACCTACTGTTGCGCTGAACCACTTCTTCCTCTGGACCCAGACTGGAGGTTCGATCCAACCAAAATTTAAATTAAGCCAGATTTTATGCCTTTTAGGAAAACTTACATTTTTTTATGAATTTCATGTTCAGTATATCAATACAATCAACTGTAAACTTATGTAGACCCAAGAGTACGTCATTTTATATTTCTTTCGAATTATCCATGTGATTATCCTGCCAGAAATAGTTTCACGACCTGCTATTGTTTTTAGCAAGCAAAAAGGAGCGGTAATGTAGTGTAGTATGTATCAGTATGAACACTCTGTATATTAGCTATCTTAAGATGCAATATCTGTTACCTTGCTTTGTCGTCAAAGCGTGCCGCAAAGGTAAACTGATGTGTTTACTACGATGTTATTGACGTTAATCATTGTTTAATATTATATCGATCATGTTATCAATTCTCGAGGTTATTATGATACAATTGACTGGAAGTAAATATGTAAACATGTATGTCCTGAATATAAATACATATTAACATTTTGGCTAGATCAGAGTCTCTAGATGTTACGAATAAACCTTTGACGAGTTATAGTGTATCATTCACTATCCCTCGACTGCATAACGATTGAGCGAACCTACCTTAGCTGGGTACGTTACAGTAGGTCATAACTCACGCAGAAGAAGTTTGCAGCACGAGCCGAAGGCGAAGTGAGTTATGACCATTAATTACCGCAAGTTGAATACTATACATTATCTACGACTAAAACAATAAATAGTAAGAAACAAGTACAGAGAAAGAACTTTATTTACAAATCTTAGTAGTTACCTATATCAATGCATTATTTATGTTGATTGTGCTTCTTAGCATGGAGTAGAAAGTCCATGAGGACGATGCTTCATATTTAGTGCCAAGTTCACTAGAATATGCCAAAAGAACATTCTCTGTAAACGATGACTCAATATTCTTACTGCTACACCAATTTTGAAAATTGTTGGTTACACCTTTAAATTTGTTTTGGGATTTTTCGGACAATAAATTCTGTATGGTAACATTGGTTGATTGTCTCATTTCTGAAGGTGCACATAATAATTCATCTTCACAATCTGAATTCATCTTTTTCAGAAAAACATTCACTATAATGATAAGGTATCAAATCAATTTGAGAAAACGTCGAAATTATTCAAGTGACCTCCCCTCAATACAAATAATGGACTGTTCCCTTTCGGCCAATCGGCTTGTTCATAAGCACAGAGACAGAGAGTTATCGGAGTGGGAACGGTGTTCGTTCACAGATACTATTAATTGCTCGAAAGTAGTTGAATAATGAAAATATTATTCAATAGGAGTAGATAATAGTATATTATTTAACGAGCGGTAATGTAGGTCATAACTCACGCAGATGAAGTTTGCAGCACGAGCCGGAGGCGAGTGCTGTAATTCATCAAGTGAGTTATGACCATTACCGCAAGTTGAATACTATACTTTATCTACGATTGTAACAATAAATACTAAGATACAAGTACAGAGAAAGAACTTAATTTAAAAATCTTAATAGTTACATATAACCATGCATTATTTATGTTGATTGTGCTTCTTAGCATGGAGTAGAAAGTCTATAGGGGCGATGCTTCATATTTAATGCTAAGTTCACTAAAATATGCCAAAGGAACATTCTCTGTAAACAATGACTTGATATTCTCACTGCTACGCCAATCTTGAAAATTGTTGAATACACCTTTATATTTGTTTTGGTATTTTTCGGGCAATAAATTCTGTATGGTAACATTAGCTGATTGTCTTATTTCTGAAGATGTACATAATAATTCATCTTCACTATCTGAATTAATCTTTTTCAGCGAAATATCCACAATAATAATTAGGTATCAACTCAATTTGATTAAACGTCAAAATTATTCAAGTGACCTCCCCTCAATACTAATAATGGACTGTTCCCTTACGGCCAATCACACAGGGGAGTTATAGGAGTGAGTGAGTGGGAGAACACTCACGGTGTTTGTTTACATATATCATTACTCCATCAAAAGTAGTTGAGTAATGACTATATTATTCAATCGGAGTAGATAATAGTATATTATTTAACGAGCGGTAATGTATGTCATAACTCACGCAGATGAAGTTTGCAGCACGAGCCGGAGGCGAGTGCTGTAATTCATCAAGTGAGTTATGACCATTACCGCAAGTTGAATACTATACTTTATCTACGATTGTAACAATAAATACTAAGATACAAGTACAGAGAAAGAACTTTATTTAAAAATCTTAATAGTTACATATAACCATGCATTATTTATGTTGATTGTGCTTCTTAGCATGGAGTAGAAAGTCTATAGGGGCGATGCTTCATATTTAATGCTAAGTTCACTAAAATATGCCAAAGGAACATTCTCTGTAAACAATGACTTGATATTCTCACTGCTACGCCAATCTTGAAAATTGTTGTATACACCTTTATATTTGTTTTGGTATTTTTCGGGCAATAAATTCTGTATGGTAACATTAGCTGATTGTCTTATTTCTGAAGATGTACATAATAATTCATCTTCACTATCTGAATTAATCTTTTTCAGCGAAATATCCACAATAATAATTAGGTATCAACTCAATTTGATTAAACGTCAAAATTATTCAAGTGACCTCCCCTCAATACTAATAATGGACTGTTCCCTTACGGCCAATCACACAGGGGAGTTATAGGAGTGAGTGAGTGGGAGAACACTCACGGTGTTTGTTTACATATATCATTACTCCATCAAAAGTAGTTGAGTAATGACTATATTATTCAATCGGAGTAGATAATAGTATATTATTTAACGAGCGGTAATGTATGTCATAACTCACGCAGATGAAGTTTGCAGCACGAGCCGGAGGCGAGTGCTGTAATTCATCAAGTGAGTTATGACCATTACCGCAAGTTGAATACTATACTTTATCTACGATTGTAACAATAAATACTGAGATACAAGTACAGAGAAAGAACTTTATTTAAAAATCTTAATAGCTACATATAACCATGCATTATTTATGTTGATTGTGCTTCTTAGCATGGAGTAGAAAGTCTATAGGGGCGATGCTTCATATTTAATGCTAAGTTCACTAAAATATGCCGAAACAACATTCTCTGTAAACAATGACTTGATATTCCTTCTTCTACGCCAATCTTGAAAATTGTTGTATACACCTTTATATTTGTTTTGGTATTTTTCCGGAAATAAATTCTGTATGGTAACATTAGCTTATTGTCTTATTTCTGAAGATGTACATAATAATTCATCTTCACTATCTGAATTGATCTTTTTCAGCGAAATATCCACAATAATAATTAGGTATCAACTCAATTTGATTAAACGTCAAAATTATTCAAGTGACCTCCCCTCAATACTAATAATGGACTGTTCCCTTACGGCCAATCACACAGGGGAGTTATCGGAGTGAGTGAGTGGGAGAACACTCACAGTGTTTGTTTACATATATCATTACTCCATCGAAAGTAGTTGAGTAATGGCTATATTATTCAATCGGAGTAGATAAAGAATATTATTCTTCACTTGTATACGCTCCATTGTTCGAGGGGTATAATTTAAAAAAAAAAAAATTTTAAAAATGTAAAATCTTGTATTCACCACGAGCGTTTCTGGTCCTCAACGCGCGGAGGGCAACATTAACCCCAAGCATATAGGTGTGTAATCAAGGTACAATTTACCCAATTGGTATTCAACTCTTCATAATCAGCAGACCTTCAGAAGTAGAGCTTTGCGCAAGGAAATATTCGAATAATCTCAAAATATTTTCTTTCGATGTTTAGCCCTTGAAGTTCAGAGATTCTGAAGTAAAGTTGCTACATAGGAACATTTCTGTACCGAATCGCATGCAGTAAGCTATTATATTGTCCGAGAAGAGCTATGAACAACAGACAGGCATATTTTTTTCGATTCGATTTTGCAAACGGAAAAGCCCAAACGTAAAATGTGAAAATTCGTATGGCGGATTAAGATGTTGTTTAAAGACGATTTCTGTATTGAATGTCATTGAAAATGATGAACAAAAATAATCATTTCTCGGTCTACTAAATAAGTATAGAATAGGTGACCGACGCATTCGCCATTTTGTAACGTTATCGGTAAAATTTTATTTTGTAAATAAAATACTCATAGTTTTTACAACTCCTCTAAATTAAGAGCAATAGGGAACAAGTGTACTAAATTCTCAATCAATGAAAAAAGAAATCAACAAATTTTGACAAATATTGATATTTGGTGTGATACCCGTGGTCTATGTATAATTACTCGTACAAATATAGGAATCCTTGTATAAGTTTCAATTGGCGAGATTTTTGGAAGAAGATGACAAATGAGTAAAATCAAAAAGATAAGCTTCAAAATTAGTCAGCTGGCTCTCTTTCTCTGTTGAAATTTGATCATGACATTCGAGTTTCTGAAGTTCTGGCTGACAGGAATTATCATCAGATCAAAATTTACCAATTTTCCTACATATGGGCTGACGCTATAGCTCACCACCAAGAACAATTTTCTCTGAATGTCAGGCTTGGAATCAGTTAATGGATCCAAAATTTCTACCACCTTGATTGAATGGAAATGCATACGTTTAATTTCTAGAAAAATGACAAAAGCACTGCCGTGAAGTCAGGAGCTTTTGAGCGCTCGTTCATTCACCTTGTAGGTAGATTCTCATTCTCCAGTTTTAGAAACCAATCGGAAAGATTTTGACAGCTGTCAAAGAAAATTTCAAACAAAGGCGAAAATCAAGACTTCACGTCAGTGCTTTAGGTGACCAATTTTTTTTCGATAATTCGCTAGAATTTTCTTTGGTATCTACGGTCTTGGTAATGAGATCTGAACAAAATTTCCCACGTAGTTCGAATACATTATCATTCATCTATGTGCAAAATTTCATTCCAATCCAATAAGTTGTTTCGAAATTATCAGGAAAAAAATAGTTTGGAGGGCTATATTCACGGAACCCCTAGTCTAATTTTGCTCATTGATTAACTTGACCGCGAAATTCGCGATCCGAACCTATCCTGAAAATTTCAGGTCTCTAGGCCTTCCCGTTCGAAAGTTATGATTTTCTATGGTTTCTATGGTTCTGATCATGCGATTTGAAAAAATTTAGCTCGAATATATCATTCTTAATTTAAATACAGAATTTCGTCACGATCAAATCCATAGTTTTGAAATTATGCAAAAAACTGAATTTCAAACTGCCATATTTACGGAACCCCAAGTCTAATTCTGCTCATTGATGAAAGTGACAGCAACATTAAAGATCCAAACCTATCCTGAAAATTTCAAGTCCCTGGCCTTTCCATTACACTGTTATAATTTTTTATGGTTTCTATGGTTCTGGTCATGCGAGCTGGACAAAATTTTGCATGTAGCTTGAACACGTGATTCTTCCTTCCTTCTGAGTGCAAAATTTCACCTCGAATTTTGCCCAATAACGAACTTAACTGCGGCATTCGAGATTCAAACCTACCCTGAAAATTTCAAGTGTCTAGGACATTCCGTTCGACATTTATTGTGTAATACGGACAGACTCGAATTTTTCGACGGATTCGTCATCAGTGAGTCGAACATCGTTTGTCGTTTGTTTGAGACCATTTTCGGCTCAAAATTCGAAAAATACAGACATCGTGACGAAATGATATAGCCCTCGTGTAAGTAGTACGAGCGCACAAAAAGAACTTCCGGTACTTCTTGAAAATATTCCTTCGCGTGTCCAAAGGACAATGTGGTTTATGCATGATGGGGCCCCCGCACATTTCAGTATTGGAGCACGTCAGCATTTAAATCATTCATATCCAAATCGATGGATAGGGCAAGGTGGACCTTAGTTCTGCCCGCTCGATCACCAGATTTGAATCCTCTGGATTTACGTTTTGAGGCCATTTAAAAACATTGATATACAAGACTCCTGTCCAAGATATGGAAGACTTAAGAAACCGCATTGTTCTTTCATGTAGGGTTATTCAAAAGACTCCCGGATTTTTGGACCGGGTAACCCAATCTATGCCCTGACGTCTAGATCGATAGTTATCAACAAATTGGTTACAATAGATGAATATTTCTTTCTTGCTATTTGTGATGTATTGCATTTGGCCTGTCGGCATGTAGGTTCTTCCTATTTAGTATATTTGATTTGTGAAAAGTTTAAAATTGTTTGTTGTTTTTGTTACATTTAATCATTTTTGAGCGCTCGTACTACTTACACGAGGGCTATATCATTTCGTCACGATGTCTGTATTTTTCGAATTTTGAGCCGAAAATGGTCTCAATCGACTATGTTCGACTCACTGATGACGAATCCGTCGGAAAATTCGAGTCTGTCCGTCCGTCCGGCCGTCCGTCCGTCCGTCAGCACGATAACTCTCGAACGGATCAACCTAGAGACTTGAAATTTTCAGTGTAGGTTCAGATCCCGAATGCCTCGGTTAAGTTCGTTAATGGGCCAAATTCCACCAGGGGTTCCGTAAATATGGCCGTTCAAAGTTTTGTTTCCCTGATTACTTGAAAACTACAGATTCGATCGAGATGAAATTTTGCACTCAGATGGAAAATGAGGTGTTTTAGCTACATGCGAAATTTTGTCCAGATCGCATGACCAGAACCATAGTAACCATAGAAAATTGTAACTTTTGAACGGAAATGCCTAGGGACTTGAAATTTTCAGGATAGGTGTGGATCTCGAATGTCGTGATCACGTTCATCTATGAGCAACATTATACAAGGGGTTCCGTAAATACGGTCGTTTGAAATTTTGTTTTCTCGATAAATTCGAAACTTCGGATTCGATCGAGATGAAATTTTGTATTTTAATCGAGAATGATATATTGAAGCAATATTTTGTCCAGATCGCATGACCAGAACCATAGAAACCATAGAAAATTGTAACTTTTGAACGGAAAGGCCTAGGAACTTGAAATTTTCAGGGTGGGTTTGGATCGCGAATATCGCGGTCACGTTCATCAATAAGCAAAATGAGACTAGGGGTTCCGTAAATATGGCCGTTCAAAATATTTTTTTCCAGATAGTTTCGAAACTACTGATCGGATTGGAATGAAATTATGCACCTAGCTGAGGAATAATGTATTCAAAGTACGTACAAAATTTTGTCCGGACCGCATCACCAAGACCATAGATACCGTAGAAAATTCTAGCGAATCATCGAAACAAAATTGATCAGCTGAAGCACTGACATGAAGTCTGGAGTTTCGCCTAAGTTTCAGAATACTTTTGACAGCTGTCAAAAATTCCTTCAATTGGTTTCTAAAACTGGAAAATGCGAATCTACCTACAAGGTGCATGTACGAGCGCTCAAAAGCTCCTGCCTTCACGGCAGTGCTTTTCGTAATTTTTGTTACAGTTCTCAATGAAAATGTCAACTTGACATCTGCCTTATGGATGAATTTAAGATCGAAAATAATTCCAGCCTCGAAAACCGTGAGTTTAAGCAAGACAATAAGAGAGACCTTATTTGTTAAAAATGGATCAAGCCATCCAAAATTTGTGAAACATGAATATGAATTGCAAAACAAGGTTAAGGGGTGGCTTCCTTGCCCCTTCCGATCAGAGACGAACACCACCAGAAAAATGTTCGGGTTTTTAAGAAAATAATTAAAAACTGCTTTTTGGGCGCAGTAACTAAGCAGGGGGGCTCAAAAAAGAGAAGTTTATATGAGAGACCCACTCTATTTTTTGAGAAGGAATCAGTCCCTAAATTTTTTCTATTCATATATCCTTTTCAAATTGCCGTTACCATTCTTTTTTAAATTCTCGACATCTTGTAAAACTCACCTGCTACATGATCGGTTAGAATATTCCACCTTGATGGAAGTGTTCCGGTATTGAGATTGAATCTGTAACAAAGGTAGTTTATGGATTACTTTGGGTTGTAGACTGACATATCATCAGTAAATTTCAAAATGATATCTTGAACCGTCGAAATTATAAAGACAGACTAAAAATTTACGTTATCAGAACAGCAGGGTTCAAGCCCTTCGTTGTTATCTCACTAGTGAGACAATTATGTATCTACCTAATCATTTCACTGGTTCTTCAGAAACCGCTGTAAACAATTATAATTCCTCGTAAAATCAAGATATTCTCCCGAAAAAAAATGGACACATGACGAGGTTTATTCAACCTTCGAAGAGTAAGGGTGGAAATAATTATGGCTACTCAGCATTCACTTTTCGTTTATCGACCGCAGTCGAACTAATATGACGGATGTTGAACTAATGGCTTGAAAAAAATTATAGCCCATTCAAGCAGGGAAAGAGCAACGACCCCAATTGATTTGTTACACCTGCCGCGAGGTCAAGTGACCATGACTTCAATAAACTAAATAAATTCCGAGAATTTGCCTAATTTTTTGCTGCATTTTATACAGTACTTATGCTCCTTATTTTGAGAGGAAAAAATCTACATTTAGGTATTCATAGAAGAGAACGATGAAATCATTATCATCACTCAACAACCTCTTTGACTCCTCTTAACTGACACTATTTGTTTGGCACCGACAACGGTTGAAACGCCTGTCGCGAACGAAATCGGCACGAAATGACTGATGTAGACAACATTAGCAATTTCTTTATTTTTATTATTTATAACCTATATTATTATATTTCTTCATGCATTTCACAATTAAATATTCACATGTATAAATATTTGCCATTGCAAAATAAAAAATCTGGTGATCGGTACCGATTACAGAATGAGCTTTTCGGTATGAAGGACAATAATTATGATTTTTTTTCCAAGTACCTAGCTGCCGAACAGTTATGAGCAGGAACACCTTGTATGTTTAAAGAAACGTGATTATTCGGAATCAAAGCGAATCGTTGAAGTCCAAGACGTTAAATTTGATCTTAATCTAGATATCACCTCGCTGGTTCAAGTGCATGATTTTTGTGGTAAATGCTACCCTGATATTATTCATATTCTAGGGAAATGGATTTGGATGCGATTAATTCATGCGACGTAAGTTACATAACTGTGATGAATAGTTTGGAAGTTGGGGGGAGATCGCCTGTGCAGATTTCGGATCGCATGAGTCGAAAATGGAAAAGCGGCTTACCTAATAAACGATAAACTGAACTGGCCTTACGTAACGAACGTAAATGGGGATAATATTATAATATTCGATATCCCTATCCAATGCATGTCGTGCTGGAAACACGACCACGAATATTTGAAGAATAATTAGGCACCTGACGAACGTCTCTATATATATTCAATTCCTTTAAAAAAAAACTACGAAAAGCACTGCCGTGAAGGCAGGAGCTTTTGAGCGCTCGTACATGCACCGTGGAGATTCGCATTCTCCAGTTCTAGAAACCAATTGGAAAGATTTTGACAGCTGTCAAAGAAAATTTAAGACTTACGCGAAAATTCAGACTTCACGTCAGTGCTTTGGTGTCCATTCGCTAGAATTTTCTACGGTATCTATGGTCTTGGTGATGCGATCTGGACAAAATTTCTCACGTAGTTTGAATATACATTATTCTTCATATATGTGCGAAATTTCATTTCAATCCAATAGGTATTTTCGAAATTATCAGGAAAAACATAGTTTGAACGGCTATACTTACGGAACCCCTAGTCTAATTTTGCTCATTGATGAACGCGACCGCGACATTCGAGATCCACACCTATCCTGAGAATTTCAAGTTCCTAGGCCTTTCCATTACAAAGTTATAATTTTCTATGGTTCCTATGGTTCTGGTCATGCGAGCTGGACTAAATTTTGCATGTAGCTTGAGTACGTAATTCTCCATCTGAGTGCAAAATTTCACCTCGATCGAATAAGTAGTTTCAAAGTAATCAGAAAATCAACATTTCGAGCGGCCATATTTACGGAACCCCTGGGCGAATTTTGCCCAATAACGAACTCAACCGCGGCATTTGAGATTCGAACCTACCCTGAAAATTTCAAGTTTCTAGGACATTCCGTTCGAGAGTTATCGTGTATACGGCCGGACGGACAGACTCGAATTTTTTTGACGGATTCGTCATCAGTGAGTCGAACATAGTCGATTGAGACCATTTTCTGCTCAAAATTCGAAAAATACAGACATCGTGACGAAATGATATAGTCCTCGTGTAAGTAGTACGAACGCTCAAAAACTTGAATCAGAAAATATTCTGACATCTTTATTTCCGAAAGAGAGTTTTTCATTGAATGTCATATATTTCCATGAAATATCGGAGCAACCTTGAAATCAAAGTTAAAAACATTTCAAGAAACCATAACGAAACTTCGAATATTGACCGAATCTTCACCATCACTATAGTAATATTTGAGAAATATCCTATTTCTCAATCTGAACATAGCGAAAACAATAACTCGAACGGCCACAAAGAACACAAAAGTTCCGAGGAGAGCGAGAACGGCTTTCCAGGGATAATCTTCCCAATTGAGTATTTCGTAGAGATACTTCTCTCCTAGGTAATCTTTTCCTCCCGCAATATAATACACCCAACTGAATATTCCGTATAGGGTAGAAATCATCAACGTGAGGTAAAAGTGCAACAGATTCGTGGGCATCGACGAAAGCATGAAATCCAGCAGCATCAGCAACCCAGTCCATAGGTGCAGCACGTACGATATCCCTCTGTAATATCTCCTCTCGTTGTAATACACGTAGCTGAAGTAACCAACGGCCAGGGCCACCGAGGAATCTAATGCTAGCGTATAAATCACCAGGTGAATCTTGAACCAAGTGCTACACTCGAAAATTGGTTTATTAGAATCATCGTTCTCTTGCACGTATTGGATGGTGGTGATCAGAAGCGAAGAAGCAGAAGCTAAGCAGCAAAATATCTCGCTCCAGGTAGTGTAGTATAGGAAAATGGATCCCCTGTTGATGCTTGGTAAGCACTCACATTCTATGCTGATGTTCACCATACGTATACCAGCATACCAAACACCCAAAAAGAAAGTGAGAAAAACCATGCGGAAGAGTAGGTAGCATGTTGGGATGGAGGTGTCCGTTTGCCACTGGCACAGAACTAGTTGTTCAGGGTGGTCGTATGAAAATTTCAACTTTTTCCACTTGAATTGATCCTTCCACCCCATGACAAGTTTGAATTTGACAGAAAACGTCATTGGCAGTTCGGGGTGATCACTGAAAATTAAACTATGAATTTTGTGGACCAAATCTAGGGTGCTTTTTGAGCGCTCGTACTACTTACACGAAGGCTATATCATTACGTCACGATGGCTGTATTTTTCGAATTTTGAGCCGAAAATGGTCTCTATCGACTATGTTCGACTCACTGATGACGAATCCGTCGGAAAATTCGAGTCTGTCCGTCCTCAAACACGATAACTCTCGAACGGAACAACCTAGAGACTTGAAATTTTCAGTGTGGGTTCAGTTCCCGAATGCCTCGGTTAAGTTCGTTATTGGGTGAAATTCCACAAGGGGTTCCGTAAATATGGCCGTTCAAAGTTTTGTTTCCTGATTACTTGAAAACTACAGATTCGATCGAGATGAAATTTTGCACTCAAATGGGGAATGAGATGTGCAAGCTAGATGTGAAATTTTGTCCAGATCGCATGACCAGAACCAAAGAAACCATAGAAAATTGTATCTTTTGAATGGAAACGCCGAGGGACTTGAAATTTTCAGGATAGGTGTGGAACTCGAAGGTCGTGATCACGTTTATCTATGAACAAAATTATACCAAGGGTTCCGTAAATATGGTCGTTTGAAATTTAGTTTTCTTGATAATTTCAAAACTATAGATTCGATCGTGACGAAATTTTGTATACTAATGGAGAATGATATATTCAAGCTACGATTCTCCAGATCGCAAGAGCAGAACCATAGAAACCATAGAAAATCATAACTTTCGAACGGAGAGGCATAGGGACTTGAAATTTCCAGGGTAGGTTCAGATCGCGAATTTCGCGGGCACTTTCATCAATCAGCAGAATTAGACTAGGGGTTCCGTAAATACGGTCTTTTGAAATTTTGTTTTCTCGATAATTTCGAAACTACGGATTCGATCGAGATAAAATTTTGTATTTTAATCGAGAATGATATATTAAAGCAACATTTTGTCCAGATCGCATGACCAGAACCATAGAAACCATAGAAAATTATAACTTCCGAAGGCCTAGAAACTTGAAATTTTCAGGGTAGGTTTGTATCGCGAATGTCGCGGCCACGTTCATCAATGAGCAAAATTAGACTAGGGGTTCCGTAAATATAGCCGTTCAAAATATTTTGTTCCTGATCATTTCGAAACTACTGATTGGATTGGAATGAACTTTCACACCGAGCTGAAGAATAATGTATTCAAACTACGTGCGAAATTTTGTCCAGATCGCACCACCAAGACCATAGATACCGTAGAAAATTCTAGCGAATTATCGAAAAAAAATTGATCAGCTGAAGCACTGACATGAAGCCTGGAGTTTCACCTGAGTTTTAGAATGTTTTTGACAGCTGTCGTAAATTCCTTCAATTGATTTCTAAAACTGGAAAATGCGAATCTACCTACAAGGTGGTTGTACGAGCGCTCAAAAGCTCCTGACTTCACGGCAGTGCTTTTCGTAATTTTTAAGGTGAGGCTTTTTCTTTGACAGGTGCTAGAACTCACCACAAGAGATCATTTCTCCGGAAGTTGATCATATGAGATACTCAATTCGAAAATGGTGCAAAAGAAATCTTGGGCATCAAGATCTTAATACGACTCTGGATCGTGTTATCTGTTGGGAGATCTTCCATAAATCACGGTGCCACATGCATTCCAGCATGTTAATGATGTGCTGGATTTCATCGCAAATTTGTATATTCTGGTGAAAACGATTCAATACTCTTTTCTATAATTTTCGATAATTTCGAAGTACCCCGGTGGATGGCTGATCTGGTCATTTTTTCGAAGAAGCGCGCTAAAGCTCCTGACAAATTTTTTCAAATATAATCCTCTGATTTTTGCCCTCAAACGATCAGAAGCGGAGCATTGCGCTGTAGTATTTTCATTATCGTGGAGTCCAACCATTAGAGCTCGAGGGGAACAAAGTGAAATTTTGTGTCATGGCTTGACGACATCCTAATCTGGGCCAGGAAACGGCAAACATGCCCTCGACCACATGTCTTGGTCGATCACCACCACCGGTTCTGCAGGACGGTGCGAAGCGCGGGGGGTTGCAGGAGGTCGCTAATAATAATTGCCGAGGGTGGCTCGGGGCTAACTTCAGTCATTAGCATAGCGGAAGTGCGGCACAGATATTTCGGGTCACAGGGTCAGAGGGCGAGATGTTTATGATTGGACGGCAGCATTTTACATGTCTGGCAAATATCCATTCTGGTTGAACGATGATATTCTTGAAACACAGCACGACACTTTGGAATTTACGACGTTTTGATCATTTGTCATATTGGAGACAGGAAGATTCACATTGGTAGCTGAGTAAATTTTTGTAGCAAACGAAGCAATTCTCTTTTGAATCTATCTGTCTGAACAAGTCTCAATTGTCTTGTCAGATATCTCTTTCGAAGTTTTTTTTTCGAAGAAAATATGATAGAGTAATTACCTACCTAAATTTCAGTATGAATTTCTTCTTGAAGCATCCAGGGTTCTTTATTTCCTGGAACAAAAATGAAATGTTAACACTTGGAATTCTGCCTTATCTTAAATGTTAATGAAGTTAATGAATCAGCATGTTATTCCTGGTAGAATATATTATAATCAATAAGAAGGAAATATCAAACTACAAGAAAAGTTATTTTCATCCAAAATTATTCTCATACAGAGTTGAATTATCAACATTCCACACAAGATTCGTCTTACTAAACGAAATGTTCTAGTAACTTTTTCAGTACCGGTAAAATGGGGTGGATGAAAACTGTGTGGTGAATAGGAACAAAAAGTAAGAAAGTCTTGTTATAATTCCGTACACTGATATTATTTCTGAGGGAACAAAGAACGCTAACCAATTTCCAAGAGCGTAACCAACGAACTATACGAAAACCAAAGTTTTAAACAGTAGGTAACAATGCTCAATTGAGAACTAGATTCAGTTGTTCATTCGGTGAATTTTTGGTACGGAAACATAGGTTCCCTCGTTAATTGTAGTAAAAAGCATAGTGTTCATGTGTGTATAATCATTTTTCGTGATATTACTTCACCAGTAAAGAAGAAAATTAGTTGTTAGCGAACTGTGACCAATTGAGTGGGGTCAATAGAAACACTTGTTTCTATCGTATATGTCACCACCTGATGAAGCCATGGCAATGGCGAATCACGTGTAGTGGTTTTATAAAACTCTCGAGTAGTGAATATCGTAGGCTCAGTTAATAAGTGAATATTAAGTTGATTTTAGAACGCATAAAACCTCCAATGTGGCTTTTTGTTAGTTGAAGACCGAAAAGTTCAAATATTATATTTGAAGAGTGATTTTTTGTGGAAAGGAAGGCATTGAAGTGAGCTTCCTCAGATCGAAACAATTTAAAGAAAAGATTCATCCCGATGTTCCAGATGTTTGTATGGTCAACATAAGTCCACAAGATAAACTCTCACTTTTGACATGGACATAATTTAAGATAAACATGTTCCAAAGTGGGTAGTTTTTAGGTAAACCCATTATTTCATTCAATATTGAAGATTATTCGATTTGTTTTCCCTGTCTATTCGAATATCAACAAAGTTGGCGTTCATGAAATGAAATGATTTTATTTTGCTTCCAAAAACTAAGACAAAAATATTTCTATGCTGTTATATTGTATACTCGATTTTATATCGGTTTTCATACACGCCCACTGCAGACCAAAAGCAATATAGACGAGTTTTCAACGTGTGTTTCGAAAGTTTATCTGACAAAATATTCGAGAATTGAAAAAAAAAAATTTAAATTTCTTCCTGGGTTGATACCGATTTGCAACCAGAGGCTCATATTGTTGTCCCTTTCATTTCCCATATGATGTAAATGACGAGCAGAAAACAAAGGTGGGGTATATTTTAGATCAAAAAATTTTATATTTTCAGAAGTCCCAATTTGTGGTAGGTGAAACGCAAGGTTATACATCCAGCAGTCGTCTTCTAAATGTTTTCATATGAATATCAAGTGAACTCCACAAATTGAAGTTTGAGTAATGCTTTGCATGTCCAGCCCCGATCGGAACTGCATACTATACACATCATGCACTCGAACATTCAAATTATAATGGGTTATTTCATTCAATTGTTATTTGTTTCGAAGAATCAATAACTCAGTTGTTTGCTCATGGCCCTG
This sequence comes from Aphidecta obliterata, assembly GCA_963966015.1. NCBI lineage: Eukaryota > Metazoa > Arthropoda > Insecta > Coleoptera > Coccinellidae > Aphidecta > Aphidecta obliterata. Next base: position 9,526,997 of record OZ014428.1, read on the forward strand.
ACGATTCAATGAATTAGGAATGAAAAGGGGTAATAAGGTGTATTCGAAGAAATAGTATACTACATTCGAGAATGGAAAATCGTTAAAGGTCGAGGTCTCCGGTAAACTTTTGCTGGTCCTTCACTAATCTATTGGATTTCAAAAAGTTTCCTCGACAATAAATTCGGAAGGAATATAACAAAAATATAATCATAATCAATCACACCAAAAATTCGAACATAATGAACGAGCTTCAATTATTGGTATGGATCGGTTTTTAATTACCCCAATAGTTTTTCGTGTAGACTGCAATATCAGGTATACAGGGTGTCCCAGACTGGGGAAAACAAACTGATAGGGAAGATAGTACTAATGAGAATAAGAACAGACTTTATTCAACAATGAGTCCTTACTCACTTCTGAAGATAATATTTATTTATTTTTTGTATTATTTTATTTTCATCAAGATGTTTGCTAAAATTATGTATATTGAAATTTTTTGAATTTTTTCCTGTATATTTCATGTATGTTTTTGTTTCTTTCAATTGTCTTATGTTATGTTTTATCATCAAGATGACAATTTCAGTACCATGTTCAATAATTTCTTTAAATTCATTCAAGGCTTGAGCTTTTCGATTTATCTATGGGGTGTGATTGCCTTTCATTCTGGTCATGTAGTGGTCTTCGATCATAGAATGTTCCAAAAATCATCGCTTGGATGGCCGAATCTGGTTGAAAAAACTCTTCTAGCCAAAGAGCAACAAGTTTTCTATTTGAAATTTAACTATTGAAGACATTTCGAAGAACAAAAGCGATTGATTATGTTTCAGAATAATCAAACGAGCATGGAGTAGAAGTGATTCTACGTCAAGAGAGTGAAAGAGATTGTTTAAAGGGTTATGTACTATTTCTGATTCCTTTTTGAAATGGGTTTCCAATTTCAAATCGATTTAACTTATTATAAATAGTTTTTCTATTGGAATATTTTTTTTTGTATTGTAAATATGTATAGGGTTTTCAGAAGTGAGGTTTTTTTTGACAGGTGCTAGAACTCATCCAAATAAGTTAAAATTCCAAAAATCCTATATATTAATTATTCACCAGGGCCGAGAATTTAGAAATAAAATTTACCCGCGAATCTGAGAAATTCCCAGTACGGGTCTGATAGTACGTATTGAGTGTAAATGAGTTTATTAAATGCGTTCAGTTTCCGGGAAATCATCTAACAGAGCTTATGATTTTTGTGACTTCAGGTGGATAGGACGTGGTGGATCGATTTCTTGGCCTGCACGCTCCCTGGATCTAAATCCCTGGGATTTCTTCTTATGGGGTCATTTGAAAACATTAGTGTACAGTAGCAAGCGTGATACAGGATGTGCAACCTCATTTTTGAGCAATATTCTACTGAGTGTGCCGTGTGGTCAGTTTTGTACAACCTTCGAAGTAACGCTTTCTGGTCACATCTGAGTATTTTTGTGTGCTCAATTCAGAAATCGTCTGAAAAAAAAATCAAAATGGCGGAAAACCTACCATGTTCGTGATTCTTTTTCTCGATTGCAAAATTCTAGGAATATCCGTGAACTTTTTGAGCGCTCGTACTACTTACATGAGGGCTATATCATTTCGTCACGATGTCTGTATTTTTCGAATTTTGAGCCGAAAATGGTCTCAATCGACTATGTTCGACTCACTGATGACGAATCCGTCAAAAAATTCGAGTCTGTCCGTCCGTCCGGCCGTCCGGCCGTCAGCACGATAACTCTCGAACGGGTCAACCTAGAGACTTGAAATTTTCAGTGTAGGTTCAGATCCCAAATGCCTCGGTCAAGTTCGTTAATGGGCAGAATTCCACCAGGGGTTCCGTAAATATGGCCATTCAAAATTTTGTTCTCCTGATTACTTCGAAACTACAGATTCGATCGAGATGAAACTTTGCACTCAAATGGAGAATGAGGTGTTTGAGCTACATGTGAAATTTTGTCCAGATCGCATGACCAGAACCATATAAACCATAGAAAATTGTAACTTTTGAACGGAACCCCCTAGGGACTTGAAATTTTCAGGATAGGTGTGGATCTGGAATGTCGTGATTACGTTCATCTATGAGCAAAATTATACAAGGTGTTCCGTAAATATGGTAGTTTGAAATTTAGTTTTCTTGATAATTTCAAAACTACAGATTCGATCGTGACGAAATTTTGTATACTTATGGAGAATGATATATTCAAGCTACATTTCTCCAGATCACATGACTCGAACCATAGAAAATCATAACTTTCGAACGGAAAGGCCTAGGGACTTGAAATTTTCAGGATAGGTGTGGATCTCGATTGTCGTGATCACTTTCATCTATGAGCAAAATTATACTAGGGGTTCCGTAAATACGGTCGTTTGAGATGTTGGTTTCTCGATAATTTCGAAACTACGGATTCGATCGAGATGAAATTTTGTATTTTAATCGAGAATGATATATTAAAACAATATTTTGTCCAGATCTCATGACCAGAACCATAGAAACCATAGAAAATTGTACCTTTCGAACGGAAAGGCCTAGGAACTTGAAATTCTCAGGGTGGGTTTGGATCGCGAATATCGCGGTCATGTTCATCAATTAGACTAGGGGTTCAGTAAATATGGCCGTTCAAAATATTTTTTTGCTGATAGTTCCGAGAATACTGAGCGGATTGGGATAAAATTCTGCACCTTGCTGAGTAATAATGTATTCAAACTACCTGCAAAATTTTGTCCAGATCGCACCACCAAGACCATAGATACCGTAGAAAATTCTAGCGAATTATCGAAAAAAAATTGATCAGCTGAAGCACTGACATGAATTCTGGAGTTTCGCCCAAATTTCAGAATTTTTTTGACAGCTGTCGAAAATTCCTTCAATTGATTTCTGAAACTGGAAAATGCGAATCTTCCTACAAGGTGCATGTACGAGCGCTCAAAAGCTCCTGCCTTCACGGCAGTGCTTTTCCAAATATTTTTTCAAAATCGAACATAACTTCGTTTCAAGAGCGAAAAAAAGAATTACCCGAAATTATTGAAATGTTTCAAGATTGTACTTCGATGATGTTTTTCTTAATTTTTTTCACAATCAGGGACATTTTTCTGCTATTATTTGTGAATATCTGGCTCAAAATGTATTGTTCTTTTTTGGTGAACAAATTTTTAATTCTTAATTGAAACCATGAATTATCAGTTAACGCTTGTGCATTGAAATAGTATATTGAAGTATAAGTGGATAAAAAGGTCTTTAAAACACGCGCGTTTATTCGAGCACGACGGCGAAGCCGGAGTGCTGGAAATAGAGCAATAACAATACTTTACGCTATTTTTTTTATTGGATCGCTTTGAAATCATGAATACTGGTATTATTACTACATAAAATGGAAATAAGAATGTAAAATGTTTGAATTCTTGATCAGTATACCTTTCGTTGCCATGGTAATGAGAAAAACACAACCTAATTTGCGATTTGTCATCAAAAATGAATTGTTGTCACCGCAGTGCTAGAAAATGATTTCTAATATAGATTTTTTGAAAAGTAAAGCAGAATCGCGGTTGATACCGCATTTGCATTGGCATTTAGTAATATTTTATTTGGCGTAACAAGGTACTCCTGTCAGACTTATAATCGACAAATTGTCATTGTCATTCACAACGTGAAGTCTAACGTTTCTCGAGTCGTTGCTGTTGCCATAGGGACTTTAAAAAACGCGCGTGTTCGAAAGTTCGATTTTAACACGCTGAGGCGTTCTTGAAATAGGTAAAATGGGGCATCAATAAAAAAAATATAATAAGTTGATATTGTAGTGTCTTCAGCGCGAGCAAGTTCATGATATTCGGCGATAAAGAGATCAAAATTGAATTTCTTTTATAGCCGACCAAGCCAATAATGTTTCGTTTTCGGTATATCCATTATAATTTCGATTTCGACGATATACCCAAGCCCCAAAGGATAATTTCCATGAAAAGAAACTGCGTGCTTAGGAGAAATGATCCTGTTACCATCCTCCCGTTCAATAGCCAACAATAAGGGAACTAAAAACCCACCTAATGACCATTCAACCCCACGGGTATTATCGTATTAACTGCCTAACATGTTTATTTCACGGGACGGGGGGACATATTGACGTCGTTGGTTCGAGTAATGGCCGTAATATATTTATTTGAATACACCGGTCTCGTTGGACTTGAATAGGATAATCCGGTAATTGTGGGGAGGATTTGACGACCGATGGTGCGCATTAATGCTGAGGGCTTTTGACAGTGAGAAGTTACGGTCTCGGTGGCGATTGTCATTGAGCGATATGGAGCGATAATTGAAATTTTTCGGCGAACGGGATTTCGCTGGGATATTCGCAGGGGCTTGTTTCCCGTCTTTCAAAAGTCCAGTGAAATGGTACGTTCTCAACCGGCCAGTTTGTGAGTATGTAAGTATAGGTGAAGGGTGAGCCTCGACTTGTAAACTTGGAATGAATAAAAAATATTGGAAATGACGAACACTACGAAACTCACGGCCAAAGTTATAATGAACCCATTGAATCACCATTAGTGGAAGTCTCCTTTAGGTTAAAGTTATTTGATAACAAAATGAAGGACCATTTATTAAATATTCTATATAAAAGCGAATCGTTTGACCTAAAATTGAATATTACTAACTGCTAGGAAATAGAAAAACGGAGGACTTGACAAAATCAATCAATTCATAACTCCATATTATGGAACAAAAAAAAAAATAACCATCTTGTGCTTTATCTCAATATTCAATCCGAAATGAAAAAAAAATACATATATACAGGGTGTCCCAGAATGAATGGATAACCCTGTATCACTGTATAGAAGAACTATTGGACTCTCTGAAAAAAATCTTTCCCCATAAGAAAATTTTTTTTTTAAATAATGATTTCTTGCACATCACGTTGCGTTTCTGTGTAACACGCCCACAAATTAAAATCAGTCAGTTTCTTCATGGTGGTTATTTTCGATAGAATAGATATAACTTGCTGAGAATATTGCTCTTATTACTTTGAACCATTCATATCTTATTCCACTTGAGTATTCGATTTTCTAACCCGATTTTACTCTGGTTATGTAAGCAAGATAATTTTTCATATTTGTGTGAATTTCTGATGAATTGTTTTACTTTGGGTAACATCTATTTAAAGTTACAAGTGTGAATAAAGAATTATTATAAATCGGAATAACAAAAACTAATAATAAGTCTATAGTAACGATCCTGCCTACTAAATCATATCAATAATAATGGAAAGTGAGGGAATCACTTTTACATAATTCATTATTAAACATTTGTTTGTACAAAAGTAAAGATGAAAACCTCAGCAGAAACTCCCCCTGTATAAATGTAGGGATTGTTTTTGGACGGAAATACCAGAGTGATTATTCTCACAGCTGGGCTATTGAAAATAGTTGAAGCTTCAAGCAAACAAACAAGTTAATTTTTTTTTTTTTTTTCGATTTATGTGCGTGCGGAAGTGCAAAGCGTTCAACTAGTGCCTGAAAACAATTTCGTTAAATAGATTTCGTATTACGTCGATTATTTCCTTCCTATTAATTTTGACCAATCGCTATCAAGAATTGGTATGTCAAATATAAATTTCAAGTGGAAAAATTACTTAACAACTGTCAACAAATTGGAAAAATTTCATGCAAGTTTGGCAAGTTACTTTGTAAAAACAAACTTGATGGTTTCTATGCTGTGTTGCTATGTACAGTTACCAACAACAAAGATCACAAACAACGCTTACGAATTTATTAATTTTTCAACTGAAACTCAAGATGAATCGTTTTGGAAATGTTTCCGAAAGTAAAATTGATGCGGCTGTTGAAAAAAGTGTTCAAAAATAATCTTACCAAATATCCCGCGCATTTGCGAATACGGCTCTGATGGGGGCACAATAGACCTTGAGGTCGCAGTGGAACGTAACCCCCTTCCTAACTATAACTATAACTACCAAATATCCCTCGGGCATTTAATTTTTCCTGTGGAAAAATTGGAACACACGTTTCTAAGTAATCTGTTTCAACAAATATTTTCCGGAAAAATTAAATGCACTAGGGATATTACCCCCGAATATACACCAATAATCACTGACATGAGTGTCAGTGTAGTGTATGAAGAGAATAAAGGCTAAGTTCAGTTTGGAATCATTTCTTAAAATCCGAAGATGGTTTTACAGCTAAATGTAAGTTATGGCTTAGCATTATTAAAATCTCTGCTCGTTCTACCACTGCACCCACTTACAAACAAAGCATAACATGAATTTGAAAAACGTTTTCAGTCGCAGGATATATTTGCAATAAGCTTAGATCGAATTTAAAAGATGGGACCTTAGATATGCCATCTTTTCTCCGAAACTATTTTCAAAATCAATATGACCTGACCTGACCTGTATATGAAATAAATTTCCCACACCTATCGCGAAAATTTCAAGTCTCTAGGCCTTTCCGTTCGAAAGTTATGATTTTCTATGGTTTCTATGGTTCTGGTCATGCGATCTGGAGAAATGTAGCTTGAATATATCATTCTCCATTAGTATACAAAATTTCGTCACGATCGAATCTGTAGTTTTGAAATTATCAAGAAAACTAAATTTCAAACGAACATTTTCACGGAACCCCTAGTATAATTTTGCTCATAGATAAACGTGATCATGACATTCGAGATCCACACCTATCCTGAAAATTTCGAGTCCCTAGGCATTTCTGTTCAAAAGTTACAATTTTCTATGGTTTCTATGGTTCTGGTCATGCGATCTGGACAAAATTTCACATGTAGCTTGAACACATTCCATTTGAGTGGAAAATTTCATCTCAATCAAATCTGTAGTTTCCAAGTAATCAGGAGAACAAAACTCTGAACGCCCATATTTACGGAACCCCTAGTGTAATTTGGCCCATTAACGAACTTAACCGAGGAATTTGGGAACAGAACCCACACTGAAAATTTCAAGTCCCTAGGTTGTTCCGTTCGAGAGTTATCGTGCTTACGGCCGAACGGAAGGACAGACTCGAATTTTTCGACGGATTCGTCATCAGTGAGTCGAAGATAGTCGATTGAGACCATTTTCGGCTCAAAATTCGAAAAATACAGACATCGTGACGAAATGATATAGCCCTCGTGTAAGTAGTACGAGCGCTCAAAAAGGCGATATCGGAAAAAATTACCGAAAATAAAATTATTTATCATAAGGTTGAATCGATTTAAAATTGACCGCTCATTTCAAAAATGATTCAGACATAGTACATAACCTTTTGAAACAACACTTCCACGAATTTTTCCCTCAGTTGTCGCATGGCTCTTGAAGGAGAATACCCTCTACACTACTCCATGCTCGTTTGCTAATTTCAGAACATAATCGCTTTAGTCCTTCTCGGTTTTGAGAAATGGGTCTTACGGTAGGTACGCTGAATTGACGCGATACGAATCATCTTTATTATAATGGAAGGGACTTTCTATAAAGATTGCTTCTGGAATCTACTATTCTGGCATGCACACGTAAGATGTATCTCTCCCAAATGTATAGGTAGTTTATTTAGTAGGGTATGGAATCACTTTTTTTTCTGTTTTTTGAGTTTGTGGTTAAGGCACTGTCAGTTCTATGGTTATGTAGATCAGAGAGTTTCTCCGGAAACTCACCTGGACTTCACCAATTTTCCAATATATATAATTCATTTCTACTACATGTACTTTGTTGCTATTGAGAAAATAAAGACAATATCATTATATTATTATCTATTTGAGATGGTGCTACTTTTTTTTCTTACTTTAAACAGTAAGCAGAATTCATAACTCAAAATTTGGCAGATTTGCACTTACGTCTTTGTTCTTCCGGAGAAGCAATATATCAAACACAGTGATAAACTTCTTAGCAATTTCTAGAAACACGATAAATTTCACTCACACAAGTGTCAAAATTCTCATGAAATATAAGTAAATCTATGATTGTTCGCTTGGTCGGAGGAAAAAGGAAAGCTTTTTTCACTTTTCCGTACGGTTCTTTCAGAAATATTTCGTTGTATAAACCTTGTCCTGATAATAATGGACACAACTGAAAAATGATTATCGAATTTGGTGCAGTCGTTTGAACGTTATGCCTGCACATAGGTAAACCATTGATCCTCTTTTATTAATATATAGATATATTCAAATATTCAAAATTTAGTGCCTGGTCGAAACGTCAAATCGGGTATTTTTCCTCGAAGGAATACCGTCGTGGGTGACGGTAAAACTTGCAACACTTGCAACTGTATGTGCAGTAAAAATATTATTTCTCAGATGACTGCAGCAAGAATGAAACGCTAATTCTATTATCTCATATTAAGTAATTACTTATATCACTAAGCTTCCTTAAGGCGATTTCAACTGAAATAGTCGAACAAATTATCGTAATAATCAATTGCTAGGTTCAGATCGGTTTTTCATCATGGTCAGCAAGCTAATAATCTGCTTCTGACTACCCGCCATGAGACCAACAGTAGCATTTACTTATTTGCGGTTAGGTATTTTCAATTTTTTGTTAGGGGCACATCTTATTATGGTTGATGTTAATCGTTTCGATTGAAATGAATCAAGAACTGAACACGCAATAATGATATTAACCTATGAAAAGATGGATTCTGAAGATCCGCGATGTGAATGATCGCTTTCCGGCTCGATCCTCGTGGTGCAATTTGTATGAAACTCCGCTTGAAATAGAAAACTTTTGTAAGCTTGTTAGCGCGCCATCATCCATTATGTATAACCTACTGTTTATACCCACGACTTCGTTCGCGCTGGTACAGAAATATGAATATCCTTGCTATGCACAGCCAACCGCTTGGCCCATTCGCAATTCATGTGATTTCAACGTGGCCCATTTACCTCGAAAACCCACCCCGAAATATCCGCAAGACGTCCGTCTAAATCCACTTGAGACCAATCATGGTGCAATCTGCATCGGAATGGGCATAAGAATAAAATTAAAAGCAATCAGAACAAGACATTTCCGGATGAACAATTCGAAGGACCATCTGCTTGAGGCAACGCGCCCGCCCGCCGTTTATCGTCCACGTGGCTCACGTGCAATACACTGTGAGCGCGATACCTACAGGCTGAACGCCCGAATGAACCAACAGCGATTGAGTTTCTGCGCCAATCACAACCTGTATGATTACTTTCCTCGATTATAAATTCGTTTTTTCGTCGGGAGAAAACCTCATCGCTGGGGATTTCGCAGCATTTCGAGACGAAAAATAGCACTACGATACACGCTGACGTTATGCGCTGTCTAGGAAAACACCCACTCAATAAATGTGGAAAGAACTTTAGAAAAATTAGTCGCTCAGTATTACGTCGCTAGGAAAACGTCTCACTACTTTACACCATATTCAGTCCTTAGGATCCGCGAAATTATCATCTTCTGAACTTGACGTATCGTCGTTAACTTCAGGAAGTTACTGGAGGAATTGTTCTCATTATGAAATACATATTCTGAAAATGGTCCTCACAATGCCTTAATCAAAATCAAAAAGGCTAAATAATTCAAAGCACTCAACTCAAATAAGGGCACCGCTGTTATTTGAGATGTCAATGTTAAGAATAATATTGATATTCGAACATTTGCCGATTTATTGAAATGGCTTGAATTCTACTCAACATCATTACACCAGTATCTAGACATCAATTATCGAATCTGGAACCAAACCACACACGTAGAAAAAAACACCTCGTGCAGCCCCTGGAGGAATGGAGCGAGGGTCGTTAAACCCTCTCGAGTCTTTTGATTTTCAGCATAAAATTAGGTAATGGCGCGGGCCGCAGCCAACCCCCCTCATCACTCAAGACTTTTTACTTTTTTAGATGCTCGCTGGGTAGATCGACTTACAAGACGTCGGTGGCTTTTTGTCGTTTCTGACAAATTTCTGAGGTTATAAGGGGAGACGCTTGTCAAAGCACATTTACATTTCCTGCTAAATCAGTCTCTCAAGTTCCTACTCAATTATATTTACCCCAGTTTTTTAACGGGTTTGTGAGAATGTATCTGGTTTAGAGCACATTTCAGGAATACTTAAGATGGGGATCTACTTGATGAATCAGATGGTGGCAATAAGTCAAAGATATGTCGTTTATGACAGGGGCACTAATGAATGTTCTCTAAAATAAGACTTTCATCCCTCGCATTTCCGTACGGCTGAAAATGTTCACTGTATGAGGACTTTTTGTTCTTTAGGTTCATTCATCGAATTCTGATACATATTCTTCACGTCCATCCGTCAGTACCTAAGTAAATCAGCCATTTTACTCGGTGTCTATTGATTATATACAGGGTCTTTCACGAGGAACCTCACCCATATTTATACGGGAAACTACTGAACGTATTTTCATGAAATTCAGCACTTATAAGTATTTCACGATGCTGATGAAATCTAAAATATTTTCAAGGCATGAGCACCTCCGGTTTTTCCGGAAATGACGTCAACTTCCGTTTTTCGAATTAGAACACCATTTTTTTATTGCAGAAATAGATTCCTTAGAAAATTTCAAGTTATTTTGATGTAACATTTTTCAGTTTTGGTTGGAAAATTCTCTCTGAGCGGAAAAATTCGAAAAAAAAATCGAAAATAGAGCTCCGCTGAAACAAGAATAACTTCGAGGTTTTTGGATGGGAAATTTTCATTTTTGGGATTTTTCAAGATGTAAGATTGATGTATCCACTTTAAAAATCGAAATCGCGATTCATGATACAGGGGGTGAAAAAATCGCTTTCAAAGTTAGGGATGACAAAATCGTGAAAAATCAATTTTTTCAAATTAGAACCCCATTTTTTTATGGCAGATATTGAATTTACGTTAAAAAATAATGTGAGTGTATGCATCACACCCTTGCCCTAAAATGGATATTTTCTGAGTTATTCACAAAAAACTGTTTTTCGTCTTGAATTTTCAGCTATTTCTTTTTCCTTCACGCCAAAAAGATGAAATTTTCAGGAACTGTTACTTAAACCATGTTTTAGATTTTACTACCCTAATATGCGAGAGAAAAAAGTTACAGGTTGTTCCTAAATAGATGGCGAATTCGGATTCGAATTTGTATCGGAAACCTCTTTATTTCAACTAATCGGCCATCGGTTTTCTCTCCAGTGATAAATGAATAATTCCTTATGAACCATATGCAAAAACTTACCATGTTTTACATTCTTTTCTTTTAATGATAGATATCATTAATTACATCTGCCAAATTCCTCTTTATTCAGTAGCATTTTGTGTTTACTATTAATTTGGTGATAATTCGTATTAAGTTATAAAATCGATCACTATGCCTAATTTTACCAATGAAGATTATTTAAATCTCATTCTACTTCATGGAGAATGTAATAAAGTTGTAGATAGAACGATTCGACTGTTCATTGAGAGGTTTCCTGACCGACCCAGACCAACGAGAGATACCATTAACAGAACCATGACGAACTTGAGAAATGTCGGATCTTTCGTTAAGAAAACTATACACAGAGAAAAAAGTGTAGTAGAAGATGAGAACAACGAAATTACAGTTCTTGCATATTTTCGTGTGAATCCTCAAAATTCTCTCAAAGATGCCGAGATTGATCTGGGATTATCTCAATCGAGTGTTTGGAGAATATTAAAAAAACATAAAATGCACCCATATAAATTCAATAGGGTACAGCATTTGAAGGAAACTGATTTCGTCAGGAGAACAGAGTTTTGCGAAGCTATGATGATTCGATTTCAAGAGAATGAAAACTTTTTGGACTGTATAATTTGGACAGATGAATCTAAATTCAGAAAGAATGGTTCTTTCAATAGGCATAACAGTCATTATTGGGATGAAGAGAACAACCACCACTTCAGACAATGGAACTTTCAAGAGACCTGAAGTTATTTTGATGTAACATTTTTCAGTTTTGGTTGGAAAATTCTCTCTGAGCGGGAAAATTCGAAAAAAAAATCGAAAATAGAGCTCCGCTGAAACAAGAATAACTTCGAGGTTTTTGGATGGAAAATTTTCATTTTTGGGATTTTTCAAGATGTAAGATTGATGTATCCACTTTAAAAATCGAAATCGCGATTCATGATACAGGGGGTGAAAAAATCGCTTTCAAAGTTAGGGATGACAAAATCGTGAAAAATCAATTTTTTCAAATTAGAACCCCATTTTTTTATGGCAGATATTGAATCTACGTTAAAAAATAATGTGAGTGTATGCATCACACCCTTGCCCTAAAATGGATATTTTCTGAGTTATTCACAAAAAACTGTTTTTCGTCTTGAATTTTCAGCTATTTCTTTTCCCTTCACGCCAAAAAGATGAAATTTTCAGTGTTTCAATGTTTCAATGTTTTTTGCGCCATCAAAAATAATGCAATTCTCGATGTTCACATTTATGATGAGACTTTAACTGGTAAGATAGAACACTACACATGTTTGCATTATTTAAAGAATGTTCTCCCTTAGGAGATAGATATTCTGACATATTGACTCAAATAATTGAGCCGCTAGTACAGAACCATAATGACTTATGGTATCAACAAGATGGCGCGCCTCCACACAATTCACTCAATGTGTCAAATATCCTCTACAGGCTATTTGAAGATCGATGGTTGGCGAACAATGGTCCACATCTTTGGCCACCACGTTCTCCCGATTTAACTCCTTTAGACTATTATGTTTGGGGTAGGATAAAAAATATTGTCTACTCAACTCCCCTGACTGATAAAGAGGACTGCATAGAACGAGTCAGAAATGCGTTCAGGTTTGTTTAGATTTTTAGATTCATAGTTTTGAAACTCAATTTGGTTTTTAAACACTTTTGCAGATCTCTTCCTCCCGATGAAATAAGAAGAGCAACGCACGAAGCATTCCTGAGACGTATAAATAAATGTCTAGAAATTAACGGTCAAAACTTTGAGCATCTTCTCTAGTTATAACTGCGAGAGTTTGCCATGGTTCTCCTAATAGTAACTTGAAGTCGGTTTCAAGAAGGGGTGAAAAGTCTACAGCATGGTTCAAATAACAGTTCCTGAAAATTTCATCTTTTTGGCGTGAAGGGAAAAGAAATAGCTGAAAATTCAAGACGAAAAACAGTTTTTTGTGAATAACTCAGAAAATATCCATTTTAGGGCAAGGGTGTGATGCATACACTCACATTATTTTTTAACGTAGATTCAATATCTGCCATAAAAAAAATGGTGTTCTAATTTGAAAAACGGAAGTTGACGTCATTTCCGGAAAAACCGGAGGTGCTCATGCCTTGAAAATATTTTAGATTTCATCAGCATCGTGAAATACTTATAAGTGCTGAATTTCATGAAAATACGTTCAGTAGTTTCCCGTATAAATATGGGTGAGGTTCCTCGTGAAAGACCCTGTATATGTAGATGAAATTTATGTATATAATACAGGTTGTTTTTAAAGGTGAGGCTTTTTTTGACAGGTACTAGAACTCATCAACAGTGATCATTTCGCCGGAAGTTGATCATACAAAATATTCAATTTGAAAAAAGTGCGAAAAATCTTGGGCATCAATGTCTGAATACCACTCTGGATCATGTTATCTCTCTGTTAGAAGACTATGCCATATGCGCGCGATCTTTTCTCGGCATTTATCGAAAATTCGTATTCTCTTTCAACTTCAATAAAATTAGGAAGTTAACAAACTGACCGATAAAATTGATCCAAATTATTTACAGAAATTGTTCGAAATGGTCACCATTTTCACCACATCAGTTTGCTCATGGAATAATGTCACAAGCATTTTCAATGCTTAGTTCTTTCGCACTATTCACATTCACCTCACCGTACTCATACACTAATGTTTTCAAATGACCCCAAAGGATGAAATCACAGGGGTTCAGATCGGAAAACTTAGGCATCATACGCATCATAAATCCATCATCAGATCCGGACTAGAAATTTCCCAGATTCGAGGGTAACTTTGATTTTGAAATACTCGGCCCTGATGAATCTATATTAATGAAACACATCTATGGTTTACCGATGTGCGGGCATCACGTTCAAACGACTGTACCAAATTCGATAATTCAGAACAAGGTTTATACAACCAAATATTTCCAAAAAACCGTACAGAAAAGAAAGAAAGGCTTTTCTTTTTCGTCCAACCAAGCGAACCATCATAGATTACTTATATTTCATGAGGATTTTGACACTCAGATAAAAAGTGAAGTTTATCGTGTTTCTATAAATTGCTTAGAAGTTTATCACTGTGTTTGGTATATATCGTTGTGTTGTGGGATAGTTATTGTGATTGATGAAAATGCCATCGGTGAGGTGTCCAAATATTGGTCGGCGGATGCGTGACTCGAGACGACTTCGTAATGATCGAGACCATGAGTCTGAAGAAGAGCGTAGGCAGCGAGTGGAGAATGAGAGGTTCTCAATCAAGATCTGCTCCAGCTTCGGAAGAATCGATATTATCGATCTCAGGCGATATACAACAAAATAAAGATTCCAATGAAATGATCAACTTTGAGCGTTTGGCATTGAGATATGATCCCAAAGTCGATTATGCTAGCAATATATTGGTGTCTTTTGGAAAAATGAGCACTATTTGTCAATACTGCAATGCTCAGAGATATCGAAACGAACCCCCAGGATAATGTGGTTTGAATGGAAAAATCAAATTGCCACAACTGACAACGCCACCTGAACCTTTGAATTCGTTACTTCCAGCACAAGAACCTCTATGTAAACATTTCTTGCAGAATATTCAGCATTACAATAGTGTGTTCCAAATGACATCATTTGGTTCAAACATAATTGAGGAACGAGGATTCAATCCAACTCTGAAGGTATTTTTTTTTGAGGTAAGGATAAGGTTTGGGTTAGGTTGGGTGAGGTAAAGTTTATGTTAGGGTTAACAATAATAATAATAATAATCCAACTTTACCTTAGCCACAGCAACTCGTGGCCGGGTCTGCTTGTATTTTATACAGGGTGTCTACTTTTAAAAGGGCCAAACTTCAGGGGAAGATCATACATAAGATTTGCAACAAAAAATGTCATATAACACATGGTCGAAATGTTGACGGTTATTCTTCAATTTAACATTTCACGAAATATTTCAAGTTTTTCCATAAAATCAATTATATGTACTTCAGTTATCCTTAGAGCATTGAATTTTCTAAAACATAAGAATTTTTTTCTGCCAAAAAAATTGTTATTGCGGGCGTGGTAAGGAGATGAATGTCACCATTCTGAAGTGAAAAAAACCAGTCATATTTTTCCAATGGTTTTATCGATGAAAAATCTTTAATTATGGACATGTTTTCTTTTCAGCAAAAACTACTCCATTTAGTGTGCTTTCGAATGACATATCAACTTTTGTGTTTGCTGGTTGTCTTCTGCCCTCATATCATGGCTAGCAAGATAACAACGAATAAATCGAAATATTCCAAACCTAAATTTGCCCTTTTTTGATGCTCTTTATGATTGAGTATTGAAGTAATTCTCATAGAAATCATGAAATAATCTGTCGATTCAAATTAATTTGAAGGAATGAACCAAATTTCAATAATACAGATTATATAAAAACATGTGAAGAAAACAGACTACTACTACTTGTAACAATTGTTCAAAATGTCCACCGCCTTATTCAATACATTTTACACATTGTTTTCGCACTGAATCTACAACACTGCGAAGTTCTCAACGTTTCTGACGCATTTCTGCTCAATTCAAATTTGTTCTTTCGATCAGATCCTATCGAGTCTGAACTCGAATATGATATCCTTTTTCTTTCAAGGTGTTCCAGACATAAAAATCCAAAGGCCTATGGTCGGGACACCTTGGTGGCAATCTTACCGGACCGTACCTTACAATCCATCGCACTCCAAAATATTGATTCTTTAAGTCCCGTACATTCCGGCTACTATGAGCTGGGCAGCCATCCATTTGAAACCAGACATTTTGTCTGTTTGCCAGGGGTATTTCATCCAATATGTCCATTAAGCTGCTTTGGATTGATGTAATGAATTCTTCAGCGTTGAGCCGATCGGGAAGTATTTCTGCTCAGAAAAGTTCACCTCTCATGAATCCCAAAGCCGGAACTTGCGGGACTTAATGAATGAATATTTAGGGGTGCAATGGATTGGGAGGTACGACCCGGTTAGATGGCCACCAAACAGCCCCGACCTTACGACTTTGGATTGTTATGCCTGGAACACCTTGAAATTTGCGTTCAGACTCGAGAGGATCTGATCGAAAGAATAAATTTGCACAATACGCAGAAATGCGTTTTTTTTTTTTAATTTAATTTTGTTTATTCCTTCAAATTATTTTGATTCGACAGATAAATTCATGATTTCCATGAAAATAACTGCAATATTCAATCATAAAGAGCTTCAAAATATAGCAAATTTAGGTTCGGAATATTTCGACTTATTCGTTGTTATCTTGTTAGCCATGATATTAGGGCAAAAGACAAGCAGCAAGCACAAAAGTTGATATGTCAATCGAAAGCAAACTGAATGGGGTTGTTTTTGCTGAAAAGAAAACATGTCCATAATCAATGATTATTCATCGATAAAACCATTGGAAGAATATGACTGGTTTTGTTCACTTCAGAATCGTGACATTCATCTCCTTACCTCGCCCGCAATAAGAATTCTTTTGGCAGTCAGAAATTCTTATCTTGTAGAAAACATGTCCATAATCAATGATTATTCATCGATAAAACCATTGGAAGAATATGACTGGTTTTGTTCACTTCAGAATCGTGACATTCATCTCCTTACCTCGCCCGCAATAAGAATTCTTTTGGCAGTCAGAAATTCTTATCTTATAGCAAATTTATTGCTGTTTCCAAATATTTGGTCAAATCTGACGGGGCTCTAAGGATAACTGAAGTATAATTGATTTTACGGAAAAACTTGAAATATTTCGTGAAATCAAGAAATGTTAAATTGAAGAAAAACCGTCAACATTTCGACCATGTGTTATATGACATTTTGTGTTGCAAATCGTATGTATGATCTTCCCTTGAAGTTTGGTCCTTTTAAAAGTAGACACCCTGTATAAAAGATTTTTGGTATATCGACTTATTTTGATGAGTTCTATTGCTGGTCAAAAAAAGAGCCTCACCTTTGAGTTTTATTCTATATAACACAATAGTCCTAAAAAATGAGAACACCTCTAACTTTTTAACCACGCATCGGAAATTTTGAGAAAAAAACTGATTTCAGTAAAATATTCCGTAAGGTATTTGATATCTGGGATATTTTCGGTTGCACTCTATGAATACGAAACCCTTCTCTGTTCGTGGTCCGACACGTGGTACTTGTGTACAATACAGGGTGTCCGGATTCAACGTTAATATATTCCAGGACTTGACTCTAAAGGTCGAAATATGGAAAAATCTTCATGTCAATCAACGTCCTGTAATGCACCGCTGGGGAGCTTGAGGTTGAAGCCCCTTCATCATCACCCCCAAAGCCTGTATAATTTCACGTTCAATTTGTGAAAATTTGGCAGACACGAATGGAATTCTGTATGCCAGGATTTGAAGATAAGCCAAATTGTTTGTCGATAACAAAAAATACCAATTTTTCCCATGGGCGGAGATAATTAGGGGGGGGGTTGGATTTCATGAAATTACTCCCAATTCTTCAGCTGAATACATCGACAAGGATCTCACCTTTCCATCACCCGCAATCTCCTGATAGAACATCAAGAAATCAACAGTTGTAAAAATTCAAGTCGCGATCTAGGTAACCCAGTGCACGTCCCGCACCCTTCTCCACCTCGTCAGGGGCTAGACGGTGGATGCGGATGTTGCACCGCCGAAAACGGCAGCTGCCATCTCGGGTTACGCCATCGGTGGTACACACACACACAAGAAGTGGTAGGTAGCGGGGCTGTAGTTCGATCTTGCGAGGGGCAAGCAATTTGCCACTCTTCAAATTAGTCCGTATACGTGGAAACTGTGTTCCGTATCGGAACCCCCGACCCCTCCCCAAACGGCCACACGGTGGGGCCATGGATGGACGATATGTGGAGCGTGATTGCACATGTTCCCATACTTTGATTATCGAAAGATTTCATCGTGCGTCTAGCCGGGTATCCTATTTATCGGACTGTCCCATCTGGGTGTGCTCCGAAAGCGAAAAGAACGGATCCTAGCAATATAAACACGCGACACTGGTTGAAATTACTGAAGCTACCTGCGGCCGTATAATATCTTGAAAGATGGTAAACATCTGTTGGTTTTCTTGACATCGAAATTCCGAGGTGTGTTTCTATGTCACTTTTCATTGTGTATGAACAATATCGAACATTTCTTTTCTCGGCAATCGTATGATCAATGACGTACTTTTGCTCTAAAGTCCCTGCAATTGGCTTCCAAAATAAGCGAGAAATGCTAGTTATCAAAGTTCATTTGTTGCACTTTTAGATTCTACATTACCCAAAACATAGGCTGTGTAAATTTAAGGAGGGGCTTGAAATTACAGCCGATTATATGAGGTTTTTTGACAGCAGAAAGCTTTCATTATTCAGTGAAGATTGAAGGTATTCTATTCAAAAATTATAAAAAGCACTGCAGTGAAGTCAGGAGCTTTTGAGTGCTCGTATATCCACCTTGTAGGTAGATTCGCATTTTCTAGTTTTAGAAATCAATTGAAGGAATTTTCGACAGCTGTCAGAAAAATTCTCAAACTTAGGCGAAACTCCAGACTTCATGTCAGTGCTTCAGCTGACCAATTTTTTTTTGATAATTCGCTAGAATTTTCTACGGTATCTATGGTCTTGGTGATGCGATTTGGACAAAATTTCGACGTAGTTTGAATACATTATTCTTCAGCGAGGTGTAAAATTTCATTTCAATCCAATCAATAGTTTCGAAATTATCAGGAAAAAAATAATTTGAACGGCCATATTTACGGAACCCCTAGTCTAATTTTGCTAATTGATGAACGTGACCGCGACATTCGCGATCCAAACCTTCCCTCAAAATTTCAAGTTCCTCGGCATTTTCCTTCGAAAGTTATAATTTTCTATGGTTTCTACGGTTCTGGTCAAGCGATCTGGACACGGTGGATACGTTCCATTCCAAACGAGGATGCATTCGAAATTGATTGAGTTGAAAATTGTCTAAAGAAGTGATTTGGTGTATGAAATAAAGGTAAGTAATGCTTCCTAACAATTTACTAGCCTCAACATGTTTTTGGCTGAATATTTTACAATTCGTCAAAATTTGACAGCTGCCTGAAACTTCAGGAAACCAATTTCATAATACGAATATGATTAAATCCATTTCCTTCAACTTCACCACCCCACTCTTGTAGGTCATCAACATGTCATGAAGTTCATATACTGATATACATATTTCATTCATTCTAGAGAGCGGAAGGATTTCAAGGAGTTATTTACAGTTGGAAATCCGGGTTTGTGATTTCCCAGCCTCGTAATGCGTTTTCTTCCTGGTTTCCAGAATTATACGTGGGGTTTGTCGAAATCTGACTTTTGGATAAGAATATCGTGAAATATACCGATTTAGAGAATTGGGGGAAGTTTTTATTTAAAACTAAGTAGGTCAGAGAAATTTGATATATTTCATAAAATGTGAATCCAAGCGGCGTTGTGCGGATTCATTATCTGGATGGATGACCGTTTTGGCGATGCATTTAAACAATGTGTGATATCTATTTGAAGTTATGAGCCTCTTAGAGAAAGTAGGACAGACACAGTTGCCTCAGAAATAGGGAAAAATACGGAACACCAAATCTCCTACCTAGAAGCTGCTGACTTCACAGAGTTCTTTCATAGAATTTTTCATACTATAATCTATTCATCTTTTCTTGGAATGCCAAACTGCTATTGCCTCTGCATCATCGAAATAATTTACATTTTAGATAATAGACCTTTGATTGATTTGAAATTACGCAAGAGTAAAGCTTCAATTCACGTTCCAAATCGCTTATCCCACTGGTTCGGGGTTTATTTGTACAAAGTCAATAAATTTATAATACCAAAACAAAACGACGCGTGGCTGCTGAGTTCCAGGCGGCCAATAGTTTTGGCCGGCCACAACGTGAGATTTCATCTATTGACTAAATATCCTACTCAAGAAATCGAAGATATAGCGAAAATATGCATCATTGTTAGATTTTGGTCAAAATATGCGAAAACCTGCGAATATGGGCTAAATATGCAAATTCATAAATATAATCCGGTCTCTAATTATTGCTGGAACGAGATCAAAGCCCCCACGGAACAATCTTTCTTATTGAAAATAAGTACTTACCATTAATTATCTTTTTCAAGTGTTGAGATATTTCGTGAAATCTAGAAAGGAATCAAGGTGATGTGGGAATAATGAAGCTGTGTTCAAAATTTGAATTTTTTTTGTTCTCCTCGAGAGCTACACGCTACACGTTTATGTGATTCAAAGACAATAAAGAGAGAAGATTATAATTACTGGGTATCAAGAGACAGTTGGTCTCTATACAGACTTCAAGATATGTGAGCCATAATACACAACATCAATAGTTAATAATAATCCAAATACTTCTCAAACTTCCGACAACATACGGCTCTTACCGAAACATTCTCCCAAAACCCCAAACAACGAAATCCCAATAACCATCGCCATCCACACCCCAATGTTTTGGATACGGAACGCAATCGGCAAAGTGGAAAAAATAATGGCACAAGCCACTCGTTCATCAAGAGACCATAAAATCACCCCACAAATGCACCGGCAGGAAACGGCGAAGGACCAGGATGCGGAAAGCCGCGCGGTGCCTCGTCTCCCGACACAGGTCGGCCATTATGCGCCGTCTTTCTCTCCAGCATCCCCGAGATGGACGGAAAGGGAGGAATCTCGAGGAACCCGGCGCATCTGTCGCACCGTGCAAACATCATAAACCGAAACCAAATACCACCGTCGCCGCACACTCGGAAGTGCCTCAAGGTGTCCGCCATAAAATGTGTCTCCCTTTTGATAATCTGCCTCGTGTGTGTGTTGTGTATGCGCTCGGTTCATTTATAAATAGGATAAACATTATTAGAGGGCTGCGGATCCGAAGGAATGGGAATAAATGAGGTGAATGGCGGCCTTTCAAGTTTCTTTCAGGAAACTCTTCACCAGATATTGGGCCAGGTGTAATCAGACATTTCTTTCTGTTTGTTGCGGGTGAATGGGGCGTTCGGGTGTTGGCGACAGTGCGAATATTCCCATTTTCGTTTCTCACAATAACAACACCCCTTTGAATGGAATTCGGGGGTTTCCAAGTGATCTGGGTATATTCGTCCGAGATATTGAATATCATATATGCGGTGATGCAGAATCTATCTGTCGGAATATCAACATTTAATTGAATCAATTGGCATCAGGTCTTTTCATGTAATTCAATGGAATTGAGACAACACTAAGTTTTCCAGACTGTTGACTTCTGCAACTTGAGGGTTATACAAACTTGTATGATTAATTACGGGCGTAGGTACTAACCAAAAAGCTACAAATTCAGCACAAACGAAATAACTCACCTTATAGAAAATTAATGCTTATTTACGTACCGTGGGTATTAAATATGTAGATGTTTATGCCCTGACACTGACGATCTTGGTCAAAATGCAGGATAGCTTTGGAATTCCTGAAGGAATGGAAAATAAAATTTGAAAAGCGCTGACCTGAAGTCAGTAGCTTTTGCGCGCTTGTTTGTGTATGACCAATACTTAGGTACTCTCATTTCATTTTTATGAACTTCAGAAAATAGAATCACCGAAATATCCATTTTAGGGCAAGGGTGTGATGCATACACTCACATTATTTTTTAACGTAGATTCAATATCTGCCATAAAAAAATGGGGTTCTAATTTGAAAAAATTGATTTTTCACGATTTTGTCATCCCTAACTTTGAAAGCGATTTTTCACCCCCTGTATCATGAATCGCGATTTCGATTCTTAAAGTGGATACATCAATCTTACATTTCGAAAAATCCCAAAAATGAAAATTTTCCATCCAAAAACCTCGAAGTTATTCTTGTTTCAGCGGAGCTCTATTTTCGATTTTTTTTTCGAATTTTCCCGCTCAGAGAGAATTTTCCAACCAAAACTGAAAAATGTTACATCAAAATAACTTGAAATTTTCTAAGGAATCTATTTCTGCAATAAAAAAATGGTGTTCTAATTTGAAAAACGGAAGTTGACGTCATTTCCGGAAAAACCGGAGGTGCTCATGCCTTGAAAATATTTTAGATTTCATCAGCATCGTGAAATACTTATAAGTGCTGAATTTCATGAAAATACGTTCAGTAGTTTCCCGTATAAATATGGGTGAGGTTCCTCGTGAAAGACCCTGTATTGAATACCAGCAGACCCAGCCACGCGTTGCTGTGGCTAAGGTATACGTTGAATTTAATTGTAGTGAAATATTCAATGCAGTGGAATTATTATTATTATTAACCCTAACCTACCCCTAACTTGACCCTATCGTGACCCTAACCTAAACCCAACCCGACCCAACGGAAGCCCTAACCCAACCTCTTTTTTTTCGGGGTGTGGAAAAAAATCTGCGGATTCAACTACGACCCGTGTCATGGGATATGTTGGTTTGGCTTGATGTTATTGCCGGCCGACTAAAAAAAACCACAACTTGGGGAAATCCGAGAACCACCGGAAAAGACATCCCTGTCCGTCCGTACTTCGATGATACATCATGCATAGTGGTCCTCCCTCTCCATTCTTCTCATGACTCCTGTACAATGCCATAAACGCATTCCAGTATCCTTCATGCTGCATAATTTTCTCTATAACACACATCGGAAAAGTCTAGGGATATTCGTACAAAGTCATACAAGCCTCAATAAAAACTTTTTTATCGATTAAACTGTACTACTAACGTACTGATCAGTTCATTTGCCCCGTTCAAATGCGTCTTTTTTCGGAAAAAACGTGAAAAATATAATGAAAAAACTTGACAAACATGATAGATGGAAAAAATAAATTCTGTAAGTACTCAGTATTTCGATTTAATTCTGTCTATAGTGTTCTTCAATAGTATTGTTGCATTGAGAATATTGTGTTTCACTTAGGAACGACGACATTGGTCTTCAGACGAGATGAATCTAGCAGTGGGCCTCTTCAAGGTGGCCTGCGACAAGTCGAAGTAGCTGAGCGGATGGGTGTTTCCCAAAGAGTCATAAGTCGTTTATGGAGGCGTTTCAGGGAACCTGGAAGTCCGGCTGAACAACACCTAGGGCGTCAGGTTAGATTTTTATTGCTAAGTGTTAGAAGACACCCTACAATTACAGCACCTGAATTGGTTATGGAATTGCAGCGAGCACATAACATAACCGTTGGGCGAGATTATGTGAGAAACCGTCTCCACACTCTCCACGAAGCCAATCTTCTTATTCGAAGACCAATTTGATATCCACCTCTCTCTAGAGGCAATCGCGCTGCCAGAGTAGGTTGGTGCGAAGAATATCAAATTGGGATGCAGATGATTGGCCAACAGTTTTGTTCACTGATGAATCCAGATTCGGATTTCATCCAGATTCTCGTCAGACACGAGTGTGGAGGCGATCCGGGAACGTGGAACGTTTAAGAAATGTTCAGGAAGTTCACAAATACAGAGGCGGTAGAATAATGTTGAGGGGCGGAATAATTATAGGCGGCAGAACCGAGCTCGTTTTTCCAAATTGTTTCCTGACAGGTCAGCAGTATGTGGATGATATTCTTCAATCCATTGTGCCTTTATTTGCTGGTGCTGTTGGTGCAAACTTTCACCTAATGCATGATAATGATCGTCCCCATACCGCTGCGATAGTGACGAACGGGTTAGAAAACGAGGGAATTGAAGTATTGCCATGGCCAGCACAATGCCCGGACCTTTATCCGATTGAGCATGTATGGGACATGCTTCAACGTAGAATTACTCCCCTTATGGAAAATATCCAAAATGCTCTTCAATTCCGATAGCTTCTAACCACAGAATGGGCAAGTATACCTCAATCGGACCTTGACAATGTCATTTTGACTAAACAATAGGTGTAGTGCTGTTCTCAACCAAGGTGGAGGTCATACTCTTCATTAGTTATATTTTTGCATACTTCATCATTTTTCTTGTACGGGTCATAAAATTATGGATTATACTTTATTTATTTTTCTTGAATTATTGTGTTCGTTTCAGGCAAAAAATTGATTTAATGAGATATTAAACATTTACTCGTTAACCTATAATTTTAGTTTTCCCTAAATCAACTGAAAAAAATAAAAAACGCCTATTTATTAAAATATCCCATGACTTTTCCAATGTATGTATATTCTCAACTGGCGGTAGGCGGTCTATCTTTCCAACCAGTGCGTTCCTTTCCTGCGTCCATCTAAGGCAGTGACAGAAAAGGTGCTTCGGGTCAACGTGACATGCATGACACAGATCATCCCGTGTCCGTCCTATCCTCTTAGTAAAGGTACCATAAGATGCCCTGTCAAAAATTGAGTAAAATATTACCCGATCTTTCCTGACTTTTTTTCAGTGTCCTCCTTCCTGCTTTAGTCGATTGCTCGGTAGTGCTCCTCCTATGGTATAAAGGAAGCATATTTCCACCGCCATTAGGTCAATTGGTCGGAAGCCAGCAATCACTTGGACAGCCTCCGATGACCCAGTTCTGTATGCCGAAGCTACCCTTAAGAGTCCTAGTCTCTATGCTCAATTCATCCGAGAGACATTACAGTGCACTCTCAGCGCCTCCCTCCATACTGGCGCCGCGTTCAGTAGCTGATCATGCATGACAGCACACAGTGTCCGAGATATTGAGATATAAACTATCCTTTATCTCAATTAGGATCAAACTGTACACAGTTCGCAAAATTTCATTAAAATCGGTTCAGTAGTTTAAGTGTTCATCGCGAGTTTACTGTATCGACGGGATGAACATAAGATGTTTGACAGTTACGAAACCCATGAACATTTTGGGTTGAAAGAATTTTTTCTTTCATTTTATTTTCTCGTAAATTTTCCAATGTTTTTTTTAATAATAATAATACCATTTATTTTCATAATCGAGAATACATTTGAAAAGAAAATACGTCAACCAAAACAGATGACAGAGAACTCTCAGATCTGAAAATCAGCTCCCAGGTATTCCGAAATTGAATATGGTTCTAATTCTATAAGAAATTTTTTTAGCGAATTTTAGAATTTTTGGAAATTTTAATGAAAATTCCACACATGTGATTTTTAACCAATCAGAACGTGTATTTCAGACAGATCACCATCGCAACGGATGAATTTTAGTGGTAATAGTAGTAATATTTTTAGAAAATTATCCCTCGTCTTCGACTCGGGATAATTTTCAAAATATTCATGAGCTCGAAAAAATTTCCGGCAATAATTTGACCTCTAGTGGTATTACTAGTGATAATTATCTGAACCATTCCCCCATACAATAATCCCGTAAGACATTATCGACTGATCGTTGGGCCAAAATACGAATATTATCTGTTGAAAGTATCAGCACCGCTTTATTGGTTCAGATTTTACAAGCAAAAAACTAGAAAAACACCGTTTTTTTGGTGTTTCTTCGCAATTACAAGAAAAGTAATAATAATTGCGAGTCGAAAACATATGACTTAACATCCACGGACCACCCCAAGTAACCCCACACTCGCGGTTTTCTTCTACGATTTTTGTCATGAAAAAATCTCTATTGCCTGTCTATTTGTTGATTAACGTAAATGTGAATTTTGTTCTTGTTTCATTATTCGTTGAAGCAAATTTTCAAGTTATCATAAGACTTGTGATTTAAAAAAGCAATTGATATTGCTCTTCCATTGGAAAGCACTTACCTTGACATTTTGAAAAACCTACACATCAAGAATGAACTAGTTTTGTATTTTTGCTCATTTTCTTTTTCTCTAACAGAATTAATTTTCAGCGATAATCTGATTAGTCACGTCTGCCAAAAAACTTTTTCGAGTGTGTCCACAAAAAATCGGCATTTGAGATCTGTTCATCATGAAGATGTCGAGAGGAAACCGAGAAACACTGTACACATCCAGTGTACTGTTTGTACCGAGGAGGACCACATATCTGGAAACAGCATCAAATTTGCTACAAGATAAGAATTTCTGTGTACCAAAACAATTCTTATTGCGGGCGTGGTAAGGAGATGAATATCAAGATTCTGAAGGGAACAAAATCAGTCATATTTTTCAAATGTTTTATCTATGAAAAATTGATAATTATGAACACGTTTTCTTTACAGCGAAAAATACCTCATTTATTTGGCTTTCGAATGACATATCAACTTTTGTGCTTGCTGTTTGTCTTCTGCCCTAATATCATGGCTAACAAGATAACAACGAAAAAGTCGAAATACAATTCCAAACCTAAATTTGCTCTATTTGAAGCTCTTTATGATTGAATATTGAGGTAATTCTCATGAAAATCATGAATTGGGGGTGAATGGATTGGAAGGCACGGTCCGGTGAGATGGCCACCAAGGAGCCCCGACAAAAAATTTTTTGGCGCACAGAAATTCTTATCTTGTAGCAAATTTATTGCTGTTTTCAGATATGTGGTCAACTTTAATGAAGCAACAAGGATAACTGAAGTATAATTGATTTCATGGAAAAACTCGAAATATTCCGTGAAATCAAGAAATGTTAATTTGAAGAATAACCGTCAACATTTCGGCCATGTGTTATATGACATTTTTTGTTGCAAATTTCATGTATGATCCCCCCTGAAGTTTGGTCCTTTTAAAAGTAGACACCCTGTATATTAAGATATCAGAAAAATCGAATTCTCTTTTCACATAACTTATTTCATCGATGCCCCATGAAGAGAAATCTAATATCAGCGGGATCACGAACACTTCCTGAGATACCGAAGTTTTTTCAATATATCGATTGAGATTTGAGATATTTATATATATCTACAGAGGTAGAGATGTTGGGTAATAAACTTGCTCAGCGCACCCTCCAGTAGGTAGTCATTGCACACTTCAAGATAAACGCATCGTGCCAAAAGGCGCAACAGTAATCGATTGATCGTACTCATCCTTAATTTCCTGTGGGGATTTAAAATATTCAAGACGTGATCGCGACAACCCTAGACGGAGGGATTCCCTCGGTCACTAAATCAAGAAACGATGAACGAACGGATGAGTCATCGTCGCGTCCGCCGGAGGATAGTGGACCCCGATGGTTCATCGACAATCCACACGCGTACGTTTCTCAGGATATCCGTTGCGCCATTCTCACTATTGCAACGGATTACCGGGAATCGTTCGGAAATGGTGGTTTTAGCGGCTCATCGGATGCTGGTCGCAAAAAATCAAAGGAACGGAAACACGTAAAAATCGTTCGAACAAATCGAAAAGCGTACTTGCTCCAAATCCAAACGGAAGAGCTGAACATATCGAAACTCCTATTCTCCGAAAGAATCGAGAATTGAATATTGGAAGGCGGAAACCGTACATTCAGGGTGATTGATTAATAATGAGACAACCGAAAGCTGGAGATATTATACGTAGAATGGAGAAGATTGAAGAAAATATGCTTCTCTGGAAAGTTTATTGTTTCAGTTTAACCAAGGATAGTGTTATGGAATTTTGCTATCTATTGCACATTTTTTTTTGAGAATGTGTTATAATAATCTGGAAAATCTAGATATATATAGAGTAAACGGAAATTTGTAAACGTTGCAAGCATTTTTTTTTGGGTTGAGATATTCGTTGAAATCAATATAGAGGAAACGAGACGATGTCGAAATAATGAATTTAAAATTTGCCTTGTTTTGTAATTACGTCGAACTTATTATATGTTCGCCAATTTTTCCAAACAGAAAAATTAGTAGATAATTGTGAGTACGTAATAAGTTGAAATAGTACCAGTCGCCAAATTAGGCCGAAATGGCAGATGAATAGCGTGAGATAGGGGTGTTTTTCGTCGGGAATGAGATAATTCCGCTCATGTAATTGTTGGGCAACAGGTCGGTAATCGACGATGATAAGAATATGAGCTCATTAAGAAAACTCTCCATTAGAGAAATATAGGAACAAGACAGACGAAATAACCGCTATTCTTCCGCTCTGCTTCACATGAGATGCACAACGCCGAGTCGTGAATGAACGTTTCAACCAAGGTGAAGATAATTCTGAACTCAAATCGAGGCGATTTTCGACGTGCAATGAAAAAAATGACGAAAAGCACTGCCGTGAAGTCAGGAGCTTTTGAGCGCTCGTTCATCCACCTTGTAGGTAGATTCGCATTCTTCAGTTCTAGAAAACAATTGGAAAGATTTTGACAGCTGTCAAAGTAATTTTCAAACAAAGGCAAAAATCAATACTTCACGTCAGTGCTTCAAGTGACCAATCTTTTTTCGATAATTCGCTGGAATTTTCTACGGTATCTATGGTCTCGGTAATGCGATCTGGACATAATTTTCCAAGTAGTTCGAATACATTATTCTTCATCTATGTGCGAAATTTCATTCCAATCCAATAAGTTGTTTCGAAATTATCAGGAGAAAAATTGTTTGAAGGGCTATATTTACGGAACCCCTACTCTAATTTTGCTCATTGATGAACGTGACCGCGAAATTCGCGATCCGAACCTATCCTGAAAATTTCAAGTCCTTAGGCCTTTCCGTTCGTAAGTTATGATTTTCTATGGTTTATATGGTTCCGATCATTAGATCTAAAAAAATTCAGCTCCAATATATCATTCTCAATTCAAATACAGAATTTCCTCACGATCAAATCCATAGTTTTGAAATTATCAAGAAAACTGAATTTCAAACGGCCATATTTACGGAACCCCTTGTCTAATTGTGCTCATTGATGAAAATGACCGCAACATTAAAGATCCAAACCTATCCTGAAAATTTCAAGTCCCTAGGCCTTTCTATTACAAAGTTATAATTTTCTATGGTTTCTATGGTTCTGGTCATGCGAGCTGGACCAAATTTTGCATGTAGCTTGAACACGTAATTCTCCATCTGTGTGCAGAATTTCACCTCGATCAAATCTGTAGTTTCGAAGTAATCAGAAAAACAAAATTTCGAGCGGCCAGATTTACGGAACCCTTCGACAAATTTTGCCCAATAACGAACATAACCGGCATTCGAGATTCAAACCTGAAAATTTCAAGTTTCTAGGACATTCCGTTCGAGAGTTATCGTGTATACGGCCGGCCGGACGGACGGACAGACTCGAATTTTCCGACGAATTCGTCATCAGTGAGTCGAACTTTATCGATTCAGACCATTTTCTTCTCAAAATTCGAAAAATACAGACATCGTGTCGAAATGATATAGCCCTCGTGTAAGTACGAGCGCTCAAAAATCGAAATGTTCTCATTTTGCGTCGAAACAGCGACATCCCAATTGATGTTCAGAAAGTATTCCCAATATTCCGAAACGTTTTTGATGAAAAATTCGGTGAATCCATTGATGTTAAGTCATGAGCTTTTGTATGTACTACAAGCTACAACCTTATTCGTATTGTTATTGGTGTTCTCTGGGGTAACATGAAATTAATTTTTTTGACTTGCTATCAGTTTATCTAGAATAGTTTTTCGTATT
The DNA here is from genome assembly GCA_963966015.1 of Aphidecta obliterata. Classification (NCBI taxonomy): domain Eukaryota; kingdom Metazoa; phylum Arthropoda; class Insecta; order Coleoptera; family Coccinellidae; genus Aphidecta; species Aphidecta obliterata. The sequence goes on from OZ014428.1 coordinate 9,556,553, forward strand.
TTATTACTGAATTTGATAATCTGAGATAAATTGCCAATATATTATTCAGTCAATTATTCAGACGAATAAGGTTGTACCTTGAACCCGTAATTTCCATTTGTGACAATATGCTCGTAATGTTTACAGCTGTCACACATTGTGTTTTTGTCAAGGGAAGCTGGGAAATCTTTTTCATTGTCGACAGAGATTGAGACGGTTGCTTTTGGAGCGGCCAGGTGGCGTGATTGGGGAAATTTTCTCTGATCACCGCTGCTTTATGTTTTGAAGGTTTGCTGTTTCTTATATCGAATTTATCATTGCTAACCGTACTGACGAGACTTGATATGAGTCGAAACCAATCTACAGGTGCAAATGATGGATTTGATATTCTCTGAGGTAGCATGAAATTGATTTTTTGGCTTGCTATCAGTTTATGTAGAAAAATTTTTCGTATTTTATTACTGAATTTGATAATCTTAGATAAACAGCCAATATATTATTTAGATCGGTACTTTTCGAATAGCTATAATATACTATAACTATAATATATCTAGGGAACCTTTGAGCGGATTTCGCCCATCGTTGTACACTACTTTCATTTGCCCTATGCATCACAATAATTGTTTCAATGATTTCTCATAAACGGCATGTTGAATTCTTTTAATTTTTTGAATGTACATTCAAACGACTTTCCACGAAAGTTTTCGAAAAAAAATTCAATATTTTTGCGTGTAATCCAATCCATCCAAGGCGGATAATTTAAACTTACTTCAACAATTACTGTCGATAAAAATTGAAAATTGCTATTTCTTTCAATATCAGAAAGTTGTTCTCATCGCTTTCTTGATTTGATTTTAATCACATTTCAAATCGGATATATGTTCATGTATAAATATTCGAAAGGTTATGGATTAAAATAAAATCAACAAATCGATGGCTTATGAGAACCACCTTTTGATATTGAAAGAAATTTCAATATTTTTTTTTGTCATCGCCAGTAATTGTTGAAGTGAGTTTGAATTATCCACTGACATGAAGTCTGGAATTTCGCCTAAGTTTGAGAATTTTTTTGACAGCTGTCGAAAATTCCTTCAATTGATTTCTGAAACTGGAAAATGCGAATCTACCTACAAGGTGCATGTACGAGCGCTCAAAAGCTCCTGACTTCACGGCAGTGCTTTTCTACATTTTTTGTTCCACGGTTATGACACTATTTTAATTAATTATGAATTATGAATTGATGAAGAAACTATCATTATTATTCTTCCCATTTTGTCAAACCTTCCTTCTGCGAGATTTAATTACGGATATTTCAACACCACCATGGTGGTCTCCCTGCACTTCAACTGTGTGATTAGTGACTTATCCGCACAGTTACAAGTAATGAAGAAAAAGCTCCATATTTCAGTAGAGGCGACAACAGCAGACACAAATAGGCGCCTTCTCCGAAATGAATAAATAACAATAAAACAAGGACCACAATAGGGCATTTCTCGAATTCCAACTCTAAATTATCTGGTTATCTAGATGATAATCTGTTGTAGCAAGCTTCGACTTCGATAGCGAAGCTGTACCTTCATAAAGATACGGTTTTTTTTTCATTGGATATCTCCAAATTTCAACATTCTTGTATGTATCTAGCTGCTTCAGATAAGCTTTGAAGCTTCGGAAATGCAATTGGGAAATGGTTCAATTGCCATCAATGGGTTCAGTAGGTTCATGAAATAAACATGGGCCCTATACTTGACTTGTCGTGTGATCTGCGAGAGAATAATGCGCATTATGCGCGCGCAAGAATGTTCGCAAGTGTATCAACAAAAGTAACAAGAACAAGACCAGCAATCGCTGCGAGATACGAGTGTTCGTAGACGACTGGTCGAGAATAGGGCCAGGGCCCCGCCCCGCGTTGCTGAGGCATACGTCAAATACTATTTTAGTAAACTATTCAAACCAGTTTTTATTATTACTATTAACCTTACCCTAACCTTTTCCTTAATTTTTCAAAAGTTATAACCCAGTTCTCAAACAGTTCCAAATTTCTTCAGTTTTGGGAAAGACCCAGAAACTTGGCATCACTCCTCGCACGTTATCGCTCTTGTCGAGTGATCGGGGGTAGTGGGGACGCGATGTTTTGCCGTCTATTTGAGACCCACTTTGCCGCGTAGATAATTATCAATCTTTGTCATAAATAATGAACAAATAATTTGCAATAAAAAAATATTGCAACTACAAATTGAGATATAAACTATCCTATCTTTCAAGTTGGATCAAACTGAACACTGTGTGCAAAATTTGATTGAAATCGGTTCAGTATTTTAGGATAAACAACGTGAAACGTAATTTTTGAGCGCTCGTACTACTTGCACCAAGGCTATATCATTTCGTCACGATGTCTGTATTAATCGAATTTTGAAATTTCAAGTCCCTAGGCCTTTCCGTTCGAAAGTTACGATTTTCTATGGTATCTATGGTTCTGGTCATATGATCTGGAGAAATGTAGCTTGAATATATCATTCTCCATTAGTATACAAAATTTCGGCACGATCGAATCTTCGAAATTATCGAGAAAACAAAATTCCAAACGACCGTATTTACGGAACCCCTAGTATAATTTTGCACATAGATGAACGTGATCACGACATTCGAGATCCACACCTATCCTGAAAATTTCAAGTCTCTAGGCGTTTCCGTTCAAAAGTTACAATTTTCTATGGTTTCTATGGTTCTGGTCACGTGATCTGGAGAAATGTAGCTTGAATATATCATTCTCCATTAGTATACAAAATTTCGTCACGATAGAATCTGTAGTTTTGAAATTATCAAGAAAACTAAATTTCAAACGACCATATTTACGGAACCCCTAGTATAATTTTGCTCATAGATAAACGTGATCACGACATTCGAGATCCACACCTATCCTGAAAATTTCAAGTCCCTAGGCGTTTCCGTTCAGAAGTTACAACAATTTTCTATGGTTTCTATGGTTCTGCTCATGCGATCTAGACAAAATTTCACATGTAGCTTGAACACCTCATTCTCCATTTGAGTGCAAAATTTCATCTCGATCAAATTTGTAGTTTTCGAGTTATCAGGGGAACAAAACTTTGAACGGCCATATTTACGGAACCCTTAGTGGAATTTGGCCCATTAACGAACTTAACCGAGGCATTCGGGGACTGAACCCACACTAAAAATTTCAAGTCTCTAGGTTGTTCCGTTCGAGAGTTATCGTGCTTACGGCCATGCGGCCGGACGGACGGACGGACAGACTCGAATTTTTCGACGGATTCGTCATCAGTGAGTCGAACATTGTCGATTGAGACCATTTTCGGCTCAAAATTCGAAAAATACAGACATCGTGACGAAATGATATAGCCCTCGTGTAAGTAGTACGAGCGCTCAAAAAAGGAAATGCGCACGAAGAAAATTTTTTTTTGTTTATATCCCGACTCTCCTAGGTCTCTAGGGGAAAAAAAAGTTTTGATAGCAGTCTATCAGAAAAATAATAATGGAATTGGATGACAATTTATCGAGGAATTCGACGTACCCGTTGATGAAGAAGAAAATTTCGATCCATCTGTAATAGATACTATAATTGAGATGGAAAAGTATTATGCAATAGCATATGATGATGGAAATTCATACAAGGTGAAATTCTTGAAGCAAGATCTTCAAAATTTTGTGTGGTCTAGAAAACAAGAAATTCAGAATGTGACAGACATTTTTCTATTATATGGTCCTATCACTCTTGAAGGAGCCGATCCATTTCAAATAAGAAGATATGACATAAATAATATCAGAAAATCTTTTACAAATTTTGAGGAATTGCTTCAATACCATTTTTCTCGTTCCAAACTTCATTGTGAAAAAAGAGTTCATTTTATTTCCTAACTTTATTTGTGATATTTACCTTTTCTTGTCGTTTTTGATCTCAATGTGAAAAAAGAGTTCCTTTTCGTTTATGAGTTTATTATTTTTGAGCGCTCGTACTACTTACACGAGGGCTATACATATTATCATTTCGTCATGATGTCTGTATTTATCGAATTTAGAGCTGAAAATGTGCCGTATACACGATAACTCTCGAACGGAACGTCCTAGAGACTTAAAATTTACAGTGCGGGTTCAGTTCCTAAATGCCGAGGTTAAGTTCGTTAATGGGCAGAATTCCACCAAGGGTTCCGTAAATATGACTGTTCGAAGTTTCGTTTTTGTGATTACTCCGGAACTACACATTCGACCAAGATGAAATTTCGCACTGAGATGGAAAATGTCGTGTTCAAGATACACACAAAATTTTGTCTAGATCGCATGACCAGAACCATAGAAACCATAGAAAATTATAACTTTGTAATGAAAAGGCCTAGGGAAATTTTCAGGATAGGTGTGGATCTCGAACGTCGCGGACACGTTCATCAATGAGCAAAATTATACTAGGGGTTCCGTGAATATGGTCGTTTGGAATTTGGTTTTCTTGATAATTTCAGAACTACGGATTCGATCTTTTATTCGATTCGATTTTTTATTTTGATGGAGAATGATATATTCAAGTGGCTTTTTTTTCAAATCGCATGACCAGAACCATAGAAACCATAGAAAATTATAACTTTCGAACGGAAAGGCCTAGCCTATTTTCAGGGTAGGTTCGTATCGCGAATTTAGCGTTCACGCTCATCAATGAGCAAAATTAGACTAGGGGTTCCGTGAAATGGCCGTTCAAGATATTTTTATCCTGGTCATTTCGAAACTACTCATTGGATTGGAATGAAATTTCGCACATAGATGAAGAATAATGTATTCAAAATACGTGGGAATTTTGGCCAGATCGAATTACCAAGACCATAGATAACGTAGAAAATTCTAGCGAATTATCGAGAAAAAAAAATTGGTCACCTAAAGCACTGACGTGAAGTCTGGATTTTCGCCTAAGTTTGAATTTTTTTTTGGCGGCTTTCAAAATTTCTTCAATTGGTTTCTAAAACTGGAGAATGCATTATCATTATTGTTGTATTATGTTTGGCTCTTGGTCATAAGAATATATTTTTATTAGGCTATAGTTTATTATACGGAATTGCGATGAATTGAACGGAATTGTATGGAATTGCATGGAATTATGTTGAATTGAACGGAATTATGATGAATTGAATGGAATTGTGGTGAACTGAACGGAATTGTGGTGAATTGAACGGAATTTTTGTGAATTTAATGGAATCATTTCTAAAATTGGAATTTTAGTGTACAAAAACCCCTCGGAGGGGAGTCATGTGGCGGCTTAACACACGTCTGGAAGATGCACCGTGTTGTATCCCGATATTCTCTTCTTAAGGCAGCAGTTGCTGGATCAGCCCTACTGATGAGTCCACCAGCAACTGTGCGACGAAACACACATTCGTTTCCCTATCAGGAAGCACGATTCACTGTTGGGAGAACACCTTGCTAAAATAGTTTATCAGAAATTGGAACAACAAGCACTTCTAGAGTTCAAATATTGGAACGCAATTTCGGTAATTCCAAGAAGGCAAGAATTAACACACTTTTTGGAAAATAATGATATACCTCAATTAAGAAATGACACTTATAAACTCGTTGCAACAGGTGGAAAAAAAGTGTAAGTAATACTGATTACTCCCAATAATGAGGGCGTTCATGGTACGAACAGATGAATAATGGTGTGAAAAAATAAAAGCAAATACATAATTGGAAAAAACGAGATAGGCGACAGTCGCCACGCTTCAGGTATGGCCGTTCCGTTTGTCTGATTCCTAAAATAAGGATGAAACCAAGCGAATCTAAAGGATCAATATGGGCAAGCTGTGTGCGGTTTCATGGGCCGATGATGAAGTTCTGTTTGGTGGTAATCATTCAGACCCAAACCTTCAGATCAACTACTGCCCAGCTGCTGCGATCGCTGCATAAGCATTAATATAAAAACTCTGAAAATTTCACGCGAACGTAATTCACTTTTACACTCTTTATATTCTGGAACCCAAATTATACAACATAATGTTATTTTTATTTTGATTGAAGCACCTTCACAGTAGTGTAGAGGGGGTCCATGATCATCCAAATTTTTGTACAAAAAGAAAAAGCTCAATATTTTCACGCAAAATTTGGAGTGAATTTTTTCCCCTTTTTGAGCGCTCGTTCTTCTCACTAGAGGGTTAAATATTATCATTTCATCACGACGTCTGTATTTTTCGAATTTTGAGCCGAAAATGTTCTCAAACCACAAGGTTCGACTTACTGATGACGACTCCGTCGAAAACTTCGAATCTGTCCGTCCGTATACACGATAACTCTCGAACGGAACGACCTAGAAACTTGAAATTTTCAGGGAAGGTTCGAATCTCGAAAGCACCAGTTTCCCTGGTCGAAATTGGATTAACGGGCACTCAAAAGCTCCTGGCTAATTAAACTTCATCAACAGAAGAGACCAAATGAATTATAGGAACTACTACTCCTCGTTATATAAACTTTGCCAAGGGATATTGCTTTATCCACACCAGGTCGTAGCGGCGCCCAGGCGATTAATTATTATAACCCTAAAGAAACTGCGATTTTTGCGTAAACAACCCCATTGGGTCGTTACCGACCCAGTGTGAATGAATTGAAATGGGTCGATTCGGAATTCGTAATTTAAATATCATCCAAAAAGGGCTTGGATAATTTTCAGGTACACCTGGATGAACCTAAATTACAAATACTGTAATTTTGATTTTATAAACTTCACAAGATGGAATCAACGAAAGGGAGGGGTGAGTTCGACTCACTGATGACGAATCCGTCGAAAAATTAGACTCTGTATACACGATAACTCTCGAACGGAACGACCTAGAAACTTGAAATTTTCAGAGTAGATTCTCAAATGCCGCGGTTAAGTTCGTTATTGGGCAAAATTCGACTAGGTTCCGTAAATATTACAGTTTGAAATTTTGTTTTCCTGATTACTTCGAAACCGCTGATTCGATCGAGATGGAGAATGTCGTGTTCAAGCTACATGCAAAATTTTATCCACATCGCATGACCAGAACCATAGAAACTTTAGAAAATTATAACTTTCGAACGGAAAGGGAAAAGGTGTGGATCTCGAATGTTGCGGTCACGTTCATCAATGAGCAAAATTAGACTAGGGGTTTCGTGAATATGGTCGTTCGAAATTCAGTTTTCTTGATAATTTCAAAACGATGGATTTGATCGTGACGAAATTTTGTATTTAAATTGAGAATTATATATTCGAGCTACATTTTTTTTACATCGCATGATCAGCACCATAGAAACCATAGAAACTAATAACTTTCGAACGGAAAGGCCATTTTCAGGATAGGTTCGGATCGCGAATTTCGTGGTTACGGTCATCAATGAGCCGTTCAAACTATTTTTTTCCTGATAATTTCGAAATTACTGATTGGATTGGAATGAAATTTCGCACATAGATGAAGAATAATTTATTCAAACTAAGTGGGAAATTTTGTCCAGATCGCATTACCAAGACCATAGATACCGTGGAAAATTCTAGCAAATTATCGAAAAAAAAATTGGTCACCTAAAGCACTGACGTGAAGTCTGAATTTTCGCCTTAGTTTGAAATTTTCTTTGACAGTGGACAAAATCTTATCAATTGGTTTCTAAAACTGGAGAATGCGAATCTACCTACAAGGTGGATGAACGAGCGCTCAAAAGCTCGAGACTTCACGGCGGTGCTTTTCAAATTTTTTAATGTGCAAGTGATCCAACTCGATTGATGAAATTGGGACCAATCTGAAATCTTCAGATATCGTAGGGAATTTTTTTAGATGCAGTTATGGATCAAAAATCGATTCATACTTTCATACCATTGCCAACTTCAGGATACTTCTAGTTCAAAGATTGGTTTTCTGAAAGTTGCATTAAAACTCGTGTAATTTGTTCATCATATATATTAGAGAGTTGAGAGTTTGGATTTGTTGAGGGTTAAGGTAAGGTTGGGTTAGGTTAGGTTGGTTTAGGTAGGTAAAGTTAGGTTAGTTTCAAATAATAGCTTCTAAAGCAAGGATTGACGAATAATAAAAATTATTATTCGTCTATGTCCTAAACTATACGTTTCCTTAGTTTGAGACTAGTTCTGGTTCCGATCGATTGCACATGAAAAAGTGTGTATACAAAAAAAAACGATTTCTGACACCGATCTTTATAGAAGAATTGAATATAAATACTTTTGAAAATTTTCCTAACATTCAGAAAAAATTTCCAAAAGAACAACCACGAATAACAAAAAAAAAAACAATCGTTGCAAGATTAAATTGAAATCATAACATCATAATCCTAAGGAATTACTTCTGTTGATAGGTATCAGAAATAACAATTTTGGGGATAGGTAGTGTAGGTACTATTATATAATATATGTATCATTAATTATTCAGAACAATAAAATAAATAACGTAATTAATAACTGATTTTGTGAAACAGTGAAGTATTATTATTTATGGCCAATATATGTTCTTTATCACATAAACATGATTGCTTATGAAATATCACCACTATGATAAGAATATCCCAAAAATCAAACCCATCCATAGTCCACCTTCATGACAGGTAAGATATTGTAATTTGAATGCTAAGAAATCCCATCAAGTTCAAAACTTCTGGAAACAATAATTTCTGACTCGAATAATTACATGTTCATAATAGATCATCCTAGAAATAGTAATCTATCAAACCATTCCTAAACAACAATCAAATATTAAGATGAAAACATACCAGAAAACATTTCCATACAATTTGAAGGCAGAATTTCACCGAATAACTTCTTCAGTTCTGTCAACAACAATCCCAAAGTTGGGATGTTTACCCGTTTCACCAGTTTTATGCCAGTTTCGAACAGAGGAATCACAACCACAATAATTTGAAAATAAATAATTATGTATATGTACGCACAATTTCAACACAACGCGAAAAATTTAACTTTTCACAAACTTCTTAAAGAAAATATGAATTATAACCTCGCCATGTTGTTTTACTTCAAAGTTGGATTCTACCGCCCCCTTGCGGAAACGAATGAAAAATAACGTAGGTGGAGACGGAATCTACACGCCGGTTTTCGTATGATTTGAATTGAACAACAGATGGCACATTCAATATTTAATGCTACAGTGACTAGATTGAACACAGTGGCGACATTCAGGCTAAGCCCCGCCCCATCCGCCATATTCTTCCTAAATTTGAATGTGAATCCATAGGATTTGAATGGAAATCGTAATAAAAAACTTATGATAATTAAATAGAATGATTTTTTCCCTAATATTTACTGGTAAATCGTTGTAAGAACGTAATAGAATATCCAGATCATAAATTTTATTACTTATAGTACTGTATTGCAGTGTTATAATGAAAAGAATCTTTTGGATTTCACGTTCATTCATTCCCTTTGGAAGGATACAAATAACAATAAAAAACAAATTGAAGACTTTTAATGAATGATTAATCGAAACATAAATAATTCAGAATAAGTTGCCAGCTTCTCATTTTTTTTTAGGATGCTTTGAATTTTCACGAATTAATTTTCAATCTATAAATAATAAATCTTTTTATAATTTTGGTTTTGAGATTCTGGCAATCTGGCCTCAAATCTGACATTTCTTTAAAATAAAATAATTTCAGATCTATAATTTGAGATGGAATATTTTCTGAAAATACTTTCCATCTCTAAAGAAAACAAAACACTGCCTCTGAAGTGAAAAATAAGGATTGTTAGTTGAACCTCTTTATTAGTATAAATTTACTACATTTTTTGTGCAATGGCCTTTTGGAAACTGCTGAACTCACACATTCGATGGTATTAAAAGTTTTTAAAATATATCCTGATATATTATAAAGAGAACTCAAGTCCCTCCGATTCAAATTAAAAATTGGAGTTTCTATCATTTCTGGCAACATAACTCAATCATGAAGTGGCTTCAATGTTTTCAGACTGTCTAAAAAACCTGAAGAAACTCTGTCATCTTCCTTGTAGCTGCTATTATTTACGTTCAACAAGTATTCCGACACAGAGATCAATTTCAGGTTGTATTTCACTTGTACCACATTTGGCACAATTTGTTTGCTTCTCAATACACAGAATAAATTTCCCAAACAATCTTGAGAAAATAGACTTGTTAAAACAAATTGGTATGCTCTCTATTCCAACAATTCAGTTTGGAGTTCCAGAATGGATCGTGTCGAAATGACAACACCTGTTTGGGATGGTTTCCAAATTTTCTTATAGCCTACTTCCGTATTGGTGAATATTTTGATGAATTCTTCTGAAAATGTTATCGTTTCGTTATCGACATCAGTGTTAAATTTGCTTATTGCAGCAGATGGATGTCTGGATGTCATCAAGTGAACCATTGATCTAAAAAAAAATATACTCTTCAAATCGAAGTTTCGGCTGCGATATCACATACTAGGTAAAGAACCCAAGATTTAAGGATAATTTAAATAACAAATGGTACAAGAAAACGTAAGGAATACTCATATATAAAAGACAACACTTACCACTTTGGCTGAAAAATAACAAGAAAATTTTGATAGTTAATGGATACTTGGCCAAAAAGTATCAGTCAAATATAACAGGTACATTTCTAAACCATTAAATTTTCTTACTTTCTCACTACAATGGGCCTTATATTTTGAATAAAACCTAAAATTCAGGTAAAAGAAGAATGTAAACAAACGAATTTAGGAAGAATATGGCGGCTGAGCCGGCAGCCAATCAAAAATGAGACCACGAATGTCGCCACTGTGTTTAATCTAGTCACTGTATTAATGCATGCAATTATATATAAAAGTATAATTTCACTCATTTGTGTCCTTTGATTATTGGCGTATCGAAGGGGAGAGGGCAGTCCTTGAAAAATACAATTTCATAAGATATCGCTTAATTTTTTTATTAAGACTTTCTAACAAAGAATTTATATGAAATAGAAATTGGAGAAGAAATTTACAAAAAGAATTTTCTTCTACTTGTTTCCATAGAATGTCGCTTTCCTTGAATAATCCATTCGTATTCGCCATATTTGCTATCAAAAGTACCTTTCTGCAAAGAGGTTAATTTAAGAGTAAACCTAGGCCCCAATTCTTTCAACCTTGCTTTTTTCCCATTTTTGTCGAATCCATATCTGAAAGAAAAGAAAATTATGGAAAAAAATTTTCATATAATTTGGTACAGCAACCAGGTGCTATCTGGCATCGATGCTTGTACCTTGAGGATCTGATCCATAAATTTTGAAGGCTATAAATTGAGGAATCACATTTAAAACAATTGTGGAAAAATTATCCAGGATAGAATCATGGAATATGTATTGATTTAATTTTTACTACATTTTATGTAATGGCCCTATTAGAGAGCAATTGTGAGAGGCCTACATAATATAGATCTTTGATAATCAAATAAAATATTAATTGGAATTAGAAGAACTCATTTAAAAAAAGATTGATAAATTCATAAGGATATCATTAATGGAATATTATTACAATCAAGAATATCTGCAATCAAACATATAATAAATGAAAAGTATATGCCTCACCTATAATGCCTGAAAAATATATAATCCCTCTGATTATGGAAAACAACAGCCCGCTGGCCCACAAATTCGGGGTCGTAATGGAAAAGACTGCCTAGCATTCTACTGACAGACACTCCAAGTCTAGTACTGAATTGTTGCAATATAACTTCTGGCCTATGAGCTGTGATATCTCTGTGGTTCTTCCCTAACTCAGGGGTTATTTTAACGTTACTAATGCGAAAATGGGCAGTAGGTCCATCAGGTAAATGAATAACCAATAGACCATCCGGCTCCTTACGATACTCATTGATCACTAATATATCTGTGAAACCTTCTTTAGTGGCACTTCGAACTATTTTCTTAATTCCAGATCGATTACGATATAATGAAATAGAATTTGGTATGATTCTTGTAAGTTCCCGGCCAAATATTCTTGTTTTCTGAAATGAAACGTATAAATATACACTGTGTAGTCAAAATATTAAATGATCATTCATTCATACCTTCATAGGATTATCAGAAAAAGTTATTAAAACTTTCGGTTCATAGGACTTTTTAGCATATTCACTAAATTCGTCATTAGCTAAATCATGTTCTACTAACTCAATATCTTCTTGTTTAATTACGGTCTCATCTTTTTCTCTTAAACTCTCAATTGTATGAGGAACTTTTTTAACATCTTCATTTTGTTTCCGTTCTTTCTTCAGCTTCTTCTTCTCCTAAACACAAGGTGGAAATAATATTTACAGGAATAATTATGAGTGCGGTTAATGTTCTTACTTTATTTTTCTCCCTCTGAGCCTTCTTGAATTGTTCGTTCCTAACCAATTTATTCTTGATGCGAGCATATTTATTTACAGTAGGAAATAACACAGTTTCACTGGTGGTCGAAGGTTTGGAATCTTCTGGCTTCAATATTTCCTCTCTTACATCGTCATCCATAATGATGGTCTCAAATGAATTTATTCACAATTCGAAGTTATATTTCCAACTCTCAACATGATATTTTTAAATTAATAGGTTAGATGAGAATAAAATCAGAGAATATAGAATACTATCGAATGTTCATAGAGCACAATTAAAACTTATCTTATCGATGAGCGCCAGCCTTCGAGTCTTCATAAAATACCTATATAACCTAACATAAATTGGTATTAATAAATAATAAATAAAACGATTAAATCAATCTGATCCGGCTATAATTTCAATAGAATGACAACAAAAAGAAAGCGAATAGGTATCCAGTTGTTCGAAAATTTATACTAAAATTTTATGTTGACATTGAACGAAATCAGCGGTTGGTGAACCGAGACCGGTTGAGGTTACCGAACGCAAATTTGTAGCTTTCGTTTTGGCTATCTGAGATCCTCCAATCAGGGTTGCCAGTCCGATTTTTATGTCATCAGTAGATACCTTGTCAAAAATTCAGTAGATTTCAGTAGATTCCTTTTATGCTCTACAAATTTCAGGAATGGAGAATGAAATGAACCTATGACGCCAAAAAAGTATGTATTTCCATTTAAAAAAAAAACTAACCTATTTTCAATTTGAAAATACTCATGAATATCTCAAATTGAAGTTAAAAAGGAACTTGTACTTAACAGATTCGACTAAATGAAAAACAGGAACAAATATAAAAAAAAACACAAATCCGAAAAATGAAACGGAACAAACTGTTATTGGAGAGGTATATGAAGATTTTAATTTAATCTGAATTACGTATCTTAATCTTATCTATAACCACCGATAACCGGTGATTCCCCGCGTGGTGATGTAGCTTTACGGTTTACCAACATATATATAAAGCGCTCAGACGCTGAGATGCATTCTATTCTATAATCAGTAGCGCCTGAAAATTTATTCATACAGAATGTTCCGAAATATCACGCAAGATATTGTCAAAATAGGTAACTGTAATGATAAAAAAGTGTCATAATTTTTTTCAGTAGATTATGAAATATTTCAGTAGATCAGTAGATCAATATTCATATCAGTAGATCTACTGAAAAATCAGTAGACCTGGCAACCCTGCCTCCAATGCACGAAACACTAATACTGGCGCTTTCGATTTGCTTCGAAAAGCGTGCGTGAAACTCAAAAAACCGAGCTCCTCCGGTGCACGAAACCCTAAATCGAAAGCGGCTATTCAAACATTCAAAGCACAACGTGACTTTCCAGCCAGGTTCGTGTTACTCTGGGGCTTCACGCCTTCGCTATCACCAAAACCGAACTGTCGAAAAACATAAACAAAAAAGCATATAATATAACGAGTTTGGGCAGTTTGGCGTTGAACAGCTGTCAGGGCTCAGGGCTTGAAGCTCTGCAAATTCGTGTGGTGCATCAAGGAAAAGGGACGGTAGCGCGTGTTTTTGACGCTCCGGGTGCGCCCCAGACGGTCGCTGGCAAGCACTTCATGTATGGAAGGAGACTTCCACCAATAGACTTGGAGGTGGTTGTCTCCTTTGAGTATTCTATAAGTGCTTTCCAGCCACCGTCTGGGGCGCCCCAGGAGTGCTCCAAACCAAAGTTTGACCGTTCCAGTGCCGGAGCGTCAAGCCCTCGCGCTACCTTCCCCCTTCCCCCTGGTGCATAACCCGAATTTTCGGGGCTTCAAGCTCTGACAGCTGTTTAATGCCAAATCCGTCATATTTGCGGTTTTGTTTACGTTTTTCTGACAGTTTGGTTTTGGCATGTTCCCGCGACAGCTGGGGCGTGACGCCAAAATGCGTCAAGCCCCGTAGTGAAATGCACCTGGCTGGAAAGCAATTTATATTCCTTTGAATGAAGAACCACAGAAAGCAGCATCGACTACTTTTCTCCGTATAAGAGCGAGACGGAAACAGCCTAATCGAACGGCCAGTTATGACTCATCAGTTTGGTGTTTCTCCCCCATCTTCGTAAACAAACGCACATGGGCGTTTGGTTTCTGTTATTTCTCAGTTTTCATCATATAATTATAATAAATCATATTTTGTAAATTCGGAGAAGAGAATGGTCTCTACAGATAACAGATGAAGTTGGAGCTGCTAACTAATAAAGTATACACAAATATATATTGTATGGCATTCCTCACAACGAGAATCAATTAGTATATTTTAATTTGTGAGAATGCAATAGGAGGTAAAAATATCAGGAATATGTATAAAAAATTAATTTTATTTAGAGGGCAATAAATATATCTTCATATATTTTCTATTCTTTTATTCACCCCCCTTTGTTTTTCATTTTATATCATGTTTGAAACTTTCCATTTCATCCTTGCCCAGACAGCACCGGATATTCCTAGAATATTCCCTGAATATGCAAAAAGGAATGGGTATATTCGGAATATTCTTGGAATATTCCTAGAATATCTATATCCCATATAGCATATTCCAGGAATATTCTGGTACGAATATTCCAGGCATATTCCTAAAAGAATATCCTAAAAGAATATGCTAAGAATATTCCAAAATGAATATTCAATATAGAATATTCCTAGAATATTCATAGAATATTTCGATTTGTATATTCTTTCTGGGACATCCCTGGAATATTCCGCTCCGAATATTCCAGGCATATTCCTAAAAGAATATGCTAAGAATATTCAAAAATGAATATTCAATATAGGATATTCCTAAAATATTCATAGAATATTTCGATTTGTATATTCTTTCTGGGACATCCCTGGTATATTCCGGTACGAATATTCCAGCCATATTCCTAGATGAATATGCTAAGAATATTCCAAAATGAATATTCAATATAGAATATTCCTAGAATATTCATAGAATATTTCGATTTGGATATTCTTTCTGGGACATCCCTGGAACCGAAACTTTAACCCGAGTAGTGTTTGGTCAAGTAACCTGAAGAATAACCAGACATTGTGAAACCGGCCCTCAGACGTTCAACCGCATCATGATAACCTTCAACTAATCGCTTCTATAGAACATTTCTACACTCACATCCAAGACCTAGATTAGCCGCATTGTTAACCTTCCTGTCTCGCAACGGTGGAGTCCTGGGTTCGAATCCCAATGGAAATAAAAAGTTTGACGTTACTCCGCCATCTCATCCCCCCTCATCCCTACTGCCCTTGTTGGACGGACTTAGGAATATTTTCAAAAATTTCATTGAAGATTGATAACTCTGAATGAGACTCGGAAAAATTCTGAAAAGGAACAATTTCTCCAAAATGGACCTTGGATTTAGTAGGCAATTTGGCCGAAATCGCGCCAGAACTTTTGTTGCACATCTACTACTATTCCAGGTATATGATATGAATATCCTTTTGAGAATAATCCGTTTAGAATATGCCTAGAATATTCAAGGAATATCCAAGATATTCCTAAAATATTCTATATGGAATATTCTGAGAATATTCCATATAGAATATTCTAGGAACATTCTATGAATATTCAGAAAATTCCAGGTATATGATATGAATATCCTTTTGAGAATATTCCGTTTAGAATATGCCTAGAATATTCAAGGAATATCCAAGATATTCCTGGAATATGCTATAGGGAATATTCTGAGAATATTCCATATAGAATATTCTAGGAACATTCTATGAATATTCGGAATATTCCTGGAATATCCTTTACGGAATATTCTATGAATATGCCTATGATCTACCTTACGAATATTCACAGAATATTCCAATATCCTAAAACGAATATTCATGAAATATTCTAGGAATATCCGGTGCTGTCTGGGTGCAAATGGAAATTAAATAATTAATGCAAATTAAATAATGGTTCAATTCATCTGGCTTTCTCGAAGAGTTTTATTGATTTCCGAGAGAGCTCACACAAAAAGCTTCAAGAAATATTCTTTGATCAATGTTTGAAAGAATTAATAACAACTAAAATGAATTGAAGCTTTCTAGTTTCTACCCTACTAAAATACTCTACGCCACTGCAATCCAGAAATGCGACGGCCATATGCATCAACCAGTTTGGTACCACTTTTTCAGGCCTAATGCTCCTTCCTGTGGTTCTTTATCTCTCTCCGATTCAACCCTCGACCCCTCTCAATTTGCTGATGAACTCATGGTCATAGAATCAAAGAGGAATAGTCTTTGATAGAATGGTAAACAGGCCATAAAAGCCAAGTGATCATAGACGCATAATAAACATTTATTATTCGTCTATGGTAAAAAAGGTCAAAACCAACCGTTTCATATTTTAAATTTTGTTGTCGTTTTCAGATTTCATATGTTTTGAAGTTTTTATCTATTTTGATCTCAGATCTCTCCCAGGTGTTCCAGTTTTTCATGAAACCTC
Source organism: Aphidecta obliterata (assembly GCA_963966015.1). Taxonomy (NCBI): domain Eukaryota; kingdom Metazoa; phylum Arthropoda; class Insecta; order Coleoptera; family Coccinellidae; genus Aphidecta; species Aphidecta obliterata. The sequence goes on from OZ014428.1 coordinate 9,573,324, forward strand.
TTGAAACTTGTACCAGTAGATAAAGGGTTGTTAATTGTATCTTTTCCTAGAGTATTCGGGAAGAGAAAAAATGGAAAACAAAAAAAGAAGTACTGATGAAGGTACAACCGAACAACTGAAACGAAACGAAGAAAATAGACTAAGGAGATCATCGGTTTGTTATAAATTTGATTGTTAGCTTCGAATGTAAATCTTCAATTGAATGTCTAATATCATGGAAAAATCATTTGAGATCTAATTTATGATATTCATTCACTATTTAAACCTTGAAAACAATAAATACCTTTGCTATTGTTTTCTCATAGAACTCTGTTAACTAGATAATCACCAAACGGCATAAATTTCCTTGCATTCTTTTTTATTCATAAATTGATGCTTTCAGATTCTTAAGCCACCCAAAGTGCCTAATGAAGGGAATACTCTACCTTCCAATAGAAGAGTTAGCTTCAGCAGTAATTTCATTAAGTAAGTTACCAGTATTGGAGTATTGGTAAAATTTGTACACTGATTTCTTTCAGAGCATTTACAACTGACGATGACAAAAATACAATATGGGATACAACAGTTGAAGAAGCACTAAGTTCAACAGAACCCTCAAATTCACAAAATTTGAGGGATACTCAAAGCCATGATGGTGGTCTAAGTTAGTAGACAAATTTAATTTTAATTCTACTGATGTTTCCTACTTGATTTGATATTTAATGCTTGAATCATTTTTGTTTAAAGATACTTGCAAGGCTAGCTCTGTTGATCCATCTCAAACCATGGAGTTTACTTGCAGGAACCCAACTCTTGGTGGTCCAAGTTAGTAGACAAATTTTAGTTTAACCCTTTCGGCCCTGACGGTGGCATTTGCCACCACTGAATTCGCAGAGTGCAACATACACCTAGCAAGTTTATTTGAAGACCTGGTGGTGGAATTTTCCACTACTTCATAGTTCCCATACGAATACTGAGAACTACCTCATATTTGTTGAGAAACTTGCTACAAGGTTACTTGTAAGCAAATTTATAAAAAAAAAAATTATTTTTATATAAGATATAGAAAAGACCGTAAATTGATAGTTAATAAACTTATGATAATAATAATAAAAATAATTATAAAATCAAAAAGTCAGGGCTGAAAGGGTTAAACCTACTGATGTTCCCTACTCGATTCGATATTTAATGCTTGAATTATTTTTCTTTAAAGATACTTGCAAGGCAAGCTCTGTTGATCCATCTCAAACCATGAAGTTTACTTGCAAGAACCCACCTCTCGATCGTAGTGAGCACATTTGTTTAACTTCCAATCCTCCTGTTGGTTTCTTATTGATTTGAAATTTGATACCTGAATCTTTTTTTCTAGTTACTTGCAGGCCAAGCTCTGTTGATACATCTCAGGCCATGGAGTTTACTTGCAGGAACATAACTCTTGGTAGTCCAAGTTAGTAGACAAATTTAAATTTAAACCTACTGATGTTTCCTACTCTATTTGATATTTAATGCTTGGATCATTTTTGTTTAAAGATACTTGCAAGGCAAGCTCTGGTGATCCATCTCAAACCATGGAGTTTACTTCCAGGAACACAACTATTGGTGGTCCAAGTTAGTAGACAAATTTAATTTTAAACCTACTGATGTTTCCTACATGATTTGATATTTAATGCTTGAATCATTTTTGTTTAAAGATACTTGCAAGGCAAGCTCTGTTGATCCATCTCAAACCATGGAGTTTATTTGCAAGAACCCACCTCTCGATCGTAGTGAGCACATAAGTTTAACTTCCAATCCTTCTGTTGGTTTCTTATTGATTTCAAATTTTATACCTGAATCTTTTTTTTCTAGTTACTTGCAAGCCAAGTTCTGTTGATACATCTCAAACCATGGAGTTTACTTGCAGGAACCCAACTCTTGGTGGTCCAAGTTAGTAGACAAATTTAAATTTAAACCTACTGATGTTTCCCACTCGGTTTTATATTTAATGCTTGAATCATTTTTGTTTAAAGATACTTGCAAGGCAAGCTCTGTTGATCCATCTCAAACCATGGAGTTTACTTGCAAGAACCCAACTCTTGGTGGTCCAAGTTAGTAGACAAATTTAAATTTAAACCTACTGATGTTTCCCAATCGGTTTGATAATTAATGCTTGAATCATTTTTGTTTAAAGATACTTGCAAGGCAAGCTCTTTTGATCCATCTCAAACCATGGAGTTTACTTGCAAGAACCCACCTCTCGATCGTAGTGAGCACATAAGTTTAACTTCCAATCCTTCTATTGGTTTCTTATTGATTTCAAATTTTATACCTGAATCTTTTTTTTCTAGTTACTTGCAAGCCAAGCTTTGTTGATACATCTCAAACCATGGAGTTTACTTGCAGGAACCCAACTCTTGGTGGTCCAAGTTAGTAGACGAATTTAATTTTAAACCTACTGATATTTCCTACTGGATTTGATATTTAATGCTTGAATCATTTTTGTTTAAAGATACTTGCAAGGCAAGCTCTGTTGATCCATCTCAAACCATGGAGTTTACTTATGTGCTCACTACGATCGAGAGGTGGGTTCTTGCAAGTAAACTCCATGGTTTGAGATGGATCAACGGAGCTTGCCTTGCAAGTATCTTTAAACAAAAATGATTCAAGCATTAAATATCAAATCAAGTAGGAAATATCAGTAGGTTTAAAATTAAATTCGTCTACTAACTTGGACCACCAAGAGTTGGGTTCCTGCAAGTAAACTCCATGGTTTGAGATGGATCAACAGAGCTTGCCTTGCAAGTATCTTTAAACAAAAATGATTCAAGCATTAAATATCAAATCAAGTAGGAAATATCAGTAGGTTTAAAATTAAATTTGTCTACTAACTTGGACCACCAAGAGTTGGGTTCCTGCAAGTAAACTCCATGGTTTGAGATGTATCAACAGAGCTTGGCGTGCAAGTAACTAGAAAAAAAAGATTCAGGTATAAAATTTGAAATCAAAAAGAAACCAACAGAAGGATTGGAAGTTAAACTTATGTGCCCACTACGATCGAGAGCTGGGTTCTTGCAAGTAAACTCCATGGTTTGAGATGGATCAACAGAGCTTGCCTTGCAATTATCTTTAAACAAAAATGATTCAAGCATTAAATATCAAATCAAGTAGGAAATATCAGTAGGTTTAAAATTAAATTCGTCTACTAACTTGGACATTGGACAACATAAGATACTCAAAGCCATGATGGTGGTCTAAGTTAGTAGACAAATTTAATTTTAATTCTACTGATGTTTCCTACTTGATTTGATATTTAATGCTTGAATCATTTTTGTTTAAAGATACTTGCAAGGCTAGCTCTGTTGATCCATCTCAAACCATGGAGTTTACTTGCAGGAACCCAACTCTTGGTGGTCCAAGTTAGTAGACAAATTTAAATTTAAACCTACTGATGTTTCCCAATCGGTTTGATAATTAATGCTTGAATCATTTTTGTTTAAAGATACTTGCAAGGCAAGCTCTTTTGATCCATCTCAAACCATGGAGTTTACTTGCAAGAACCCATCTCTCGATCGTAGTGAGCACATAAGTTTAACTTCCAATCCTTCTATTGGTTTCTTATTGATTTCAAATTTTATACCTGAATCTTTTTTTTCTAGTTACTTGCAAGCCAAGCTTTGTTGATACATCTCAAACCATGGAGTTTACTTGCAAGAACCCAACTCTTGGTGGTCCAAGTTAGTAGACGAATTTAATTTTAAACCTACTGATATTTCCTACTTGATTTGATATTTAATGCTTGAATCATTTTTGTTTAAAGATACTTGCAAGGCAAGCTCTGTTGATCCATCTCAAACCATGGAGTTTACTTGCAAGAACCCACCTCTCGATCGTAGTGAGCACATAAGTTTAACTTCCAATCCTTCTGTTGGTTTCTTATTGATTTCAAATTTTATACCTGAATCTTTTTTTTCTAGTTACTTGCAAGCCAAGCTCTGTTGATACATCTCAAACCATGGAGTTTACTTGCAGGAACCCAACTCTTGATGGTCCAAGTTAGTAGACAAATTTAAATTTAAACCTACTGATGTTTCCCACTCGGTTTTATATTTAATGCTTGAATCATTTTTGTTTAAAGATACTCGCAAGGCAAGCTCTGTTGATCCATCTCAAACCATGGAGTTTACTTGCAGGAACCCAACTCTTGGTGGTCCAAGTTAGTAGACGAATTTAATTTTAAACCTACTGATATTTCCTACTTGATTTGATATTTAATGCTTGAATCATTTTTGTTTAAAGATACTTGCAAGGCAAGCTCTTTTGATCCATCTCAAACCATGGAGTTTACTTGCAAGAACCCACCTCTCGATCGTAGTGAGCACATAAGTTTAACTTCCAATCCTTCTATTGGTTTCTTATTGATTTCAAATTTTATACCTGAATCTTTTTTTTCTAGTTACTTGCAAGCCAAGCTTTGTTGATACATCTCAAACCATGGAGTTTACTTGCAGGAACCCAACTCTTGGTGGTCCAAGTTAGTAGACGAATTTAATTTTAAACCTACTGATATTTCCTACTTGATTTGATATTTAATGCTTGAATCATTTTTGTTTAAAGATACTTGCAAGGCAAGCTCTTTTGATCCATCTCAAACCATGGAGTTTACTTGCAAGAACCCACCTCTCGATCGTAGTGAGCACATAAGTTTAACTTCCAATCCTTCTATTGGTTTCTTATTGATTTCAAATTTTATACCTGAATCTTTTTTTTCTAGTTACTTGCAAGCCAAGCTTTGTTGATACATCTCAAACCATGGAGTTTACTTGCAGGAACCCAACTCTTGGTGGTCCAAGTTAGTAGACGAATTTAATTTTAAACCTACTGATATTTCCTACTTGATTTGATATTTAATGCTTGAATCATTTTTGTTTAAAGATACTTGCAAGGCAAGCTCTGTTGATCCATCTCAAACCATGGAGTTTACTTGCAAGAACCCACCTCTCGATCGTAGTGAGCACATAAGTTTAACTTCCAATCCTTCGCTTCGTTTCTTATTGATTTCAAATTTTATACCTGAATCTTTTTTTTCTAGTTACTTGCAAGCCAAGCTCTGTTGATACATCTCAAACCATGGAGTTTACTTGCAGGAACCCAACTCTTGGTGGTCCAAGTTAGTAGACAAATTTAATTTTAAACCTACTGATATTTCCTACTTGATTTGATATTTAATGCTTGAATCATTTTTGTTTAAAGATACTTGCAAGGCAAGCTCTGTTGATCCATCTCAAACCATGGAGTTTACTTGCAAGAACCCACCTCTCGATCGTAGTGAGCACATAAGTTTAACTTCCAATCCTTCTGTTGGTTTCTTATTGATTTCAAATTTTATACCTGAATCTTTTTTTTCTAGTTACTTGCAAGCCAAGCTCTGTTGATACATCTCAAACCATGGAGTTTACTTGCAGGAACCCAACTCTTGATGGTCCAAGTTAGTAGACAAATTTAAATTTAAACCTACTGATGTTTCCCACTCGGTTTTATATTTAATGCTTGAATCATTTTTGTTTAAAGATACTTGCAAGGCAAGCTCTGTTGATCCATCTCAAACCATGGAGTTTACTTGCAGGAACCCAACTCTTGGTGGTCCAAGTTAGTAGACGAATTTAATTTTAAACCTACTGATATTTCCTACTTGATTTGATATTTAATGCTTGAATCATTTTTGTTTAAAGATACTTGCAAGGCAAGCTCTGTTGATCCATCTCAAACCATGGAGTTAACTTGCAAGAACCCACCTCTCGATCGTAGTGGGCACATAAGTTTAACTTCCAATCCTTCTGTTGGTTTCTTATTGATTTCAAATTTTATACCTTATTCTTTTTTTTCCAGTTACTTGCAAGCCAAGCTCTGTTGATACATCTCAAACCATGGAGTTTAGTTGCAGGAACCCAACTCTTGGTGGTCCAAGTTAGTAGACAAATTCAATTTTAAACCTACTGATATTTCCTACTTGATTTGATATTTAATGCTTGAATCATTTTTGTTTAAAGATACTTGCAAGGCAAGCTCGGTTGATCCATCTCAAACCATGGAGTTTACTTGCAAGAACCTACCTCTCGATCGATATTTCCTACTTGATTTGATATTTAATGCTTGAATCATTTTTGTTTAAAGATAATTTGCAAGGCAAGCTCTTTGATCCATCTCAAACCATGGAGTTTACTTGCAAGAACCCACCTCTCGATCGTAGTGGGCACATAAGTTTAACTTCCAATCCTTCTGTTGGTTTCTTATTGATTTCAAATTTTATACCTGAATCTTTTTTTTTTCTAGTTACTTGCAAGCCAAGCTCTGTTGATACATCTCAAACCATGGAGTTTACTTGCAGGAACCCAACTCTTGGTGGTCCAAGTTAGTAGACAAATTTAAATTTAAACCTACTGATGTTTCCTACTCGATTTGATATTTAATGCTTGAATCATTTTTGTTTAAAGATACTTGCAAGGCAAGCTCTGTTGATCCATCTCAAACCATGGAGTTCACTTGCAGGAACCCAACTCTTGGTGGTCAAGGTTAGTAGACAAATTTAAATTTAAACCTACTGATGTTTCCTACTCGATTTGATATTTAATGCTTGAATCATTTTTGTTTAAAGATACTTGCAAGGCAAGCTCTGTTGATCCATCTCAAACCATGGAGTTCACTTGCAGGAACCCAACTCTTGGTGGTCAAGGTTAGTAGACAAATTTAAATTTAAACCTACTGATGTTTCCCACTCGGTTTATATTTAATGCTTGAATCATTTTTGTTTAAAGATACTTGCAAGGCAAGCTCTGTTGATCCATCTAAAACCATGGAGTTTACTTGCAAGAACCCACCTCTCGATCGTAGTGAGCACATAAGTTTAACTTCCAATCCTTCTATTGGTTTCTTATTGATTTCAAATTTTATACCTGAATCTTTTTTTTCTAGTTACTTGCAAGCCAAGCTCTGTAGATACATCTCAAACCATGGAGTTTACTTGCAGGAACCCAACTCTTGGTGGTCCAAGTTAGTAGACAAATTTAATTTCAAACCTACTGATATTTCCTACTTGATTTGATATTTCATAATTGAACCATTTTTTTTCCTAGATACTTGCAAGGCAAGCTCTGTTGATCCGTCTCAAACCATGGAATTTACATGCAGGAACCTGAATCTCAATCCTAGTGAGTAGACAAGTTTATCCGAAAATCTGTTGATGTTTTCTACCTGTTTTCAGATTCTATATATGAAATTCTTAATTTTTGACACTAAGCCAAAATTTGTTTCTAGAATCCCTGCTCTAAGTCCTATTGTTATATCTTCAATGTCAATTGTTCGACAAAAAATCACTATCTCATAAGGAGTGTCTAAACTAAACGAACAAACAAAGGGTTTTTGAAGATACAATATATTTGCAGGTGCCAAAGAAGTGAAGAGTATCATAACCACATTAAATAAGGCGCCTTCAAAGCTTTTCAATTCAACAAATGAAGCAAATCCTGCTGAATTCCCTACTAGAAATTATCTGGACCAAACCAATGTTTTGAATAATTCAGGTTTAGATATCTCTAAAGGCGTATCATTGATACACAGTCTAAATCAAACTTCTACACAAATAGTTTCTAATATGTCAATTGCAGTTGAAGAAGAACCAATAGTGGAGTTGCCTTCCTTCAACTTAACAGATAACACAATTCCAAAAATATATGTCTCAGAGTGTTTATCAGTCTTAAGTTCGTGTAATGCAGATGATACCCAACAGTTACTAATAGACGCTTCAAAATTGAGCCGTACAAAAACTGTAATTTCTATCGATAACTCTGTAGAGGACACATTAGGTCTTCAGATGAATAAGACTTATCTTGTGGAGGATAAAACAAAATCTGATTCCAACAAAGATAACGTGGGTGAGGAACAGTTAGAGGAGCATACCGATGTGTTTACTAAGTGTGGAACTCAATTTTCTGAAGATAACTATGTTAGTATTTATTATATTGGCGAATTCATTAGAATATTTAATCGATGAAACATTGTCATATGATTCATATTCTTTTTTAACTCCCATCAGTGGTAACTAACGCAGGTACATCAATAATTTTTGAAGGTATTAGACGAATGCACAGTTGAATTGATAGAAAACTCGGCTGATGGAATCATAGAATTGACTGACAATTTAAGAAATGAAGACATGATTCTCCAAAAAGAAAATTCCAAAAGCATTGAAAAAGGTGAGTGTCCTTGATTTTTTAGGCAAGGTGGTCGTCTTACATCAAATATGAGAAAAAAAAGAAGAAACTTTGCCTTCTAATATCAAATTTTTTGAAAAGGAAGTAATATCTGATGATAATTTTCCTCAGGTGGTATAATCCAAGAAAATGAAGTTTTAAAGGGAAATTTTTCCGCCGCTGAATTCATGGCTGTGAGACAAAAAGACATGATGAATTTTGAAAAAGAACTGGACAAGTTTCATTACCCTGGAATACCAGAAGATGCAAATCACACCAAAATCATGGCTCGTATTAGGGAGCAGATAAAGGAATCAGACGATTTAGATAAAGTCATATCAAGTCAATATGAAATTTTCAAAAAAAAACTCGAAAATGCTATTAAAACTCGAGAAAATAATCAATTGATACCGAAGGAAATATCTGATGAAGAAGAAGTTGAAGAGGACAACGATGAATTCGTAAATACGCAGACAGCTATAAAAGGAATCCCCCAAAAAATCGAAGAGAAGTCATCAACGTAAGTTTGTTTTGAATAATTTGGACTATAATTTAGATTGCATGCGTTTATTTGTTAGGTGTGGCAACAGCTGGAAAATTATTGAATTAACAGATGGTGTTGCCAAATTTACAACCTTTTTTCACCAATTGGAAGTTACCCTCAACTATTCTCCACATGATTATATAGTCAGAAATATTGAAACTAATTCCCTTTTGAAAGGTAAGTTTTAGTCCACTTTTTCAAGGAAGAACATGTATTATTACAATTTCCATGTATTTTTCAGAAAACGCCAAGCCAATAGCATTCCTTATGCAGAAGGAAATGCTCAGATTATTATCTCCTTCGCACATAAATAATTCCATAGGTCATAATTATAATATTCTTTCACTCCTTGATTATATCCAGTTGTTAATGGATAAAATCAGGAATTGTTACACCAATCTAAAGGAACTTGAGAGGAAGAATGATTTGAAGTTAACATATGATTATAAGTAGGTCCTTCAAAATCCCACGCTTGCATGAAGTGTTCGAATTGAAACCTGGATTTTTTCCGGATTCTCATTCCTTGAAGAAATTCCTGTTTTGATTAGAACTCATTACAAAATGAAAGGTCTGTTTATGAACATTTGAAATTTTCAGGGCAAGCTTTGACATGCTGATCACTTATTTCGGTAGCAAATGGGATTTCACTATTGATTTATCAGATTTAGAGAATATAACTAAGGATTCCGTTACAGTCAGTGCTGGTTTTGGTAAAGTTGATTCTAAAGCTGTTTTGGATTTAGTAAGTGAATGTCCCAAAGGCCTAGAATTCATCATGGATTATGTAACTAAGATTGAAAATTATAGAAAATTGTTGATAAAACGCGACAGAGATATTAAATCAAGTAATATTTAATTCATTGAATTTATTTCTGTAAGAATTGTGTTGTACATTAACAAAAGAAAATATATTTTTACATCAATAGAGTTTTTTTGGATTATTCATTATTTTGAGCGCTCGTACCACTTATACAAGGGCTATATCATTTCGTCACGATGTCTGTATTTTTCGAATTTTGAGCAGAAAATGCTCTCAATCGACTATGTTCGACTCACTGATGACGAATCCGTCGAAAAATTCGAGTCTGTCCGTCCGGCCGTCCGTAAGCACGATAACTCATGAACGGAACAACCTAGACATTTGAAATTTCCAGTGTGGGTTCAGTTCCCGAATGCCTTGGTTAAGTTCGTTTGGGCCGAATTCCACCAGGGGTTCCGTAAATATGGCCGTTCAAAGTTTTGTTTCCCTGATTACTCGAAAACTACAGATTTGATCGAGATGAAATTTTGCACTCGAATGGAAAATTAGGTGTTCAAGCTACATGTGAAATTTTGTCTAGATCGCATGAGCAGAACCATAGAAACCATAGAAAATTGTAACTTTTGAACGGAAACGCCTAGGGACTTGAAATTTTCAGGATAGGTGTGGATCTCGAATGTCGTGATCACGTTCATCTATGAGCAACATTATTCTAGGGGTTCCGTAAATATGGTCGTTTGACATTAAGTTTTCTTGATAATTTCAGAACTACAGATTCGATCGTGACGAAATTTTGTCTACTAATGGAAAAATATATATTCATGCTACATTTTTCCAGATCACATAACCAGAACCATAGGAAAGCATAACCAGAAAGGCCTAGAAACTTGAAATTTTCAGGGTAGGTTCGTATCTCGAATTTCCCCGTCACGTTAATCAATGAGCTAAATTAGACTAGGGGTTCCGTAAATAGGACCGTTCAAAATATTTCGTTCCTGATAATTTCGAAACTACTGATTGGATTGGAATGAAATTTTGCACCTAGCTGAAGAATAATGTATTCAAACTACACGTGCGAAATTTTGTCCAGATCGCATCACCAAGACCATAGATACTGTAGAAAATTCTAGCGAATTATCGAAAAAAAAATTGGTCAGCTGAAGCACTGACATGAAGTCTGGAGTTTCGCCTAAGTTTGAGAATTTTTTAGACAGCTGTCGAAAATTCCTTCAATTAGTTTCTAAAACTGGAATATGTGAATCTACCTACAAGGTGGATGTACGAGCGCTCAAAAGCTCCCGACTTCAAGGCAGTGCTTTTCGTAATTTTTTTTTATTTTATTTCAGGTTTGAAACTATCCATTACACCTTCGCAAATGGAAATTAAATAATTAATGCGAATTAAATAATGGTTCAATTCATCTGGCCTGCTCGTGAAGTTTTATTGATTTGTGAGAGAGCTTATACAAAAAGCTTTAAGAAATATTTTTTGATCAAGGTTTGAGAGCATTAATAACAAATGAATGGAAGTTTTCTAGTTTCTACCCTACTAAAATACTCTACGCCCTACGCCTCTGCAATCCGGAAGTCGGCCGTGTGCAACAACCAGCTTGGTACCACTTTTTCAAGCCGAATGCTCCTTCCTGTGGTTCTTTATTCAAAGATCCGATCTAATGTATTCTATTCTTATTCTGTGTTCTACCAAAGAGTAACAAGAGTCTAATCTTTGGTTCTACTCAAAACAATAACCTCAATATCGAAATGTTTTTGTAGTTCGAACATAGATAAAGGAATGTATAGATGGGACACTGGCCTCGTAAACGGCGGGTTCGATTTTGATTTGAATCCTGGCGTTTATATCCAGTACTAATAACTTGTCGGTAATGCAGTTTCCTGCTTTACCGAGTGCCTTGGTTGGCGCGAAATTTGAATTTTTCAGTGGGGTATTCTGTACAGCATAATAATATCACCCATTCTGTGAAATATCTAGATAATCCTTCGAATATGTTAACCTCTGAAAGTAACTTGATGAATTCATACAAATTACCAAAGGAAAAACATTCTAAGGTATATCTAAATATTTCAGCTCATGAGTGATATAAATTATGCCCTTGTACAAAGAAATAATACAATAGTTTGATATAGTTCAATATAATTCTGTATTGAAATTGAAATTATAATATAGTTCTTTAGTGATTACAATGCCAAATGAAGGAGTATTTTAGAAAGATTAATAACAAAAAAGGGTGCAAATGAAAATAGAACCTATAAATTCAAATCAATTGAATATATGAGACAATAGTAGTATTCATTAATGACCCCAAAAAAGTGCAAATGCATTGACAAAAACTAAACAAGACATTAAATGAATAAATCGAAAAAAAAAAATAAAATTATCAGAATCTCACAGAAAAACCACTACTAGTCACAGGGACTGTACATAACATTGAAAAAAAATTATTACTATGAAGAAACGATAATTGAATGCAGTATTGACCACAGGGACAATACAATAACATTCAACAAAAAAAGCACTATTTTTCATATTGAACCCCACTTAACCTTCTTCTTTTTGAATCAAATTTCCGTTTCGTATGAAGTTTAATCTGATCTATGAAGTCGTTTTCTGGATTTGTTGATAAAAATTTCGAAATTTTTTCATCAGATCTTTTGATTCACTATTATGAGCTAGTAAGTTATTCCTACAAAGTTTGCATGTTTTGAATGACTCATTTTTCAAAATTATTTTGCATATTGCACCACTCATGTGAACACCTGGTGAGGTTCGATTTCCTATTCCATGCAATCTTTTCAGGAGAACTATACTTGGTATAAAAAGCACATTCCCTTGGGCCATTGTCAAAAAAGATTTCAAGTTGTCTAGCAACCTGTTGTTAAATCCTCTTAACAATCAGATATCTGGCTTTTGATAAACTGATACGTTGGCTAATTGCAGTATTGATGAAAATTATCCGTTGACATCATGTGTTCTGCCTCAGCTAACCGTTCTTGGTAAGTACAAATCCTATCTCTGGCCTGGTATAACATTTTGCCTTGATACTGAAACACTTCCTCCCATGACAACTTGACAACTGCTCCCAGCATCTCAGTACTAGAATTTCCTGTATCTGAAAAAAAAAAAGGTTATTAAAAATCATTAATTATGGTTTTTCAACACGGTTCCTATATCAATCCTATATTATTATTCGTACATACATAAATAAAAGCATAACCTACTTGGAATTGCGCCAACTGTGAGACCTCTTCTGCTTCCGGGTAAATGAACCTCTACCGAAAAATGTGCATGGCAAACTCTACTTTAAGAGTAAATTTTTGTATCCATCATTTTTTGCCAATCATCCGGAGAGTTGATTTTCATCCACACTTCAGCAGACTGGACATCTTTGGGAAAGGAATGTATCGTTTTATTTTTATTGTCACAACCTTTTACACAACACTTTTTCATTTTGAAGCACTATTTAACAACTGAAAAAGTAAATAATGATTAAAATGGACGCCGGACGTTAAACGTAAATGTCAGCTGAAAATAGCGACGGTGGCGGAGCTTGTGTCTTTATCCAGAACTCGAAATGTGTCTCTAGGTGGGGGTAGGGAAGTGTCCCATCTATACATTCCTTAATCTATGAGTTCGAATTTGAAAAATAGGAAGGCTCAGTTGTTTGATAGGAATTTAAAATTTGATTGCAACTATGAACTTAGAACTTTTAGGTGAGCTTGGTTATGGAAGAAATCAAAAAATTTTAACTCTTAATTTTTCCAGAATCTTTTGGTCAAAACTATCCAGAAGTAAGGAGCTAGAAAATACTTATTTCTTATCTATTACATATATTATTTCTAGGAATTCGATGGAACACTCGATTCTTTATCAATTGCTGTTACTTGTGCTTTTAACAAACGAGGAACTCTTTTAGCAGTAGGATGTAACGATGGTAGAATAGTCATTTGGGATTTTATGACTCGAGGTAATGAATTCAATAATTTCCTGGAGGCTGGTTAACTTAACTGATCTTGAGAATAAATTTTTTCAGGAATTGCTAAGATAATATCGGCTCATGTTCACCCAGTGTGCAGTATAAGTTGGTCTAGAAATGGACATAAAATTGCTTCTGCATCTACTGATGATACAGTATGTATATGGGATGTTCTTACTGGAGAATGTGAGCAAAAATATCGGTTTCCTTGTCCTGTCCTAAAAGTACAGTTTGAACCAAGAAATATGGAGAGACTGCTTGTGTGCCCTATGAGACATGCAGCGGTACTTGTAGATATAAATGGAGGCCATCAAGTGATTCCAATAGATGAGGATGTAAGTTATCACAGTATTATGCATCAGAATTATCCATGTTTTGTGACTCTGTGATTTTACTTTTATACTTATGTATTGCCACGAAACGCAGACCAGTTCCTTGTTTACCCACAGATTCACTGTGCACACTTTACTGATGGAACAAGACACAGCATGTCGCCACTCCACGAAAATCTGGAGACACCTTAACTTCATTAGACTTGAGGCTGAATCTATGCAGATAAATAAATCATTATTATTCCGAAGAATTATTACATACTAGCATATTATTATTTTATTAGTATATTTTGTCCAAGCAATTACCTGTACACTTATAATTCGTCAATTGCAATGTTTGCATTTCGTTACATGCTAGTAGGTGTCAAGGGGGTCATTAAGTGTTCCTAGGGACCTGCAGAGAAGTGAGGAATGATTTCTGTTGAAGCAAAGGGGTGGTGTTATTGAGGATTTTTTTTCTGATCTATGAAACTGTTTGTTTTTAAAAGAGCCCTTCTCCACATTATGGAGGATGGGCTAATAAGCCCCAAAATATTGTCTGATCAATAATTTTGATGTTCTATGGGGTTACCTAGATTTACTTTCTGATTCTTCAGAATGATTGTTTCCATGTATGTATATACTAAGAATTAGTTTGAAGATTTTTGTTTTCAAAATTTTTGTTCAATCAATACCCACATGCGGGATTATATGAATGCACTGATACTGTAAAATTTGTCTCTGATACTGACTTCGAAATATTCTAATTTTCCTTGACAAGCTATGCCAATATCAATTTTAGGGAGATCTTAATATATCTGCTTCATTTGATAGAAGAGGAAATTATGTTTACACTGGAAATTCAAAAGGAAAAGTCCTTGTATTAGATTCAAAATCTCTGGAAGTCAAGGCGAGTTTCAGGATAGTTTTAGGAACTTCCAGTGCAGCAGCAGTAAGAAGTATAGAATTCGCCCGTAGAGGAGAGTAAGTTTGTTCAAAATAAGTTAACAAATAAAATTCAGTTTTTGGCAAATTTTGTTGAATGCTTAATTTTGAAACGACTTTATGCTGCTTCATTTGTTAGGATTTTCATACATCAATAAAAAATTACAATGTACCAGTGGTGTTATCTCTGTATTTATCAAATAATCGAGTTCTATCATTTTCCTCTTTCCCAAAGAAAGGATGAACGTTTCCATTATTTGCTATTTTTTTTGCAATGTGTATTGATATTGGAATTGAAGGAACAAAGAGAGGTGTAAATATTGAACCTATGTGTAAAATGTTCATCGTTTCTTTTTTACAGAGATGAATATAATGATGTATTTTTTGGCTTAAAATTATATTAGGAATGAAAAATATCGAATAAATCTTAATATTAATAATAATGCTACTTCCACAAATGAAGAGTTTGAAAAATAATATGTTAATTTTTACTCTTACAGTTGCTTCCTCATCAATACTGCAGATAGAGTAATAAGGGTTTACGACAGCAAAGAAGTTCTGGCTTGTGGAAAAGATGGTGAACCTGAACCTATTCAGAAACTCCAAGATTTAGTGAATAAGTATGTTGATTTCAGTATTTGCTGCCTTCTGATATTACAGCAACAATAAAACAAATGTATTGTACATAACGTGCAGCTAGAAATCTGAAAAAATTCTACTGAAACAGAAAATTCACTTATATATCGGAATTTTTTTCAACTAGGATCTAGAAATCATTATTAATCTGGAAAACAATGACCATTAAGCTGCTGATTCCTAAAATTTCAAAGAGATCTGAATTGAAACAAAAATCGTCTTGGAATACATTTTCTAAGAGGAATATGAAAACTCTTGTAATCTTCAGAGTTTTGTATCAATGTTTCTGCAATAAATGAATTTAGCATTTATTATCGGCAGATATATGGAAACATCTTGTTTTTAGCAATGTTTAAAGAATTTCTCAAAAATACCTTCCAATCCATTTTTAGCGCCCTCTATATTTTCAGAAGACACGACTAATAAATAATTCGAAGAAGTGAAACATAAAACAAAGGAAAAGCTGTTATCTGCAAAATTTGTTTGCAGCTTTGATCTTTCGGAGATGATTGAGAATCTCTCCACTGCGTGATTATTTACTCATTCTAGGATATTTTTAAAAGAAACTTTGGACCTAAACTGGCATATTCGATTCAACTCTGCATTTTCCCACCAGGGGTTTTTTCTAGAAATTGTGTTCAAATCTATTTTTTAGAATGAGTTGATATATTTTGTGGAATCTAGATGGAGGAAACGATTCAATGTGGAATTGACACATTTTTGTGTAAAATTTTGAAAAATTTTTTCTGCAATCTCTTCTTTTATTAATAACTTTATATTAATTCTAGAACAATGTGGAAGAAATGCGGTTTTTCAGGTGATGGAGAATACATTTGTGCTGGGTCAGCAAGGCAACATGCTCTTTATATTTGGGAAAAATCTATTGGAAATCTAGTGAAAATTTTACATGGTACCAAAGGAGAATTATTGCTGGATGTTGCATGGCATCCTGTCAGGCCAATTATCGTCAGTATTTCCTCAGGTTTGCCATTTTTTCAAATTAGAATTTGTAGCTATATTTACAATTTTAATTGAATAGAAAAATTTGAGTGCAGGAGATAGGCTTTTTAAAAGGCACATATCCCTCTTGGCACATCCTTCAGGTATAGTACAGGTTTCTTGATTATTACAATAACATTTACCACATATGTGGTATTATCGAATTGTTCAAAATGATGAAAAATATGTGAAACTGTTTGAATGGTCAGCTTTCAAATACCATTGAATAACATTAATTTTTTGTTCACGCAAATAGATTTTTTGGAATAGCTATTTTAACTGCTCCAGGCAGAAAAATAAATGAACAAATGACCAGAAGATTAGCTGCCACGTCTGTATTCGCACCTTTCTTCTTTCGTTTGATTTTCTTTGGAGAAAAAAGGGGGAAACCGTTGTTGTTCTATGTCTAATGGCTTTCTTGCCACTGCTAAGGAATGCTATACGAAGATGTATCAATGCTAGACCCGAATAAAATCAAATTCAAAGAGTAGTATAACTCGAGAATTACCTTGTTTGTCTATAACCTGGAATTTTACTATGGAAATAATGCGAATTTCCAGGTTTTTTCAACAGAAATAGATTCAGAATTTAAATGTGACGTTTGAAGACCTCTCTATCTTTTAGGTGTGGTCAGCGTGTGGGCACAAAACCAAGTTGAAAATTGGTCGGCATTTGCTCCCGATTTCAAAGAGCTGGATGAAAATGTAGAATATGACGAAAGAGAAAGTGAATTTGATTTGAATGATGAAGATAAATCTGTGACGAGTGGAGGGGATTGTAAAGAAGATACAGATTTGGAAGTAAGTTCAACCCTAGAATACTTGATGCAATTATATCAGATGAAAAGTCGTGAAATATAAACTATATACAGGACTTATATCTAAGCATCAAATTTGGGTGACCCCTCATCACCGATATATTTCATGTTACAGGTGGATGTTTGTGCTATTGAACCCGTAGCAGCGTATTGCAGCTCAGATGAGGAAAATGAAAATTCGGACTGTCTTCAATTTTTACCAATAGCTCCAGAGGTATGATTGCAGATATAATGGATATTTCTTGAAATTTTTTTACACATATTTTTTCAGATAGAGGATCCTGAAGATGCTTGGACTCCAAGTGAGCCAAACTTGGTTCCTGTTAATCCCGCATCTGGACCTCCAATGAAGAAGAAAAAGTATAAATCATATGATATTGCATTAGAGAATCCTAGCAGCGGAGGTACGTCATATTTTATTGATTAAGCGAAGAAATAAATTCGTAAAGAACGCTGCATATCTCTCACACAGTTTTTGGTCCCTATTGTAGAAAGTGGTCCCTTTCTATGTACCAAATAAAGGAGAGCATATCTTCTATGAAGCCAAGTATCGAAAAATTCTACCTTTTTCATTAATAATGCTTGAAAAACTAAATTGTAAAAACACTGCAAATTCAGAGTTTTTTTATTTCATTAGTTATGAAAAAACACGCCGAATAAATCATCTTCTGGCAACTGCCTGGTTGTCTAGTTTGTCTCAAAAAATAATTACAGATATAGTACTGCAGAGAGAGGATACTTATTAATTTTTTCTATTCCAGAAATTCACCCATTATTAAACAGCAAAACGAAGGATAAACAGATGTTGGGAGGAAAAAAAACTGCCGGAAGAGCTAGAAAATAAATTAATTATTCTTCCTCTCAATTATAACTACATAAAAACTGACCTTTTGTAATTTATATGATTATTTTCAACCATAAAATAAAAACAATTTCAATATAAGTTTTGCTTTCAAAATATTCTGTCTATGACAACCCAATCCCCTAGGAGAGAATTAATAATATCAATTTGCATGATAGAATAATCATTGAATAAAAAATCCTTATAAATATTTCTGTAACAGCCGATTCGGCATAATTGACACAGAGCTGCTGTCATTTTTTTGACAGCAGTCAAAAATTTCTTCAATTGGTTTCTGAAACTGGAAAATGCGAATCTACCTACAAGGTTGATGAACGAGCGCTCTAAAGCTTCTGACTACACGGCAGTGCTTTTTATAATTTTTCGTGATTCTGACGTTCAAATACATTTTTAAGGTCATTTTGTAACAATTTGGAAGCTTCTAGAAATTGTTTTGAAAATAAAATTGAATAATTTAACGACAATTTTTGATATCTGGAGAAATTAACCCTTTAGTGCCCGAATACTGAAAAAACTTGAATTCACAAATTTTTTTTCTTGTTTTTTGAAGGGTTTTTCAGAATTTTTTTTTTATTTTTTGAAAAAAATCCAAAATATGGACTTTTAAGTACCTACCGTCAGGAATGATGTCATTTATAGTGCTAATGAAATGCTCTGTAACTGAAATATTTTATTCCTCATTTTCATTGAATTTTTCCACAAAATTCAGAATAACTACTGATATTACTAGGTATCAACCAAAAAAATTGAAAAATATCTATAGAATCGTTATTCCAAATCAATATCCCCATTTTCAGAGTCACTCTCTTCTTCATCTGTTAAAATATTATTATCTAACGATAAATCTTCGTTGAGGATCTCATTTGCAATGACCTCTATTTCTTTCGAATAAAGTGGTCTCTTACATACTACTGTTGAATTTTTTTGCTCGCCATATTTCCTGACGGTATTTCTGCGTCCTGATGAAAAATGGGAAATTTCCCAAGAAAAGATGTTCGAATGTTTATTATTGAAACATAAACCTACTGAGTATAGCCACCAGCAACAATATATGTTAAATAAAAATAGCAGAATATGGAAAACTAAATTTTACGACGCGTCGAAATTACTGGTACTCAGGAGTACCGTCGGGCACTAAAGGGTTAATTCAATTTATAACTCTTCTCATTGTAGCTCGAAAATTCTTACAACAAATCTACACGTAATCCTTTCACTGTACATCGAATTTGGAGCACCCATCAACCAAAAAGTAGAAAATTTCAGGGGAGATCAATTTTTTCTCCTCAAACGACTCCAGAGGACAATGAAAAATTGAATCCTTGAGAAATACGGAAGTGACCTTAAAACTTTATTTGTACATTCAAAAGAATTTATATTACAAAACGATGGAAAAAGCAAACGAAAGTGTTTTTCTAGTCAACAATATTTTAATCATTTTCATCTGATCATATTCTGTTACAATAACTTTCTTCTACACTTTAAAAACTGAATAACAAATATCAAATATCTTAATGATCACTATTCGCGAACACAATAAAAAAATCAGATATAAAAAACGGTTTTTGATGAACTTAACTTTAATGAAGAAGGAAATAATATTCCTTCGAAATTTCAATGTGAGCAAATATATTCCAACAAAATTTGGTTTTCTGTAATTGTATTCATTTACATATGAAAGATAATTAAAATCAAGGTGAATGTAGAAGTGCACAATCAATTTTATTATAGTCAATGAAATGCAGTATGGAAAAATCATCCTATTAGAATACCAATTCCCAATCGGAATTGATTCTTTTGATGATTCAAAAGACCGCTCAATGCTAAAGTAAAAGGTAATGGTACTAGCTTCTTTTCTAATACAGCTCCTACAGACCAGTTCGAGTCAATATGACCTGAAAGAAAAAACAGGATATATTAACACTTTGAATTGAATTGGGATATTCATTCTCAGCAATTTTATTCAAAAAAATTTGAAGAATAATATATAAATGCATGTTCCTACTTGGGTTGGGTTGTGAACAATTTTGATGAAAAATTTCCTTCAGTAATATTTTAGAATTTTATCAATCGACAGGCAGGAGTTTCAGCAAGCATAAACCATCAAAAAGTTTGAGATTGCATTTGAACTGGCTCTCAAAATTTCTGAGATGACACAAATTATTTTTGCTCATTTGTAATTTTCAATTAAATATCAAAAAACACAAATTAGCATTGAAATTTAAGTAATTTAAGGAGAAACAAGTGCCATAGTTTGATATCCCGAGGCTTAGGCGCTTATTTGGATGTCATAATGATGATAATAATAAATCAGAATCAAACATGGAAAAGAATCTCATGGATGAGCAGAGTACAGTAATGTTGAGAACCGCACACATTCTATATAAATTCTTGTAGCAACATCGAAGAAATGAAGAAATCAAATAGAATGAGTACTTCTCAGGTACGGGCCCAAAGCGTAATGGTAGCTGCGTTTGGCTCGTGATCAAAAGACCATGGGTTCGAATCCTCAAGAAAGAAATTTTCTGACCTGAAGTACGATTCCGCCATTCACTGTTGGGTAGACAATTAACAGTGCTGTTCCTCAGGTGGCGAAAGGAAACCATAACAAAGCCTTAACACAAAACTGGATCTCCTAACTTGCCCAAGTTTTGAGCTTATGAGGGGTACAAAAATGGCTTGCACCCATGAACTTCGAATTGTTAGAAATAAATATAAAATAATGGAACAAAATAATAATAACTGTAAAAGTATGAAGAAAAATGAAATAAGGCATACTTGTTGAAAACAACAAGAAATCAGTGTCAGCTAAAAGTGAAAAACGGACATTTTGATGACTCCCAACAAGAAGAAACAGGCTCTAATTCATGAATTTATTGGTAGAAACTCACCCTTGAACACAAGTTCACTCTTTGGTAAATCCACTTGATACCCAATAGAAGCGACTGATTCTTGCATTCTATGATTTGCCTCTAATTCTACCCCGATTTGTAATTGTTTGCTTGCTTTTTGATAATAGCATAAATGAACACCTGATACCCCCAAAGTACCAGAAACTTGATAAAGATCGGTAGAATATCTGAAAAAAAAATGTTTCCAATTAACCTACAGCATTTAATTTTTTTTACCTATTTTCATATCTTTATCCTAAAAACCATAATTCCACTTTTAACTATAACTATTCAACACCAATTACTAGCACAACAATTTCGATTTTTATATTTTCCATTTATTCCTTCAAGTTAAACATCAGTTTCCTCTAGGACATAAATATATGTAAACATCTCCAATGACTCACTTTGCTGCTGCACTCAATAAAGCAATTTGTCCACCAGGAACTCCTGCTCCTTTCTGATAGGCCAGTTCTGTTCCCAATGCTAAACGAGGAGTTACAGACTGAAGATAGTGTAATACAACAACTCCTGAATTATTTATTATATTTGGGTTAGCCA
This sequence comes from Aphidecta obliterata, assembly GCA_963966015.1. Taxonomy (NCBI): domain Eukaryota; kingdom Metazoa; phylum Arthropoda; class Insecta; order Coleoptera; family Coccinellidae; genus Aphidecta; species Aphidecta obliterata. The sequence continues at coordinate 9,594,842 of OZ014428.1, forward strand.
CAGTACAACTGGCAGTGTAGTCAGGACCTTTGTAATTCATAGTTAACTGTCCAACTGTAAACTTGGAATTTTGTACCTGCAGAATTATTTCTAATTACTAAAGAAAGAACTTCATTGATGGTTTTCATTCCGTGAACGAGAGGAACCTTGACATACCTGGGCACCGAATTTGGCTTGTACATTGGTACAAATTTGATGAATAATAGTGGCATTCAAATTTCCTGTAGGATCAATGTCTCCTAACAAAATTGGATAAGCTTCTGAAGGTGATAATTGCTTGGTACCCACATAGGTTGCTCCAAATCGATAACCACTTGGGGTAACTGAACTCATATTAATAGTGTGAGATATTTGAAAGTGGTTGCTCAAGCCTCTAGTGAGCATTACTCTAGCTCCTTCGAAACATGTGGGAAATATATCTGAAAACATGATCCATTGAAAGTATACCATTTCAAATCTGAAAAAATTACATACTTTTGCATTTATTATGTATTTCATCCAGAGGACCTGGATTGTCGATTTTCTCTGTGTCATTCTTTTCCTCCACTTCTTTTGTAAAAGGCATACCAGGGTTAGGTGGAGGTGGTGGTGGTGCAGAAAAAGCATGTACATTACCCATTTTTGACGTAAAATTTTTTGAAATTATCTAATAATAGTTTTTTTTTTAATTATTTATTTACACTAGAGGATAATATTATACATCAGCCACCAGGAAACTTTGAAGAGATTGGTTAAAATGAGGCAGAAAAAGACATTTTCCTAATTTCGGAATGACACTTTGATTTCAAAGGAACGAACTACGGTATACAGTTGACAGTTGACTACTTGATCGATCGATATTTTAGCAAAAGCTGCGTTCCGATTTTTGGACGACACTTTATTTCTTAAATTCAGACCATTTAATTCATCTGCATCAAAATCTAGACGAAAAAGGGGGCATATTAACTTATCAATTGCAATTTTATTAAAACGTACAAACACTGGCGGATCCAAGGGGGGGCACGGGGGGCACGTGCCCCCCCCAGACGGAATTTTTTTGTACTGTGGAGATTCCATCACAGTACATAATTAGAAAAATTTTTTGCCTTCCATCCCTTGTGCCCCTCCAGAAAAAATCCTGTGCCCCCCCCCAGAAAGAGATCCTGGATCCGCCCTCGCGTACAAATGAATTAGGATCGTATTCAAGATCGCTCATAAGATTGTTAGCTTTCCAGAAAATTGTAGAGAAAATGTTTGCGTCGAACTCGTACACTGAATATTCCGTACTACGTACAGTGCGCACTCCATTCTCCAGGTATTCTTGCAGGAAATTCTCAAGGTAGAAAATAGGTGCGTTCTGAAGACACAACTGTGTACAAGAAGTACAACAGAATTTTCGCTCAACGGCCTGAACGCACATGGTCAGTAAACGCATGCTCAACATGTTGTTCCGTAAAACCAAAGATTAGACAACTCTTGTTGTTACTCTTTGGTAAAACTTCAAGATAACAACTCTTCCTCATCTTCTATCCTTTAGAACAGTGGTTCTTAACCGGTGGTCCGCGGACCACTGGTGGTCCCTGGAAGCACACGAAGTGGTCCGCGAAGCCATCCGACACAAACATATGACACAAAGAATACTTTTCTTTGTATCATGTGGCATAGTCATTAGAGTCGATTCTGAATCGTGGTCCACATTTTCTGAATCGTGGTCCACATTCATAATCTGGAATTTCATATATTCATCAATGCTAAAAGAATAATCCTATTTTTGTAGGTGATAGTGGATTGGTTTTGAGCGCTCGTTCTACTTACACGAAGGCTATATCATTTCGTCACGATGTCTGTATTCTTTGAATTTTGAGCCGAAAATGGTCTCAATCGACAATGTTGGACTCATTGATGAGGAATCCGTCGGAAAATTCGAGCCTGTCCATCCGTCCGGCCGTAAGCACGATAACTCTCGAACGGAACAACCTAGAAACTTGAAATTTTCGGTGTGGGTTCAGTTCCCAAATGCCGCAGTGGAGTTCGTTAAAAGGCAGATTTCCACCAGGGGTTCCGTAAATATGGCCGTTCGAAACTTTGTTCTGTTGAAGAAGAACTTTCAGGGCCAGAAGCTCAAAAAAAATTCTCCAAAACCCACTTTCAAACGATACGGTAAAGTCACGTATCCAAAAAATGTCGAATGATATTGAAGAACAAGTTATCGACAAGATAAAATTTAGTCCTTATTTCGCGCTTCAATGTGACGAATCTACTGATATTTCACAATTTTGTCAATTGCTTGTATTTTTTCGATTTCTGAATGAAAATAAAAACATTCAGGAGGAGTTACTATTTTCCCAAAAACTGGAGACGACGTCCAGAGGTGCAGATGTTTTGGTCATTATTTGGATAAACATGGACTTATGTGGCAAAAGTTTGCAGGCTTTTTTACAGACTATGCTCGGTTCTCGCTCTGGTCTTGCAGCATTGATAAAAACGAAAAATCAATCCGCAATTACGTCACACTGTGTCAGTTATCGTCGAGCATTGCTTGTAAAAACGTTTCCAGAATGCTTGGCTGTTGCAATATCAGAGTGGTCAACTTCATTAAAAATAGTGCACTAAACACTCGCTTCTTCAAACATTTGTGCCCTGATATGACTCTAAGCACGAAACTCAGCTGTTCCATACGAAAGTGGGCTGGCTTTCCAGATTGAATGAACTTAGAGAGGAAGTAAAAATATTCTTAACTGACAAAAACAAAGAGTTGCTGGATCAGTTCTGTGAGTCCAAATTTCAGATACCTACATCTTGCTTATTTGGTCGATTTTTTTGCACAGCTCAATAAATTGAACCTCCAACTTCAAGGATCTGGAAATTGCAAGTTGCAAGGTACGAGGAATATATTTGCAAATGAAGACAAAATCACAGCATTTATCGCTAAAAACAAAGTCGGAAGACAAAACTTTTCAGCGTTTGATACGCTGAACCAAATTATTATTGACACATCATGTCCAGAAACTAAAGGAGAAATACAAAAGAACATTTCCAACCATTTGAAGAACTTGAAGAGTGAATTCGATCGCTATTTTCCTGACTGCGAGGACAAAGGTATTCGGAGACTGATCCGTAATCCTTTTATGGTCAATGTTTCTGAGGTGTCTGATGAAATTCAAGAAGAAGTAATTGAAATGCAACATGACAGTAACTCGAAGGATACATTCGAGGCAGTAATTAATCTGGAAGACTTCTGGGGCCAAAAAGCAGTATCTTTTCCAAAGATTCGAGATATAGCTATTCATTACCTCACACTGTTTTCATCAACATATTTATGCGAGCAGGGGTTCTCAGCACTACTGATAATCGAAAACAGAAACCAAGGATTCAGAAATTGGTGAACAGTATGTAGACACAAAAATCCCATTGAAATGATATAGCTTCTGTATTTCTATAAAATTGCAAAAATTGAATACTGTTGGCTCCGAACGATTGTAGGCGTGTTTCATTCAAAATTCATGGTATAACAACCTTTTATTTATTTAAAAAAAAATTATCTTTTCGTGATATTACCTCCAAACAGTTAGTGGTCCGTGACAAGACAACATTTTTGTCGAATGGTCCCTGATCACTAAAAGGTTAAGAACCACTGCTTTAGAATGTGCTTGACTTCCACCATCTACACATGGAAAGATAATATATAACAACTCATCATTCAATTCATCCATAGATAGGAATATATTCCTTTCAGGGCCATATTAGCGCTTATGCCATCATAGGCCATGGCCTAAGGGCAGCACAGTTTTAGGGGCGGCAAATTTCCGGTAAATTACAAAAAAATATTTCTTGAATAAAAAAATGTAGAAATATGCACCTTCGAAAATCATGAAATTATTCAATATTTTCCATGAATTTCACACATTTTCAAAGCAAAAAGTAAGTTTTTTTATTTCAATACGAAATTGGGAAAGGAATCAACAACCTTATTGGAAAATTGAAAAATCACATCACATCTGATGCCACCTTAAAACCGAACAGCAGTCGTCGGTAACGCTCATCAAAGAATTTCGGCAAGGTTGATGAGGTCTATCGTAAATTGTAAAGACTGGGTTGGCCTACCCCCTTTTTATTGTGAGTTACATACTCATAGTCTTTGTGGACTTGCGGAACATATTAGAAATTGTAGAAGAATCGAAAACTTGCCATTATAGAGTTGTCGTCAGTCGTCTTTCGTCCACACTCCACCTCATTTTAGAGTTATTGTCCGGAACTTTTTGGATAATAACTTTCCAAATATGTGGATAGGCAGAGGTGGACCGCATGCTTGGCCCCCTAGATCTCCAGATTTCAATCCTATCGATGATTTCGTTTGGGGATATGCGTCTGAGATGGGAAGTGAGGATATTCTCCAACGACGTTTCGAAGTTGCCTGCAATAAGATCCGTATTAATGATCCCAGAAATGATCAAAAAGGCTATTAGACATTATTTGAAGAGAGCAAGAATGTGTATCGAGCAGAACGGTTGTACTTTTGAGCAACTTTCATGATTTCTTTCGAAAGTTTTACTTGTTTACTCATTTGTTTATTTATTTCCTCACTGTTGATCATTTCGAATGCATTATTCAAAATCCATATTTTTCTGAAAAATTCTTGAAATTATTTAGGAGAATATGAAAAAAGTACAAATTTTCCATCAGTCCAATAGACAATTTTTCGAATTCAATCTCAATGTACGACATGTTTTTGAAGTAAGTGGAATCTCACTATCGAATTAAATCTTTCGACAAAAATTTCGATGGGTCAAATGTCGTGCGGGACACTGAGATCTACTGATCCCCATCGAGAATTTTCTGCTCTTTCCGAATAATTTAATTAAATTACAATATTCCGTCACACAGGGTGTTGAATCTCAACTTGCGAGAAGTCCCATATTCATCTAATACGGACCTTGATTTTTTGACCAATTCAAAGATGAATCTATTCACCCATAGAAGTGTGTTTTATGTTCCAAATATCTATGATTATACTGGACGGTTCAAATGTTATAAGCAATTGAAAACATTGGCGAATACATTAATCACCCTGTATACCGGCCATGAAGTTGATCAGACCTATCATATATGGGTTTTTTGTACTCGTCTAGGGTAGCTCTACCCTCTACCTCAGGCTAACGTATATTATTTTCTCAACTTATTTCTCGATCTGCGACAGTGGCTCTAAAAGATTTGAAAAACTATAATAATAATCACAAAAAAGGTTTTGAATATTATTCAAGAAGAACTCGAGAAATAATAATAACAATAAGACTAAATTACAACGAAAAACGTATTCTACAATCACAACAACGGAACTGAACCACAAAAAATATTCTCATCCTTCTAATACAAGCTTTCGTTCTTCTTCTCATAGACGATCGAACTTTCTCTGATTATTTCCAACTTCTTCAAACGGGCCATTGAGTATGAAACTACTTAACTTATCTCAATACTCAATGAACGGGCCTAATATAGGATTCCTCAGTTCGTCTTCAGTATTCACTGGCGTCAGGTACACCAGAGATTTCAGAAGCTCCGCTCAAAAGAATTCTGAGGTCCGCGTACTTTTCCATAGTTTTCTTTCAAATACTGAAAAATTTGAAAAGCACTGCCGTAAAGTCAGGAGTTTTTGAGCGATCGTTCATCCACGTTGTAGGTGATAGATAATTCGCTAGAATTTTTTACGGTATCTAAGGTCTTGGTGATGCGATCTGGACAAAATTTTGCACGTAGTTTGAATACATTATTCCTGAGCTAGGTGCATAATTTCATTCCAATCCAATAATTTGAACGGCCATATTTACGGAAACACTAGTCTAATTTTGCTCATAGATGAACGTGACTGCGAGATTCGTGATCCAAAGCTACCCTAAAAATTTCAAGTCCCTAGGCCTTTCCGTTCGAAAGTTATAATTTTCTATGGTTTCTATGGTTCTAGTCATGCGATCTAGACAAAATGTAGCTTGAATATATCATTCTCCTTTGAAATACAAAATTTCATCATGATCGATTCTTTAGTTTTGAAATTACCAAGAAAACTAAATTTCGAACGACCATATTTACGGAACCCCTAGTCTAATCATGCTCATTTATAAAAAATTTCAAGTCCCTAAGCCTTTCAATTACTAAGTTATAATTTTCTATGGTTTCTATGGTTCTGGTCATGCGATCTGGACAAAATTTTGCATGTATCTTGAACACGTCATTCTCCATTTGAGTGCGAAATTCCACCTCGATCGAATCTGTAGTTTCGAAGTAATCAGGAGAACAACATATCGAACGACCATATTTACGGAACCCCTGGTCGAATTTTGCCCAATAACGAACTTAACCGCGGCATTCGAGACTCGAACCTACCCTGAAAGTTTCAATTTTCTAGGTCGTTTCGTTCGAGAGTTATTGTGTATATGAAGGAACAGCCGGACGAACAGTTTTGAATTAGTTTGAATACATTATTCTTCATATATGTGCAAAATTTCATTCCAATCCAAGCAGTAGTTTCGAAATCATCAGAAAAAAAATATTTTGAACGGCCATATTCATTTACGAAACCCCTAGTCTAATTTTGCTCATTTATAAACGTGACTGTTGACATTCGAGCGCGATATTCGAACCTACCCTGAAAATTTTAAGTCCCTAGGCCTTTCCGTTCGAGAGTTATAATTTTCTATGGTTTCAATGGTTCTGGTTATGCGATAAGGACAAAATTTTCGTGTAGCTTGAACAGGTCATTTTCCATCTGAGTTCAAAATTTCATCTCGATCGAATCAATAGTTTCGATGTAATCAGGAAAACAAAATTTCGAACGGCCATATCTACGGAAACCCTGGTCGAATTCTGCCCAATACGAACTCAACCACGGCATTGAAAATTTGAACCTAACCTGAAAATTTCGAGTTTCAAGGTCGTCCCGTTCGAGAGTCATCGTTTAAACGGACAGCCGGTCGCATGGACAGACTCGAATTTTTCGATACTGTCGTGATCAATGAGTCGAACTTTGTCGATTGAGACCATTTTCGGCTCAAAATTCGAAAAATACAGATATCGCGACGAAATGATATAGCGCTCGAAAAGGTTCCTTTTTGGCTACGGATTCGTAAATCCCAAACATCCAAAAATTCTGGGAAAAAAATAAGGAGCTGTGATTTGAATACTTTCTTCACACATTCAGATAGTGCCTGCTGCTAACGACAACGTTACAGAAGCGACCTCAAGAGTCTAAAAATACCTTCTGCCTGCATATAGTTATAAATAAATATCGGAATTATCTGCAAAGCTGCCATGAAAAAATCGAATTCAGACCTGAAAATCATGACGCGTTACTCAAGTGTCTAAAATATTTCCATAATTATTTGCAACAAAAAACTTTCATCAGTTTACTCACCCCTAGCTCGAACAGTGTTCGTGAGTCCGCCTCGCGCAATGAAGGCGCACCTTATCCCATTAGAAAGTATGCTCAAGTTAGTGAATAGTATTATACGTATTTGGTAGTCTTATGCCTACAATATGGATGTCATTATTTCTTATTTCATAGTTGCGGTGAATTGAATTTTGAGTGCAACATTTCCCCACGATCGAATCTGTAGTTTCGAAGTAATCAGGAGAACAAAATTTCGAACGACCATATTCACGGAACTCCTGGTCGAATCTTTCCCAATAACGAACTTAACCGCGGCATTCGAGATTAGAACCTACCCTGAAAATTTCAAGTTTCTGGGACATTCTGTTCGAGAGTTATCGTGTATACGGCCGGACGGACGGCAAGACGGACAGACTCGAATTTTCCGACGGATTCGTCATCAGTGAGTTGAACAAGTCGAGCCGGCAAAAAGAAACGACCAATTAAATATTACTTCCCCAGACATTCAATGAAAACTTGGAACTGAGTTTCTACAATTTCATGTGGATTCTCTTAAGTCCAAATGCGTTAATTGTAAAAATTAATGAGTTATTGGGAACAAGCTTCTTCAGTGACAAAGACATTGCAATCGAAATGAGATTCAACAACTAGTCTATTGAAGTTCACCGCTGAAAAAAATGAATCCTTGGATCGAAATCTCGAGGCAGGGGCGCCTACACCATCCGAATTATGTTCAATACCTAACAAAATCGTTCGGAAAGTCCCGTCAACTGAATTATCATTAGATGATGAGAAATAAATATTCAAGTAATTTTTGAACAGTTTAATTTATATAAAAGATCTCTTACATTACAATTAGTAATTACAATACAACATTGACTAGAATACTGATAGATTGTAAGTCTTTGAAATGTTTCTGCAGCCTATTAATCTGAATATGGAACGAGGTTTGATGAGGCGACGTTATTGGCATATTTTTTTTAATACAAACATTTTTGATTTGAAAATGTGATCAATTTTTTTAATTTCGGTAACTGTGATCGTTATATTCGCTCATTGTTGAGGTCGCAATTTGATACAATTGAAAAGAAATTTCTCTTTGATTTTCATTGAAATAACTTTTATTTTTATAAATATTATAACATGTTATGAGGTACTTTTGATCACAAACTTCTTTGAAATATGTTGAGTTAAGGAGCTTTTTTCCAGAGAAGAAATATGTGTAACAAGAAAAAAATATTGCTTTCATTTTATTTTTTAGTTTATTTATTATTGAGTTTTTCAGATTTTGTATCACATTCTCAGTCGAAGAAAACATCACTGAATTATTTTGAGGGAAAAAAGTGTATTAGAAACTCACAATCGATTATACTGCATTAATTGTTGACATCAACAAATAGAGAATAAAAAATAATCAGTTCTGTTATATTTCAGTTCCTAAAATTTAAAACAGCGATCAAATTAAATTGATTCCATTTTCTTTCTGAGTTAGCTATTAAACTTATTTTATAGTAATAAATATCAACATAAAATAAAAATAGATGTGTTAATACTATTGAATGAATAAGAGACAACCATTGAATATCAGATTGTACCTTAATATCTATTAGCAATACTGTTACATGTTGGTCAATATCATTAAACTGTTTTAAGTACATTAAATTGTATAAAATTTTAGGTATATATCATAACTAATCACTCACAGGACCAAAGGAATATTCATTAGAGCACTAAGTATAAAATTATTTCTAAAATTCACATCATACATTTTTGGAAACAACAACAGTTCAGTTTGGAACGATAAAACATAAAAATTCAATATCGAATAATTTATTGATGTTGGAAAGGAATATTTATTTGGAAAAATAGTAATTTCTCATATCTTGGCATATCTCCCTTAATTTTTCTATTAAAGAGTATTATGAGGCAAAAAGCTCAAAAACAAATTCTGTAATTGCAAGGGAGCATTTCTAACTCTACAGAGAAAACTTAAGTTAGGATAAAGTAAACTTACACATTAGCTAAAAGCGAGACAAAGAACGATATTGAGAGGCGAAAATTGAGAATGTATTATACTTTGAAGTGGATGGCAAGTTGTCATTAGCTTCTAGTTCAGATTGAATATAAACATTTAGACCATCAATTGCCAAATCTGCTCTGTTCCCCTACACATACAAACTCTTATATACAAAATCCAACAAAAAACATCAAGATGGCAATACTTAATAATATCCATTAATTTACACTTTCATAAAGCATTTTTAGGTACATATAATTGTGCAGTTGAACTTGTTCTAAAATATAAATCACAAATGTTCCAAAACAAAATTTTGTACAAACAATATAGAAAAATATATATACAAATAACTTATAACAAACAATATTACAGAAATAAAGATTTTTGTTTAAAAAATCAGTTGTTGAAATGAATTCAACATTTTTGAAGTGCTCAAGTTTGAGTAAGGTATGTAGATTGTAATAAGGCTTTTCACATTTCATTATGAAATATTAACATATACAAATACCTAATCAAAGAATATACTCAAATAATGTGCAATATAAGTTTTGAATGATCTTCGATTAGACATTCCATATATAAAAAGATACTTTTTCCACTATTAGGAGAAATGAAAACGAAATTAGAGAGTAGTTGTGCTATCAGCTTTCAAACTTTTGCATCTTTCTTTCTCCTGATTATTTTCAGGAGGTTCGCAATCGAAGCTAGCTAAAGCCAACGAGTTTTCATTCAGAATGGTTCCATATTGGAGTAATGATAAAATTCGGACATCTTTTTCGAAAGGACAGGCAACTTGCTTCCATGCCATAAACTCCGTTACTTGTTTTGCTAGTTGCCAAAATTTCTCAAAGTTGATGTGACCATTCGGTAGCCTGAAATGAGTTTATTTTCAAAGTGATGAGGAAACAATTTACAAAATAGTTACTCAGAAATTTCTTAGAACTCAAATAAAGACGAAGTACCTGTTTGAACAACCCTGATTCAGGAAGTATAAATCTTTCACCAGAAGGCTGAAGAAGGGTATAACTATCCGTTGTCGTTGGTCTGTTGCTCCTGCACTTCTCCACATGGCAGCTTTCAGAGTACTTCTATAGCTGCTGAAATTGCTAGTAGGATCCATTTGATGTTCTAATATGGCAAATTTTCCAGAATGAATTTTATTCCACTGAAAAAAATTCAACATTGAACAAGATTTTCACTAAAATCGAAAATGGTGCATAGGATGAGAGAAATTATTTCTCACCGTCTTTTTGAGCCTGGATATTGGTGACATGTTAAGTCCTGATATTATGGCCATGAGGCTGTTGAAGTTTCCAATATTGAAACACTCCCGGCCGGTTTCAATCCAATACTCTACCATCCTTACTCGCTGCTTTTTCTTCTGATACTGAAATTGGAAATAAATGATATTGAAAAATAAGAAATGATTAATAAGCATTTCAATTCATTCCCTAGTTAGTTGTAAAATAACGACAAGAAGATTCATGTGAAATTTCGTGAGGATCGTATCACTAGAAGAATTAAAAGAAATCTTTTTGAAAACCCAGAAACTATTCATATAATGCTGAAATTTTGTGTTTACATCGATAAAATGTTTCATATTATAATAATAATACTGACTTTATTTTCACATTATGTATTTTTCAAAGTGATCTTTCCATTCATTGTATTATATATGTGAAAAAAGTCCAGTAATGCACAAGCATATTCTGTTCAACTCAACCCTAACAGAAACAAAGGAGAAAAAACAAAAAAAAAGGAGACTCTTATTCTAAATTTCTTAGTTTTATATGGCGTTCTGTGTTCACTATTCAATTGTACATACACAAGGAGACAGTCGAATCATCAAAAAAGAACTGCTTTACCATCTAGTCACACTATATAAAATACAAAATAGATATGAAGGATGTTAAAGTTTTGTTTGCTCATTTATAAAGTGTTCAGAGACAATGGATTTAAATTTTTTCAAGTTTAGGGATTTGATATGTGCAGGAAGTGAATTATACTGGAATGCAATGCTATATGTGAAGCTCCTCTCGAATTGTGTATGTCTATGTATGGGAGGTGTGATATAACAATTGACTTCCACACAGCTGTTCCACGTAAATAGAAAATTGAGTTTTTCTGATCAGGTGTTGACAAATTGTGATTGTATTTCTTGAAGTGTCGATTTTATGAAATCTGTCACACTGACGGCCACGAATCTGTCGTTCGTTTCATAATTTTTGTTCGATAGTCTCGCTACAGTGTCACACCATTTCGAATCAAAACAATCACGGATCAGTTAATTGAATGGAAACGCTCCTGATTTCCCCTCAGTGCTTTTCCATTTTTTTTATTCTCTTTTGCTATTCCCTTATATGTATATCAATATTTTCAGCATGTAAAATTTTTCATATTTATTTTTAGAATGAGATATGAATATTATTTTGAGAAATTGTAAATTATACTCACTTTACAAACTTGGGTTGCTACAAAGTAGCTCAGTCTATTGAACCATTGGACGTATTGTTCCAAATTTCTAGTTTTCTTCATATCCTTAAAAGACGTCTCAAGTAGGGGATTCTCCTTAGCGAACGCCTGAACAAACTCTTCAGGACCGATAAAAGATAATCTTTCCAACTCCAATTGTGTCAGTTGTTGGGCTAGAGTAGAGGGAAAGGGGCAAATCTCTGTAATATCATCAGTGAAGTCTTCCAAGGGCAGCTGAGGTTTCTCCAGTAATTTTTCATAGGTTTCTAATGACGTTAGGCGTTGAAGGAGGTTATGGAGTATGGAAGAAACATTAGTTCTTAGGCTTGGGTTCAGAATGCAACATTGCTGGGTCATTGTTTGAACATGCTGCATCACTCTTTCATCTCTGAAATTCGAATTGGATTATAAATAAAAGCAATTTGCTTTTGCGTTTATATTTATTTCGATGAAAATTGCACAAATTGGACCTTCACATTATAATTCAATCTCATCTTTCAAACCACTATTTATAAAAGTCCTTACTTATCGCAACTCTGAAGTGAGGGGGCCACCGATTGGATCAGATTCTTGTTTCCGATCGAAAAGACAATTTTTTTCATATTTAAGGGATGTGACAAACTCATCTGAAGCTCGTTTGATAGCATCGCGAGTTATTTTCTGGTGATGTGGCTGTGTTCTTACGGCTTCAATGTAAATGACAGGGGATATTTGGTAAGTGAAATTTAAGTATAGCAGTTGATGAAGACTGGCGGAGACGAGGAGAAAACATTAGTGATTAGTGAAGCTTTTGATGTTATACAAAAATATGATATTATGCAAGATAGGTAGGCTTTCTAATTAATTTGTAACACACAAAAGCTACTACAAAAAAAACGACATCTCTTTTATGTTCGCTCGGTAAAACGAACTCACTAAATTTGTCATTTTATGAACCATGAAATGAGGTTCTGTTATTGCCCTTCAATAAAAAAACTTCTGTGGCATTCATTTCCTTGGGAAATAGGGAAAATACAAATTCAACGCTATAGTGGTTTTTATAGCGCTGTCCATTTCAGAACCCCCGAAAGAATTTTATTAGGAAGATAAAATTGATTGTGGTCAATAATGTTTTACGTAGGATTGTAGATAGCCCATTAGGAACTATCATGATTTTTCTTTTCCCTTATATGTTTAGAACGCTTATAAAAGTTCCGTATTGCAAAAAACGGCTATTCCGATAAGCATTAAACAGAAAAGATCTGCCACTATTATAACCAACGTCAGAGGGACATGATACGGCACTACATTCCCTAGACAAATAAACCATTCAAAATCAACCAACATTTTTTGCCAAGAAATTTTAAGATTTGCTTTTCACTCACCTAAAATCGTAGGGGAAAGTTTCTGTCCATTCGGCTAGCAGATCCACAAGATGTTCGGCAAACCTAGCTCGACCAGGATGTCCAGCTCCCGAGGAGCTATTCAAACCTTGCTGGATTTCGTAGAAATTTCGTATTTTCGCCAGCAGATCATGTGGTTTGATGAACAGTCTTGAGGATAGGAGGAATGCAAATATGTATGCTCTGTCTGGGTAATACGTGTCGGTTGGGACCATGTGCTGTATCAAGGCGTCCAGGGATCCAGAAAGGAGGTTTCCGTCTCTGTACACCAAAGTCTGAAGAAATATATTAATCTGGTTAGATTACGAAAAAGAGTTTAATATACATTAAACTGAAATAATGTCGAATATAACGATTGGGAATAAATTAAGTTATTTTTCGTGAAAAATTATGCCCGAGGTACTGGTTTTAATTTTCAAGTAAAGACTGTGATAAACAAGAACAATTTAGTTTTGATGGACACCAGAAATAGAGGAAACGAAAGCTGTAGATTTATTTGGTAAAACCCTAGTAGACCTAGATGTAAAAAAATTGTGAATTAAACACAAAGCATTATTATTTCCACGTCACTCCTATTCATTTAATGCTATTCACGTTAAAAAAAAATTTTCTGCAGTCGTCCTAAGTTTTTCTCGTGTTCGGGGCACCCAAATTGTGGCCCTTTTCAATATCGATATATTATTCCTCGGAGGATAGAAATGTTAGGCTACAATGAACTTAATGCTTGTGTTCATACGTTAAAGAGATTTTAATATCCGTTAGAGCTTCGTACGAACCTCTTCTTTTAAAAGGCCGTCGAAAAAAAATCAGAACTTTTAGAGATAGTCGTTGTGAGGAAAAAATCAGGAACCTCCGGAATAGCAAGTATATTCAGCAGAACAAAAACAATTCATACAAAAATCCACATCAGACACTTATGTATGTTTTCGAGTGTGAGCTGAGTTTTCCAGAAGTGCAATTAAAATTAATTGTGCGTTATAATAACCCCATGAAGCTTAATTTAGAAAATATGTTAAAACCAGATGGAATCCTCGAGAATACTGGAACTGAAATGGGATTTGCCACGAGAAACGTTTTCTATCCATACGGCTGAATTTCAAAAACTTACATGTTCCTGTTGGATCGACGAGTCGTCTCCATTTTCTGGCGTACTATCCCCATTATAGTTGCTGGAAAAACTCTTCGTATGTGGCGTTTGAGGTAAACACTATAATGAGAGACAAATTATATTTATGAAATATTGAAAGAGTGTACGACAATAATTAATATCATCATGAAGATAGTGATCGAAATGAATGAACTTGTTATTTCGTAAAAATAGAGGTTTCATTTTCTATGAATGACATATGATAATATGTATTGGAAAATTTTTATTTTCTACTGGCTTTGAGAGTATTACTTTCCACACGCATTGACGTTTAGAAAGTAGCACTTTTACAAAAGAGTGCGGAAAAAACCCTACATGTTCATGATTTTTGTCAGACTGGAAATCAGAAAAAAAAATTCGAGAATTTCATGCTCAGATATTGAGTGGGCGAAAAACTGTGAAAAAGTTTTTGAGCCTAATTTCTCGAACGTCACAATTGTTTTTTGTCGATTTTTGATTTCAAACAATTATTGTAATAGAGACGCAAATAATAAAAAAATAAGAGGTAAATTTATACAAAACAGAGATATAGCAATCTGAATTTTTTTCATCAATAAATCCGAAAATACTGGTTGTATCACAAGAAGAATTAAATAAAGTTTTTTCACCTGTTTGATAATAGCTCTGTGATTCCATGTCTCGAAGTGTCGATTCTATAAAATAACATTGTTTGTCACACTGACGGCCGGTTTGGTTCACAGAATCTGTGGTTCGTTTCATGATATTTGTTTCGATAGTGTCGCTTCAGTATCATCTCATGTCAAATTAAAATATAGTAGATTGGTTAACTTTTCACTTTGCTCGAACTTTTTTATGATATTGGATTATAAGCCGAAAGGTAGATGGTTGTGAGTCTATTGGAAATATGAAATAAGGCTTAATTTGAATGAGGGATAGATAAGAATGGGAAAGCTGATGGGGTAGAGTCTGAAATGTTTTTGAGAGAATGTTGAATTTGAGAAGAGACGTTAAAGTTTCATTCGAACAATTTAGAAAAATGAAAATGCTCTCGCAGAAATCAGCTTGTGAGAAAACAAAAAAAATATGGAAAAGCACTGAGGTGAAGTCAAGAGCTTTTGCGCGCTTGTTTGAATTCATCGCCAGGGCGGTCACCCATCCAGATACTGAACCCGCACAATGCTGCTGTTATTTTATAAAATCGCCCAAATCATAGAATAATATGAAATTTATTGAATTTCCCATAAAAAATTATAAAAAGCGCTCCCGTGAAGTCAGGAGCTTTTGAGCGCTCGTTCATCGACCTTTTAGGTAGATTCGCAATTAAATATGCAAAATGACGAATTTTGTTTTCGATGATTCGCTAGAATTTTCTACGGTATCTATGTTCTTGGTGATGCGATCTGGACAAAATTTCTCACGTAGTTTGAATACATTATTCTTCATCTATGTGCAAAAATTTCATTCCAATCCAATCGGTATCAGGAAAAAAATATTTTGGACGGCCATATTTACGGAACCCCTAGTCAGGTTTTGCTCATTGATGAACGTGACCGCGACCAAACCAACCCTGAAAATTGTAAGTCCCTAGACCTTTCCGTTCGAAAGTTTTGATTCTTTTTGGTTTCTATGGTTTTGGTCATGCAATCTGGAAAAAATGTAGCTTGAATATGTCATTTTCAATTAGAATACAAAATTTCGTCACGATCGAATCCGTAGTTTTAAAATTATCGAGAAAACTAAATTTCAAACGACCATATTTACGGAACCCCTTGGCTCATTTTGCTCGTTGATTAAAGCGACCGCGATATTCGAGATCCACACCTATCCTGAAAATTTCAAGTCCCTAAGGCTTTCCGTTCGTAAGTTATGATTTTCTATGGTTTCTATGGTTCTGGTCATGCGATCTAGAAAAAATGTATATGTTACGGGCAATGTAATTATTTAGATCAGTATTCATAATGCTTGGTTATTATGAATAATGACCATTGAAATTGGGCAATTTGATAAATTTCAATTATTATACGATAACTTCTCACATTACCCGGTCATTATAAATACCGCTATTCTTTCTTCGGGCACTTTGATTAATTGACAGCAATTTTGAGCGCTACTACTTACACGAGGGCTATATCATTTCGTCACGATTTCTGTAATTTTTGAATTTTGAGCTGAAAATGGTCTCAATCGATAGAGTTCAACTCACTGATGACGAATCCGTCGGAAAATTTTAGTCTGTCCGTCCGTCCGGCCGTCTGTAAGCACGATAACTCTCGAACGGAAAAACCTAGAGACTTGAAATTTTCAGAGTGGGTTGAGTTCCCGAATGCCTCGGTTGAGTTCGTTAATGGGCCAAATTCCACCAGGGGTTCCGTAAATATGGCCGTTCGAAATTTTGTTCTCCTGATTACTTTGAAACTAAAGATTTGATCGAGATGAAATTTCGCACTCAAATGGAGAATGAGGTGTTCAAGCTACACGTGAAATTTTGTCCAGATCGCATTACCAGAACCATAGAAACCATAGAAAATTGTAACTTTTGAACGGAAAAGCCTAGGGACTTGAAATTTTCAGGATAGGTATGGATCTCGAATGTCGTAATCACGTTGATCTATGAGCAAAATTATACTAGGGATTCCGTAAATATGGTCGTTTGAAATTTAGTTTTCTTGATAATTTCAAAACTACAGATTCGATCGTGACGAAATTTTGTATACTAATGGAGAATGACATATTCAAGCTACATTTCTCCAGATCGCATGACCAGAACCATAGTAACCATAGAAAATCATAACTTTCGAACGGAAAGGCCTAGGGACTTGAAATTTTCAGGATAGGTGTGGATCTGAAATGTCGCGTTCACGTTTATCCATGAGCAGAATTATACTAGAGGTTCCGTAAATACAGTCGTTTGAAATTTTGTTTTCTCGATAATTTCGAAACTACGAATTCGATCGAGATAAACTTTTGAATTTTAATCGAGAATGATATATTAAAGCAATATTTTTTCCACATCGCATGACCAGAACCATAGAAACCATAGAAAATTATACTTTTCGAACGGAAAGGCCTAGGGACTCGAAATTTTAAGGATAGTTGTGGATCTCGAATGTCGCGGTCACGTTTATCAATGAGCAAAATTAGTCTAGGGTTTCCATAAATATGGCCGTTCAAAATATTTTTTTCCTGATTATATCGAAACTACTGATTGGATTGGAATGAAATTTTTCACAAAGATGAAGAATAATGTTTTCAAACTACGTGCGAAATTTTGTCCAGATCTTATTACCATGACATGCCGTAGAAAATTCTAGCGAATTATCGAAGAAAAAATTTGTCAACTAAAGCACTGACGTGAAGTCTGGAGTTTCACCTTAGTTTGAAATTTTTTTTCAAAAATTTCTTCATTTGGTTTCTAAAACTGCAAAATGCTAATCTACCTACAAGGTGAATGAACGAGCGTTCAAAAGCTTTTGCCTTTAATAATTTTTTTTTATATTTATATTTAAATACTATGTAGATTTTTGTTTCAATTTTTCAGCTGAAAATTTTCCACAGCAGTGTTTTTATAATTTTTTGGAAGAAACTTTTTTAATTCTTCGTTGTTGCAATCTTCACGAAAAATAACATGAACTTCGTGTCGTTGTTTTACAATTTACTACAAAGTTTAAATTCGATCGGATCATTTTCGAATTATGTATTAGGGAAAATATAAGATTGAGATGGCTAAATCTCACGAAATCGACCGGCGAAATTCGAGAATGACAGACTTTTAGGTAAAATGGTGACGCTCTTGTTCTCAGAAACTAGCGCGCAAGGGCAGTACAGTTTCATTGACTTTTTTGACATATCTTTTGTTGATGTAATCTTTATGCATTATAACATAATAAATATATGTACATATTATGTGTAGTTCTCATGAGCTTCAAACATTCATGATCTTGATATAATGAAACTCGATCGGATATTTAGGGTTGAGCAGACCTTCGGGGTATGACACTTGGAACGAACTGAACCTCGCCCTCTATAAATATTGAAGTACATGTAAACAACTATTTATTCAATTAAAGTCCTTTATTATTATCATTATTTTTGCAGTGACCTTAACTCTCAACAGTTCCTGAATTATCAAAATCCGAGGAAACGAGAACACTGGGGAAATTATCACATTATTATATAAAGGGGTGAAAAATCAAGATTTGGCTCATTATTTTCACAATACATAAGTTGAGAGTTCCGATGAGATTCAGAATTAACAGCTTATATTTCAGAACGGGAATAAAATTGTATCAACTCAGGGAGTTGTCCGTCCATCAAAGTGACATAACATGGGTGTGACATAACTTTGTGAAGATGTCGTATTGTATGCACAATTCCAGAGATAAAACGTCCAATTTCCGCCCCCATAACGTAATAAACAAGAAATTGGATAAACGATACAAATTATCAAATTGGTCGAAATCAAATCCGACATTATAGTCCTATACATAGAATAATCGTGGGTTCGTTAAGGCCATTGTGTCCGTAAATTGGTAACGTTCAACTGATGAAACCTTCAATTTGTTTGTGGCTAAACGGAATAATTGTAATTTTGTATTGATTAGGGACCCGCTCGGAGAAGATGAAAATGGTGAAGCAAGTGGTCGTAACGACGTGAATTACGTGATTGTTCTTCGAAATGAATTCAGGATTCGTTGTCCTTTGGAACGACCGTATAGGAATATTTTGAATCACGATGCACTTCTGCCATGTGTCAGCTGTTGTTCCACGAAGCCCCATATAATATATTTGTGTCACTTGAGGGATTTTAATTCTGCTTCAATATCGTGGCCTGCCAACTGTTTAAAGTTTAAAGGAACCTACAGATTTCCAATTGAAAACCTTAGATATCATTAAAGTCGTCTCTTTCTTTTTGAATTATTTGCAGTTTCGTGACAATTCGTGTAAGACCGAAAATAAATCTGAAATGCATCATTTGCCATTGGGGATCAAATCTAGAAGAAATCTTTGCTGTAAAACTATTCAACATAGATGAAAGAAATCTAAAATGTGTATGAATGCAGTATTACATAATCGAACAAATTTAACAGCAAAGGTCTTCCCCTTATACCTACCAATATAGTACGTGAGTTATATTTTTAAACTTATCGGCCGAGTTGTTCAAACATTAAAAAACCTCAAGAAAGCCACCGAGGGTGGCGTCAACATTCGTTTTATTAGAAATTTAAAATCGAAAGTGAACCATAAAATCAAATTCCTCCTTTGACGTGGCCTACCTGCTTCTGATAAAACAAATGAGGAAGCGTTTTACGATTGGAATTTCAAGTAGTGCGCGCACTGAAAATAGGTGCTCAAAGAGCGAAACCAAAACATACGGAGGCATGAAATTTCATCGGATGGACCAATTTACATCTTGTCCGTTATTATAAATAAATCATTTTCGACTTACCCGTCTGTTCGAACAATCTTTCAGTGTGTGGTCTGAGGCCACTGTCCCGAATATCGTAGGCTGCAAGAAAGAAATATTTTAGTGTTTTGTGAAGGGAATTAGAAGCAACATGCATTTCTCACAATATTATTTCTACACTTTCGAAGAAAAGTACTTCAACTAATATGTAAATAATAATAATAATAATAAAATATTTATTGGATCAACCAAAGGGCTATCGACCGAGGTCTTTCTGCCCCTTAACATTATTCAACAGTTAACAATATAATAATTCTATATGAAGAGTAAAAAGTGAGTTCAATTAAAAAAAAAAAAAAAAAATAAATATTCATGTTCTGAGTTCCTCCAATTCCGAAATGAGAATTTTCGCTGGATAAATTCTTCTGTTGTCTTGGGCGTGATTGTTTGTCGTCACCGGTTGAAGAATCTCCATGTTGCTGCGGTTGTTTGCGAATTTTATATTCAGTTTGTGGAATCTTGTCGCTATTGGTTCAATTTTGGTTTTTTCATAAAGAAATGTATTTGATGGATTATGAAGTGGATTTCTAGGATGCCTCATTTTCGTAATTATTCGTAAGCTGCTTCTCTCTGCCACTTCTATATTTTTCAACGTAGGGTTTCTTGCGTTTATCCATAGTTGGTGACCATATTCTATGATTGGTCTGCAAATCATTTTATAGATGTTTGTTGCTGTCTTATAGTTGATACCTTCCTGCTTGTAAGTGAGTGATCTGAAGTGTCTGGAACGTGAGATAATTTTCTTCTTCGTAATTTGTGTGTGTAGTTTGAAGTTGAGTTTGTTGTCAAGTGTTATTCCTAGGTATTTAACTGTCGGTGTAGGTGTGATAGTGTGTTGTAGTATGTTTATTGTAGGAGATGAGGCTGTAATTTTATGTCCAAATAAAATAAATTGGGTTTTGTTAGGATTGGGAGAGATACGCCATTTTTTCATCCAAGTTACAACTTTGTCAGTCAATTGTTGGAGACATTCAATCGTTTTAATAAAATTTCTGTTGTGTGAGACAAGTGCGGTATCGTCACAGAATTGCAGTGTGTATAGCAGTGGATCTACTTCTTCTTTGTTAACGAGGTCGTGGTTATACATATCATGACAAAAAATGTTGTAAAGAAAGGGGGATAGTGGTGAGCCCTGAGGTAGACCTTGTTGTGGTGAGAACATATCAGATAGTGAAGAATTTATCTTGATTTGTAACCTCCTGTCTTTCAAGAACCCTTGTATTATTTTTATGAGATAGTCTGTTGTTTTACATTTCATCAGCTTATATAGCAATCCTTTGTGCCAAACACTATCGAAGGCTTTGGTAATGTCCATAAAAATTGCAGCAGATTTATCCCCTTTTTTCATGCTGTTTTGAATATTCGAAGTGAGCGCTATAAGTGGATGTAAAGTAGAGTTTTTACGTTTGAAACCGAATTGGTAAGCGGGAATCACATGTTTGAGTTCTTCTTCTAAACGTTTAGCTATAATTTTTTCGAATAGTTTGCCCGCAACTGGTAAGAGCGTTATTGGCCGATAGTTTGAAGTGAGTTGATGGTTGAGGTTTGGTTTTGGAATCGGAATTATTGAACCTATTTTCCATTCCGGAGGAAAGTACCCAAATTTTAGGCAGTAATTGAATATTTTCATTAAGTGTTCGTGTATCAGTGGGTCAAGTTCTTTGAATATTTTTCTGGGTAAATTATCATATCCGCCAGCTGTGTTTTTTCCAGAGAAAAGGGTCTCGGTATATTCTTCGTCAGTAATCGCAGGCATCATGAAATTTGTTTGGTCTTTAAGATTTACGGTAATGTAGTGGTCTACTTCATTTCTGAAATGTTGGTCGAAGTTGGAATTTAGGTTTTCTCTGTATATATTCTCGAACTGACATTTGAAGGCCTCAGTAATTTCTGGATCTTTATCGATAGAAACATTGTTTACAGTTAAATTTGAAATTTTTCTTGCTGGATTATATTTGGAAAGTTTTTTAATTTCTTGCCAATAGTTGCGACCTTTTTTGTCATTAATGTTTTTGCATGTTGTAATCCATTGATGCGATCTATATTCCTGTATCATTGAATGTATGCACTTGTTTAATTTGTTGAACTTCTGTTTGAGATTTATGTCAGAGTTCTGTTTCAATTCTCTAAATATTTGCTTTTTGGTCTTGATTAATCTAAGAATATAAGGAGGAAGCGTGTGTAAGTAGAATTTATGTTTTCTCGTTGGGCTATTAATTTCGACAGAATGTGAAAGTGTACTCATGAATTCAGATATGCTGATGGCAGTAATTGGTTCATTTTGTTGGACGTATCGGATAAGTTCAATATTGACTTTTTCAATATCACATCGATTGAAGTTTTTTATGATTGGATCTGGAATGGAATTAACTGGTGTTGTCATGTCAATGATAAGTTCGATTGCCAAATGATCCGAAGTCAGATCCGGAATGACCGTAGCACTTATGAGTTTCTTCAGATTGTTCGTGCATAAAACTATATCAGGGGTTGAATCAGGGTTATTTTCCATAAGAAAGGTTGGTGACGTGGTAATCTGTATGAAATTACTGTTTTGGAAGAATTGTTGGAGTTGTTTCTTTTTTCTACTTGTACTGGGATTGAAATCTCCTATTATGAGAGCATATTTGTATTGAGAAGCTTTGACAAAAATGTTTTCTTCTATAATGGAGTTTGGATGGATGTATGCTAGGAAAACATGTAATTTATCGTTCAAGAATGGAAATGTGCAATGCAGGGCTTCATTCAGTGGGTTATTTATCGAAGGAGGGTTAGCTTTGCCTAGTTTCAATTCCTTGCAAGCTTGTATTAAGCTTCCTCCTCTAGTGTTGTTATTTGTAATATTACCATATTTGTTTAGTATTGTCCAGTCTCTGAATCCTAACGGGTGATTGGGCTTGGTTTTGGTTTCCACGAATAGAGTACAATTTACGTTATTTTTTTCAATGTAGTGATTTATGAGATGACGTCTTTGGTAGTAGCTATTGATGTTGGCATACAGAAGTTTGAAGGAGCTAGACATTGCAATGAATTTGGGTGCCTTCTTTAGGTTCAGTTGGAGTGTTAGAGTTTTCTTTGGATAAGTCGAACATTAGAATGTATACACTGTTTCCTGAGAAGACAGCCGTGGTATCAATGTTGTGACTTTCGATGAACCTTTTTTTGAGTTTGGTTATAAGTGTCTGTCTATCAGTATTATTGGGGTTATTCAATTTAGTGATGAAGGAGTCAACGATAAAGTCGTGGAGTGTCATTGAACTGTGAATTCTGCTATTCCTGGTTATTTTTTTATTTAATTCAGATGATCTTTTATTGTTAGATTTGATTCTCGCATTCGGAATCCCTGCAATTGGTCGAGTTGGTCGGTTTGGGCATTTCATCGACCAGGCTTCATGTTCTTCAGAGCCGCAAGATTTACATTTAGGTGGTAGAGGGGATGAACACTGGCTGGTTTTGTGGGCTCCTTTGCATTTATCACATTGAACAGGCATGTTGCAATTGTCAGTTGAATGGGTAAATAAGCAACACTTGGAGCAAGGAATTGGTACCGGTTGTGGGGGTAGGCTGGAATATACCGGGAAGTGTCTGCATTTATAGTAAAAACCTTCTTTGAGGAGAAATTCAAAAGCTGTTACATTACCTGTGATTATTCGAATTAGGGATGTTGATTTCCCAGTTGCTCTGGAAGTAATGCGCTTGCAGAAACGGTGTTCTAGATCATTTTTGTTGAGTTCAACGCTGATTTCGTGATCTGTAATGTCTTGATCAACTTGTCCAATAACAACTGAGTATGAATTTGAATTGGAATTGTTCTTAGTGGAAGGGGGTTTAATGGACTCTCTAGTTTCTTCAAAACTATCGATTGCTCCTTCATTTTTCAATGTTGTTAACGTTTTTAATAGAGTTGTTTTATCTTTGTCGCTTTTGATGATAAATCCTTTTGATGTTTTTATTATGATGTCTTTATTTTGTGGGTAATGATTTGTCCAGAGATCGGCCATGCCAATTCTCGAGATATCCTTCTTTGTTGATATATAGAATACTTGTTGAAATGATTTGTTTATTTTGTTAAGCAGCTGATGGGAAAAGTTGTTTTGTTTATGAGGTGTATTTGTATACGACTTCCTTTGAGAGATCGTCGTATGTTGATTATCATTGAGGACAGGTTTCCGTCTAGATGACTGATGATTAGTGGGGTAACTCAGATGAAACTGTTGAGCGGAATGTGGAAATCTTGATTTTTGAGAATATACACCTGCAGAAGAAAAACGTTTTACGTTTGGGTTTAGATATGTCGGGGAATTCGGATCATTAATTCTCTTCCGTTTATATCTTGCTTTCTTCCATTGTCCGTCTTCTTCAATTTCCATCTCTGTGTATTCACCGTCGCTTGACGAAATCATGTTGAGTATAGCTAATATAAATAACTATATTTCGATTGAAAAGAAATGATTGAAATCACTGTTGTAGAACGATAAATGATAACCGATCTCGACAGATGCTACACTTCGACGCTTCAGTCTCAAAAATGAAATAATTCTTCGAAATAAATTAATAAATAAATTAATTAATTAATTAATAAATATTCTCTTCAAATCTTATTATGTTGATGGAACGAATTAATTACAGATACTTCGAGATAAAGTGGATTCGATGGATCTTGTGGAAAAACTGAAAAACTGAGATGCATTTTTTAATCAGATGAATAGGTTCGAAAAAATATAACCAAAAAAGGAATCTGAAAAAATGTAAAAATGGATAATAAATATTTGGATTTTTAACTCTTTTCTATATCCAGAGTACATTTCACCAAATTTTTTTTTGCTGATCAATAAGATTTTCAGGCACACTTTGAACTTGGGACACCTGAACTTTGCTCCCAATAGTTGATTCATCGAATATTGAACCTTTTGTATATCATTCAGTATATTTCACAAAATATGAAGTATTTAAATCGAATGGAACGACACTCCTACCTACGATTTCATAGAAAACTTTCTATGAACAAGAGCGTTATTATTTAGTCCGAATTCCGGCCGGCTGTCTCTCCGAAAACACGATAGTTTTCAACAGAAGAGGTATTGAGTTTTGAAAATTTCAGGGTACGTTCGAGGACGCCGGTGGAGTTCGTTAATGGGTGAAATCCGTCGTAGTTTTCATATATAAAATCATCTGACTTTTTTGAGCGCTCGTACTACTTACACGAGGGCTATATCATTTCGTCACGATGTCTGTATTTTTCGATTTTTGAGCCGAAAATGGTCTCAATCGACTATGTTCGACTCACTGATGACGAATCCGTCGGAAAATTCTAGTCTGTTCGTCCGGCCGTAAGCACGATAACTCTCGAACGGAACAACCTAGAGACTTGAAATCTTCAGTGTGGGTTCAGTTCCCGAATGCCTCGGTAAAGTTCGTTAATGGGCCAAATTCCACCGGGGGTTCCGTAAATATGGCCGTTCAAAGTTTTGTTCCACTGATTACTTGAAAACTACAGATTCGATCGAGATTAAATTTCGCACTTAAATGGAGAATGAGGTGTTCAAGCTACATGTGATATTTTGTCCAGATCACATGACCAGAACCATAGAAACCATGGAAAATTGTAACTTTTGAACGGAAACGCCTAGGGACTAGAAATTTTCAGGATAGGTGTGGATCTCGAATGTCGTGATCACGTTCATCTATGAGCAAAATTATACTAGGGGTTCCGTAAATATGGTCGTTTGAAATTTAGTTTTCTTGATAATTTCGAAACTACAGATTCGATCGAGACGAAATTTTGTATACTAATGGAGAATGATATATTCAAGCTACATTTCTCCAGATCACATGACCAGAACCATAGAAACCATAGAAAATCATAACTTTCGAACGGAAAGGCCTAGGGACTTGAAATATTCAGGATAGGTGTGGATCTGAAATATCCCGTTCACGTTCATCAATGAGCAGAATTATACTAGGGGTTCCGTAAATAGGGTCGTTTGAAATTTTGGTTTCTCGATAATTTCGAAACTACCGGTTCGATCGAGATGAAATTTTGTATTTTAATCGAGAATGATATATTAAAACAATATTTTGTCCAGATCGCATCACCAGAACCATAGAAACCATAGAAAATTGTAACTTTTGAACGGAGAGGCCTAGGAACTTGAAATTTTCAGGGTGGGTTTGGATCGCGAATATAGCGGCCACGTTCATCAATGAGCAAAATTAGACTAGGGGTTCCGTAAATATGGCTGTTCAAAATATTTTTTTCCTGATCATTTCGAAACTACTGATTGGATTGGGATAAAATTTTGCACCTAGCTTAGGAATAATGTATTCACTACGTGCCAAATTTTGTCCAGATCGCACCACCAAGACCATAGATACCGTAGAAAATTCTAGCGATTTATCGAAAAAATATTGTTTACCTAAAGCACTGACATGAAGTCTGGAGTTTCGCCTTAGTTTCAGAATTTTTGTGACAGCTGTCGAAAATTCCTTCAATTGATTTCTAAAACTGGAAAATGCGAATCTACCGACAAGGTGCATGTACGAGCGCTCAAAAGCTCCTGCCTTCACGGCAGTGCTTTTCGTAATTTTTTTGTTCATACATTGGTTTTTTCACAGTGAAAATTTCTTTACGTTATACATAGTATACCAATGTGTAGCATATAAATAATATAATATGTGTTTGACTGTTATATAACAATAATTGTAAATTTGTAAAGGTTTTGTTCTATAGATTTGTTATTTTGTGATGATTATTTAGTCTTGTATAAGAATCTTAAGGCGCCAACCAAATCATAACAGAACCTTATGTGCGAGAACTCGCCTATTATTTGATAAATTGCTGTAGGTAATCAAAATTCATTCACCGCCGATAGCAACTAAGCTAAGACGTCATCGTCAGTCAACTGCTTATTTGTATGCCAGAGAAATGACACAAGATTTCATATGCACAACGCATAAATTCAAGGAATTTCTGTTAATGAATTAGATTTGGATCAAGTTCTACGTGATATTTGTCGGATACCTCGCATTCAAAACTACACCATATGCATTTGGAATGTTAAAAACTGAATTCCTTGAGAATTAAAGCGAGGCATCCGTGTAAACACTGAAATCGCACGGTACTGACATATTATAAATATTTCTTTCAAGCCGAGGCCTTTGATGAATTTTTATTTCATGGGAAAATAGAACGCAACTTTATTAGAATTCACATAAAATGTGAGTTGACTTTTGATAGGTTTGTAGAGTGTCGGAACGGAAAATTTAAAACACTTCGCGTGACATGGTTATTCAATCGAATAAGAATTCAATTCCACTTTCGTGTTGACAACCGAAAATTTACGGTATGCAATAATTGTCGGGAGTGGTGAATTTTAGAAGTTATAGTTTTGGATGCAATTTTTACGTGAATTTCTGTTCTGCATTTCGCTCAAAGCATAGCTTTAGATTTATTAGAATTTTAAATTAACGTTTGGGGAAATACCGAATCAAAATGTGCTTCAAATTTAAAATCAAGGTTTAATATAATTGTCACAGTACCTATTCCACAAATCCACATTACAGCTGAGTAAAAAGCAATTTTGAAAAGGTTGTATCCTTGTATTTTTTCTACCGTCAATTGTATAAAAAATTAATCAAGAAAATATAGTCAGTGTGACAATCGATCTGGACAAAATTTTGCATGTAGCTTGAACACGTCATTTTCTCCATCTGAGTGCAAAATTTCATCTCAATTCGATCAGTAGTTTCGAAATCGAATTTTGAAACATAATTCATTGAATCTTCAATGTTCTACTAAGTCAGATACATACTTCTGAATTTCATTTGAAATTTCCATATACATGGTTATTCAAGAGTTCATTGGGTTTGAACATTGGTTGTTAATAAACCAAGAAATTAGTAGAGTTCTGTTCAGATAATCAAATTGCAGCAAAGGCCGAGTGAAAAAATCGGAATCTGAAAAAACCATGGTCAAACGATTAGGTTGGCTTCGCACATGAGGGATTCGATTATGTTCTTCCGGCCTGCCGTAAACACGATAAGGCTAGAAATGAAAGGCCTAGAGTTTTGAAATTTACTGATACGTTCGAGGCCTGAATGCGACGCTTAATTTCGTTAATGGGCGAAATCCGTCGTAGATTTCCGTTGATATACCTAGCCATCTGAATTTTTTTCTCAATAATCAAAGAAATACCGATCCGATGAAATTGAAACTTTGTAGTTAGTTGAATTGATTTTTGAAATTTCGGTATCTCAGAAACGTTTTGCCATATCCTGCTCAATGATTCCCTCTCTTGAAGTTTATGAAAATGAAATGACAGCATTTATCATACTGACAATAAACACTACAGTCCGTTTTGGTACACAGAAAAAAAAAATTCAGTTTTCCTGATATATTAAATATAATTCGGCGATTCCATCTTCTGAAGTTTATAAAAATTAAATCACAGTTTTTGTCATACTGACAATGAACACTGAAGGCGGTTTTGGTACACAGAAACAATCGCGCCAAAGCTCCCCCGACTTCAAGTCAGTTTTTTTCTCGAATTCTTCGTTTATAAAAATCACAAAATAAGATCATTCACGTTATCCATTTGGTGATTTAGGCCCACCAAATGGTCTGAAATTCAAATTTATAGTTTTTTTTCCAATTATTGTGTGTATTGATGTTTAATATAATAATATCAATAATAATTTAATAAAAAAAATTACGAAAAGCACTGCCGTGTAGTCAGGAGCTTTTGAGCGCTCGTACATTCATCTTGTAGGTAGATTCGCAATTTCCAGTTTTAGAAATCAATTGAAGGAATTTTCGACAGCTGTCAAAAAAATTCTCAATTCTCAATCTTAGGCAAAACTCCAGATGTCAGTGCTTCAGCTGACCAATTTTTTTTCGATAATTCGCTAGAATTTTCTACATTATCTATGGTCTTGGTGATGCAATCTGGATAAAATTTCGCACGTAGTATGAATAAATTATTCTTCAACTAGTTGTAAAATTTCATTTCAATTCAATCAGTAGGTTCGAAATTATCGAAAAAAAAAATATTTCGAACGGCCATATTTACGGAAACCCTAGTCTAATTTTGTTCATTGATGAACGTAACCGCGACATTCGCGATCCAAATCTACCCTGAAAATTTCAAATTCCTAGGCCTTTCCCTTCGGAAGTTATGATTTTCTATGGTTTCTATGGTTCTGGTCATGCGATCTGGACAAAATGTTGCTTTGATATATCATTCTCGATTAAAATACAAAATTTTATCTCGATCGAATCCGTAGTTTCGAAATTATCGAGAAAACAAAATTTCAAACGACCGTATTTACGGAACCCCTAGTATAATTCTGCTCTTTGATAAACGTGAACGCGACATTTCAGATCCACACCTATCCTGAAAATTTCAAGTCCCTAGGCCTTTCCGTTCGAAAGTTATGATTTTCTATGGTTTCTATGGTTCTGGTCATGCGATCTGGAGAAATGTATCTTGAATATATCATTCTCCATTAGTATACAAAATTTCGTCACGATCGAATCTGTAGTTTTGAAATTATCAAGAAATCCAAATTTCAAAAGACCATATTTACGGAACCCCTAGTATAATTATGCTCATAGATAAACTTGATCACGACATTCGAGATCCACACCTATCCTGAAAATTTCAAGTCCCTAGGCATTTCCGTTCAAAAGTTACAATTCTCTATGGTTTCTATGGTTCTGGTCATGCGATCTAGAAAAAATTTCACAAGTCACATCTCGATCAAATCTGTAGTTTCCAAGTATTCAGGAGAACAAAATTTTGAACGGCCATATTTACGGAACCCTTAGTGGAATTTGGCCCATTAACGAACTTAACCGATAGGCATTCGGGAACTGAACCCACACTGAAAATATCAAGTCTCTAGGTTGTTCCGTTCGAGAGTAATAGTGCTTACGGACGGACGGACGGACAGACTCGAATTTTCCGACGGATTCATCATCAGTGAGTCGAACCTAGTCGATTGAGACCATTTTCGGCTCGAAATTCGAAAAATACAGACATCGTGACGAAATGATATAGCCCTCTTGTAAGTAGTACGAGTGCTCAAAAAGTAAGAAAATTTGCATGTAATCTAATTCAAGTGGATATCACATTGCGTTGAGCCAATGACAAATAAAAGGAGTTACCACAACAAAATTATTCTCCAGCTGTAATATAGTAAATCGACCACAGGATCAGCCTTCGAAAGTATTCGAATCGGTATTGTTATGGTTTTTCTGTCAAGAACCCGGTGTGTAATATCCTCATTTCCCAGACATCCGCTCTGTCCTCGCTTGTCAATTGCGAAATTCGACGGCCTCACGATTGATGGACTTTTCTGCTTCACGAACTGTCTGCCGGAATACTTGCATTTCGAATGAGTCACCTTACTTCATTCATATTTAAATCACAGCCTGATATGTATACATATCATATTGTTGAAATGTTTGTAGGAGGACCCGCAGGAGCAGTTCAGAAGTTTCGTAGGTGGCTCATATCCGGTTGGGGATTTACAATGTCGTTGCGATTGTCCCATGTCCGAGTGAACTAGCTTTTATTGCGATATCGTTGGGAAGTGCAATGTGAAATAATGAAACCTGATAAAGAGCTGTTAGAGAAAGTGAAACCTATTATTTTTCAATTGAAGTGTCAAGAAGAGGTCAGCTCTCATTGATTTCAAGGGCCAGTTGTTCAATTTGGGATTACTTCATGGTTAGAAGTAACCAGAGATTTATAATAATACTTCTGTTATTCGTTGGTGGTTAAGGATGAAACAGTAGTTCAACTATGGCTCAAGTGAATCACAAATTTCATATTCATATTACTTCATTTATGGAAGATTAAGATAGGCGATCAAAAATTAAATGAATATTTTTCTTCGAATTTCATTACTGTTACAACAATAACTTTTTTAAGCGCTCGCTCGTTCTACTCACACAAGGACTACATCTTTTCGTTACGATTTCTGTATTTTTCGAATTTTGGGCCCAAAATGGTCTTAATCGACAAGGTTCGACTCACTGATGACGAATCCGTCTAAAAATTCGAGTCTGTCCGTCCGTCCGGCCGGCCGTAGGCACAATAACTCTCGAACAGAACGACCTAGAAACTGGAAATTTTCAGGGGTTTCGTAAATATCGCCGTTCGAAATTTTGTTCTCCTGATTAATTCGAAACTACTGATTCGATCCAGATGAGATTTTGGACTCAGATGGAGACTGACGTGTTCCAGCTACATGCAATTTTGTCCAGATCGCATGACCAGAACCATAAAAACTATAGGAAATTTTAACTTCCGAACGGAAAGGCCAAGATACTTGACATTTTCGGAAAATCCTAGCGAATAATCGAAAAAAAAATGGTGACGTGTTCAAGCTACTTGCAAAATTAGACTAGGGGTTCCGTAAGTATGGTCGTTTGAAATTTAGTTTTCTTGATCATTTCAAAACTACGGATTTGATCGTGACGGAATTTTTTATTTTTATGGAGAATGATATATTCGAGCTACATTTTTTCCAGATCGCATGACCAGTACCATAGAAACCATAGAAAATCATAACTTACGAATGGAAAGGCCTAGGGACTTGAAATTTTCAGGATAGGTTCGGATTGCGAATTTCGCGGTCACGTTCATCAATGAGCAAAATTAGACAAGGGGTTCCGTAAAAATGGCCGTTCAAAATATTTTTAGCCTGATAATTTCTAATCTACTCATTGGATTGGAATGAAATTTTGCTCATGGATGAAGAATAATGTATTCAAACTACGTGGGTAATTTTGTCCTGTTCGCATTAGCAAGACCATAGATACCGTAGAAAGTTCTAGCGAATTATCGAAAAAAAGTTAGTGTTAAGCACTGACGTGGAGTCTGGAGTTTCGCCTAAGTTTGAAATTTTTTTGACAGCTGTCAAAAATTTCTTCAATTGGTTTCTAGAACTGGAAAATGCTAACTGCTCCTGACTTCACGGCAGTGCATTCTATAATTTTTTTAAATTCGTGTTATAGTTCAGTTTTCAGTAGAGATTTATAATTTAGGATGATTTCGAGAACTTCTGTTTTTTTTCCTACATAATTATGCACTAAGGATAAATTCTCGATTCTTAAGATCGTTTTTTTTTGGGATCACCATCGACACCTTCAAAAATTTTCGAAAAAAGATACATATTATTCTCTTTAATCATCTAATCTTGCAATCTTCATTTCAGATATAAAACTTGGATGTCCAATTATCCATTGGATAATAAATTAAAGGCGATATACCCGTTATACTTCCCATGTTTTCTGAATCACATAATTTCAAATATACAGAAACATTAACAATAGTCTTGGTTTATTAGAGATTTTTTTCAATTAGGTATGTGTTTTTCTGATCTTTCATTCTTATTCACTTTCACTCGTATTCTTACACATCAAAAATAATTGGAACTTTTGTTTTGAGATACCTACATTCATTAATTTTGACATGACAGAGAAAAATTATTGACAAAATGATGATAATTAGTTAGATATTGTTCGAAAAATTATCAAGTTATTGTCAATAAAGAAATGTTCCTTGAAAGTATATTTTTATCTTCAGAAAAGAAATTCCATTTGTGAAGGTTTTCCATTTTTTAAGCACACAGTGGTGAACTTGCTCATAATATATATATTTTGCTCGCAACGGCAACCTTACCGGGACGAATTTAGGAAAATGGAAAATTTAAGCAAGAATATACTGTTGAAATTTATGTACCAAGTTCAACGTCACCCCCAAAACTAACGTTATTCATTGAAGGATGGATCCCAGTTTTTCTATAACTATATGCATCGACTAGAAATTACAAAATGGTGAATTGAGTTCTAATGTAATTCAATTGAAATCAATTAATTAACATGGGAAAAATATGACATATTCAGCTTTCAACATCTTTTTGAGCGCTCGTACTACTTACACGAGGGCTATATCATTTCGTCACGCTGTCTGTATTTTTCGAATTTCGAGCCGAAAATGTCCTCAACCAACTATGTTCGACTCACTGATGACGAATCCGTCGGAAAATTCGAGTCTGACCGTCCGGCTGGCCGTCCGTGAGCACGATAACTCTCGAACGAAGATCGAAGATCACATTACCAGAACCATAGAAACCCTAAAAAATCATAACTTTCGAACGGAAAGGCCTAGGGACTTGAAATTTTCAGGATAGGTGTGGATCTGAAATGTCGCGTTCACGTTTAACAATGAGCAGAATTATACTAGGTGTTCCGTAAATACGGTCGTTTGCAATTTTGTTTTCTCGATAATTTCGAAACTACGGATTCGATCGAGATGAAATTTTGTATTTTAATCGAGAATGATATATTAAAGCAATATATTGTCCAAATCGCATGACCAGAACCATAGAAACCATAAAAAATTGTAACTTTTGAAAGGAAAGGCCTAGGAACTTGAAATTTTCAGGGTGGGTTTGGATCGCAGATATCGCGGTCACGTCCATCAATGAGCAAAATTAGACTAGGGGTTCCGTAAATATGGCCGTTCAAAATATTTTTTTCCTGATAGTTTCGAAACTACTGATCGGATTGGAATGAAATTTTGCACCTAGCTGAGGAATAATATTTTCAAACTACGTGCAAAATTTTGTCCAGATCGCAACCAAGACTATAGATACCGTAGAAAATTCTAGCGAATTATCGAAAAAAAAATGATCAGCTGAAGCACTGACATGAAGTCTAGAGTTTCGCCTAAGTTTCAGAATTTTTTTGACAGCTGTCGAAAATTCCTTGAATTGATTTCTAAAACTGGAAAATGTGAATCCACCTACAAGGTGCATGTACGAGCGTTCAAAAGCTCCTGCCTTCACGGTAGTGCTTTTCGTAATTTTTTTTTATCATCAGGTGAAGGATAATTCTTTTCTTCACAACAACTGATTGAAAATATAAAAATCTTTATGATATCGAATTAAAGTCGAATTGATGTTATTATTATTTCACATTTCCGATGATTTATGAATGAAATAGAAAGTGTCCATAAATTGCCTAGTTACGACATATTTTATTCCACCCAGTAAAATATTCGATTCATTGTTGACCATGAGCAATCGAATACTGACCTTTATATCTCATGTTGGTTGTAGGAGTAGAGCAATTAATTATAGACTTAGTTCAATTAATTGAGTTGATTCGTTGAAACTTCAAGTTGTGGAAAAACTAAAAAAAATCTTTGAATTCAAATAAGATTAATGCGTTTTGAAGAATACAACCAACAATATCATGAGAAAAAATTTGAAATTGAACAATGCAAATTTTATGATTTCGCTATCTAACAACAAACAAAACCAAGTTTTACCGTCACCTCCAAAAGTAAAATTATTCAGCAAGAAGAACAGGTCATATCTTACATAAAAATCTAGTGAGATAAGACCTAAGAATCCAAAAACCCAATTTTGCCCAATACGTAAAAAGAACTTATCTTAGTATCTACCAAAACATTTCTGAAAACAACTTGAAAGTGACATGGTTTTATTGTATTTCAATATGACGCGCTTGGGGAGTCAATTGAAGCAAATTCCATAACCGTGACAGATGAATATTACTCGTAATTAGATACCGCTGCCCGTCCGATTTAAAATTATCATTTCAGATCGAAATGGAAACTTAATTAAGACAAATAATACAACCGAGGTGATTTATACAGTTGTCCAACTTAACCGCATAAAGCAAGAATTTTATGCGAATTTATATAATGAGTATCCCGATCTATTATTTACGCTAACCTGACTGTATAAACAATGATTCCTGACATTGATGCCCATTGGGCGCCTGCTTAGTCCTTAGTTTGAACACTGCATTATTCA
Source organism: Aphidecta obliterata (assembly GCA_963966015.1). Classification (NCBI taxonomy): domain Eukaryota; kingdom Metazoa; phylum Arthropoda; class Insecta; order Coleoptera; family Coccinellidae; genus Aphidecta; species Aphidecta obliterata. The sequence goes on from OZ014428.1 coordinate 9,629,492, forward strand.
TTATCATGTGAGAAGTGAGATTATATCAAAACGTAGAAGATTAGCGTCTTGCAACAAAACATGACGCTCTTATCCTCGATTTCCTCCAGTTCCTCTTATCTTTTCCCAGAAATTAAAATTAGCACTATTTTTGCGAAGTCAAGTAGGTACTAGTAGATATGAAATACAATGAGGTGGAGGGCGTTTTGATTGTATCGGGTCATACAAAAACGCGTGTACGTTTATTTTCAATAAAACATAACATATTTGCAATTTCTCAAATGATGTTAGATCAATGACCTTGGAGGCTATATAGAATCTGCATTTCCTGATGCACGATGTGGAAATTTCGATCACAAAAACATGTTCTCTTTTTTTCCAAAAGCTGTGTTAAATTAATAATCCAAAACCGAAAGGGGCGATCGGCAACTGCATAACAAGAATGCGAGAAGGTATACGAGCAATTAATCAGGTTGGCCAGACAGACGTAACCAAGGTCTTTTCGAGTAGGAACAATTCTATTTTGGGAAATCATCACATAAATTCAATCCTTCCTATTGCTACCTCGAAGGATCGTGGGATACATCATTGGTCTTTTTTCCTCTAAATGAATTTTCGAAATACAAGGTGGGCTTTTGAGAACGAAACAAACGGAATGAATTTATTTCGATTATTTCCTTCCTATTAATTTTGACCAATCGCTATCAAGAATTGGTATGTCAAATATAAATTTTAAGTGGAAAAATTACTTAACAACTGTCAACTTAGTTGCTATGTACCGTTACCAACAACAAAGATCACAAACAACGCTTACGAATTTATTAATTTTTCAACTGAAACTCAAAATGAATCAGTTTGGAAATGTTTTCGAAAGTAAAATTAATGCGGCTGTTGAAAATAGTGTTCCACTAAATACTCAGAAAGTTCCCACATAAAATGTTCATTTAACTCAGGAAATAATCTTACCAAATATCCCTCGGGCATTTAATTTTTCCTGTGGAAAAATTGGAACACTCGTTTCTAAGTAATCTGTTTTAACAAATAGCATTCGCGTGGAAGTGGAAAAGTGGAAGTGGAAAAATCCTCATCTTCGACTCGGATTTTTAAAACCACTCTCGCTCATGCTATTTGTTAAAACAAATTACTTAGAAACTCGTTTTTCCGAATTTTTCCGGGAAAATTAAATGCACTAGGGATATTAGCCCCGAAAAAATACTCGGACACGTCGATTTTGATTCGCCTAAATTTTGAATATGGAAGATGGGGTAAGTCATAACTCATTTGAGTTCAGAATATTGAATTTGATTCATTGATTTTCGAGATATTCAAATTTGAATTTTGTACGGTACTGGTCATTCCGTTAAGCATGCTATGTGAACCAAATTTTCACTAATTTATTATGGGGTTACGATGATAATCGTAAACTGTCATACACTGGACAACAGAATAATTACTGTTTGATACTTCCATCAAGAATTGAGGTAAAGATGGTTGTTCCTTGGCAGAATGACAGGTAATGTACAAAATTTAAATTTGAATTACTTGAAGACGAATGGATCAAATGGGAAAAAATTCCGTCCGAGTATTTTTTTGGAATAAATTCCTACCTTCTGTTATCTCGTATGTTTCGAAAGCCCACTTGTATACCGACTTGTTTTCGAAATATTCGATTTTAATGTTGCTTAGTTTCAACCATAAAATCAACTATTTTTGAGGATGCGAAATAAAAGAAAATATTTTATTCGGTGAAAAACAAACCAAATTCAATAGCCTTCCATGTCTCACGATGTAGAACTTTTTTTGAGCTTATCTGAAATTAAAACTTTATGCCACCGAGTCTGCTTCATCAGAAAGGTTCGTCCAGCATATTTATGAAGCGCTGATGAAATGCTAGAGAGTGCGAGGCGAAAATTTGAACATATTATTAAACTATTCAATTTATTGTATGAAACTACGTGAAACCCAATGCGAACAATTATGTTTGAGAGAACTGAAATCAGTTCCGTTTTTCATCAATTAAAACAATTTTTGGGCGCTTGTTTTCTATCGTCATCATTTCGTGCAAATTCCGAGGTCTGAATGCGCCGAAGGCAAATCTGATCGAATTGGAACTTTGTTGTTTGTTGTAAAATAACGACAACAAGGTTCATGTCAAATTTTGTTGCACTAGAGGGATTAAAATTACGAAAAGCACTGCCGTGAAGGCAGGAGCTTTTGAGCGCTCGTACATGCACCTTGTAGGTAAATTCGCCTTTTCCAGTTTTAGGAATCAATTGAAGGAATTTTCGACAGCTGTCAAAAAAATTCTGAAACTTGGGCGAAACTCCAGACTTCATGTCAGTGCTTCAGCTGATCAATTTTTTTTCGATAATTCGCTAGAATTTTCTACGGTATCTATAGTCTTGGTGATGCGATCTGGACAAAATTTTGCACGTAGTTTGAAAACATTATTCCTCAGCTAGGTGCAAAATTTCATTCCATTCCGATCAGTAGTTTCGAAACTATCAGGAAAAAAATATTTTGAACGGCCATATTTACAGAACCCCTAGTCTAATTTTGCTCATTGATGGACGTGACCGCGATATCCGCGATCCAAACCCACCCTGAAAATTTCAAGTTCCTAGGCCTTTCCGTTCAAAAGTTACAATTTTTTATGGTTTCTATGGTTCTGGTCATGCGATGTGGACAAAATATTGCTTTAATATATCATTCTCGATTAAAATACAAAATTTCATCTCGATCGAATCCGTAGTTTCGAAATTATCGAGAAAACAAAATTGCAAACGACCGTATTCACGGAACCCCTAGTATAATTCTGCTCATTGTTGAACGTGAACGCGACATTTCAGATCCACACCTATCCTGAAAATTTCAAGTCCCTAGGCCTTTCCGTTCGAAAGTTATGATTTTCTATGGTTTCTATGGTTCTGTTAATGTGATCTGGAGAAATTAAGCTTGAATATATCATTATCCATTAGTATACAAAATTTCGTCACGATCGAATCTGTAGTTTTGAAATGATCAAGAAAACTAAATTTCAAACGACCATATTTACGGAACCCCTAGTATAATTTTGCTCATAGATGAACGTGATCACGACATTTGAGATCCACACCTTTCCTGAAAATTTCAAGTCCCTAGGCGTTTAGTTTTTAGAATCCGTAGTTTTGAAATTATCAAGAAAACTAAATTTCAAACGACCATATTTACGGAACCCCTGGTCGAACTTTGCTCTTAACCGCGGCATTCCATATTCGAACATACCCTGAAAATTTCAAGATTTTGGGTCGTTCCGTTCGGGAGTAATCGTGTATACGGCCGGCAGGACTCGAATTTTTCGATGGATTCGTCATAAGTGAGTCGAACCTTGTCGATTGAGACCATTTTCGGCTCAAAATTCGAAAAATACACACATCGTGACGAAATGATATAGCCCTCGTGTAAGTAGAACGAGCGCTAAATAACACTAAATTGGGGAATTCAATATATTCCATCTCTTGAAGTATCGATGACGTTATTTGTCACTTTGTCTTCGGTAAGATCTACTCTCAATAGAAAAGACACAGTCTACAATAATATCTGAAGGAGTCGTCTATTGTTAATTAGCCACCGATCAGAATACAATAAAGCACCTTGGTTCACTAATGTTCAGCAGCAGTGAGCATTTGGAAGACCTTTTGTGAGACTAGTTCTTACGTATGTTTCTGAAACTCGACCTGAAAGTTCGAAAGATCCAAAAATTTAATGAGTGCAGGAATAAAAACTTTGCGAACCATTAAAAGGCGTGAAATTGCATGATCAAGTTTGTGGCATTAAAGATGCCAAATGGGGGATCATGAGGACATAATGAACGGAGTCAAGATCGCAAAGTGGACAGAAAACAAGATAACACAAATTAGAAGACCACCAGGGCAACGTTCTGGCTCGTGACTCAGCGCTCTTTTGGAATTTTTTCTCAGCTTGTATTGCCAGAAAAAATGTTATGCTCCAACAAAATTTAGGATTTTTTCACCCTTAAAGTTGAATACATATTTCGAGAACTAATAAATATATTTCAACAAAATTTGTTGCATTTATAGAAGTGAAAGACTTAACCACAGATGTGTAGCACGACCTATCATTCCTATTCAAATTCAACTTGTTTTCTCGAAGAGCTCTCTGTTTCTTTTTCGCCAGGCTACCCTGTATACAGTCACGCAGTCACCATAATATGAATATATGAATAAGTATTGAAGTATTGAAAATTGCATTCAGTTTTAAATGATCATTTCCAATTATGAATTTTTTTTGTCAAAGTTTAAAACTTGTTTCCATATGCGTATAAAAACAAGAATCAAGGTACGTGCTTCTGATTATGTCGAACTTGAACCAAACATGCCGTTTATTATTCGACATTGGTTTCAGTATGCTGTGAAAAGATCTACTGAAAAAAATAGAACAATTGAGTATAAATTAATACGAATAAAAATAAATGATTTTGAATGATACAAATGGAACTTTCCGGTAAGGAATTGTACAAACTGGCGTCAGTTCCCATATAAGTATTGAAAGGATGAGACCACACCGAAAGCACTCACTCGAATATGGTTATAGATGTAAGATCACAACCTACTTTTCAATCAACAAATAAGATTCGGGGACAGGCTATAACCGGACGGTATTAGTGGGTGGGACTTTCCTTTCCTGATGGCGGTATGTCAAACAACTAAACCACAGAGACAAAAAATATTGTCGCGTTAAATGAAACTTATACTATCTCTACCGATAAATTAGGAACACAACTAACTAGGTCAATAGGGGAGCTTATCGTTTATTTGAATATTCGAGTAGAACCCAGACAGGTACTTCATGATAAAAATAATAATATGTACATATTGTATATCGGTATTCGAATAACGCGCCTAAATTTAACAGAAAATTGTTTGAGTGATTTTAAGATAATTATTTCATCCGAACTTGTGCCCGCGAATGCTTCGTTTTCTAGATACAGGGCGGGCGTTGAATTGAAAACATCTTATTCATTACTCAATTCTGTTTTAATTTTAGAGCATAAAATTTATCGTTGATTTTTCCAACACACCTAGGAATGTTCAAAATTGTTTCGCTGTTTTTATCGTATCTTTATTAGAACTCAATAATCATGTGACATGTGGATCAATTAATGTAGTTCTATTCTTGTCATTTTTTTTTCTTTTTTAAACGTTCATTATGGTGTCAGCGAGTTCGAAGATACGTTGCTAAAAATACTCATAGCTTTCTGGTAAATGTAGAGTTGGAATAAATTAAAATTGATCATAACTTCGCCTTCAACACGTCATCTACGGCAGATATAAAATGATGATGATACTTCGCAGAATAAACAATAAAAATTATTATGCAGTCCCTCCTTTAACGGCACAGCGTGTGCAACTTGCACCTTCGCGTGAAGGATATAATAAGCATATGCAGCAAAATTACCGCTTTGGTAGTGAGCTTATTACCCCATTGAAGAAACGATGTGTTAAATAACACGTTGATGTACGAGTCCATCTAACTTAATCAGAACTGAACGCCAACGAGTTATACATATAACAAGAAAAAACATGGAGTCTTTCGTTGCATAATTATAAATGAATGAATCAAGGAAACTCAACAAACCGTAGAACAGACCGGCTATTGAGCTGAAAGCTGAAATTTAATATCTTCAATGTTTCAATCAGAGTTGCCTCATCGTCCGGCGACAAAATGGCAGATATGTGATACTTTTTCGAAGGACAGGCGTCAGCTCATGTGGAGAAACTTGTTTTTCAATTAGGGACTTAGGAAATTCGAGACCCTGCTAACAGTATTACGGTGCTACTTGGAGAGAACGATATATCGAATTATTTTAACATTTGAATTAATACTCGGTTTGATTCTTTCCATACAGGGTGAGATTTCGCATTAATTTTACACCGAATCTATTGTTAAACTATAAGAATGTACCAGTCGAAGATTCACCGTGTATACTTCTGATTAATTTCTCGAGAATATATATTTATGAAATGGACTATATGTTCTTGAAATACTTGATATAAGGAATCCATATGCATGCACAATATAAATAATGGTTAATTGAACTAAGTTCATAGTGCTCCAATTGTTTACAAAACTTTTACTGAAAATATCGAGATATATACCGATAAATGAATGTTATTATGACATCCAAATCAAGTATGATATATCATGTGGCAAATTGGAGCGATATTGATAACCATTTATGTTAAATTCGACATAAAATTGATATGGAAGATATGACACAATGATATATATAATATCATTTTTCTCCCTGTTATAATAACCAGAAAACTGAACCGACAAACAATGACAAAATGAAGAAGCATTATTTCTTGAGCCGGAACTGCATATACTTCGTCAATATCAATATCTATAGGATAATAAACAGACGTTTTGACTTATGCAAATTATGCCCTGTTTTTCGACCGAAGAGGACGTTATTGATCGATGATTATGAGAATGTAACATTTAAGAGCAGATGAACTAGTCGAATGGTACAACATAAAAAAAATTATGATGGGAGAATAAAGTCCCAGGAAACCTCGAAATTCGACAAATTTCACACAAATCCTCACGTTCTCATGTATTCTTCTTCTGTGCATGTTATGTTGAAACCACAAGACGACTTGAATCCACAACAACCAGTAACTTCTTTCTAGATGCATTCAAAATATGTGGATCGTCATCTCCCCAAATGCTTATAATCTTATTCAGAACAAAAAAGTGTTCTCTTGGATAAAGCACAAATAGATCTTGTTTGCAATTTGCAAGGAACATGCAAACAAACCATGCAATAGAGATTTTTTCGTGACAAAATCGTAGAAGAAGACCGCGAGTGGGAGGTGATTACTATTCTTGAAGAATCTCGAATGCCGCGGTTAAGTTCGTTATTGGGCAAAATTCGCCCAAGGGTTCCGTAAATATGGCCGCTCGAAATTTTGTTTTTCTGATAACTTCAAAACTACTGATTCGATCGAAATGAAATATTGCACTCAGATGGAAAACTACGTGCTCAAGCTACATGTAAATTTTGTCCAGCTCGCATGACCAGAACCATAGAAACCATAGAAAATTATAACTTTGTAATGGAAAGGCCTGACATTTTCAGGATAGGTTCGGATCGCGAATTTCGCGGTTACGTTCATCAATGAGCAAAATAAGACTAGGGGTTCCGTAAATATGGCCGTTTGAAATTCAGTTTTCTTGATAATTTCAGAACTATGGATTTGATCGTGACGAAATTTTGTATTTAAATTGAGAATGATATATTCGAGCTACATTTTTTATAGATCGCATGATCAGAACCATAGAAAACATAGAAAATCATAACTTTCGAACGGAAAGGCCTAGGGACTTGAAATTCTCAGGATAGGTTCGGATCGCGAATTTCGCGGTTACGTTCATCAATGCGCAAAATAAGACTAGGGGTTTCGTGAATATGGCCGTTTGAAATTCAGTTTTCTTGATAATTTCAAAACTATGGAATTGATCGTGACGAAATTTTGTATTTAAATTGAGAATGATATATTCGAGCTACATTTTTCATAGATCGCATGATCAGAACCATAGAAAATATAGAAAATCATAACTTTCGAGCGGAAAGGCCTAGGGACTTGAAATTCTCAGGATAGGTTCGGATCGCGAATTTCGCGGTTACGTTCATCAATGCGCAAAATGAGACTAGGGGTTCTGTGAATATAGCCGTTCAAACTATTTCTTTCCTGATAATTTCGGAACTTCTCATTGGATTGGAATGAAATTTTTGCACATAGATGAAGAATAATGTATTCAAACTACGTGGGAAATTTTGTCGAGATCGCATTACCAAGATCATAGATACCGTAGAAAATTCTAGCGAATTAGCGAAAAAAAAATTGGTCACCTAGGCAATGACTTGAAGTCTGGATTTTCGCCTTAGTTTGAAGATTTCAGCTCTGTTTTGACAGCTGTCAAAATCTTTCCAATTGGTTTCTAAAACGGGAAAATGCGAATCTACTTACAAAGTGGATGAACGAGCGTTCAAAAGCTCCTGACTTCACGGCAGTGCTTTTCTAAATTTTTTGCTTGTTAAATCTGAACTAATTGAGCGATGTTGACATTTTCAACAACAGATTTGTAGAGAATGAAACGACGAAGAAAATGAGTGCTATCGCAACTCAATCCGGTCATTATTACCGTAGAAAAGCCGAAAAAACCGTAAAAATTAGCGTTTTTTCAAAAATTCATAACTTGGCCATTTTTGAAGTTGTAGCGCTGGTTTTCCGGATGACAGTAGTGGATAATAAGTATCTTGAGGATTCACAACCCGGACGTTGTCAAATGAATAGTTTTTGCGTAATCGCGACTTGAATTGTTTAAGGCACTATTTTCCGGAAGCGCTGGATGCGTCGGAAGTTGTCCGATTTCAATTTACAAAACGGATTTTGGAAGTAAAAGTATAGTACTACAAAACATCAATCTCGATTTTTGTTAAAATGTTGCAAAATAGTTGGAAAAACGTGCAAACATGACCAAAACCGGCCGAACGCTCGATTGCGGTCGAGTAGTAGGGTTATAGATGTAAACATTCGCGCCCGGCGCAGCGCGCTTTTATTATAATACGCACTTCCCCGCGTCGGCCGGCTACCCCCACTTTTCGTCCGCGACCGACCGCTGGGCCGATTTTTGTCTTCCACGCATTTTCCACCTATTTTGCAACATTTTGACGAAAAATCAAGATTGATGTTTTGTTGTACTATACTTTAACTTTCGAAATCCGTTTTGTAAATTAAAATCGGACAACTTCCGACGCATCCAATCTTTCCGGAAAATAGTGCCTAAAATAATTCAAATCGTAATTACGCAAAAACTATTTATCCGACAATGTCCAGGTTGTGCACACTCAAAGTACCTATAAATCACTACTTTCATTCGGAAAACCACCGCAACAACTTTCAAAATTTCCGAGTTATAAATTTTTGAAAAAACGCTAACTTTTACAGTTTTTCTGACTTTCCCACTGTGATAATGACCTGATTGAGTTGCACTAGCACTCATTTTCTTCGTCTTTTCATTCTCTACAATTTCGTTGTTGAAAATGGCATCATCGCTCCTTTGTTACAGATTTTACAAGCAAAAAATTAAAAAAACACCATTTTTTGTTGGTGTTTTTTCGAAATAAAAAGAAAAGTAATCATATTTGCACGTCGAAAACATATCACTAAACATCCACAGACCACCTCACGAACCCCCACAATCGCGGTTGTCTTCTACGATTTTTATCACAGAATGACCCCTTTTCTGCTCTATTGCCTGGCCAAAAAAAGACCACGACGTACAATTAAAATTGCCCACCATGGGTAAAGCATTGAAAAATTTATCACACAGAAACTTAATGGCTCATATAGAACTTTTTCCTATCTTCAACGAACATAATTTTCAACTGCCCTCAAAAACACAACCAAAAACAGCCTTCAAGGCCGGACTCCAACCCCAATAACGACCCGACCAACGACTAATCCGAGCTTGCCATACATCGTAAACGGAGGACACTGACAAAGACTGTTCATTTCATTCGAATAGTTGAAGTGAATAGTGAAGCATTCGGCCTTCCTATAGTAAAAATTAATTCTGTTGCACAACATTATTTATTTATTTATTTTGTTTACATCCCGTCTCTCGTAGGTCTCTGCGAGACCCCTCAGAAGCTCAGAGCTTGTTTTTTCCATTTCTGCTTTTCACTTAGCAATTGACTTTTCTCTTTGCACTTTCCACTTTTCGATTCTGAATGCTTTTCGTGCAACATGATTCATTTGAAAAGAAGCAAAATGCAAAGTGAAAAGTTACAAAGTAGTTTGGTAATAGGCCCCAGGGGCCTATTCATCTAAAACTCTTTTACAGTTTTTTGCTCACAACTTATTCACTCATGCCATTTCTGATGAACTCAAAGATAACGACGAGTTACCTGTTCTACAATTTTATTAATATAAGTATACAAGAAACTGCCCGATATTCCGCCCCACTTCCGAAGCCAAAATCTCCAATTAGAAAATGAAAATCGAAGCAAACCTCAGAATTGCACATTTATCACATCGATTCCAATCTCGAATACTTACCGTGAATTCATTTGCATATCCGTTCCTTCCATTGCACTTGGCGAACGAGTTCGAGAACTGGTCGCACAAAAAATCAGTCTCGTCCAGGGAATTGATGTCTGCGTTAGATTTGGTACTGAAGTCGGTTTTGAAAGTGGTATCATTGCTCGTGGTCGATCCCCTGTGTAACCCCTCGTAGGGAGAGGGCGGCACGGCACTGTCCGATTCGTAACTCGAGGCACTAGAACTGGATCCGAACTTCATATCGCTCGATTCGGTCTCGTAGCCGGTACTATCCTGGAATTTCCCGGTACTGTCGCGAAATTTGTGACCGGGGTCGAATTTTCCGTTGGGACTGAACAGCCTGTCCGGTATGACCCCGACAGGGTATATTCCTATGGGCTCGAAGACTTCCGTGTAGGCGCTGGTGTAGACGTTGTGCTCCTTCGTTTCCCTGCTTCTTTCGTCGATTATTTTCCCCTCCCTGGACACGGTCACCTCTTCTTTGGTCACCGTGGTCGATTTAACACTTAAGGAAGTGTCGAGTTTGACCGGAGCCTTCAAGATTCCCGTTTTTATCAGGAGGGTATTGAGTAGATCACATGGTGGCACCTGGCCGGTGATCAGAGCCTGTTTGATGGCCAGGCCGTCGCTGCCTTCCAACGCGACCGGCATGCCATTTATGTACAGAACCTCTTCTTCCTTGATGGCGGACTTCTTCTCGCAGTCCACGACTTTTACGCCTTTGCCTAGAATCGATTCAACGGTCTCTTGGATTTCCGGGTCATCCATACTTCGGCTAGCGTGGAAACAAAAACTGAATTAAAGGAGGTTTCAATATGGGAAGGGTGTGGGCGCTTCGAGAGTCTGTTGCTGGAATGTTATTGTAGTGAGTCATCACTTGTTATTTTGGCGGTTTAAACATCTATTCTGGAGGTTGATGTTCCTACACTTTGTTTATTTACCTTCGCGTTTGGGTTCAGGAGTTTTTGCAGAGTTTTACATTCCATACTCCTTCCCTCAATGCCCAAACTTCCATAAAATTAATCAACATTGGGTTAATTTCAAGGAAAAAAGTACATACGATCATTTTTGAGCGCTCGTACAACTTACACGAGGGCTATATCATTTCGTCACGATGTCTGTATTTTTCGAATTTTGAGCCGAAAATGGTCTCAATCGACTATGTTCGACTCACTGATGACGAATCCGTCGGAAAATTCGAGTCTGTCCGTCCGTCCGTAAGTACTATAACTCTCGAACGGATCAACCTAGAGACTTGAAATTTTCAGTGTAGGTTCAGATCCCAGATGCCTCGGTTGAGTTCGTTAATGGGCCAAATTCGCCCAGGGGTTCCGAAAATATGGCCGTTCAAAGTTTTCTTCCCCTGATTACTTGAAAACTACAGATTTGATTGAGATGAAATTGCACTCAAATGAAGAATGAGGTGTTCAAGCTACATGTAAAATTTTGTACAGATCACATGACCAGAACCATAGAAAATTGTAACTTTTGAACGGAAACGCCTAGGGACTTGAAATTTTCAGGATAGGTGTGGATCTCGAATGTCGTGATCACGTTCATCTATGAGCAAAATTATACTAGGGGTTCCGTAAATATGGTCGTTTGAAATTTAGTTTTCTTGATAATTTCAAAACTACAGATTCGATCGTGACGAAATTTTGTATACTAATAGAGAATGGAGAATCACATGACCAGAAACATAGAAAATCATAACTTTCGAACGGAAAGGCCTAGGGACTTGAAATTTTCAGGATAGGTGTGGATCTGAAATGTGGCGTTCACGTTTATCAATGAACAGAATTATACTAGGGGTTCCGTAAATACGGTCAATTGAAATTTTGGTTTCTCGATAATTTCGAAACTGCGGATTCGATCGAGATGAAATTTTGTATTTTAATCGAGAATGATATATTGAAACAATATTTTGTCCAGATCGAATGACCAGAACCATAGAAACCTTAGAAAATTGTAACTTTTGAACGGAAAGGCCTAGGAACTTGAAATTCTCAGGGTGGGTTTGGATGGCAAATAGCGCGGTCACGTTCATCTATGAGCAAAATTAGACTAGGGGTTCCGTAAATATGACCGTTCTAAATATTTTTTTGCTGATAGTTCCGAAAATACTGAGCGGATTGGGATGAAATTTTGCACCTAGCTGAGTAATAATGTATTCAAACTACGTGCGAAATTTTGTCCAGATCGCACCACCAAGACCATAGATACCGTAGAAAATTCTAGCGAATTATCGAAAAAAAATACATCAGCTGAAGCACTGACATGAAGTCTGGAGTTTCGCTTAAGTTTCAGAATTGTTCTGACAGCTGTCGAAAATACCTTCAATTGATTTCTGAAACTGGAAAATGCGAATCTACCTACAAGGTGCATGTACGAGCGCTCAAAAGCTCCTGCCTTCACGGCAGTGCTTTTCTTAATTTTTAATTATCAAAAAAAACTCTTGTGTATGGGGTAAGGAGCTGATTTTCAGAAAATCAGAATTTTTAATATATTTTGGTAGTAAATGAATGTTTGAAAGATTAGATAGCATTCACCCATTCTGAAACAAGAAATAATATTCCTCATGTCCCTCAAGTCACACCAGAACCTTTATGGCCCTAAAGTAAAGTTAATAAAAGTGTAGATATCGATTCACACGATATAACATGCCGTTCCGTGCAATTATCTTCAAACACTTTGGGATTTAGTTGTGAAGAAAAATGAGAATTAAACGAATAAAAAAGGCAGGAGCTTTTGAGCGCTCGTACATGCACCTTGTGGGCAAATCCGCGTTTTTCAGTTTTAGAAACCAATTGAAAAGATTTTGACAGCTGTCAAAGAAAATTTCAAACTAGGGCGAAAATCCAGGCTTCACGTTAGTGCTATAGGTGACCAATTTTTTTTTTGATAACTCACTATAATTTCCTACGGTATTTATGGTCTTGGTAATGCGATCCGGACAAAATTTCCCACGTAGTTTGAATACATTATTCCTCATTTATGTGCGAAATTTCATTCCAATCCAATAAGTAATTTCGAAATTATCAGGAAAAAAATACTTCGATCGGCCATATTTACGGAACCCCTAATCTAATTTTGCTCTTTGATGAAAGTGATCGCGAAATTCGCAATCTGAACCTATCCTGAAGAATTCAAATTCCTAGGCCTTTCCCTTCAAAAGTTATGATTTTCTATGGTTTCTATGGTTCTGATCATGCGATCTGGAAAAAATGTAGCTAAAATATATCATTCTCAATTTAAATACAAAATTTCGTCACGATCAAATCCATAGTTTTGAAATTATCAAGAAAACAGAATTTCGAACGACCATATTTACGGAACCCCTGGTCTAATTTTGCTCATTGATGAACGTGATCGCAACATTCGAGATCCACACCTATCCTGAAAATTTCAAGTCCCTAGGCCTTTCCCTTACAAAGTTATAATTTTCTATGGTTTCTATGGTTCTGTTCATGCGAGCTGGACAAAATGTAGCTAAAATATGTCCAGATCGCATCACCGAGACCATAGATACCTTAAAAAATATTCTAGCGAATTATCGAAAAAAAAATCATCTAAAGCACTGACGTGAAGTCTGGAGTTTTGCCTTAGTTTGAAAATTTTTTGACAGCTGTCAAAATTTTTTTGAATTTGTTCCTCAAACTGAAAAATGCGAATATATCTACAAGGTGGATGAACGAGCGCTCAAAAGCTTCTGAGTTCACGGCAGTGCTTTTCAAATTTTTTCGAAATAATTCCAAAAATACCGTTCAATTCAATCGAAATTCCTCAATTAGTTTGTAGAATATGAACGTGAAATTTCGAAAAGACCGTTTCAAGAATAACAAAAATAAAATGACATTCTTTGTCACACTCACACGGACACGGCCGGTTTGGTTCACAGAAGCAAGCGCGCGAAAGATCGAAAGATCCTGAATTCACATCAGTGCTTTTCTCGAATTTTGTTTTTCAAGTAAATGACAACTACTACTCTGAAGGTTATAGTATTTCATTCAGTAAATAAAGTTTGAAGAAACTATCAATAAACTGAGGAAGCAATATATTCTATAACCAATAGATAGATCCTAACTTATTACCATTTTGCTGAATTATTCTTTTTGAGCGCTCGTAATACTTACACGAGGGCTATATCATTTCGTCACGATGTCTGTATTTTTCGAATTTTGAGCCGAAAATGGTCTCAATTGACCATGTTCGACTCACTGATGACGAATCCGTCGGAAAATTCGAGTCTGTCCGTCCGGCCGTCCGTAAGCACGATAACTCTCGAACGGAACAACCTGGAGACTTGAAATTTTCAGTTTGGGTTCAGTTTCCAAATTCCTCGGTTAAGTTCGTTAATGGGCCAAATTCCACCAAGGGTTCCGTAAATATGGCCGTTCAAAGTTTTGTTCCCCTGATTTCTTGAAAATTACAGATTTGATCGAGATGAAATTTTGCACTCAAATGGAGATTGAGGTGTTCAAGCTATATATGAAATTTTGTCCAGATCGCATGACCAGAACCATAGAAACCATAGAAAATTGTAACTTTTGAACGGAAAGGCCTAGGAACTTGAAATTTTCAGGGTGGGTTTGAATCGCGAATATCGCGGTCACGTTCATCAATGAGCAAAATGAGACCAGGCGTTCCGTAAATATGGCCGTTCAAAATATTTTTTTCCTGATATTTTCGAAACTACTGATTGGATTGGAATGAGATTTTGTACCTAGCTGAGGAATAATGTATTCAAACTACGTGCGAAATTTTGTCCAGATTGCATCACCGAGACCATAGATACCGTAGAATATTCTAGCGAATCATCGAAAAAAAAATTGATCAGCTGAAGCACTGACATGAAGTCTGGAGTTTCGCCTAAGTTTGAGAATTTTTTTGACAGCTGTCGAAAATTCTTTCAATTGATTTCTAAAGCTCCTGACTTCACGGCAGTGCTTTTCGTAATTTTTTTAGGAATCTATTCACTTATTTGTTAACTTAGTATTCACTGATTTTAACGAAACCACGACATCTAACCCAACTCATTGCCATTTTTCTGAATTATTTTTTTCTAGAATTCTATTCACTTATTCATTAACTTAGTATTCACAAATTAACTTAACTTACGACTTTCATTACTTAAGAAGTTTTACAAAACCACGACACCTAACCTAACTTATTTTTTTCTAGAAATCTATTCACTTATTCATTAACTTAGTATTCCCTTATTAACTTAGCTTAAGATTTTCACTACTCAAGGTGTATATCAAGTATTTCTTCATGAGGAAGCCATTGCAATGGTGAAACACGTATCATGGTTTTGTAAAACTCCTAAGTGGTGAAAATCGTTGGCTAAGGCCATAAGTGAATAGGTACTAAGTAAATTATGAATTTTCATCAAGTATCGGCCACATCAATTCAATACTTATTTATTCGCAATAATAAAATTCATTACGACAGAACTCAGTATATAGTATAGAGCGTATTTGTTCAAATATGTATTCATTTCTTCAGCCGAACAGGGCCGAAAAGTCGAATAAGAAAGAATTCACCTTTCACTTCGAGAATCAACCTTTAAAATATGCGTTCCAGTCAAAAATCACCTTCTATAATAAGATATGCCATAATCATTGAATTCAATCAATTGACATTTATATGCAGCTTCTTCTCAGCGAGAAAGGAGATGAAAACTTTGCATAGCAGATTCCCTAGAATGGTAATTGCACATAATCAAATGTCCCCCAAGGTCGACAAACCTGCCAACTTTACATTTCTTGTGGATTGCATAAGTTGAATCACACATTCAACAAACCAGAATAAGTCCTTTTTGAGAGGAAAATCAAGGTTCATATGAGTAAAAATAGAGAATGTGGAATACATCCATAGCATAGCTGGAAGGAAGTTTTTCGAATTACCCTCGATAGTTTTAGAAAAATCGAAGGAAATTTTTTTATTCGCTCAATTGATTCCCTGTTAACAAAAACATAAACTGTGGAAATTTCAGGGAGGGTTGGAAACTGTTCCAAAGGTTGACTATGGAAAATAATGAACCAATATTGTTTTTTCTTCGAATAATTCAAGAGGTTTATTATTGGAACTGATTTACCAAAAGAAATAGATATGAAATGATTTTAATCAATTTTTTATTGTCTTGTCGCGAATCTTCCTCCACGTGTATTAGTACATATGTGACAAGTATTATTGAAGCTGTAAGCCACGTTGTGGGCCTTCTGGGGGTAGAAAAAGACTCCTGTCGCTACATTAGGTGTAGCAAGAATATATAAAACTTTTTTAATTTGGGATTCCTACATTTCACAAGATTGAAAATCGACTGCAAACTATTCTGATACTGCTACCATTTTATCAGTTATAGCGGATATTGTATTTATAGTTGCTGTAATTGAGCGTTGGCTATTAGAAGTTTTATGGTTAAATGCGAGTTCTCCAACAGCCTCAACGTCTTCCTTGGTATGAGTATAATTGATTAGAAATAATATTACCTGTCGACATAAGCTCAGCCCAGAAGGGGTCATGAACCCCATGACCCCTCTGGATCCGCCCTTTCTGCAATTGAGTTTTATATCTGTGAAGATAGATCGACGACTGTACACATAAAACCTCCGAAAGCAATTTATGATGAGAATTCGCAGAAACGGGAAGTTGAAACTGCATTTTAGATAAAAAAAGATGCTGGGGAAATGTTTGTTGTTTGCTTAATCGATCGTTGTCAGGAAACTGAAATGATATTTACTCTCTAAGCTTTTCATGCTATCGCGAAGTGCTAGAAGGAATGAAAAGAACACTCTAGACTAGAGGGACTATCCAGGGCTGAGAAAATTTACTTTTCATTCGCAGAATACTGAGAGAAGCTGGAAGCTTTACATTGAAAGTTGAAAAGTTGAGACATAAGTAGCGCAGAGAAAAACCCGGAGATAAGAAAAGTTCAGAATCTTGATACATCAGACACGTACAGGATGGCTTAAAGAATACTTGGCTTGAGGTTTGAGGTGATATAAAAAATGCTTGGACAAATCGATTTCAGTTTGCAGTCCAATTTTCATTATCGCCACTTCAACAATAGAGCAGGGGGTAAACCGTCACACGTCATTAAAAATCCCTTCAAATTCTCTGATGTTTTCGGGAAAAAAATATTGTAGATTTTTGGAAGTAACAACATTTCCAAGATTCCCGAACAATGCTTGCCAATAATGATAATCAATTGCTCAATTAGTTTATTGAGCGCTCGTACTACTTACACGAGGGCTATATCATTTCGTCACGATGTCTGTATTTTTCGAATTTTGAGCCGAAAATGGTCTCAATCGACTATGTTCGACTCACTGATGACGAATCCGTCGGAAAATTCGAGTCTGTCCGTCCGGCCGTCCGGCCGGCCGGCCGTAAGCACGATAACTCTCGAACAAAACAACCTAGAGACTTGAAATTTTCAGTGTGGGTTCAGTTCCCGAATGGCTCGGTTAAGTTCGTTAATGGGCCAAATTCCACCAGGGGTTCCGTAAATATGGCCGTTCAAAGTTTTGTTTCCCTGATTACTTGAAAACTACAGATTTGATCGAAATGAAATTTTGCACTCAAATGGAAAATGAGGTGTTCAAGCTACATGTGAAGTTTTGTCCAGATCGCATGACCAGAACCATAGAAACCATAGAAAATTGTAAATTTTGAACGGAAACGCCTAGGGACTTGAAATTTTCAGGATAGGTGTGGATCTCGAATGTCGTGATCACGTTCATCTATCAGCAACATTATACAAGGGGTTCCGTAAATACGGTCGTTTGAAATTTTGTTTTCTCGATAAATTCGAAACTGCGGATTCGATCGAGATGAAATTTTGTATTTTAATCGAGAATGATATATTGAAGCAATATTTTGTCCAGATCGCATGACCAGAACCATAGAAACCACAGAAAATTCTAACTTTTGAACGGAAAGGCCTAGGAACTTGAAATTTTCAGGGTGGGTTTGGATCGCAAATTTCACGGTCACGTTCATCAATGAGCAAAATTAGACTAGGGGTTCCGTAAATATGGCCGTTCAAAATATTTTTTTCCTGATAGTTTCGAAACTACCGATCGGATTGGAATGAAATTATGCACCTTGCTCAGGAATAATGTATTCAAACTACGTGCAAAATTTTGTCCAGATCGCATCACCAAGACCATAGATGCCGTGGAAAATTCTAGCGAATTATCGGAAAAAAATTGATCAGCTGAAGCACCGACATGAAGTCTGGAGTTTCGCCTAAGTTTCAGAATTTTTTTGACAGCAGTCAAAAATTCCTTCAATTGATTTCTAAAACTGGAAAATGCGAATCTACCTACAAGGTGCATGTACGAGCGCTCAAAAGCTCCTGCCTTCACGGCAGTGCTTTTCGTAATTTTTTTATTGTTAATTTGAACAAGTCATCTGACTAAAAAAGTGTTTCAAACCAAATTTGTTTGTGCAAAATGTTTTCTTCCAAGTTCCAGTATATACTGAGACCAGGATGAAACCTTTATAGATTCTTGAGGTCCTTTCATCGAAAAATGTATAGAAGAACGGAAATTCGGATGACGTCAATGTCTTCAGAAGCGACAATGCCGCTGTAATAAAATGAAAATGCAACTAATGTCTGATGAAAAATTACGAAAAGCACTACCGTGAAGGCAGGAGCTTTTGAGCGCTCGTACATGCACCTTGTAGGTAGATTCGCATTTTCCAGTTTTGGAAACCAATTGAGGACATTTTTGACAGCTGTCAAACACATTTTCGAACTAGAGCGATAATCCAGACTTCAAGTCAGTGCTTTAGGTGACCAATTTTTTTTTCGATAATTCGCTAAAATTTTCTACGGTATTTATGCTCTTGGTGATGCGATCTGGACAACATTTCGCACGTAGTTTGAATATATTATTCCTCAGCTAGGTGCAAAATTTCATTCCAATCAAATCGGTAGTTTCGAAATTATCAGGAACAGAATATTTTGAACGGCCATATTTACGGAACCCCTGGCCATATTTACGGAACCCCTAGTCTAATTTTGCTCATTGACGAACGTGACCGTTAAATTCGCGATCCAAACCCACCCTGAAAATTTCAAGTTCCTAGGCCTTTTCCTTCGGAAGTTATAATTTTCTATGGTTTCTATGGTTCTGGTCATGCGATCTGGACAAAATGTTGCTTTAATATGTCATTCTCGTTTAAAATACAAAATTTTATCTCGATCGAATCCGTAGTTTCGAAATTATCGAGAAAACAAAATTTCAAACGACCGTATTTACGAAACCTCTAGTATAATTCTGCTCAGCTGAACAAAATTTTGCATGTAGCTTGAACACCTCATTTTCCATTAGTGCAAAATTTCATCTCGATCGAATCTGTAGTTTCGAAGTAATCAGGAAAAAAAAATTTCGAGCGGCCATATTTACGGAACCCTTAGGCGGATTTTGCTCAATAACGACCTTAACCTCGGCATTCGAGATTCGAACCTACCCTGAAAATTTCAAGTTTTTAGGACATTCCGTTCGAGAGTTATCGTGTATACGGACGGCCGGCCAGCCGGACAGACTCGAATTTTCCGACGGATTCGTCATCAGTGAGTCGAACATAGTCGTTTGAGACCATTTTCGGCTCAAAATTCGAAAAATACAGACATCGTGACGAAATGATATAGCCCTCGTGTAAGTAGTACGAGCGCTCAAAAACTAACTCGATTCAGTTCGGTTCATTCCAGGATTACGATTTTTCGCGTCTTGCAACGAAATGAAACAAGAAATAAATAGAAGGATCTCTCAAGCAGATTACATAAAATATTAACCCCAGTAGCTATCTAGCGAAGATCTAGACGTCAGGTTGAATGTCCGCAACGAAAAATAAATTCAAGAGGGTAGGGAAGAAAAAACAGCAATTCTGTATGGAGGAATTTGGAAAGTTTACTATGAATGTGAAAAGTTCGTGTTGTAGTATACAATTCTCCAGATTTATGTTTTTGCAGGCAAATAGTTTCAGCGATTGGATTCCAATAATAGGGTCGGTTGTTTAGTCGGAAAGCTGAGTGGCACTATAAGAACGTCACAAACAATTTAGAGGCTCTGAATTCTCGAAATATAATAATACTGATTTATTGGTTTGAGAAGTTTCCATATTGAAAAACAAAATTGAGACATATGATATATTAATCTCAAATATTTTATGAGAAAAACAGTGATTCGGATGGTAGTAAGAAATAATGAATGGAAAGTCCAATATCATGGGAATGTATTCACATATCTGGGAGAGGGGGACTCCTTCAAACAATTCTGAATTGGCGGAGATAATAAACTAGCCAAAAATCGAACCATTTTTTTTTCAAGATTTGTTCTCGATGCGTTATAGAATTTTTCCGACAATTCCAGATTTATGCCTGGAAAAATATTTCTCATAAATTAACTGCGACAGACAGAACTCCTCAGGTTCAGCTACCATACAATCCACCTGGCAGGCAATTTCTCATTTGAATACCAAAGCTATATTCATTTATGTTAATAAGATTTTGATTCAATACAATTCAATAGATGTTAATTATAATTATTTACTCCTCGCGAACACTTGTCGGTAGTTACAGTTACTTATTTTTCCATGGAATTGAATGTAATCATTGGCTGTTGTGTAAACATTTGCGAATAATGAGTAATCCTTTTATACAACAAACTTTTGTATCAGCATGTTGCGGAATGTGTAGGTATTGTATTTTTCAATAATTATCACATTACTAATTCAAGAGAATCATTTATGTAATTTACTCGATCAAATTCAAATGGACTAACCTTGTTGAAAGTTGCAATTTACTTATGTAACGTATGATAAAAATGCAAAGGAAAATTACATGTTTTTTAAGAATTCGACCTTAAGCAGCAGGTGCCGACCATAAGTAGAATTTTTTTTTCCTGAACGATTCCGGAGAGATCAGCCAACCAACCCATTATTAATAAAAATTATGTGTTTGTTTTGTTTTCATTCTCTAAAATATCAATTGAGGGCTTTCTTCTAATAATGGAACTTTTCACCCAATTTTGGTCCAAAAATAAACCTTACTCTTACTGAATATTGTTATGTATTTTAACCAATACAGAGAATGATTCAATACGGTGGGGAAAAAGTTATGAATTCCAATTCAAATCCAATCCGAACGGATTTCATTACTATTTCGATTAGAATAGGCAAAAACCATTAGCGAAACAATTTTCCATCCACATATTGGAAGCTTCAGATAGACAGACAAATGAACAGTGCTCGCTCATTCTCGATACTCTTAATCGAATTCCTGCTAGTGACTTTGGCGTCTGATCGAATCAACGATAGACGGGCGGCTTTCAAACTCCCACACAAACAGAACGAATGGAAGTGCAATGTGTGTGTTATCGAACTTTTTCTGGGTAATAGGAAGTGACTTGAAGCTCCATTGACAGAATAACTTGTAACGTTTCTTGCCAAGAGTTTTTAATGAAGTGGAATTGAGAAGACTTGAAAATCAGATCGTATCATATTGACATACGTCGAATTTTTCACATGTTACAACCATCTGATGAAGATCTTACTCAAATTAAAGATTAAGTTCAGGAAATTAATGAGGCAAAAAACTTCTTCAGTAGCAACACTGATTTACATCAAAGTTTGGTCAGTTGCAGTGAGGTAATTTTAGTTATTGGAAATGAAATATTCTTAGAGAATTTGAGTTCAGTTCACAACACAGGATACTGTCCCAAATTTTACAGTCATTCTAAATATTCGTCCGATTTACCAAGATAAAAACAAATTTTGTATAAATATCCAATGCAATGTTGTTACGAGAGACTGAATTCGAAATTTTCCATGAATATTTTGAAATACGACGTTAAGAGTTCGAAAAACCCAAATTTGAACCAAATTTCAGATTACTTTGTTGGTTATATTTTTTTGAACATTTTTCAATTTTGAAAGTCCTCAATCTGAATAAAATAAAAAAAAAATAATAAACACCATTGTTATTTTTTAGGCATTGTAACTATCCAAATGAATAAAATGACTTTTGGAGATGACCTAAAGTATACAGGGTGTTTCCAAATTAGACGTGAACCTTGAAAGACGTGTTAGTATGACTCATTTGCTGTCGTTCGAGCCATATTTATTGATAACCAAAAATCAACAGTTTACGAGTTATGTATTTGAGTTCTTGTGATTTTTGAAAGATTTTTCACCACACTTCATTTTTTGTCAATTTTTTTTACGTTAACCAAATTTGATTATAATCCAAATATGGAAAGTTTTTTGGACGAGGTTCCTTTGATTGACAGGCGTGGAATCATTTTGCGCACACGTTCGTATGATTTTGAACGAATTGTTTCCTAAAGGTAAGAGAGGAGCTATTTCGTGGCCAGCGAGAAGTCCGGATCTAACACCGATAGATTTTCATGTTTGGGGCAGTTTGAAAGAAATAGTATATGAAAGGAAATACATACATGTGCACAACTTGTGGAGAGAATAGACGGAGCAGCGAGAAGATTGAGAGTAAATTTCAGGACCGGAGAAATGAGAAAGAGGGCACGTGCTTGTATAAGAAATGTTGGAGAACATTCGAACATAATTCATGAATGAATTTTCTAATGAAATTTTGAGTTTAATTGCAATAAAAAAATATTTAACGCATTACTTTTCTTTCTTGGCTTATATCTCTTTTCAAATCAAAATCTGCTGAAACGAAGCTGGTGACTGCATTCTGAAGAAAACTTTTTCAGCGAATAAAGAAGAAATTCGGCAAGTTTTTAAAATACTTTTTTCATAAATTGTGGAATTCAAAAGTTGCAAGCAAATTGATACTAGAAATATACCAACTTTCAAATCATATTAATTCTCTTTCAACACCTAATACAGTATAATTCTACTATTTTCATACATATCATATCCTTTTCTGAAGAAAATAATCCAAGATTATAATCAAATTTGGTCAACGTAGAAAAAATTGACGAAAAATGAAGTGGGGTGAGAAATTTTTTGAAAAACACTTAAACATCTCGTAAACTGTTGGTTTTTGGTTATCAATAAATATGCCTCAAACGACAGCAAATGAGTGATACTAACAAGTCCTCCAAGGTTCACGTCTAATTTGGAGTCACCCCGTATAAAGTGTCCCTTCGCAAGTCTTTTCGAAAACAATTTCATTGTTAATTCCGTTGGGTGTGTTACATTCTTCGAAGATTTCAATACTTGCACCCTACCAGATGGTTTTCCCGGAGGAAACCTTTGAATTAAGAATTTAATTTCTTCTTCACTGATATACTTTTTGGTGTTCTTGTTTTTATGAACAAGAGTATTACTAGTTTGCCTATTACGGTTTTCGATTTTGAGCCAAGATTAGTCCTAAAAGATTAGGAAAGACTCACAGATGAATCAACCCGTAAACATGATAACGAGGTCTGAATGCGCCGAATAGATTTGTAAATAGCAGAATGGGGTTTCGTAGATATAGTCATTTGAATAATTTTTTTCTCAAAAATTCCGAAATACCGATCAGCTCCAGTGAAAACTTTGTAGTTGTGAAATAACGACACGAAGGTTTATGTCAAATTTCGTGAGGATTGTACCACTAGATATAGAAAAAAAAATGTTGAATTTCAATATCTCAAAAATTTTCGCCTTATCTCGCTGAAATGTTGTGGGGCTATTAAATGGGCTCTATAAAAATCTTCTTCATTTATCATACTGAGAGTTTGTTTGGTTCACAGAATCTGTTTCCAGAATTCGTGAAATATACCGATTTAGAGTTGGAAACTAAGTGAATACGATTAAATACGTCGCCATTCGATCATTTCGAAGCTTTTTCCTGTATTTTCAATCATTTCGAAGTCTATGGGTGCCGATCTGGCGCGCAAAAGCGTTAGTGCTTTTCAATTTTTTTAAAATTTCATATATCCCAAAGATTTCGACTAAAATTGCTTACGAAAGGTTCAACAATTAAAAATTCGCAGAGGCTAGTACAACTTGGCCGTATTATTTGAAGCACTACATTTAATATTTTGCTAAGATTATACTCCAAGTAAATATTGTTCATAGTCTTTTCGCAAAAATTATGACACATACAATTTTTATCTGGGATTCGATGCTGATAAATCCTAATACGGGATTTATTACATATCGAATGAAAAATGCAATGGGAAAACTTTTCGCGTAACTTGAAAAGAACTAACGAGAGGAACTCAAATCAAGATGTATGACTCCCTTCTGCCAATTAACGCTATTGAATTCTTCAGGCAGGTACTCCACAAGACCCCCTCGAGTCCATCCATCAGCGTTACCGGCGAAGAAGAAAAATATCCCGAGACGAGCCACAGATATTCCAGAATACCTACTCAGTTGATTGCTTACGTCCCCCATGATCGTAAACATACCCTTACAATATGAGTCATCAATATAGCCCTCCCCTAGAATTTCCAAAGGGGATCCAACCCCTCTGGAAGATGCATCGAATGTACACTCCTAGAATCTCCAAGATTTCGAAGGGCGATATGCAGTATTAAAATGTGCGAGCACGCGCTCAATACGAATAAAATGATTTTCTATTGATTTTATTGGCCAAGTTATGTAGAGGCACGTACTGAAAGGTCGTAATCATTTTGATAACTCAATGATTTCCGCTTGGACGTTGCAATAAATAATAACAACACGATACGGGAATTTTTATAACTTTACAGACACCAGAGATTTTTCGTAATACCAAGACCACGAGTGAAAAATTTATACCGGTGAAATATTTCGATTATTAGGGGAACTTGCAGCTGGGTAGTTTCGAGAATGGTGTATTCCCTCGTCTCGTAAATGAGACTGGGCATTGCAGTGCAATTCTGACACCAAAAACCAAATACAGGACGGCGCGAATTTTCAGAAAATATAACCTCTGGAATCGTTCGAGAAATACAAATGTCTGTGCGCTCCCAAAATTTAAGCGTATGGATTGTACACTACCCAAAACGCGAACTGTGAGAATTTCAGAGAGAGATAGGAACCTTTTCCTCGTGAGATTCCTAGGGTTTATTATTGGAAATAATAAACTAAAACAACTCGAATGTGTGAATATTCGAAATTTTCACCATCAAACACTTCAAGAATTGATCCCATATGGTACGTTATTGTCTCACATTATGTTTATTATTTCCAATGATTATGGATGTTTACAATCATTTGAGAAACTTGGGATCTTCAAGTCTTATTTTGTAATTTCATCCACTAGTCGAACATAGTGATTTATGAATAGAATCTGTGTTGGGCTAGGTTGAACATGAGAATAAGACTAAAAACCAGAATACACTTTATGATAATCCATTAAAATTTTTACAACTCTATTCATCATTCTCGAAATTCTTATTTTCTTTTCAGTTTCATATTATTGAATTATCCAAGTACCACCGAAAGTGTTTCGTAGTTGCAATATAATCATATTTTATAACGACTGGAGGCGCAATTGAATGAAATAACGGATGATTAAAAATAAAAACCACTGCACATTATGAATGAGTCGAATAGTATTATCTTTATTTTCACGACTTATTTGACGCGACTTTCGAACATTAAGTGGATATTTTTGCAATCAGCAATTCCGTAATAACAATCGACTTTTATTATTTCACGATAAGACCACTTTATCATTTCAAAACAGTATACAGTTTAACTTTTTTTTTGCGTCATGAATTTGATGATTTATTTACGAGATTTGTGTGAATAAAGAGACATATTAAACTGGGTTTAGAAATGCTGAAAAGGGTTCAGCCTTCCCAGTTGCATCCAAATAGCTGATCGTTTTCTCATAATCAAGAATGTTCCTGAGAATTGTAGCCTTTCATCCCAACGATTTTCAGAAAAGCTTAAGACGTATTTTTCCGTTTTTTATTTTATCGTGACTTTAGTACCTTATATCCGTTAATGAAAATTTTGTTTTCACGGCAATTATCATCTAGATTTCTTCAGAAAAATCTCTAGTGTAACAGATAGAAGAAATATTCGCTTGACACTGCAATTTAATCATTTGATTTTCTATTATTCGTGATATAAATGAATTGATGTATTCTTTGTGAAATTATTTCATTAGTATGAATAATGATCATAAACTCTCAATGAACAATGCTGATATTGTATTGTAATTTGAATTTTTTTTCTGCCATTCTTAGGTACCCAAAGAAAGTCATCGAAATTTAGGTGTGTAAAACTTGAATTATTTTTTGTATATTTGCAAATGGAAGTATATCTCATATATATTCAGTAGATAATTATTGACCAATCACAAGAATCTTTCACTTCCTTCCTCAGTTACACAAATTGATTTAATAATTGTGCAAAAAAATAATATTCTGCGAAAAATCGTGACTAACTTAGGATTTTCATTAACTTCCTCTGCCTCAATGCCGATAATATTCCCCAAAATATACCAACCTATTCAGAGTAATTTATCGGACAGACTTATTATCCCAAATACAACAATTTGTTTCACATATTTGAAGATGAATTCAGGAAATTGCCCGGAAAAATATACTGTTGAGAGAACTAAAATCGAATGACGAAAGCACAAAGTAGACAGTCACAATCACAACCCCGATGTCGTAACATTGTGTCCTGAAAGCCATGAATTCGGATATAGGAAATTGGCGGAAAAGTACATTTCGGCCCCCTTTCACCCCATCGATGAAATTTCCGTCCATACTATATCGGTTCCGCGATTGACAACCAAACGTTCTGCTTTTCATCGACTTCGGGGACAAGCGATTTGACAACTAATATCCGATTTCTGGCTAAAGAGCTTTTAAGGCAGTAGATTTTCGAATGGATCTGAAATGTTCACTTATTATAGATGACAGCTGACGAATGTTCACTCGACTTCCGATCCTTAATAACGACTAAATGAAATGTAACTTTTCTCTGATTTACTCTTTCTTTGCTCATTTCGAGATCGTAGAACTAATCTGAATTTTAAGATTAAGCTGAGTGAATCAATTTGTTCTAGAATTTCATATAAAGAAGAAGCCAAGTACGTGACGCACCACGCCCAGTTAAGGGTTCCGTGGTGATAGCGTCTAAACTTTTTATCTCAAAAACAACACTACATTTATATCGATTATTTCTCAAGTTCTATAACCCTCTTTTTTCAAGAAAGAGGATCCATTTTCAAAATGGCAGAATTAAGTAAATTATGTATAAAATTTTCGGTATCTCAGAAACTATTGAACTGCTGAAATCTTGTGCCCCACGTGAAAAGAAAATGAATTCCATTTTCTGAAGTTCATATAATAAAATGACATTATTTGTCACATTGAGAGCCGGTTTGGCTCACAAAATCCGTTTCCAGAATTTTACGCCAAATTCAATACGTCGCCTTCCGCTAATTACGAAACATTTCCCTGTAATTTCGAACAATTTTGGATCGTAACACTAGAAGAATTAGAAAAATTTTTTTTCAAAAATTGTTCCATACAAATCTGCAATTCCATCAATTGAGAAGTCTATTTTTTTTTCAAATAACATTATCTGTACAATATGAAAAATAAACCAAAAGCTATATTTCTCTAAAAATGTTGAGGCCTCTATGAATCCAAAAATTAGTTTGTTTCAGCTTGCAAAATCTTACCCCGAATCTATTTTTCCTCGCAGTGGACTTCTTCACAATACCCAAAATTCTCAACACTTTATTCTTCCTGTCGAACAATAAACGTAAACCCCTCATTTTCCACTAACAGCAAACACACGCGTAAACTCTGGCTGTACCTTTTCACTACGAAGTATGAATATTTCGAAATGTGCTTACTCGATTATGAAAAAGTTCACGGAGAATAAATAACACACCTTTCACTTATTCTCCCGAAAAGCATGTTCACTAATATGTACTTGTTGTGTGAATCGGAAATCCCTCAAGTTTGTGGTATAATATCATTATCAATTAGTTCTTTCAACGACTGAAAATGACCCTGATTATAAACTATAATGGGTATTTCTCGGAAATTTCAAAAAATGCGGTTATTTTGGAGATTTTTTCCATTATAAAATGTACGAGATCTCTGGAATTCTCGATGTATAGATAACATAATCAGTATGATTTTTGATTCGTTCGAAATTGTGTGACATAATATAAGCAATATAAGATACTACCAGTCGGATAACTAATTAGCGGAGTTTCGAGGTGAAAAATACTAAAATGACATGCTGCTTATACCAATTCCGAGATTCATGATTCTATATGAAATAGTAACTAAGAATTTTTTTAAAATTCCCGAAGTTTCATAACCGTTTGAGTATTGTGATGAATTTAATATTTTTGATTTGCCCCAACCAAACGAAACTTTACCTTGACCTCAGATTTCAAGGGTTTTCGTTCAATTTGAGATTTGTAACTCACAGTTTCCTTGACTAATAAAACTCCCACTTTTGATTTTGGACATTTTTCTCTTTATCCTAATCTTTCACGGATTTCTGATGAGAATAATGCCCTTTTTATTGAGGGACAAATTTTGATTTGAAATATATGACATAAAATGGGCTATTATTATTGGTAGTGGTAGTAGTAATCAAGTATATTACTGAACTGAAGTTGTCAACTACCTAAATATGTCAGATTCTCCTAAAGAGTTCCCTGAACTATAAGTTGCCTAAAGGTGAGACTGGTACTAATATCGATAAGAGATGAAATGGGATAAAATGAAGTCAAATATCTAGGAGTAAAACTAGACGAACATGGAAAAACCATATAAAATATGCAGTGAATGAAACAAACTCAGCAATGAGTAGACTCTACCCACTTCTAGGGAGAAAGAGCCGAATGTACCAAAACAAAAAACCACGAATGGATGCAGCCAATAGTCATACTTATAAAGAATCAAGCAACAAAAAATAAACTGATAAGAGCCGCAATGAATATGCCGTGGTTCGTAAGAGACGAACAAATCCACAGAGACTTCGAATGGCAAACTGTCATAGATTTCCTAAAAATGAAGGCCGAGAAGATATTTGATAAAGCAAGTCAACATCCAAATGATGAGCTAAAAAGACTAGTTGTCTACAACCCTGCAGACGATGTGATTAGGATACCCACCTATCGCAAAATACCCAGAGATCAACTACGTAGAAACAGATATTGGGTAAACTTAATTTTAAATATCAAGAAGAAGAGACTCTCCCAAGAAAATTATAGGTAACACAATGATCACACGACAAAGATCGTGAAAGAAAAAAGAAATACATACGAAAAGAGTCAAAAGGTTAGTAGGCAATAAATTCCCGGAATCTGAAACAGCAGGTTAGGTTTAATTCGAGCAGTTCGTGCTTGAAGTCTCACACTGTTCTATCTATCGGAGATAGTTCATCCCCAAGGATTCCCCCTGATCAAACAGAAAAAAAAACAAAATGGTACTATGTAAATGGTTTATTTCCATCAAGAACTGCATCTAAGAAATTATCGATGACCAGATATGAAATGATATCATAAACGATAGTTGAACACATACAATATAACATACATATTTATTGAATAAGAAATTTGTCGACATGTTCAATTTCTTTGTTAGACTCCGTGAATATTTGTCACTTATCAGAAAAATTTGAGAAATTATCGTGCAGATTTTTTTTATTCAATTTTTGAGCAATTCAAAATTAAATCCAAATAATTTTTTCCTGGTAAAGCTTAGTTATATCATTCTGGGTAGGTATATAAAAATATGAGAAGTGTGGTGTAGTCAAAGAAGTGAAGATTCTTTCAACGGGACACCTCATTCCGACAAAATTGAAGTATGTTGAGCTATTAGTTGAGGTGAATTTTATTTGAAGGCAGGTAATATTTCTACCTTTCATCAATGAATGTGAGGTAGACTTCATGGAGATAGTGTAAGATCAAACAAGACTGGGAACCTTTAGCCTAAGGCATTGTTATTCAAATTATTGAAAACTATTAGAAAAAACTTCTTCGGAAGGGCTAACAGCACGCAAATTTTGAACGTGAATTTTCTCCAAAGTTTTATGATCCTTCGAC
Organism: Aphidecta obliterata; assembly: GCA_963966015.1. Lineage (NCBI taxonomy): Eukaryota > Metazoa > Arthropoda > Insecta > Coleoptera > Coccinellidae > Aphidecta > Aphidecta obliterata. The sequence continues at coordinate 9,659,612 of OZ014428.1, forward strand.
TCGAGTTTTTTCTCAATGCAGGCATCAGTAAAGAAACTTATGAAGAATTAAATGATTTTCTGGATACTCCAGGTATCACAAGGAATGTATTGAATTGAACAAGAAGAATATGTGTAAAGGGTTCATGGCATTTCCAAGAACCACTTCAATTTATTTGGATTTCTTCAAAAAATCAATAATATATATAATATAATACATATTTAATTTGTCCCGAATTTTTCGAAAACAATATTTCGTCGTTAGTCCAATTAAAAATTTCTGAAATTGATAACACCGTCTGAATATGAAATTCTGAACCCAAGTTGACATTCTTACACACAATAATTGCATTAAATTTTTTATCTATTCCTGAATTATTCCCCATTAATTTCCGCATGAAATATTTCGTGAATATCCCGAGAGGTTAAATGTCATTGATATTTGCTCTTATTCAATACTTGAATGAGGGTACATGAAATATTCACATGGTAGCTAAGCCTACCTCGAAAGCGTCTTTTTTGAACTCGATATCATAGCGTTCGTTGAAAAAAACGAGGTAGCAGAAAACGCATGAGAATACGTTTCAGATAAGGGTACATATATAATATATACAGGCAGTTCCTAAATTGGAGGTACAAAGGAAGAGGGGAGATTCCTTGAGAACTTTAAGAAAAAAAAGTCCCATAAACTTGGGATCGTGAACTTTTTCGAGATACAGGGTGTTTTTTGTAGTAATACTATTTTTGTAATGATTTTACGAGTTTATCGAATCTTTATGAATCATTGCTACAGATCGGGAAAATAACCATGAAATCTAATAATAAATTAATTCACTACAGCTTACTGACTGAATTTTTATGACAATTTGGATTTTTCTGAGGATTTCGAGAGAATCGTTCAAAATTTTTTCTCGAAATCGGTAGCAGATACAAAGAGACTACAAAAGACCATGAAGTTTAGTACAACAACAAAGCTGCTTTTTACATTTTTTTCGAATTAACAGTGGCCCACCAAAAAAAAAGTTCTGGAGTAAACCAGGGGACAGAGTTACAGAAAAAAGAACACCCTGTAGATTTGCTATCGAAATTGGCATGTCACATGGTATGAACTCTCAATTGTAATACCTATGCCAAATTTCAGTTGAATATCTTGTGAAGTGTAGATATTATGAGAAAAAATCTTTAGCACCCTGTATCTCGAAAACGAAACGTTTGCGATCCCATGTTTGTGGGACTTTTTTCTAAAAATTACTTGAGGAATATCCCCTTTTGTTTGTACCTCCAATTTAGGAACACCTGTATATACTATGTTATGTGATACAAGCTAAGACCTACTTTTGTTCATAGAACCATTGACGTTTTTATTTGAAAGCTTTATATTATATCTTCAGCATCTTTTTTACAGTTAATGTTTCAACTATATGTAAGGCACATAATAGCTTGGTCGATCTTCTATTCTTCTGAATTATGAAATGACAGCAATATCCGAACATTTACGTATTTTGTATGTTCCTAATTCAAATTATGACATTTATAAATTGTCATAAGAAAAATGTCAGACTTAGGAAAAGTATATACCGATCTGGGCCAGCATTTCGATAAAGTCATCAACAACATTTCTGATATCATCGTGACCACAATAGTCGAAGGCGAGTTGCTCAGTTTCAAGCAGACCTGTGCGAAGGAATTCGATATCGTGCTTGAAAGGCTGGGAAAAGCGCCTTCTGTCGTGAATTTGATCGACATTGGAAAGAAAGAAGCAGCGTGGTCCAAAGTGAAATCGGAGTATTGTAGTGCCCTCCATAAGGCTAGAGTTGCTGCCTACCAGTCTTTGGACTATCAGGTTGCGAAGGCAAGGGCTTTGATAGATGAAATTTGCGATAAAAGTACTCAAGAGGTCGATATTCTGCAGGAAAGTTTCAAATGAATTCATTGAGAAATTTGTGATCGAAAGTGCCCATCATACAATGGATGAAATATACAGTATATGAGAAACTCGAGGATATTTCTTTGTAACATCTTGATACATTCAACCGTGTGAAAATTAAGGAGCTATTTTGAAAAAGCTGTGAAGAGTCAACAATTCAATTTACATAAAAACCACCATACAGTTGAAAACTGAGAGGGAAAAGTGTTGGATTTTATTTTAAGTCTCCTCAAAATTCTTCACTTTCGGACAAGTTGATACAGTCGTCGGTTCTGTGCAGAAAACACGACGTTAAAACGCTTAGACAGCGAAACTTGAAAAAATTGATTGCATTCTTTAGAGACTTTTCAAGAACTGCTTTCAATCGTTCCCCTACTAATAGTTCATTTATGAATTTAAACCAAGTAACGTCTGCATAAATCGAGATGTGTCGTTTTAATTTCAAGAATCCTCCCAGCTCTTTTCGAGCAGTCGTAGGTACTTGAGAACGTCACGACTCGATTTTTCTTCGGCGTCGATAACACCTCTCGAGATAGTCCAATTTCGAACATATCGAATTCCGTCAGTCGAAACGGAATAAGTTATGCTGTAGACGGTCTCGTTCCCACAAGTCCCTTTCAAGTGATTCGAAACCGTAAAATAATAAATCACGAAATAGTGGCGACTGTTTTTCAGACCTCCAGCGGGCTGCTGTGTTTTCAATCATTGCGACTGTCTAGGGAGAAATGAGACGCAACATAAACCTCTCAATGGGTACGGAATTGAGGACTTGCAGAGACGGATCGTTAGTCGGTAACTATGGGGAATGCCTGGAGAGAATGCTTTGGGCAATCGATTTCAGTTGTAGATTTCCCCATCTGTGTCGAGACACTTTGCGAAATGCATGCGGCGATATTTTTTCCGGGTATTCTGTTCTTGAAGGTGCAAATGGGGTCGTTCGGCGCCTGTCTGTTCTTTCATGGTGATATTTCTTCCGAAAGTTCCGACTTGAAATTCGATAGTTTCAAGTGGCTACAATAGACAATAGAATGTATTATCTGAAGTGTAAACACATTTTGAACTATTATGTTTAATATTTATTAGGCCACTCGAGTTTACGAACTGACGGATAATTTAGGAGGGCTCTTGCTATGGGTTGATTCTTTCCATTCGACGGGATTGAAGTAACTCCTACTCCTATAATACAAACGCACATTTGAAAAATATTTTGGTGAAAACCTTGCTATGAGAAATAGTTAAAAAGTTACTTTTCAAGACTTCAGAAGCTCATTTATCACCAACCCATTGATTTGAAATCAGGGTTGAAAGAGTTTAAATAATATGATCAATAGTCTCCGAGTAAAATAGCTGTGACATGACGAAATTAAAAAAGAGAAACGAGAAACGAGAAAAGCACTGCTCTGAAGTCAGGAGCTTCCGAGCGCTCGTTCATCCACCTTGTAGGTAGATTCCCTTTTCCAGTTTCAGAAATCAATTGAAGAAATTTTTGGCAGTTGTCAAAAAAATGAAAGCAGCTCTTTGTCAATTATGCCGAATCAGCTGTTACAGAAATATAAGGATTTTTTATTCAATAATTCGTTGGGATTTATAATGGTTCTGGTTATGCAATCTGCCAAAAATGTAGCTTGATTATATCATTATCATTCCCCATTAAAACACAAAATTTTGTCACGATCGAATTCGTAGTTTTGAAATTACCAAGAAAACTTAATTTCAAACGACCATATTGACGGAACCCCTGATCGAATTTGGCCCAATAAGGATTTTTAGTTTGAACACATTATTCTTCGTCTATGTGCAAAATTTCATTTTATCCAATCAGTAGTTTCGAAACTATCAGGAAAAAAATTTTTGAACGGCCATATTTAAGGAACCCTTAGTCTAATTTTGCTCATTGAAAAATGAGCCCGCTGCTAACGGCAACGTCACAAGAGCGACCTCAAGAGTCTAAAAATTACGAAAAGCACTGCCGTGAAGTCGGGAGCTTTTGAGCGCTCGTACATCCACCTTGTAGGTAGATTCGCATTTTCCAGTTTTAGAAATCAATTGAAGGAATTTTCGACAGTTGTCAAAAAAATTCTCAAACTTAGACGAAACTCTAGACTTTGTCTGTGCTTCAGCTGACCAATTTTTTTTCGATAATTCGCTAGAATTTTCTACGGTATCTATGGTCTTGGTGATGCGATCTGGACAAAATTTCGCACGCAGTTTGAATACATTATTCCTCATCTAGGTGCAAAATTTCATTTCAATCAAATCGGAAGTTTCGAAATTATCAGGAACAGAATATTTTGAACGGCCATATTTACGGAACCCCTAGTCTAATTTTGCTCATTGATGAACTCGACCGTGAAATTCGCGATCCAAACCCACTCGTGAAATTTCAAGTTCCTAGGCCTTTCCCTTCGGAAGTCATAGTTTTCTATGGTTTATATGGTTCTGGTCATGCGATCTGGACAAAATGTTGCTTTAATATATCATTCTCGTTTAAAATACAAAATTTTATCTTGATCGAATCCGTAGTTTCGAAATTATCGAGAAAACAAAATTTCTAATGAGCGTATTTACGGAACCCCTAGTATAATTCTGCTCATTGATAAACGTGAACGCCACATTTCAGATCTACACCTATCCTGGAAATTTCAAGTCCCTAGGCCTTTCCGTTCGAAAGTTATGATTTTCTACGGTTTCTATGGTTCTGGTGATGCGATCTAGAGAAATGTAGCTTGAATATATCATTCTCCATTAGTATACAAAATTTCGTCAGGATCGAATCTGTAGTTTGGAAATTATCAAGAAAACTAAATTTCAAACGACCATATTTACGGAACCCCTAGTATAATTTTGCTCATAGATGAAAGTGATCACGACAATCGAAATCCACACCTATCCTGAAAATTTCAAGTCCCTAGGCGTTTCCGTTCAAAAGTTACAATTTTCTATGGTTTCTATGGTTCTGGTGATGCGAGCTGAACAAAATTTTGCATGTAGCTTGAACACCTCATTTTCTATAAGAACACAAAATTTCACCTCGATCGAATCTGTAATTTCAAAGTAATCAGAAATAAAAAATTTCGAGCGGCCATATTTACGGAACCCCTCGACGAATTTTGCCCAATAACGAACTTAACCGCGGCATTCGAGATTCGAACCTACCCTGAAAATTTCAAGTTTCTAGGACATTCCGTTCGAGAGTTATCGTGTATACGGCCGGCCGGACAGACTCGAATTTTTCGACGGATTCGTCATCAGTGAGTCGAACATAGTCGTTTGAGACCATTTTCGGCTCATAATTCGAAAAATACAGACATCGTGACGGAATGATATAGCCCTCGTGTAAGTAGTACGAGCGCTCAAAAATACATGTCTTCTGCCTGAATATAGTTAAATGAATATCGGAAATATCTGCAGAGCTGCCACTAAGAATTCAGGCCTGCAAATCATGACGCGTTACTTAGTGTCTAAAATATTTACATTATCTACAACAAACAACATCAGTTTGCCCACACCGAGCTCGAACAGTGTTCGTGGGTCTTCCTCGCGCAATGGAGACGCACCCTATCCCATTAAAAAATATGTTCAAGTGTGAATAGTAATATTTGGTAATCTAATGCCTCCAATGTCATTATTTCTTGTTTCATAGTTGCAGTGATTAACTGAATTTTGAAAATTTTGGCGTACCAAAAATAATTGAGCAAATAAATAGATTGTTTATGTGATTGATGACTTTTTCCAGTATTCTGTTCAGTGTCTGTTGGTAAAGTATTGTTGCTATTGTTGACTTGCCTTGAACAACTTAATTTCATTACATCGAAGCCTTCGAACTGATATTATTCCAAGAAAATCCGACCCTGTGCGTGCGTGAAAGTTGCAAGAGAGTCGTTTCGTTACATAGGTAATATGTTACGACGTCAGACTTGGAACATGAGTACACTGCAGACCAATATTGACTGCCGAAGATCTGGTTTCGCAAAAGCGGCTCGTCGGGTTCGGTTCGAGAACCTCGAGTTTCGAATATCTGGAGTTAGATCAAGTCCCGAACATTTTTTTTGTTCGGCAAATTTGAGTTGTTCGGAGTTAATAAGCGGAAGAATCGGAGCTAAGTCGACGTTTCGAAATGAATGAAGTGCACAATCGACTTGATGAGTCTCTTTCAGTCGGTTGAACGTTTCGAGGGGAAGGTTTGGTAGAGACGTAATTGCAGTTTCGAAATGAACAGTGTTCGCAACTACACGAGCTTGATCGATATAAAAAACTTCACTTTATTGCAGATAATTTGTCATCTCTCAGATAAAAAAAAAATTACGAAAAGCACTGCCGTGAAGGCAGGAGCTTTTGAGCGCTCGTACATGCACCTTGTAGGTAGATTCGCATTCTCCAGTTTTAGAAATCAATTGAAGGAATTTTTGACAGCTGTCAAAAAAATTCTGAAACTTAGGCGAAACTCCAGACTTCATGTCGGTGCTTCAGCTGAACAATTTTTTTCCGATAATTCGCTAGAATTTTCCACGGTATCTATGGTCTTGGTGATGCGATCTGGACAAAATTTTGCACGTAGTTTGAATACATTATTCCTGAGCTAGGTGCATAATTTCATTCCAATCCGATCGGTAGTTTCGAAACTATCAGGAAAAAAATATTTTGAACGGCCATATTTACGGAACCCCTAGTCTAATTTTGCTCATTGATGAACATGACCGTGAAATTTGCGATCCAAACCCACCCTGAAAATTTCAAGTTCCTAGGCCTTTCCGTTCAAAAGTTAGAATTTTCTATGGTTTCTATGGTTCTGGTCATGCGATCTGGACAAAATATTGCTTCAATATATCATTCTCGATTAAAATACAAAATTTCATCTCGATCGAATCCGCAGTTTCGAATTTATCGAGAAAACAAAATTTCTAATGAGCGTATTTACGGAACCCCTTGTATAATGTTGCTCATAGATGAACGTGATCACGACATTCGAGATCCACACCTATCCTGAAAATTTCAAGTCCCTAGGCCTTTCCGTTCAAAAGTTACAATTTTCTATGGTTTCTATGGTTCTGGTCATGCGATCTGGACAAAATTTCACATGTAGCTTGAACACCTCATTTTCCATTTGAGTGCAAAATTTCATCTCGATCAAATCTGTAGTTTTCAAGTAATCAGGGAAACAAAACTTTGAACGGCCATATTTACGGAACCCCTGGTGGAATTTGGCCCATTAACGAACTTAACCGAGCCATTCGGGAACTGAACCCACACTGAAAATTTCAAGTCTCTAGGTTGTTTTGTTCGAGAGTTATCGTGCTGACGGACGGCCGGACGGACAGACTCGAATTTTTCGACGGATTCGTCATCAGTGAGTCGAACATAGTCGATTGAGACCATTTTCGGCTCAAAATTCGAAAAATACAGACATCGTGACGAAATGATATAGCCCTCGTGTAAGTAGTACGAGCGCTCAAAAATCAAATTTTCAATCATTTAATCAATACGGACGGAAATAACAATTTTGGCGAGCAGAACATACTTTATTTCGCAGAATTGCTCGGAATAGTACAACGCGATTTTATATTTAATAGACTTATTCGACTATAAATATTTTTGAATTGAATAACAAAGTTTAACTGATTCAAAACGCGAGGTAAATGACGATTTGAATCTCTTCATATTCAAAATTCAATTTAACCCATTTTTAATAGTATATTATTTAACGAACGGTAATATAGGTCATAACTCACGCAGATGAAGCTTGCAGCACGAGCCGAAGGCGAGTGCTGTAATTCATCAAGTGAGTTATGACCATTACCGCAAGTTGAATACTATACTTTATCTACGACTATAACAATAAACACTAAGTTACAAGTACATAGAAAGAACTCAAACCCAAAACTTCATTTACAAATCTTAGTAGTAACCTATAACAATGCATTATTTATGTTGATTGTGCTTCTTAGCATGGAGTAGAAAGTCCATAGGGGCGATGCTTTATATTTAGTGCTAAGTTCACTAAAATATGCCAAAAGAACATTGTCTGTAAACGATGACTCAATATTCTTACTGTTACACCAATTTTGAAAATTGTTGTTATATTAGTTTTGGGATATTTCGGGCAATAAATTCTATATGGTATCATTGGCTGATTGTCTTATTTCTGAAAGTGTACATAAACATTCATCTTCACTATCTGAATTCATCTTTTTCAGCAGAACATTCACAATAATGATGAGGTATCAACTTAATTTGAGAAAAGGTGAAAATGATTCAAGTGACCTCTTCGCAATATTAATAATGGACTATTCCCTTCCGGCCAATCGGCTTGTTCAGAAGCATAGAGACAGGGAGTTATAGAAGTGAGTTATTATAACTTACGTTGTTGTCAAAAGTAGTTGAATAATGATTATATAATTCAATATGAGCAGATAAATTTCATCACATCCTGATTCATATGAATCTGCGCATTCTCGGCTCAAAATTCGAAAATTCTGGCATTAGGGCAAAATGATAATGCTCGAAATGTATCATGAAATGAATGTTTTACCCGCGCAAAGGAACATGAAATAATTTTCTACATTACCACTATTCCCCCTTATGTATATACGTTCCCTTTCTACTGAAAAAAATCCACGGTTGAGAGGATATGTAGATCAGAATACCAAAAGGTGCGTAATATTTCTATTATTAACAAGCAACAGTCCCCTCCATTGCCTCACATCTCGGTGGATGATTTGAATAAGATTAAGTAACTGCAATATGTGTCACCCCAGAGATGAAGAACAGCTGTCTGGTGGCATATTTTTTGAACGAATTCATTCCGAAGAAAATTTTCGTTTCGTTCAAAATTTGGGCCGATTTCCATACTTGGCAAAATTTCTCGGTTTCGGTGACAGTACAATATTATTACAGTTTCGAGGTGATCTTATCATTAGTCAATGGGTTCAAGTTATCACCCGAATAATATCTACCACCGTTTAGGACCTGTAGTTCAATATACATGGTAAAAAAAACCTGAAGTTAATTCATTTTCATGGTGCAGATAATATGCTGAATAATTGGGTTTATTCTGTCATTTTTCGTTTATAGCACTCAATTTTGTAATCATTCTGTCGAGCCAATGATGAACATTTTCGTTTTATTTTCATTCCACGAACCACGTTCGCTCAGATAATTGAATGAACAATTCGATCAAATTATTCAAGGTGAATCGATGTGATGCAAGCGCAAAAATTGCGAACTTTCGATGTGATTTGAAAGGGATTTCGTTGAAATATTCCAATCGTATAACATATAAATGCACACAACACAACACCAAATAAAGAACTCAAGTGAGTCATCTGATTGAAACAAACTATGCACTTGCTCTAGTTATGACTGTTTTATCTTTGTTTATGATCTGAATGATTTGTTTATGCAATCAAGAAAAGTACTCGGTTCGGCTGGCGATAAATGAAATTAATAGGATAAACACAAAAATATCAGGTGTCCTAATAAATATTGATATTGAATAAGCAATGTTGTTCTTTTATACTTTGTCCTCAATTCTGAAAGTTTAGCAACGCTCTTTTTGAGCGCTCGTACTACTTACACGAGGGCTATATCATTTCGTCACGATGTCTGTATTATTCGAATTTTGAGCCGAAAGTGGTCTCAATCGACTATGTTCGACTCACTGATGTCGAATCCGTCGGAAAATTCGAGTCTGTCCGTCCGTCCGTAAGCACGATAACTCTCGAACGGAACAACCTAGAGACTTGAAATTTTCAGTATGGGTGCAGTTCCCGAATGCCTCGGTTAAGTTCGTTAATGGGCCAAATTCCACCAGGGGTTCCGTAAATATGGCCGTTCAAAGTTTTGTTCCCCTGATTACTTGAAAACTACAGATTTGATGGAGATGAAATTTTGCACTCAAATGGAAAATGAGGTGTTCAAGCTACATGTGAAATTTTGTCCAGATCGCATCACCAGAACCATAGAAATCATAGAAAATTGTAACTTTTGAACGGAAACGCCTAGGGACTTGAAATTTTCAGGATAGGTGTGGATCTCGAATGTCGTGATCACGTTCATAAATGATCAAAATTATACTAGGGTTTCCGTGAATATGGTCGTTTGAAATTTAGTTTTCTTGATAATTTCAAAACTACAGATTCGATCGTGACGAAATTTTGTATACTAATGGAGAATGATATATTCAAGCTACATTTCTCCAGATCACATGACCAGAACCATAGAAAATCATAACTTTCGAACGGAAAGGCCTAGGGACTTGAAATTTTCAGGATAGGTGTGGATCTGGAATGTCGCGTTCACGTTTATCAATGAGCAGAATTATACTAGGGGTTCCGTAAATACGGTCGTTTGAAATTTTGGTTTCTCGATAGTTTCGAAACTACGGATTCGATCGAGATGAAATTTTGTATTTTAATCGAGAATGATATATTAAAACAATATTTTGTCCAGATCGCATGACCAGAACCATAGAAAACATAGAAAATTGTAACTTTTGAACGGAAAGGCCTAAGAACTTGAAACTCTCAGGGTGGGTTTGGATCGCGAATATCGCGGTCACGTTCATCAATGACCAAAATAAGACTAAGGGTTCCGTAAATATGGCCGTTCAAAATATTTTTTTGCTGATAGTTCCGAAAATACTGAGCGGATTGGGATTGGGATGATAGCTGAGTAATAATGTATTCAAACTACGTGCACAATTTTGTCCAGATCGCACCACCAAGACCATAGATACCGTAGAAAATTCTAGCGAATTATCGAAAAAAAATCGATCAGCTGAAGCACTGACATGAAGTCTGGAGTTTAGCCTAAGTTTCAGATTTTTTTTCACAGCTGTCGAAAATTCCTTCAATGGATTTCTGAAACTGGAAAATGCGAATCTACCTACAAGGTGCATGTACGAGCGCTCAAAAGCTCCTTCCTTCACGGCAGTGCTTTTCGTAAATTTTTTTTAATACTTTTTCTGATTCATAGAAGACATACAATCTTTTCACCGAACATTTAAAACTATTTCATTATTTACGTGATCAAAAGTAATTATTAATGGTTTATGGCCGAAATATGTATTATTAACTAAGGAATAATCTAACCAATGAATGAATATTTGCCCAAACGTTAATTTGTACGAGTGGTTTTTGGTATTTTCCGGGTCTCAAGTTAGGTTCATTCTTAGAATAACTGAACCGTTACTACCAACTGCATAACTTATACGCTCTCTGGCTTTAATGTTTTCTCAAATAAGTAGAGTATTACTATGAGATTTATAGACAGAGAGGAACCGAAGTTATGTGGAGATAATAAAACTGTGTGTAAAATGTAAAACTTTGTTCATTTTATGTTTTTCCGCGCTTGTTTCTAAGGACACGTTATAATTTTGAGCCGTTGGACTCACAGATGAAGAATTCTTGGTCAAATTCAATTGTGTCCGTCCGGCCGTGATGAGTTTTCAAAGATTTCCCAGCCCCACGATACGTTTTTTTCCAGGCTTTGAAAAATTTGGCAAAATTTTAAAACTACATCTCTCGGGTTGTTGATGATGGCCGGAAAATTTCAAAAACGCGCGTTTCGATTCAATCACGCTTTGGTGTTCATGAATGAGTGAATTGGGGCACTAATAAAAAAGGAATTAAATTTTTCTGATATATGCAATAAAATTCCATCCCCGATACTGTGTTCGGTTATAGTTTTGTGAACCATCGAAATGTTATTTCTTATTTGAGGTGGCCTGATCACATTCAGGGAATATTTCGACAACACTCGTAACCTTAAGCCTGTTACACATGCGACTGACCGGTCAGTCCGTAGCGGCCCGTACTGACGGGTTTGACTATGTCCGAACGTGAAGTTCATGATCCTGACGGTACGTAGTTCATGTGAAAAGGACCATTTAACACAATGGAAAGAACTGACCGTTCGGATTGAGAGATCTTTCACTTTCGGTTTTCATATGTTAGTCGCATATGAAATTTCTCTCCCACGTCGAGTTGTGATGGATCATACTTTCAAAAACGATGAAAAAAAAATTTATGTTTTTTTGAGAAGAAATATATAAGGTCGGCTTTCTATAAAACACAATTCGCGAAAAAATCAGCATTCACTAAGTGTGACTCTGCACAGTGTCTGAGAGATAGAAGCACAAAATAGAAAATAAGGCAAGAATATCAACGAATTTAAGCATCTTGATTATTTTTATCATGGTAAAATACAAAAGAAATTGAGATAAACCTCCTTTTCTTGCTTCTTTGCATTCTTCACTGAATGAATGTCGGGTTTACTGACCTTTACTGATGTTTTATTCTGCTGGATGAAAAACACATATATTCAAATTTCTTCATTCGCTCGAAGTCGACATGTTTCCTCGAGAAAGAAAGCGTCTCAAATCTCGAGTTTGACGTCAAGGAAACCAGAGTTGACAACCGCATTCCGCTTTATCTCTTTTGTAGCGTGAATAATTGTTTTTTGCTCGAGGAATTCGTGAACGAAAGTGTGGTTACGTTTTTTGTCTGAACGCACGTACCACCTCGGCCGTTCCATTGGTTACTCCGATTACGTCAGAAAGTTTCACGTAATGACTGATGCTAGGAAGTAATAACAAGTGAACCAACAGATCCATCTTTGAAGTGGATCCATTTTTTACGTTGATTAGCATAGTTAATTGATCCGGAAACGAATGCATTAGCTGCAACCTAGAGGGTGGATTTCTTCACGAACAGAGGCTAAAACCGCATGATTCATTTCATTATGATTGAGCATTTATTTGAGATAATGATCAGTTCGTTCAATTGTGTAAAATCGTCCTTTTCCCGTGAACTGCGTACCACCAGTTTTCTGAACGTTCGAGAACGTCAGCCCGGACAGCTACCGGTGTGAAAAGAGCAGCCAAAGATAGCAGACTAAATCTTCGGAAATAACCGATCGACCAATGGCGTGCCGAAAAAATTCAAAAATATTTCTATGGACCATTACGATAATTAATAAGTTTATTTTGGGGAGTGATAATAATATTTATTATTTATCAAGATCACATGTAACATGAAATACAAATCGAAAGTGTTCATAATGGTAAATAATAGGAGAACTCGAAATTCAAAAATTCTTTTCATAAAGAAGCCGTGATTCTAGCATCAACAGATTTTTACAGGATGTTTCTCATTGCGATACCATCACTTCGTGAAAAAATGGTTGACTTTCCTTGGGTTGCCAGGGAAGAAATTTCAATCCTCGAATTTTAAAATTATTTTGATATAGAAGCCGCGGTTCTAGCATCAACAGATTTTTACAGAATTTTTCTCATTGCAATACTATCATTTCTTGAAAAAAATGGTTGACTTCCCTTGGGATCCAGAGATAGAAATTTCAACCTACGAAATAACGGAGAGTTTGGTGAGTTGTTGCGGAATAAAGTTGATGCTGGAAGTACAAAATAAAACAATTTATTCAAAAACAAGTAATATAACATGAAATAGTAAATTAATTTCGAAATTCGAGGGTTGAAATTTCTACCCCTGGATCCCAAGGGAAGGCATCCATTATTTCATGAAATGTTTGTATTATAAAAAATTACGAAAAGCACTGCCGTGAAGGCAGGAACTTTTGAGCGCTCGTACATGCACCTTGTAGGTAGATTCGCATTTTTCAAGTTTAGAAATCAATTGAAGGAATTTTCGACAGCTGTCAAAAAAATTCTGAAACTAAGGCGAAACTTCAGACTTCATGTCAGTGCTTCAGCTGATCAATTTCGTTTCGATAATTCGCTAGAATTTTCTACGGTATCTATGGTCTTGGTGATGCGGTCTGGACAAAATTTTGCACGTAGTTTGAAAACATTATTCTGCAGCTAGGTGCATAATTTCATTCCAATCCAATCAGTAGTCTCGAAACTATCAGGAAAATAATATTTTGAATGGCCATATTTACAGAACCCCTAGTCTAATTTTGCTCATTGATGAACGTGACCGCGATATTCGCGATCCAAACCCACCCTGAAAATGTTTCAAGTTCCTAGGCCTTCCCATTCAAAAGTTACGATTCTCTATGGTTTCTATGGTTCTGGTCATGCGATCTGGACAAAATATTGCTTTGATATATCATTCTCGATTAAAATACAAAATTTCATCTCGATCGAATCCGTAGTTTCGAAATTATCGAGAAAACAAAATTTCAAACGACCGTATTTGCGGAACCCCTAGTATAATTCTGCTCATTGATAAACGTGAACGCGACATTTCAGATCCACACCTATCCTGAAAATTTCAAGTCCCTAGGCCTTTCCGTTCGAAAGTTATGATTTTCTATGGTTTCTATGGTTCTGGTTATGTGATCTGGATGAATGTAGCTTGAATATAAATTTCTCCATTAGTATACAAAATTTCGTCACGATCGAATCTGTAGTTTTGAAATTATCAAAAAAACTAAATTTCAAACGACCATATTTACGGAACCCCTTGTATAATTTTGCTCATAGATGAAAGTGATCACGACAATCGAGATCCACACTTATCCTGAAAATTTCCCTTTCCTTAACCATAGTAAATCACTTGAAATTTTCAGGGTAGGTTTGGATCGCTAATGTCGCGGTCAAGTTCATCAATGAGCAAAATAAGACCAGGCGTTCCGTGAATATGGCCGTTTGAAATTCGGAATTTTTTTGACAGCTGTCAAAAAATTTTTTATTTTGTTTCTGAAACTGTAAATATCTGTTGATGCTGAAACCGCGGCTTCTATATGAAAATAATTTTTGAATTTCGAGCTGTGGAAGAATCGACCACTCGGCCTAACAGTTCTCCTATTTTTTACCATTATAAAACACTTTCCATTTGTATTTCATGTTATACGTAATTTTGGTGAATAATAAATGTATTATTATTATTACTCCCCAAAAGAAACTTATCAATTATTTTAATAGTCCATAGAAATATTTTTTCAAATTTTTTCGGCACTTCACTGGTCGATTGGGTATTTCTGGAGATTTGGTCTGCTATCTTCGGCTGCTCTTTTCACACCGGTCGGAAAGCTAAGAACTGTCCGGTCAATCTTTGTGTAAAGGGCGTAAAGCGCCTTATTTTCATCTTTATGCTCAAGAAGGTCAATTCCAGATGAAACATACATCACAAAACTACCTGAATAATATCCACCTTTTGATTATCTTAATGTATTTATAATATCCTCAGCACTACATAATGTCAACGTGAATCTTTTCAGACATGAGGCTTCTCGTTCTAGAAGAAGTGAGTACAATTTTAACCGTAGTAGAGATCGATTGAATAGAATTAGACAATACAGTAACAAAACTATATACAAGGATATAAAATATAAATGAATGTTTAGAGATCTAACGTCGCTGAATAGTTTCGTAACTTTATTTTATGATTGTATTTCTTCGATCTCTACGACTCGACCCCCATATATTTTTTTTTCTTGTTTCGCACACTAGATTTTATGGACCCTTTCATAATTTTAGCTTGAACATTTTCTCCATTCCATTTAGACACGACACAACAAGATAGATCAACAACATAGATGGATTTCAGATAGTATACCGAAATCTCAGAATAGAACTCTTGAGGTTCATCTGAACGATCTCGTAACCAAGCAGTGGTATTTATAAGGACTTTATAGATACGAATACCTTCAACAAGAGCTTAAAAAAGATCTAACGCAGATTCAAGCGAGGGTGAAATAGGAACAACCATCGCTCCTCTAAAATGCACAAATCTTCTCCAAATGCATATAAATAGAAAAATAGCATTTCTTATCTGCCCTTCACTGTCAGGGCATAATTTATTCATTACATTCCACTTTTCCCTTTTCCTATGCTGGAAGTAGACTTCCGCTAGTAATAATATCTGACGTATCATGAACGATGTGTCAGAATCATATGAATTCGATGACTCACTCAAGAACACTTCTTCATCAACTGATACCGATGGAGATCGGTTCAACAGCACCCATTATTTTCTTGGGAGTAATGAATTCTTGCATGAAGACCGAATTATGTAATGGCTGGCGTAGAAAGCTAAGCAATCGATCACGTGGAGACGGCTGAGGAATTGCGATTTACCGGAATTCGAATATTCTCCGGAATTACATGAATCGTAGTCATCCATCGGAGGATGTCGTAAGTGAATCTGTGGCATTTCGGATCGAAGAAGAAGAAATTCATATGAAGAACTAATTTTGGCATATAAATGCTGATTTTTGCACTGCGTGGAAGACTTTTACACAGCGGGCTATTCTACCTGAAAGTTCTACCGTACAGTAGATCTTGCCCATTCTACGGCATCTATTGGCTGTCGAAATTCCATGAAAAATATTTTATCTACGCCTTATGAGCAATTAATAGTATCTGTAAACAAGCAACGTGAGTTATAATAACTCACTTCTATAACTCCCTGTCTCTGTGCTTCTGAACAAGCCGATTGGCCGAAAGGGAACAGACCATTATTGGTATTGAGGGGAGGTCACTTGAATAATTTTGACGTTTCCTCAAATTATATTGATACCTAATTATTATTGTGAATGTTTTGCTGTAAAAGATTAATCCAGATAGTGAAGATGAATTATTATGTACACTTTCAGAAATAAGACAATCTGCCAATGTTACCATATAGAATTTATTGCCCGAAAAATCCCAAAACAAATATAAAGGTGTATACAACAATTTTCAAGATTGGTGTAGCAATATTAAGTCATCGTTAACAGAGAATGTTCTTTCGGCATATTTTAGTGAACTTTGCACTTAATATCAAGCATCTTCCCTATGGCCTTTTACTCCATGCTAAGAAGCACACTCAACATAAATAATGCATTGTTATAGGTAACTAATAAGATTTGTACATAAAGTTCTTTCTCTGTACTTGTATCTTAGTATTTATTGTTATAGTCGTTGATAAAGTATAGTATTCAACGTGCGCAATTTGCATCATACTCACTTGATCAATTACAGCACTCGCCTTCGGCTCGCGCTGCAACCTTCATCTGCGTGAGTTATGACCTCCATTGCCGCTCGTTAAATAATATACTATTACTAGTTAATACATTTCAACAGTAGATTCTTGAGGTCGAAAGAAAGCTCTTTCTAATTCTCCAAAGAAAGCTGTTTTAAGATGAATATTTGCCAAGTACATCCCTGATATCTTGTTCGGTTATATGATGGAAAGACAACAAAAATGTTATTTTTTGTTTGGAATCAATCGACTGTATTCAGGAAAGTGTTTTATACTAACCCCAACCTCATTCAAATTTTTGAAACGATTTTATATTTTCACCACGGTTCATTAGAATATTCGGAGGGGGTTTTCTTTCCAAGAGTTGCCAACTTTGTTGTAGCGCCCATGTTTATAAAGTTACAGTTGTCGAATTTGAAGATTATGGTGATAAATGTTGGGTAATTAATCATGGGAAGTACGCCCTCGGAATATGAGCTCCGCAGAAAAACTGCTGCAACCGCCCAAGAACTTTCGGTCGGTATTATATCGACGTTATGTTAATGCTTTAAAACCATTTATGAATTTAAACATCAGTTGTTTCGTAATTTCCCTAAAGAACTCTTGTCTCATCCTACGGCTGGTGATTTTCTCTTAATTACTCTCCATACGTTACGGGTTTTGGTTTTGAATAACTTTTTATGATCCGCTTGTCGGCAAGTTTCCATTTCCCAGAACTCTCGGGAAAGACCATGATCCGAAATGAAGGAAACAAGACCACAGCGAATGTCCTCTAATCAGCGTCTCCCAACAGCAATTTGTCTGCATTGCAAACACGTGTCATGTTCGAGATTGGTTAGCGATAGACACGAGAAAGTGTTGTGTGCTAATGACCCGAGCCAATTTCACACAACGAGTTATTACTTCTTCGAACTGAAGCGAAACAGTATGGCTCGAACCAGCAAGTCGTAACTTAGCCTTACTCTAGCCTCAGATCCTTCAATCTAAATCAATGTCTCGTTTTGAAAAAGCCATCTGATTGGATTTTTACAGGTTGGTTGCATTCCGAACTCGCCTCTTATGGTGCATATACACTGTGGCCGTTAGCCCAAGCGATTCAGTTCTGAATGGATGAATTCTTTGTTGCAGTTTGAATCAGCGAACTGCGAAATAACACGGAGGAGAAATCGCGGTTCGCTATATGACCGACCGGCTAAAATTTAAGCTGAGCAGTTTGCTACCATGCGGGTAACACAGGATGGTAGTTTGAAAATAGGCTACATTTGAAGCGGTAGTGCTCATAAAAAGACGATTTCGAAGAGAGATTATCTAGCATCAAAATTCTTCGAAATTAATGTTATAAACGCCAGCTTTTCAATATTTTTGATCGATCTTGAAGGGTGGTCGAAAATAACCCAAGTGAGAATCAAAGGTAAAATCAATAAATTTAATCTATATGAATAATGTCTGACATAAATATCGTGCAATAAATGTTAGATGTAAATCGTTTTTAGGCATTATTCAATATCTTTCCGAAATTACCAGAGAGGGTTCGTGCCCACTTGAGATAATAATTCTTTTCGGAAATGATAAATTTATTTGTCTAGTTTTGAGATATTTCGTGAAATATCCAGATGAATCAAGGTAACCAGTATATAAACCGTTGTGCAGAATTCACAATGTTTTTGAGCGCTCGTACTACTTACACGAGGGCTATATCATTTCGTCACGATGTCTGTATTTTTCGAATTTTGAGCCGAAAATGGTCCCAATCGACTATGTTCGACTCATTGATGTCGAATCCGTCGAAAAATTCCAGTCTGTCCGTCCGGCCGTCAGTCCGTATACACGATAACTCTCGAACGGAATGTCCCAGAAACTTGAAATTTTCAGGGTAGGTTCGAATCTCGAATAGCGCGGTTAAGTTCGTTATTGGGCAAAATTCGCCTAGGGGTTCCGTAAATATGGCCGCTCGAAATTTTGTTTTTCTGATTACTTCGAAACTACTGATTGGATCGAAATTTTGCACTCAGATGGAGAATTACGTGCTCAAGCTACATGCGAAATTTTGTCCAGCTCGCATGACCAGAACCATAGAAAATTATAACTTTGTAATGGAAAGGCCTAGGGACTTGAAATTTTCAGGATAGGTGTGGATCTTGAATGTTGCGGTCACGTTCATCAATGAGCAAAATTAGACTAGGAGTTCCGTAAATATGGCCGTTTTAAATTCAGTTTTCTTGATGATTTCAAAACTATGGATTTGATCGTGACGAAATTTTGTTTTCAAATTGAGAATGATATATTCGAACTAAATTTTTTCCAGATCGCATGAACAGAACCTCAGAAAATCATAACTTTGGAACGGAAAGGCCTAGGGACTTGAAATTTTCAGGATAGGTTCGGATCGCGAATTTCGCAGTTAGGTTCATCAATGAGCAAAATTAGACTAGGGGTTCCGTAAATATAGCCGTTCGAACTATTTTTTTCCTGATAATTTCGAAAATACTTATTGGATTGGAATGAATTTTGCACATAGATGAACAATAATGTATTCAAACTACGTGGGAAATTGTGTCTAGATCGCATTACCAAGACCATAGATACCGTAGAAAATTCTTGCGAATTATCGAAAAAAAAAAATTGGTCACCTAAAGCACTGACTTGAAGTCTGGATTTTCACCTTAGTTTGAAATTTTCTTTGACAGCTGTCAAACTCTTTCCAATTGGTTCCTAAAACTGGAGAATGCGAATCTACCTACAAGGTGGATGAACGAGCGCTCAAAAGCTACTGACTTCACGGCAGTGGTTTTCTGAATTTTTTATTCGATCTACAGATTTTACGCTACCCAAAACGTCAACTGTGAAAACTTCTGGGGGATGGGGTGAGTAAGAATTGAATTTCCAGTAATGAACGATATAATTATATTGTTGAATATTACATTTTTTATCATATCTAGAAACGGAGATTAGAACTTTTCCGCAATTCCAACTATTGGAAACAAAAATTTTCTACCATTGATAATATCTTCAGAAAGGTAGGTATTCGTTTTATTTTTTGTCTAACCAGCGAAGCGGTTGAAATGTAAGAAAAAAATTGAAAACATTAAATTTTGGTTGAACTCGGTAAAATGGTCCTTTGTGAGCGCTCGTTCTATTTACTCGAGGGCTGTATAATTTCGTCACGATGTCTGTATTGTTCAAATTTTGAGCCGAAAATGGTCTCAATCGACAAAGTTCGACTCACTGATGACGAATCCGTCGGAAAATTCAAGTCTGTCCGTCCGGCCGTAAGCACGATAACTCTCGAACTAGAGACTTGAAATTTTCAGTGTGGGTTCAGTTTCCAAATGCCGAGGTTAGGTTCGTTAATGGGCTAAAAGAGGTTCCGTAAATGTGGCCGTTCGAAATTTGGTTCTTCTGATTACAAACTTCGGAACTACATATTCAATCGAGATGAAGTTTTGCACTCAAATGGAGAATGACGTGCTCAAGCTAAATGCAAAATTTTGTTCAGATCGCATGACCAGAACCATAGAAACCATAAAAAATTATAACTTTCGAACGGAAAGGCCTAGGGACGCTGAATTTTCAGGATACGTGTGGATCTCGAATGTCGCGGTCACGTATATCAATGAGCAGAATTAGACTATGGGTTCCGTAAATATTGTCTTTTGAAATTTAGTTTTCTTGATCATTCCAAAACTAAGGATTCGATCGATTGTGTATTCTAATGGAGAATGATATATTCAAGGGCGGTCCTACGGGGGGGGGGGTGGGGGTGTAACGGGGGTAATTACCCCCCCCCAGAGCACTGGAAAATTTTATTTAGGACAAAAGAAGACCAACAAGAAAATAATATAATAATGCAATAACATTAACAGAAAAAAAAATTTAAACAGAAAAATCAGTAAAATAAATGAAAAAGTCTGAAGTTTAACTTTCAGTCGTACGTTTCATTTTTGAGCGCTCGTACTACTTACACGAGGGCTATATCATTTCGTCACGATGTCTGTATTTTTCGAATTTTGAGCCGAAAATGGTCTCAATCGACTATGTTCGACTCACTGATGACGAATCCGTCGGAAAATTCGAGTCTGTCCGTCCGTCCGGCCGTAAGCACGATAACTCTCGAACGGATCAACCTAGAGACTTGAAATTTTCAGTGTAGGTTCAGATCCCGAATGCCTCGGTTAAGTTCGTTAATGGGCCAAATTCCACCAGGGGTTCCGTAAATATGGCCGTTCAAAGTTTTGTTTCCCTGATTACTTGAAAACTACAGATTCGATCGAGATGAAATTTTGCACTCAGATGGAAAATGAGGTGTTTTAGCTACATGCGAAATTATGTCCAGATCGCATGACCAGAACCATAGAAACCATAGAAAATTGTAACTTTTGAACGGAAATGCCTAGGGACTTGAAATTTTCAGGATAGGTGTGGATCTCGAATGTCGTGATCACGTTCATCTATGAGCAACATTATACAAGGGGTTCCGTAAATACGGTCGTTTGAAATTTTGTTTTCTCGATAAATTCGAAACTTCGGATTCGATCGAGATGAAATTTTGTATTTTAATCGAGAATGATATATTGAAGCAATATTTTGTCCAGATCGCATGACCAGAACCATAGAAACCATGGAAAATTGTAACTTTTGAACGGAAAGGCCTAGGAACTTGAAATTTTCAGGGTGGGTTTGGATCGCGAATATCGCGGTCACGTTCATCAATAAGCAAAATGAGACTAGGGCTTCCGTAAATATGGCCGTTCAAAATATTTTTTTCCAGATAGTTTCGGAACCACTGATCGGATTGGAATGAAATTATGCATCTAGCTGAGGAATAATGTATTCAAAGTACGTGCAAGATGTTGTCCAGACCGCATCACCAAGACCATAGATACCGTAGAAAATTCTAGCGAATTATCGAAACAAAATTGATCAGCTGAAGCACTGACATGAAGTCTGGAGTTTCGCCTAAGTTTCAGAATTTTTTTGACAGCTGTCAAAAATTCCTTCAATTGGTTTCTAAAACTGGAAAATGCGAATCTACCTACAAGGTGCATGTACGAGCGCTCAAAAGCTCCTGCCTTCACGGCAGTGCTTTTCGTAATTTTGAATATCATATTGCATAAAATGTAGTGTAGTGGTGAATCTGTTGTTTGATAAGATTGATACCTAAACTGCTCATGTTGTGGCAAGGGCGTAGATTTTTTTCTTGGGTCTTGGTTTTTTTCGATAAGAAAATCTCGTCAGGTATCCATCAAGCCTTGGCGATAATTCTGAAACTTTATATTTTGGAAGTCTTAAGGGGGTAATTAATTACCCCAGTACCCCTCCATATCTACGCCCTTATGTTGTTCAGCCTGAAGAAGAGAACATTTGTTTTCCGAACGATTTTCTGATTAAGAAGGTGTTGGATTCGTGAGAACGTGGCAATTGGAATTGGGAAATTAGTAAAAAAATGTATAAAAGTACTGCCGTGAAGTCAGGAGCTTTTGAGCGCTCTTTCATCCACCTTTTAGGTAGAATCGCATTTTCAAGTTTTAGAAACCGATTGAAAATTTGTTTAACAGCTGTCAGAAAAGTTTAAAACTGAGCAGAACTTCAGACTTCACGTCAGTGCTTTAAGTTTCCAATTTTTTTTTCGATTATGCGCTAGAATTTTATACGGTATCTATGGTTTTGGCAATGCGATCTGGACAAATTTCGCACGTAGTTTGAGTACATTATTGTCTATGTGCAAAATTTCATTCCAATCCATTCAGTATCATAAAACAAATTTTTTGAATGGCCATATTTACGGAACCCCTAGTTTAATTTTGCTCATCGATAAACATGACCCCGACATTGGCGATCCAAACCTGAAAATTTCAAGTCCCTTTTCCGTTCGAAAGTAATAATTTTCTATGGTTCTGGTAATGCGATCTGGACAAAATGTAGCTCAAATATATCATTGTCCATTAAAATACAAAATTTCGTCACAATCGAATCCGTAGTTTTGAAATTATCAAGAAAACTAAATGTCAAACGAACATATTTACGGAACCCCTAGTCTAATTCAGTTCATTGATAAACGTGACCGTGAAATTCGAGATCCAAACTTATCCTGGAAATTTCAAGTCCCTAGGCCTTTCCGTTCGAAAGTTATAATTTTCTATGGTTTCTATAGTTCTGCGATCTGGAAAATTGTAGCTTGAATATATCATTCTCCATTGGAATACAAAATTTCGTCAAGATCGAATCAATATTTTTGAAATTATCAAGAAAACTAAATTTCAAACGACCATGACGAAATGAAATAGGCCTCGTTTAAGTAGAACAAGCACTCAAAAAATAACAACAATAAAAAGAACAGCAAAATATTAGTATAAAGAAGTTAAGGGGGGGGGGGGGGGGGCACTCTCCCAGAAAAAAATTGTTGAATTGTTCATTCGATTACCCCCCCCAGAAATTCAGCCTAGGACCGCCCCTGGATATATTTGAGCTTTATTTTGTCCACAACCATAGAAAATTATAACTTTGGAACGGAAAGGCCAAGGCAGTTGAAATTTTCAGGTTAGGTTCGGATCGTGAATGTCGCGGTCACATTCATCAATGAGCGGAATAAGACTAGGGGTTCCGTAAATATGGCCGTTCAAAATATTTTTTTCGCAATAATTTCGAAACAACTGATTGGATTGGAATTAAATTTTGCACATAGATGAAGAATATTGTATTCAAACTACATAAGTGCGAAATTTTGTTCAGATCGTACCAAGACCATAGATACCGTATTAAATTCTAGAGAATTATCGAAAAAAAAATTGAGTGAAGTCTGGAGTTCCTTTTAGTTTGAAAATTTTGACAGCTGTCAATTTTTATTTTAAATTTAAAATTTGTTTCTAAAACTGGAAAATGCGAATCCACCTACAAGGTGGATGAAAGAGCGCTCAAAAATTCCTGACTCCACGGCAGTGCTTTTTATTCTTTTAAATAGAATTCATTTTTACTTCGAATACAAAAGAGGAAGTACCTACTACCAACCTACTATAAAACGAAATTAGTAGGAAAAACAAACAAATAAAATAGTCGAACTTTTTTTCAACCCTGGTAGATAAAAGTAGTAACCGAAGAGTTTCGACATTCCACAAAGAGAGACTTCCACGTAAAGGAGAACATATTCGCTTGTACTGAATGTTATGATGTCATTTTGTGTACAGCAATATTTCATCTTCTTGTTCGATTTGCGCAGCTTGGATTCCAGACGTACTCGTTATATTAAATCAAGCTGACCATCTGATATATTTCAATCATCAATGAATGTCCGACCACAGTGTTCTGACCCTAATTCGTACAGGAAACAAGGGAATTAATAATAGCCGGTTGCAATAACTCCAGAGCTAACTGTACATAGAGCAGAACCATACTTTTTCCGGTTTATACAATCTCATCGATCGGCTATTCATCAGCGTATCCTATGTTTCCTCCAAGTAGAATCTACGTCGCTTCCAGAACGTACAAGGGTGTGTGACTATATTTGATTTTAATTGGATGCCGAGAAATCGGGTTGATCTTATATGAAGACGAAAATATGGCAACATTCCAGTTTTGTCGCAGCCTTCTCAAAATAAAAGTCAATGAAAAATATTCTTCATTTTGAAATTTTTAACTTCATGTAAATACTGTATATTTCAGATTTTAAAGAGTAGATTGTTCTATTCAATATCCTGTGGTTTAAATGGTGTTAGAAATTAATCGAGTATTTCATGTCGACAATTGCACAATAGATGGTCGTCATAAAGATGTCAAAAATAGTCTTCATGAGTTAGTTCCATGGTTTTCAGTTTATGCGTTCATTGAAGAACTATATAAAACTCCTTATTCTTCCTAACAATGGATAACTTTCAGATGTTAGTAATGAGTTCATTTAAAATTTTATGTGAATTTCTGCTGCTCCAGCTATTACCGGTAACTCGTTATCTTAAATGAATGGAGAAAATTCGATAGAGTTCGTCTCGAGATTGCGATGGCAACGTATAATTAATATCGAGATATCCGACTCAAAAGAAAATCGATATTGAACGAGCGTACTGAATAATATAGGTACAGTTCTCCCTATAAAAAAGAATTTTCAATGTAATTGAATCAACCCTTATTAAGTGTGAGTAACCTAAGGGGTGAGAACAAAGGATCAGTGTAAATTTACCAAACAACTGCTTGCGATATCTAAATGCTTCCCCATATCAACACAAGATTAGGTCGAAACTGGTCTTGCTATTTCAATTTGTGGTTTATTAGTCTAGTTCGACTGGTACTTAAATAATTATTAACGATTCAACTTGGTTTTTATCTTGTTTTTCTCGGTGTAATAATTTCCTCTCGGTATTTTTACATGATCCTTTTTGCGTCATTCCTAAAGTTGGTCCTGCTATCTTCGTTATTATGAGTAATAACCATTAAGGATATGTCTCATTCAATAAAAAATAAGGCAATCACCGAGTGAATTTCTTTTCAAGGTTTCACGGAATTCGAAATATTTCTAGAGGAGTGATATCGAAGTGGATCCAATTTCATGTTGCGCTCCATAATTTACATCTACATCTGCTGATAGATAAAATAGAAGTATCCGTTTATTTCGAAACAACTGACATTTCTGAAATCATTTTATTTTTTTTGAGCGCTCGTACTACTTACACTAGGGCTAGGTATATCATTTCGTCACGTGTCTATATTTTTCGAATTTTGAGCCGAAAATGGTCTCAATCGATACAGTTCGACTCACTGATGACGAATCCGTCGGAAAATTCGAGTCTGTCCGTCCGGCCGTAAGCACGATAACTCTCGAACGGAACAACCTAGAGATTTGAAATTATCAGTGTGGGTTCAGTTCCCGAATGCCTCGGTAAAGTTCGTTAATGGGCCAAATTCCACCAGGGGTTCCGCGAAAATGGCCGTTCAAAGTTTTGTTCTCCTGATTACATCGAAACTACAGATTTGATCGAGATGAAATTGCACTCAAATGGAGAATGAGGTGTTCAACCTACATGTGAAATTTTGTCCAGATCGCATGACCAGAACCATAGAAAATTTCAACTTTTGAACGGAACCGCCTAGGGACTTGAAATTTTCAGGATAGGTGTGGATCTCGAATGTCGTGATCACGTTAATCTATGAGCAAAATTAGACTAGGGGTTCCGTAAATATGGCCATTCAAAATATTTTTTCCCGGTAATTTCGAAACTACTGACTGGATTGGAATGAAATTTTACACCTAGCTGAAGAATAATGTATTCAAACTACGTGCGAAATTTTGTCCAGATCGCATCACCAAGACCATAGATACCGTAGAAAATTCTAGCGAATTATCGAAAATAAATTGGTCAGCTGAAGCAATGACATGAAACTGGAGTTTCGCCTAAGTTTGAGAATTTTTTTGACAGCTGTCGAAAATTCATTCAATTGATTTCTAAAACCGGAAAATGCGAATCTACCTACAAGGTGGATGTACGAGCGCTCAAAAGCTCCTGAATTCACGGCAGTGCCTTTATAATTTTTTTACCATCTGTATGTCTGAGAAGTGGGGATATATATATATTATAATTAAATAAAATGAGACAATTGAGACATATTCACCAAGCATGTATTCAAATGGAATTGTATGACTGAGATACCTTTGAGTGATTCTTGAATTGTTTTCTCGGAAATATGAATGAAATATATTATATTATTAATTATAAACAAGTTTTTTTCTCAAATAATCCCCAGAATACCTGATGAATAAATTAAAATAGGTTCAGTCGAAAAGCTATAACCTGACATGGATGAAATAAAAAAAAATGTGTTATTCTTAATCGAAAATATCACAGAATAGAAAACATTGATAGAAATTATAATAAGATTGACAAAAATAATACTGAGTCTAATAGTTATTTACTCATCTAGTTTATTAATGACAGCGATTAATGGTCGAAATATTTAATTAATTTTTGAGACCAATAATCGCTGAATTAATAAACGAGTTGATTACAAGATTTTTCCGTCGACCTCATCAGGAATTGAATATAAATTCTGGATCGAAACCTATTTTTATTTTGCATGATATACAAATTTGACGTAATACAAATTTCTATGTTCATTTCGATATATTGATATTTATGCTTCCTATAGAACAATTCGAAAAATTCATAGAGGGAATATTGGACATGTTGTGACATTCTGAATAGTTTACATTTATTTAATTTCCTATAATGTCCGATAAGGAACATGTGGATGAAGTGGAGGTTGAAGCATTATTTACTTCGGAACTATTATGACATAAAATTTTTTCTGTAGTTTCTATTTTATTCTGAACGGAGTTTTCAATATAGCCTTCTGCAACAGAAGTTGATTTCCAACCACCAAGTCTTTTGATGGCTGAAAAATCTGCATCACTGTCAGAAAGAATAGACGCAGAAGAACGCCGAAAACAGTGACCTGTATACAAATGTGGTTGCTTTAATGTAAGAAAGTTTGCAATCATTGACGGTAATTTAGAAAATCTATTAATTCCAACTGGTTCTGTTGAGCATTTTGAGTTCTTATAAAAAACGAAAAATCTTTGGTGTGGAGTGTGGCCTCAAGGATATATATCTCTTTATTATGTTTTAAAAGTGTATGTTCCACCACAGTGAATATCCTGTTCGAATATGTTTTCGATGAATTCACTGTCACCAAAAATTTCGATCCCATATCTTGTACATCCTTTCTCTGCAACCTTAACAATTCATCTTTCCTCAATGCACCCGCTACTCCGAATATCAAAGCGACCTACAAATCAAACAATGATAGTTATTTCACTATAACGAGGTAATGAGAATAAGTTGAAATAACGATTCAATTGAGTTTTATTTTTACCTTCGACATCAAGAAAACACTATCAGGAGCATTCGCTATGAATTCTCTCACATGTTCTTTTTCGAGAACTTTTGATTTTTTTGGGATATATCCCTCTCTTTTCCGTTTAATAAACATCACCAGTTTGTGGTATCTGCTTATATCAGTATTGTCTTTCACATTTAGTGTTGATTTCAGCATCGAATATCTTGGCCATAAACTTGCTAGATGCCCCTTTTCTGCAATACCCGTAAAGTATGCCAACAAAACCGTTTCCGTAAAGTTCCGAACCTTCTTGTCCTTACACCAAGATCTGAATTCAGCATAGGTTTTCTCATATTAATGGCGGCTCTTTTCAGGAAGCAGACTCAAAGTTGCTGCTTCAGCAGTTTTTGTCACATCTGGCGGTGTCAAAGGGATATTTTCTTCGTTATTCATTATGTAGTAGCGTAACGGATAAAATCAGATTCTGATCGAAAGCGAATAAATAAATTAGATGCATCTATGCTCCGACTGAATATTTTATAATCGGTTGCCATGATAATCATGCATTAATACAAGAAATCATGCATTAATAGGGGTCATTAATGAATGATTTCGAGTGCGTTGAAATGAGCTTTTATTCTATGGTCGACGGAAAAATAATATTATTAATGAAAAATTCTTCAGAATTTGTTTGGCCTTCTTCAGTGTCGCTTTCCTCAAGATTCACCACTACTCGCTTTATGGTTGACTCAATGATATTATCGAGCCGCCACATATTTTCTTCAACTTCATCTACGACGTGCTTCTTGCATTTCTGCCATTCCTCAGCACCAATGGATCGTATAGCTCCCAGAAAAAAATTGCGAACCTCAGAAATTTTAAATGGGGAGTTCTTAGCAGCAACTTTTCTTTTAACTTGATCCCAAATGAGCTCGATAGGATTTAGCTCACAATGATTTAGTGGGAGTCTCAACACTGTTTTTCCCTTTTGATTGGCCATTTCATTAATAATTAATTTATCTTCTTTGTCTCTATTTGCAAGTAGTTCACCCTTCAAAAGCGATTTCGACGAAACTCTCGAAGTTTGTTAGAAAACCTCACAGATAAGGTTTTTCAACTACCCCTATATGGAAGCTCTCTTGAAAAAATAATTTCGCGATATATCTTCGTAGGAAACATTTATAGTATATTTTTAGTCTTATTGGCCTAAATCAAGAAACTAGGAAGTAACGAGCATAAAGGTGTTCTATTCAAGGAATTATTCAAGAAAATTTTAGCTGGGAATGGTCTCGAAAGATACAAATGATTCGTGCCTGAATTGAATTCTGTCCGTCTGTGAACACGATAACTTTCGGAAGGAAATGCCTAGAGTTGTGATATTTTCAGGATACGTTCGAGGTCCCAATGTGCCGGTTGTGTTCGTTAGTGGACGAAATTCGCCGAAGGGTTTCGTAGATATAGTGATCTAAATGTTTTTCTCAATAATTCGAATAATACCGATCCCATCGAATTGAAACTTTTTAGTTAGTTGTAAGAAACCGAATATCCTCAAATGATTCGATGGCATCTAGGATTTTATACGTTTGATATTCATAATGCGCCAATGGATGTTGGTAAGTTCGACCTTCCTTTTGTTTGGCTAACATTTTGTCTGAAGATCCGAAGTATTATTTTGGTGGCAGATTGATTCATCTTACGAATTGAAAATGTTTTGGATTAAATATATTATTTCCAACGTTATTTCATATAATTTGTTCAGCTTGAAAGTTGTATCATCTTCTTAATAATTGATCTAATAAGCCCCCTCTAATCTTGACAGAGCACTATTTTGTTAGAATAGACAAAGTAAGTATATAAACAAATATCAAGTTTTCTTTTTTTGAAGTCAAATTAAATGAATAGATAACATAATATAATATAATCCACAAAAGTAAATTTTTGAGCAATCACTGGCTAGTGCTTACAAATGCCTGTGGAGTGTGGACCTCTTTTCAGGTGTCTGGAATTGTTTTTCTCAGGTTCTCTCTACTCGGCGACGATATTATATGGACTATAGAAATTCTGAGTGGAGGTTCCCCCGAATGTCAAGAATTGCAATAACCGCAACAATATATACGGACCATAAAACTCCTTCTTCACATTTGATGTCGAACAAATAAGTTATAGAATAAATCCTTAATTTTCATATCACAAACATGTATCATTGATAGAGCTGATATGTTGAATGTCTCCTTAATTGTTATATAGAATGTAGATCTGCGCTATTTCTGAGTACGATGAAGAAGCATCTCTGCTACATCGCACCTATATGTCCACGCTCTAATCTTGGAACCTGGACGGCTGACCGAAATTGTTTTTCTTAGGTTTTGTCTACTCAGCGACGATATCATATGGACCTTAGAAATTCTGAGTTGGATTCTTTTTTATTAGTTCCCCTAGGTGTCCGGAATTGCAATAACAGCAGTAATATAATATATGGGCCATAGGACTTCTAAGTTCTTTTTTTCTCGCTTTTTTTAGGACCTCGCCCAAGTGACCAGTTTTGCGATATATCACAAGAAGAGCGTAGATACCTATCTGTGATATAAATCCTACTTTACATTCTATGTCGGGCAGATACGTTATGGAATAAATCCTTGATTTTTATATCACAAACATGAATCATTGATATAGCTAATATGTTGAATGTCTCCCTAATTGAAACGTTGTTGTGTAGATCTGCACTATCTCTGAGTAGGATAAAGGAGAGTCTCTGCCACTTCGCAGCTATGTGTCTGCGCTCTTATCTTGGAACCTGGACGGGTGACCGAAATTGTTTTTCGTAGGATTTCTCTACTCAGCGACGATATCATATGGACCAAAGGAATTCTGCGTTGGGTTCTTTTTTTATTAGTTCCCCCCAGGTGTCCGGAATTGCAATAACAGCAATAATGTAATATGGATCATAGAACTTCTAGGTTCTTCTTTTAGGCCCTCGTCCAAGTGACCAGTACTGAGATATATCATAAGAAAAGCGTTTTATGGAATGTAGATCTGCGCTATCTCTGAGTAGGCTTAAGAAGCGTCTCTGCTACATCGCAGCTATGTGTCTTCAATCTAATCTTGAAACCTGGACGGGTGACCGAAATTGTTTTTTCAAGGTCTTCTCAGTGACAATAGAAATTCTAAGTTCGGGACCTTTTTTTAGGTCCTCGGGTGTCCGAAACTGCAACAACAGCAACAATATCGTATTTTAATAGTCTTCCCCTAAAACACTCTAATTTGCATAGATTCAGAAAATCAAACATACAAATTTTGCTGGCTCCGATAGCTCTTGTTTTTCGGATTCTTTATTTTAGTCCACCAAGTGTATAAAAATTTTTTTGTTTTCAATGTATCCAACTGACATGATATGCAGTGCTGGAGTATTTTTGTTTATTTTCATTGTACTTTTTGGGAGCTTACATATAAACAGTTTTACTGCCCTAAGTCTTCTTTTTGCAGATAAGATTATTGTAGGCTATAATTATTGAGCGCTCGTACTACTTACACGAGGGCTATATCATTTCGTCACGATGTCTGTATTTATCGAATTTTGAGCTGAAAATGTGCCGTAAGCACGAAAGGAACAACCTAGAGACTCGAAATTTTCAGTGTGGGTTTAGTTCGCGAATGCCTCGGTTGAGTTCGTTAATGGGCCAAATTCCACAAGGGGTTCCGTAAATATGGCCGTTCAAAGTTTTGTTCTCCTGATTACTTGGAAACAACAGATTTGATCGAGATGAAATTTTGCACTCAAATGGAGAATGAGGTGTTTAAGCTACATATGAAATTTTGTCCAGATCGCATCACCAGAACCATAGAAATCATAGAAAATTTGAGCGGAAACGCCTAGGGACTTGAAATTTTCAGAATAGGTGTGGATCTCGAATGTCGTGATCACGTTCATCTATGAAAAAAATTATACTAGGGGTTCCGTAAATATGGTCGTTTGAAATTTAGTTTTCTCGATAATTTCAAAACTACAGATTCGATCGTGACGAAATTCTGTATAATTATGGAGAATGATTTATTGAAGCTACATTTCTCCAGATCGAATGACCAGAACCATAGAAACCATAACTTTCGAACGGAAAGGCCTAGGGATTTGAAATTTTCAGGATAGGTGTGGATTTTAAATTTCGCGTTCACGATCATCAATGAGCAGAATTATACTAGGGGTTCCGTAAATACGGTCATTCGAATTTTTGTTTTCTCGATAATTTCGAAACTACGGATTCGATCGAGATAAAATTTTGTATTTTAATCGAGAATGATATATTGAAGCAACATTTTGTCCAAATCGCATGACCAGAACCATAGAAACCATAGAAAATTATAACTTCCGAAGGGAAAGGCCTAGGAACTTGAAATTTTCAGGGAAGGTTTGGATCTTAAATGTCGCGGTCCCGTTTATCAATGAGCAAAATAAGACTAGAGGTTCCGTAAGTATGGCCGTTCAAAATATTTTTTTCCTGATAATTTCGAACCTAGTGATTGGATTCGAATGAAATTTTACACCTAGCTGAAAATTAATGTATTCAAACAACGTGCGATATTTTGTCCAGATCGCATTACCAAGACCATAGATACCGTAGAAAAATCTAGCGAATTATCGAAAAAAAATTGGTCAACTGAAGCACTGACATGAAGTCTGGAGTTTCGCCTAAGTTTGAGAATTTTTTTGACAGCTGTCGAAAATTCCTTCAATTTATTTCCAAAACTGGAGATTGCGAATCTATCTACAAGGTGGATGTACGAGCGCTCAAAAGCTCCTGACTTCACGGCAGTGCTTTTCGTAATTTTTTTTTATATGATTCATCATTTTTGATTGTAGGTATATTGAAAATATTGTATGCAAAAAAAGTTTGTTATTTATTTATT
This sequence comes from Aphidecta obliterata, assembly GCA_963966015.1. Lineage (NCBI taxonomy): Eukaryota > Metazoa > Arthropoda > Insecta > Coleoptera > Coccinellidae > Aphidecta > Aphidecta obliterata. Next base: position 9,692,182 of record OZ014428.1, read on the forward strand.
TATTTATAAGGGAGTATTGTAATCTCTCATTATCGTTTGAATTTTTAAATAATAATTTTAATTTAATTTAATTTTAAATATCTTTCGGCAATAAATATGCGTTATGGTGATCTGGCAGGAACTGGGGGGCCTCTATCGATCGTGGGGCCCTGGGCACGTGCCCAGTGGTGCCTATTTTGTTTGTTTATCATTCATATATTAAGATAGTTTGTGATGAGTATGTATTATTGAACATCTCTTGATCTGAAACTATAGATTTCGGAGATTTGAATAGTTATTCCATAAACCCACAATGTAGTTGATTATCAACAAATAATACACTCCCAGGTTTGAAGACTTTCGAGTGTGTCGATTCTGATTAGCACTTCTTCATTTGAATAGAACTTCATTACTTCTGTTGCTGACCATTACTATTCTTGAATGCAGAAGCCCAATTTCATTGAGTTATATCCATTAATTGTTCGAATTCATTAGATTTCATTGAATCAATCAAGAAATCATAGGTTGGGTTCATTTTAGGTATTTTCAGAATTTATTTGATCACTGATAGCTCAAATCCTCTTCTACGAATTGTATTTTTGGAGATCCTCAAAGTGTAGGTACAACAGACGTAACAGACTCCCGAATCAAGGAAAAGGGCATGGGATCGTTTTAGTTTAGACTACTATATGCAAGAGAATATACCTGTTTCAGCGGTCCAATGACACAAATAATCACTACACGAATCACGGTAAGAAAAACAACCCACACAAATATCAGTCCACCACAAACAGTATTTCAGTTATTAAACTATCAAACAATTACAAAACATAAGGAATCTCATAGTTTCCAACCGTTTCACTCAGGTAAACACAAGACAATAGAACCAGGCTCGTGTAGATGATAATCAGGATCCACAAACAATCTGATGTCAATTATAAATTGAATGGTTATAAAATACTACGAAGTTTACATTTCGTGGATACAATCGAACAGACGTATCGACACAAATATGACTCATCAGGCGATGCACGCTCCACACACTTTCCTGCACTTCTGTCAAGGCAAGGCATGTGTATGTTCACCTCAGCATCGCCGCCATTATCCAAACAAGCCGAAGACGCACGAAACCGGTTCGGGACTCGCCGAATCCACCCGATCTCGAGATTTCAATTTTTTAATGGGATCTTTAAAACTTTCGTCGGTGACCGTTCGAATGGAACTTGAACGCTTCGTGGAGTTAATGCATGCTGTGAAGAGATTGTAAAAGGAGAAATAAAGGTACTTACCCTTGATTTCGGCGTGTGTTTCAAACCAATGGCCGGCTGGCTGCGGTTGCTCTGAAAGAATACAAATTCTTTAACGATGTCTGATAGTGATAGCCTGTGATTTTCTTCTTCTGACTCTTTGTAGCGATAGGCGTGAGGCAGGCTTTAGAAGTCATTCTTTCGGGTCTTCCAAAAACACTTGACCGATGTATAACAACGCTTATACAACTCTTTCTTTGGTGTTCAGCGTGTGTATTAAGTTAATAATAATTTGTATTTCTCTATTTTTCATATTATTTATTGTTTTAGTGAAAAAATATGGTGATATACAATGTGTGGTACCTCGTTGCACCAACCTCACCTTCCATATAATTCTGCACCGAGTTCATAAAAGGACATTATATGTCACAATGATGGCCGATTTGGTACACAGAATCTATGGTTCGGCTGACGGCTCTACGTCAGTGCTTTTCAAATTTTTTTTAGTGGGTGTTCCTTCGTTCCCAAAATGACAGTAGTCATAATGCATACTTACTTGCAGCACGAGCCGAAGACGAGTGCTGTAATTCATCAAGTGAATTATGACCATTACCGCAAGTTGAATACTATACTTTATCTACGACTATAACAATAAACACTAAGTTACAAGTACAGAGAAAGAACTTTATTTACAAATCTTAATATGTAGTGTTATGGAAATCAAAAATGGTCATATTTCTCAACGTTTCAAGAAATTAAAATGAAAAATTAATTCAAATAATATCACCGAAAAGTCAAGAACCTCCAACATCTTTACTCAATTCAGTAAATACGATCAATTTATAAATTATTATATTATTATATTTTCAAAGAGGGTTCAGATTATTCAAAAATAAGAAAAATATGAATTTGTTCAAATGATTAATTGTAAATAGTTAAGTTATGTTTATGAAGAATGAAATGAGATATTAAATAATATGGATGGGAAAAGCAGGCCAGTGAACAGTGAAGAGAGAAACGTCAAGGTGAAAGATCGACAATTTTCAAAAAGATTGGCAGAAAGATCGATTTTGCAAGAAGAAAGGTATAATGAATGGTATTGTCAAGAGTAGATTCGTAGATTGAGTTGTTGGAGTTGATTTGGCAAGTAAAGGAGAGAAGGAGATATTGAAACAGCGTGCTGCTTGGAAGAAGGAAAATAGAATAATGAGATATTAGAATATATAGTGAGTGCACTCACCAATCGAACGTTATTTTAGAGTTTAGAAATATTAGTTATAGGTTCTTTTGATAGTTGGGGTTGGTTTTTAGAATAAGATTGCTAATTATATAACTTTTTGAGGCAATTTCTTTCATTTGTTCACCTTTAGAATCCTCCTTGAAAAAAATTATGGGAATATTGTTAGAGATTTATAGAAATTTCAAAATTTAATAGTGATATCTTGGAACGAACCATAACAGTAGTTAGAAAGTCCATAGGGGCGATGTTTTATGTTTATTGCTGAGTTCACTGAAAAATGCCAAAAGAACACTCTCTGTAAACGATGACTTAATATTCCTACTGCTACACCAATCTTGAAAATAGTTGTATTCATTTTTGAGCGCTCGTACTACTTACCTACACGAGGGCTATATCATTTCGTCACGTCACGATGTCTGTATTTTTCGAATTTTGAGCCGAAAATGGTCTCAATCGACTATGTTCGACTCACTGATGACGAATCCGTCGGAAAATTCGAGTCTGTCCGTCCGTCCGTAAGCACGATAACTCTCGAACGGAGCAAACTAGAGACTTGAAATTTTCAGTGCGGGTTCAGTTCCCGAATGCCTCGGTTGAGTTCGTTTATGGAGAGAATTCCACCAGGGGTTCCGTAAATATGGCTGTTCAAAATTTTCTTCTCCTGATTACTTCGGAACTCGATCGAGATGAAATTTGGCACTCAAATGGTGTTCAAGCTAGGTGTGAAATTTTATCCAGATCGCATAACCAGAACCATAGAAACCATAGAAAATTGTAACGCCTAGGGACTTGAAATTTTCAGGATAGGTTTGGATCTCGAATATCGTGATGACGTTTATCTATGAGCAAAATTATACCAGGGGTTCCGTGAATATGGTCGTTTGAAATTTAGTTTTCTTGATAATTTCAAAACTACAGATTCGATTGTGACGAAATGTTGTATATTGATGGGGAATGATATATTCAAGCTACATTTCTCCAGATCGCATGACCAGAACCATAGAAACCATAAAAAATTATTACTTTCGAACGGAAAAGTCTAGGGACTTCAAATTTTCAGGGTAGGCGTGGATCTGAAATGTTGCGTTCAAGTTCATCAATGAGCAGAATTATACTAGGGTTCCGTAAATACGGTCGTTTGAAATTTTGTTTTCTCGTTTATTTTGAAACTATGGATTCTCGAGATAAAATTTCGTATTTTAATCGAGAATGATATATTAAAGCAACATTTTGTCCAGATCGCATCACCAGAACCATAGAAACCATAGAAAATTATAACTTCCGAAGGGAAATGCCTAGGAACTTAAAATTTTCAGGGTAGGTTTGGATCGCGAATGTCGCGGTCACGTTCATCAATGGGCAAAATTGGACTAGGGGTTCCGTAAATATGGCCTTTAAAAATATTTTTTTCCTGATAATTTCGAAAATACTGATTGAATTGGAATGAAATTTTGCACATAGCTGAGGAATAATGTATTTAAACTACGTGCAAAATTTTGTCCAGATCGCATCACCAAGACCATAGATACCGTAGAAAATTCTAGCGAATTATCGAAAAAAATTGGTCAGCTGAAGCACTGACATGAAGTCTGGAGTTTCGCCTAGAATTTTTTTGACAGCTGTCGAAAATTCCCTCAATTGATTTCTAAAACTGGGAAATGCGAATCTACCTACAAGGTGGATGAACGAGCGCTCGAAAGCTCCTGACTTCACGGCAGTGCTTTTCTAAATTTTTCACCTTGATTTTAATTCTTTATTTCTCGAAGTACTCGATAATTTTATCAAATATAATCTGTGGACCATTCGTCACCTTTTTTCTATTCGGCTGTAAGTATACATTGCAGTATCATATAGAAACTGAGTTATGCATTCGGTTTTAATTGGTGTAGCTGATATATAAGTATCGAACAATAGGGGGCCTAGGACAGATCCTTGAGGAACTCCGGTCTCAATATTTCTTTCCGTTGATTCAGTTCTATCTATTTTCACTGTAAATTCCGTATTCTCCAGAGTGTATTATTCTTGTGTGTTTCTTCAAAAATGTTTTTTCTTCCGTTTCCTCCACCAGTCTATGGTCCGATTTCATGGAAGGCCTTTCAGATATCTAGAAGAAATTATTTGTGTTTTGAATATAAAGTTATTTCTTCACGTCTTCTGTTCTGATCAGTTCATGCATTGTAGGAATCCCAACTGTTATTCGGTAATAATGGTTGTTTCTTCAACGAAAGCAACCAGTCGCTTATATATTACTTTTTTCGGCAACCGTCCGGGAAGAACTCACTTTCCAGACGCTTTTCCTTTGCGAAAGTAACATTTTCCGGCCTAGTCCGGAAAGTACGCACTTTCCGGACTAGGCCGGAAAGTACGTTTTCCGTAGCAACGAAATTACGACTGACACCTATTACGTTGTTATCATTGGCTATATGAAAAATTTGGTGGGTCTGATTTCTATCATTACCATAGCAACGAAATACCAACATGAAATGAGTTGCCATTTTGATTTTTGAAAGTTTTGAGTGTTCTTGGTCGCATTTATCGCAATAAAGAAATCATAGTAAAATTGACCTATTCTTAAAAATAGTAATTTACGTGTCACGTAAATTACTATTTTTAAGGATAGGTCAAATTTACTATGATTCGTATCTGAAAAAATTATCAAAGCACTGAACTCCTATATCATCGACTCAAAGCTGATATGGGAGAGCCGGAGGAAACTTAATGAAGTAGGCATGAAAAATAAGGTCTCTTTAGTCTGGGTTCCTGGTCACTCAGGAATCAAAGGAAACGAAGAGGCCAATACACTTGCCAGAAAGGGAGCACAAACGCCACTTACTGGCCCAGAACCCTTCTGTGGCATAGGTAAACACACCTATAAGAAAGAGTTTTTGGAGAAGGAAGAGACCGAAAGAGAAGCACTCTGGAGGAACCTTCCAGGAATGGACCACTCTAAAAGGTTCATTCGGAACTATGGAAGTTCAAGATCCAAAAAGTATTTGGATCTCAGTAAGAACAAGTTACGTCTACTCACTGGCTTCCTCACAGGACATTGTCGCCTTAGGAAGCATATGATGAGAATGAGCTTGACAGAAACAGACGAGTGTAGATTCTGTGGTGAAGAGGAGGAGACTCCTGTTCACCTGGTTACAGAATGCCTCGCCATTGCAAACCAGCGCAAAGAATGTCTTGGACAAGAGAATTACAGGAGGAATGAGGATCTAACCTCCTTGAAGCCCTCTCAGATACTGGAGTTCATTGGAGCTCTGGAGCTGGAGGGCGAGCTGTAGGTAGCGCATTTGCGAATACGGCTCTGATGGGGGGCACAATAGACCTTGAGGTCGCAGTGGAACGTAACCCCTTTCTAACTATAAACTATATAAACTATCTGAAAAAATACAAGTGTATAAATGTTGGAATATATTCAACGAATAGGGTGTTCACAAAACAATATTTAATTAATTATTCGTGGAAATTCGAATTAAATATAAGTACTCCGATATTCTATTGATTTGGTTAATAAATCATTTGTCTTCAATGCTCAGATTGGTCTGTTCGAAAATACATAGTTTCAATTCGACCCTTCCGCTTTTTCAAATACCCATTGCGAATCGGTGTATTCACAATGAATCTTTTGCTCTGTAGATTTAATCGGCGTTCTCATTGTTTTGAAAACAATGACGCCGCTTCCGAAGGGTCGAACACAGGCGCCATTGAATCGAGCACGTTCTTATTCAATAGCTAAACTATTTCGATGGATACATGCGACATATAGAATAATTGCTAATAATGGATAATTTATCCAAGTGGCGGGAGAATCCCCCGAAATTGACAATATTTATTGAAGGAAAAATCTTTGGAATGGATTCATTGAGCGGGCACCACAAAATGGTGAATTGATACATCGAAATTGATTGAAGTAACCAAAAACAAAACAAAAAAATTTCGAAAAGCACTGCCGTGAAGGCAGGAGCTTTTGAGCGCTCGTACATGCACCTTGTAGGTAGATTCGCATTTTCCAGTTTTAGAAATCAATTGAAGGAATTTTCGACAGCTGTCAAAAAAATTCTGAAACTTAGGTGATACTCCAGACTTCATGTCGGTGCTTCAGCTGATCAATTTTTTTCCGATAATTCGCTAGAATTTTCCACGGTATCTATGGTCTTAGTGATGCGATCTGGACAACATTTTGCACGTACTTTGAATACATTATTCCTCAGCTAGATGCATAATTTCATTCCAATCCGATCAGTAGTTCCGAAACTATCTGGAAAAAAATATTTTGAACGGCCATATTTACGGAACCCCTAGTCTCATTTTGCTTATTGATGAACGTGACCGCGATATTCGCGATCCAAACCCACCCTGAAAATTTCAAGTTCCTAGGCCTTTCCGTTCAAAAGTTACAATTTTCTATGGTTTCTATGGTTCTGGTCATGCGATCTGGACATCGCATAAAATATTGCTTCAATATATCATTCTCGATTAAAATACAAAATTTCATCTCGATCGAATCCGAAGTTTCGAATTTATCGAGAAAACAAAATTTCAAACGACCGTATTTACGGAACCCCTTGTATAATGTTGCTCATAGATGAACGTGATCACGACATTCGAGATCCACACATATCCTGAAAATTTCAAGTCCCTAGGCATTTCCGTTCAAAAGTTACAATTTTCTATGCTTTCTATGGTTCTGGTCATGCGATCTGGACAAAATTTCGCATGTAGCTGAAACACCTCATTTTCCATCTGAGTGCGAAATTTCATCCCGATCGAATCTGTAGTTTTCAAGTAATCAGGGAAACAAAACTTTGAACGGCCATATTTACGGAACCCCTGGTGGAATTAGGTCCATTAACGAACTTAACCGAGGCATTCGGGATCTGAACCTACACTGAAAATTTCAAGTCTCTAGGTTGATCCGTTCGAGAGTTATCGTGCTGACGGACGGCCGGACGGACGGACGGACGGACGGCCGGACGGATAGACTCGAATTTTCCGACGGATTCGTCATCAGTGAGTCGAACATAGTCGATTGAGACCATTTTCGGCTCAAAATTCGAAAAATACAGACATCGTGACGAAATGATATAGCCCTCGTGTAAGTGGTACGAGCGCTCAAAAAGAATTTTTCAGCTCAATTTAGGGATAGTGAATAAATCTTGATGAAGACTGATTGAAAATATAAAGAGCGTTTCGTTGTCGAATTGAAGAAGCATTAATTATACAATAACATTTAGATAACTCATGAAACAAATAGTATACAAAAATGTTTCGGTGTCCAACTATCCTTTCATTTCAAATCAATATTCATGGAATTATTCTCTATCTAATGATGCCAGGCCAGCCAAGCAAATGTTTTTATCAGGGTTTGTCTCTGATAGGCCAAGGAAAAAAATAAATCCAGGCGGAACTTTCATGGATGTAATATCTTCAGTTGCTATCCGGATTGAACCCGTCAAGTTTTCGCCTTCCGCCGAGTCTACGGCGTTGTACATAACTGAGAGAAAGCGAGAAACGAAGGTCAAAAGGGGTGTTTTTGCGATTTTCCGCTTATTTTCATCAAACTAACCAGTTCTCAATGGGAGTTGTGTAGTCAGTGGAGTTTTAAATTATGCGTCGAATAAGACTGACCTCCGAACTTTATGACCATCCGTTACCGAGCTACAATAACTCAAAATTGGACCAATTTTGTTTTTTCGCCAGGTTGTTTATTATATCCCCTATAATACCCCAGTAAAATTTGTAGGGCATTGAATTCTTCGTGGAATGTGCCAAACTGAAACTTTTTTGGACCACCCGTTCCGGAACTACATCAGTTTGAAATTGGACCAATGTTATTACGCTATTACACCTTCCTGACTATACAAATATCAAACATACAGGGTTTTCCTTTTAACTTGGCCTATTAGAAGTATTTAGAGAACGAGTGAATATTTCGTTTTGAAATTTTAGGTGGAGTCTTGGGGATGAGGGAACTCTTTGCCTAAAATATTTTCAAGTCGACAGTGTTGCCACATCTATCTCAAACGCATATCTACTTTCTTATTTCAAATGGAACTACCTATATTTTTATTTGAATATCGATACAATACCAAATTCCCAGTATAACCTACTAAAAAAAATTCATCTGCCATGCACTGTTGCCAAGTTATGCACTTATTCCTGAAATTCTTGACATCTGCATTGCCACTTTGGAAATGCAATATCTCGATTATTTTATATGCGAATAAAACCAAACTCAGCAGTCTCATAGTAGATAATCCCAGCATTCATGTTGTACATTCGGTATTTTGATGAATCGAAAAGTTTTTCGAAGATTTTGCTCCGAAAATGTAGAACTTAAAATTGAAATATTTCGAGATTTTCAAATGGCAACCCCATATTTGTTTTACACCATTCGATTCGAAATAAAAAATGATTGGTAGTCTTTTTGAGCGCTCGTACAACTTACACGAGGGCTATATCATTTCGTCACGATGTCTGTATTTCTCGAATTTTGAGCCGAAAATGGTCGCAATCGACTATGTTCGACTCACTGATGACGAATCCGTCGAAAAATTCGAGTCTGTCCGTCCGGCCGTCCGGCCGGCCGGCCGTATACACGATAACTCTCGAACGGAATGTCCTAGAAACTCGAAATTTTCAGGGTAGGTTCGAATCTCAAATGCCGCGGTTGAGTTCGTTATTGGGCAAAATTCGTCAAGGGGTTCCGTAAATATGGCCGCTCGAAATTTTGTTTTTCTGATTACTCCGAAACTACTGATTCGATCGAGGTGAAATTTTGCACTCTAATGGAAAATTAGGTGTTCAAGCTACATGCAAAATTTTGTTCAGTTCGCATCACCAGAACCATAGAAACCATAGAAAATTGTAACTTTTGAACGGAACCGCCTAGGGACTTAAAATTTTCAGGATAGGTGTGGATCTCGATTGTCGTGATCACTTTCATCTATGAGCAAAATTATACCAGGGGTTCCGTAAATATGGTCGTTTGAAATTTAGTTTTCTTGATAATTTTTAAACTACAGATTCGATCGTGACGAAATTCTGTATACTAATGGAGAATGATATATTCAAGCTACATTTCTCTAGATCGCATGACCAGAACCATAGAAACCATAGAAAATCACAACTTTCTAACGAAAAAGCCTAGGGACTTGAAATTTTCAGGATAGGTGTGGATTTCGAATGTCGTGATCACATTCATCTATGAGCACAATTATACTAGGGGTTCCGTAAATATGGCCGTTCAAAATATTCTGTACCTGATAATTTCGAAACTACCGATTTGATTGGAATGAAATTTTGCACCTAGCTGAGGAATAATGTATTCAAACTACGTGCGAAATTTTGTCCAATTCGCATCACCAAGACCGAATTATCGAAAAAATATTGGTCACCTAAAGCACCGACTTGAAGTCTGGATTATCGCCTCAGTTTGAAAATTTGTTTGACAGCTGTCTAAAATGGAAAATGCGAATCTACCTACAAGGTGCATGTACGAGCGCTCAAAAGCTCCTGCCTTCACGGTAGTGCTTTTCGTAATTTTTTTAAACCAATCAATTACTTTGGATAGGTTTCCAATGAGATGAAAAATACTGAATTATTTCAGTATTTATAGTCATGATCTATGGTCCTATTTACGATCAAATGGATCTGTGATTATGAGGTAAATTATTGAAATAGATTCTATGGTTGAGATCATAAAAAGTGTTCGATGATTATGGATGCCATAAAAAAAGGGTTAATTGTTAATCAAACCTCGATTCAGGTGGTTTAGTTTGTAGCATTTTTTGATTTTGAAATATGCAACAAAAAATGTCATATAACACATGGTCGAAATGTTGACGGTTATTCTTCAATTTAACATTTCTTGATTTCACGGATCGCAGAAATGCGTCAAAAACGTTGTGAACTTCACAGGGTTGTAGATTCAGTGCGAAAACAATGTGTGAAAGGTATTGAACAAGGCAGTGGACATTTTGAACAATTGTTGCAAGTAGTAGTAGTCGGTTTTCTTCACATGTTTTCATAAAATCTGTATTTTTAAAATTTGGTTTATTCCTTCAAATTATTTTGAATCGACCTATTAATTCATGATTTCCATGAAAATTACTTCAATATTCAATCATAAAGAGCTTCAAAATAGAGTAAATTTAGGAATATTTTTTTTGGAAATTTTCGACTTTTTCGTTGTTATCTTGTAAGCGATGATATTAGGGCAGAAGACAAGCAGCAGGCACAAAAGTTGATATGTCATTCGAAAGCCAACTCAATGAGGTATTTTTCGCTGGAAAGAAAACATGTCTATAATTGAGGATTTTTCATCGATAAAACCATTGGAAAAATATGACTGGTTTTGTTCACTTCAGAATCGTGATATTCATCCCCTTATCACGCCTGCAAACAATTTTTGGCACACAGAAATGCTTATCTTGTAGCAAATTCATTTTTGTTTTCAGATATGTGGTCAACTTCGATGAGGCTAGAAGGATAACTGAAGTATAATTGATTTCATGGAAAAATTTGAAATATTCCGTGAAAAAAATCAAGAAATGTTAAATTGAAGAATAACCGTGAATATTTCGACCATGTGTTATATGACATTTTTTGTTGCAAATCTCATGTATGATCTTCCACTGAAGTTTGGCCCTTTCGAAGGTAGTCACCCTGTATATCCGATTTTTGTGTTATTTTTCTTGGCCTACTACTGTAGCTCGGCAACGGGCTGTCCTAAAAATCTGCGGTTAAATTCTCGCGACTCAAAATTTAAAGCTCTACAACTTATTCATTCAACATTTTCATAGAAAGTCTGTTAGTTAAGGAGATATAAACGAAAACCCTAAAAGGCACCCACTTTAGACTAACATTTCCCCCTCCCCTGTCGCCATTCGATGAAAAATTGTATTTCAGTTAAAAGTTATATATGAGTTATTTTTTAGGCCAGAAAATTATGGAAATATAATGAAGAATATAGTCATCCCAAACAGCTACCAAAATCAAATCTTTTCCTGTGGCCATCTTCATCAATAAATTAAAAATCAGTTGATATTTGATATGGCTATAAAAATATCGAGGGTTACAGAAAGCTGACAAGAGTAAGCCCTTGACGACCTCGTCAGCGCTGCTAAGGTGACTGAGCAACGCTCAACCCGTTTGGCATCTGACCATAAGTCCATAAGCTAGTATTTACACGTTATTTCCACTTGTTAGTTCATACAAGCAAGTTTTTCCTGCTTTCCATATACTGCAGGTATGTATCAGGGTATACCCCATAAGAAATTCTTCGAATTTGAATATGACAAATAGCAAGAAGGTATTCAGAAATAAAATAAGCATCATTGGTTTAGGAAAGAAGAAGTTTTCAGAATGCGTTTATTGATTAATTTCTAAAGGATTGAAGAAAATGGATTTGATTGCTGCACCTGTAGATGAATGTTTTGCAATGGAACATTTCATAACATTGAGAAAATCCTTATTTTGTTTGTGAGCAATTACAATAAAATTCAATTTGGACTTCATACCAATCTTCCATATTGAATGGCATTTATACATAACATATGTTCTAATTATATGGATCTCTTTCTTCTTTTGAATTCCAAAATTTGTTTATTGTGAAATTCCCTCGTGATATAATAGAAATAAAGCTGATATGTTTGCGTGGACTAGGGCAGATTATGAGATTAATTCCTCAGCTTTTATTAATTCAATTAGGTGCTTTTCAGTACCGAAGGGGATTACGAAATTCAATTATTTTATATCCCATCGAAAAACTATAAGTGTAATAGAGAATATATAATGAGGATTTTGTGAATCACAAAAGAGATTAATCAGTAAATTGATGAAACTTCATACTGTACAAACATTCAATGCCTACGGGAAGAGTAGTGAGCGTGCTTTGAAATAGCAGTGAAAAACAAACAGTCTTTCATTCTAGGCTAGGGGATACATTTTATGGAAGCACGTTATCGATGGATAATTTAGTGATTGCAATTTATTTTTAGGATCGAGAGTTAACCGTCAAGCAAGCGATTATTCTCGAAACAATTCCAGACGATAGTTAAGAATAGTGTTTTTTATCGCACATATGTCGAATGAATGAGGGTTTTAATTTAAAGGGAGGATAAATTGATATTTTACCTAAAACGCACTGAACTAAACTTTAGGATTTCCTCTATCATAAACATCTAATACCAAAGCAGTAACTCATCCATTTACTGAACCCTCACAACACTTCTTGGCTTCAAGTCTTATCAAACTCACCCCCGGTTTCTCAAATACTGATCGAACCGCCCTTCAAGAGCATTCAACATGACATCGGTGTCAAATCAATTTGGGTTTCTGCATGATGTTTGGTGAAAAATTAACTAATCTATGACAATTTCGATGAGACATAAGGAAAGATTATCGAACCAAAGATAATAAAACGAATCACACATTCTGTGAATCAGTGATCAGTGTGATTAATATATTTTATAAACTTGACACTTCAAGAGATGGAATCACATAATTATATGGAGTATGTCAAATTTTTCAACTCCAGATCAGAAATACTTAATTTTATCTGCTCTCGAGCAAAAGCTGTGAAACTGAATTCTTGAGATGTTGATCAAATAATAAAATTATTTCCCATTGTTCATGTCACTTTGTCATAGTCATAATGACGACATTGAAGAATTCAATATAATATATATAATATATTATATAATATGCTTATTTCAAATATCTAGGTGGATTTAGGATTTGAGAGGGATAGGGGGGGGAGGGTTTATGGGTGCCATCTACAACTTTCAACTCGTTCAACTGAATTTCAATAGGAACGTATCTGTTGTTACAGAAATATTGGAAATTTTTTATTTAATAGTTCGTTAGAATTTAAAATGGTTCTGGATATGCGATCTGGAAATTTTTTCACATGTAGCTTGAATATATCCATTAAAATGCAAAACTTCGTCACGACCGTATCTGTAGTTTTGAAATGATCAAGAAAACAAAATTTCGAACGACCATATTCACGGAACCCCTGATCGAATTTTGCCCAATAACGAACTTAACCGCGGCATTCGAGATTCGAACCTACCCTGAAAATTACAGGTTTCTTGGTTGTTCCGTTCGAGAGTAATCGTGTATAAGGACGGTCAGACGGACGGGCAGACTTGAATTTTTCGAAGAATTCATCATCAGTGAGTCGAACCTAATCGATTGATACCATTTTCGGCTCAAAAGTCGAAAAATACAGACATCGTAACGCTCAAAAACTACAACGCGGACGTTGCAATAACTCTCCAATGTGAACTTGAAGTTTTTAAATGTTCATGGGTTCATGAAGGGTATTTATTTACATACACCAGAAACGTAGGGATATTCGATATGTACTTAATTGAATGAGGAGGGCCGTGGCAGCGGCCTCGGTTGGCACGTGGCATGCATTCTCATCACTTGATTCCAATTGATTTGTGGCTGGGAAAATTCATTTATGGGCCTTAATTTGATATAGCTCGACATGAACTCATATTTCAACCGATTCGAAATGAATATTCAGCAACCACGAGGGATTTCGGGCTCAACAATCGTACGTACTTTCATGTGACCATCGACAAAAAAACCAATAATGCTACAATGTTATTTATGAGCCAACAAAGAATGGAAATTTTTCAATATCGCTCAATTTTTTTACTATAACTAATTTTCTCTGTGTCTAGATAATAAAAGATTTTCCAAGAGGGGAGGCCAAACTTTGAGTGTAAGGCGAAACCACACCGGTCAAATTTAGTGGTTATAGAGAATATGGGGAAATAATTTGAAAATGTTGAGCAATGCGTGCAAATCATCGAACTTTACCATAGAAATGATTGCTCAGTTGGTTATTTTTACGGTGCACACCATCGTCCTTTTGAGGAACAGGCCACGTTGAGAGAAGGATCTCCATTCGATTATTAACAGATCATACCAGATGTGAGTACATATTTCAGTTAGCTTATTTAGGGGGTACGGGACAAACATTAATGATGTTCTTCACATTTAACTTCTTTAATGGTAGGTATCTGTGAAGAAGTATAGTCGGTTCAGAGATCCGTCTTTACGGTCCAACGAGGCAGCTACGCGAGAGGAATTTGTTCAGTTTATTGTTTAAAAATACTGATTGCTTTCAGAATTCTCCACTTGACAGACTGGTGGAATCTTTCAACTTCTTTGGCGAAGTTGATTTTTTTTCTGAACATCCATCAACATTGAAGAGTTATTTCAATTTTTAATTCAGTTTGGGTTAAGTTTGTTACCTTTATGGTTGGATATAGGTATCTACTTGTGCTTTTTTGTCGATTTGTATTCACGGAAAATCTGAATAATTATTTTATGCTCAAATCTTTGTATTACATTCAAAATTCAGTTTCTTGGCTTCAACTTGTTCAAATAGATACTTGACGACAACCCATTATTGAGCTTTTATGATGAACATAATTGATTTTTGTAATTCAGTTCATCTTTGGCCATTTGATGAGATAGAAGATATTTTTTTAATACTAATTAGTGAAAATAGCTATATTTAATAGTTTTTATCTTGTTAGTAGTTTCAAAATAATAAATAAATCAGAGCTTAGAACTGCAACTATATGACAGAACAAACCTCTTGTGTTTTCTGGTGGCCATCAACTGGCGCAACATAGCAGATAGGCTAAAAAGTTACACTTTGAGGGATACTGCTATAAATTTACAACGAGCATGGCAACAATTGAATCCTGTGGTGGGTTATCGAGAAAATTTTTGGAACAACATTTTTGATCAGAACGAAATTGATGGAAAGATGATCTTCTTCGCCCAAGAGATTAATGAAGGAAAAAGACACAAAAGAGTTGCCCTACAAAATTATACTTGAACAATCTTTTCAACTCTAATACCTACTTATCGAATAATCGAGCAACCCATTTTTGATCCGAACTAAATTTGAACGAATTACTTGGACATTTCCAAATCTCAGACAAAAATAAGTAGTTTAGAGACATCAGCATATTTCGGTCACATGCTATTACTACGGAAGCCTTCACTGTGCGTGGTCCAATACGTACATGGCCACTTTTTTCTTCATTATTGAATATAGGTGGCAGATATCGGATGAAAATCCATGAACCATAACACTGAATACTTCTTCAAAAACTCTTATAATTTTTTACTCAATAACATGATTCTCCCTTAGTAGAATTTCAGTATATCATAGTTTTTCTCATTCGATTTCTGGATTTTGGATTCCTCGAAATTATTGAGCCATTTTCTCGTCAAAAGGGGGATTATAATTGAGAATCATAAACCGAAATCAGGGGTACTGGCCATCGCAATTACAGACTGTTCAACTTCGTTATTCATGGAGAAGTAATGTTCCTCGTACCTGAATCTTTATTGAACTAAGAAATTTGAAGTCATTAACTTGTTGAAGAAAAGTTTTATGTATCCTAATTTAGTGTAGCCAACGCCTACCAGAAGACCTTATAAGGTACATTTCATCCCACAAAATTTTATTGTTCCGCTCAAGCGTGGGACGGAGTTGAAGACATCAATTGTAAATATTGGGATATCTGAATCATTCAATGATTCAAAATTTATGTACGTATTTCATTTCATATTCGAAAGGACCCATTAAGAATTATCAACAATTTGATGTTTCCTATCCCTCGAAAAAGGAAAGGAAAAGGTAGATAACTCTTTCCAGAGTATTATCCATTTATATTCACTTGAGTGTCTTGGTGGAATTCTTTGATCAGTTCTTTAGACACTTTCCTGTTTAAGTTATTGAGGGGGTAAAAAAAAATAAAAAAATTTAAAAAACCAATTAAAAATTCTGTTGCTCTGTTTTCTCCAGGGCTCTTCTCGGAAACTTTCCTATCTAATTTTATGAAATAAATACAATTCCTCAATTATCCTCCTATCTCGGGAATCCGAATCACAAATTCGAAGGCAAAAATTCGGTGGATCAATAACAAAAAGGCATTAGACAAAACTATTCTTCATAGAATTATAAAATTCGAAATTTATTCTGAAATGATAACGAAAATTCTTCATCGCACAGCTCTGCTCCTAATAGTAATTGACTCCTTGAAATTGTAATTATCAACTCGGAATTGACAACTGAAAAAGATATTTCGTGAAATCTAGATAGGAAATCAGGTGATTAGCGATGACCCTTTTCGAAAAAAATACGTGAACAATGAATACCTATAGAAAATGAATGGCTTTGTATTATAGAAAATGAATGGCTTTGTATTGAACATGGGTAAGAAATTCCTGCGGAAAAATCTCGAAAAAGTACAAATAAGCTGCTATTCGGAATTGATTATCTTAGCTGCAGCATTCGATCCATGAATTTTGAAAGATGAAAACCGAGGGATCCAATTGACTTAGTGTTCACTAATTAACTTAGTCTACGATTTTCACTAATTGAGAGTTTAACAAAACCACTACACGTGTTTCGCCATACCATGGCTTCATCAGGTGACGAGATAAACTAACCATCCAATTGAAGAAAAAACTATCTAACGTGAAATTATGAAAAAGAAAGAGCACTTTTCTACTTTCTATTCTAGGCTTATCAATAACTATAACTGATATGAAGAAATAACAACTTCGTCAATTTGACATATTATTAAATTGCACATTTTCAAAGTTCGGAAAAATCGGAAATTGAGACTCCGACCAAACTTTTATCGATAATTTTCTCTGAAACGAGTATGTTCATTGCACGTGGTGTAGATGTCCCTACTCTCAATACCGCTCATCTATACTTTTTCCGAACCGGTTATTAAGTGCCTATACTCATTACATGAAATAAATAACTGAAACGTCTAGGAAAGATAAGGAACATGCCGAAGAAAGCCATTACCGAGTATGCTGTGGTGAAAGATAGGTATATAATTTTTTTCCATTCAATTAAATCGTGTAGTGGGTACCGGTAAACACTGGGATGACTAGGGACGCAGAGGGGATTAGAGACAACTCTGCATTTTTTGAAATTTTCAGGATAGGTGTGGATCTCGAATGTAGCGGTCAAGTATATCAATGAAAAAAATTAGACTAGGGCTTCCGTGAATATGGCCGTTCAAATTTTTTTTCCTGATTATTTAGAAACTACTGGTTCGATTGGAATGAATTTTTGCACATAATTTGAAGAATAATGGATTCAAACAATGTGAAATTTTGTTCACATCGCATCACAAAGACAGATAGAGAATTCTAGCGAATTATCGAAAACAAAATTGGTTACTTAGCACTGACATGAAGTCTGCAGTTTCGCCTCAGTTTAAATTTTTTTTGGCAGCTGTCAAAACTTTTTTTAATTGGTTTCTAGAACTGGAAAATGCGAATCTACCTACAAGGTGCCTGAACGAACGCTCAAAAGCTCCTAACTTCACGGCAGTGCTTTTTATAATTTTTTAATATTATGAGTATTTTTCTGGGATGAATTAGAACAAGTTCCGAAAATATGAAAAACCGCTCCATCAACAAAACTGTGCACTTCAATATTCACATGAAGAAATCCGACCGCCTTTTGAACCGATGAATGGCCATGAAGGACGTTTCAGTTCAGAAATAATAATAATAATTATATTAATCTGTGATAATTCTAATTTCTAAGACAGAAAGTGATGTATGAGACGTGGCGATTGAATTCAATTGGAATGAACATACAGTTATCGATTCGATATTTCTCTAAACTAAAAGTTTATCCTTTTCAAAACAAGTTTGCTCTTATTTTCTCTTTTTGTTCCACGAAAATTCGAATAATTCCACAATAACAACTTTTAGAGCCTTGATAATATTATAAGAAGCTTGAAACCGCAAAACGGGCAACTTATAGGTACGTATAGGAATCTTATTCATATTGTTATGCAGGAATCCAGGCTGAAATTTAAGAGAAAATGGAAATTGAACTAATAATATTTGTTCAATTTCTATATTCTCTTGAAAGTTTGTACTATTTGAATATATCGTATCAGCAAAATGAAATATTGAAAATAGACACCCAATAAAACCTATAATTGTCGAGAATTTGCCGTGAAAAAAAATTGTCACGCTTTTACCCTTTTGTAGGGGTGCTAACTAATTATCAAGTTAACAATGCAACTCACAAAGAAATATAGAATATTATCGCATTGGCTATGAGTATTTGCCGAAGTCCAGCTGACTTAAAAAAAAACAAAACATCATACTCACATAATACGTTGAAATCACCGATAAATTTGATTTTACACAATAACAGTAGTAGACAGTAAGGAACCATTGAATAATTTCACAAGGACGCGCTAGTATTTTTATTTTCTGAGTGCTCTAATATCACCTTGACGTATTCGAAAACACAAGGGCCTTGCTCACACATAGACGAAGATCGCTAGGGAGGACAAGAAACGCCATAGAACGACGCGTTATGGAGATTTAGCCTGTTGGCCATCTCTCCCGGCTGGCCATCTCACCCCACTTTACCCTATATTTCGTTCATTCGACAAGTCTTCAGTTCATTTTTGGATGAAAAAAGAATCATCTAGGATCTACTGAAGTAACCTGGGTGCATTACAGAAGTAACGTCGGTGTATTACTGAGAAAATGAAATATTATTTTCATTATTCCACGTTGAAAGTAGTATTTTTGCTTCTGGAAGAATGAACGTTTGCTGAACTACTTTTCATTAATTTGTCAATAATTAAACGAGAATGGAATATAAATGCCTAAAACACGCAATACATGTAGAAACCAGAAAATTTTATTAAAATATATGGAAAAGTTTTTTTCCGTTTTTTTTTACCTAAACTGGACTTCGACAATCATTCAAAGCTATTGCAATGATTTTATGTCCATTTGAGAGTGGCACATCTAAGAGTATTAGGTTAGCAGAAAAAAACTAAAAGCGCGACCATTTTTTTAACACATAAAAAATTTGAAAAGCACTGACGCGAAATCAGGAGATTTTGAGCGCTCATTCATCCACCTACTGGGCAAGAACTTTCAACTCCTTATTTTGCGTAAAAAAACTGAATTTCAACCCGATCGTGACTGTTACAGAAATATTGGGAACTTTTCATTCAATAACTCATTGGAGTTTAAAATAGTTCTGGTTTTGCGATCTAGAAAATTTTTTAGATGTAGCTAGAATATATCATTCTACATTGAAATATAGAACTTCGGCACGGTAGAATCCGTAGTTCCGAAATTCTCAAGAAAACAAAATTTCAAACGACCATACCGAACGCTTGGTCGAATTTCGCCCAATAACGAACCGCGGCATTCGACATTCGAACCTACCCTGAAAATTTCAAGTTCAAGATTCTAGGTCGTTCCGTTCGAGAGTTATCCTGTAAACGCCCGGACGGACAGACTCGATTTTTTCGACATATTCAGCATCAGTGAGTGGAACCTTGTCGCTTGAGACCATTTTCCTCTCAAAATTCTAAAAATACAGACATCGTGACGAAATGATATAGCCCTCGTTTAAGTAGAACGAGCGCTCGAAAAGACCAAATGACTAGAATAATATTTCAAAAATCAAAGAAGAAAAGGAATTATTTATGGCTACTGCTTGAGGCTCCACAGGGCGTCCCATTAAAACATAGCACATCTGGCGTCAAAGATCGGAGAAATTAGTTGAAAATAAAAATTAAAATGGAATTAAAACATCTACTGCGATTACCATGCGGATGTCACTATTTGAATAATAAGTATTTTCTTTCATATTCGCAATCATATTCGAAATTTATTAAACTATTAGCAGTAGAGCTATGCGGTGAGTGGCTTTATACCAACTCATGTTCTCAGTTTCATGTTGAAGAGGTACACCCTAACCTAACCCACTCATGGAACAATACTGAAAAAACTGTGGCCAATTCAAGTAATCTGAGTTATTGTTATTCAGTTATTCACAGGTGTTGTCAAGGAACCATCATCCTGGCAAGTGTTTTTTGGGATCATTTGTGTCTATTGAATAATACAAGAAGGATCGATGCCGGATAGCAACGAAATTTGGTATATAATTTCTTGCAATGAGCTCCTGGATAATGAATGGTGATATAATTTTCATATTTAATTTTTTGATGACTAAATTCGCCAGAACCTTGAGTAAACAAAGCTCAATTTCGAACAATGACTATCTGAATTCTAGTCCTCAATTCCAACTCTGATTGCGTCCTTTCGATAAGTGAAGTGCAATTTTTCATGCACGTAAATCCCTCGAAATGAGAAAGTACGTTTTGTTCCTGGCAGTCTCGTTAATTCACTTTCCGATAGGATCAGCACGCACCTGTCGACTTGAGTAAGTCTCTGATTACGCGATAATTGCATAGTCAGTCCGATAAATAATGATACCGGAAAATGAGGTGGAATTCCAATGGACAAATGTAAAAAAGATAATATGATTTCAACGCGGATAGCTTCTGTAGAATGAGTTTTCCCACCCAGTCGATTGAAGATTATAATTTATTCATCATCTTCGACTTTGAAACAAATAGCTTATGACTGATATGCATAACGATATTCTCAAGAAATAATGTTAACGAGAGGAAGTTCTGCTGTCACATTAGCAGTTTTATATGGAAAGTAAAGCAATATTTCAAAAATGTTAGATATACAGGGGGTTTCCTGAGTGGTTGGCCATACTCTAGTGGTGAATGCAGGTCATCCAGGCCTTTCAGAAAAGTTGCTTGTTTTGTATGGCTAAGGCTATTAGTTTAGGAGATACAGGGTGATTTATGGATTTTGGCAAGAATTTTCGATAGCCATAACTTTGGAATCTCAGATCCGATTTTGATTTCATTTCTTGGGTTTGTTCAGAATGTCCTTTCGAATGGCTCACAAAATATGGTTCTTTTCAGGGCAGTACTCAGAATATCGGGGTTTATCTTTCAAGCCTCAAAATGTATATTTTTTACAACACTTAAAGAAATGTCGTTATTGCCATGAAGAAATACATAATTTAATCTGAAGAATTCAATTTTCACTTTGGATTGCACACTTGTTACAAGCGAGTAGCAAACGAACTAATTCATATTTATGTAATTCTTTTGAAATGGGGTCCTGATTTTTGGCCCGTTGGTGATAATTTTTCTTGTCTTTTGGTGAAATTTTGAATTTTATAACTTCCTGTGCAACTCCTATGTTTTCTTAACTCCCAGTACCCACTTAGTATTGTAACAAGCTGCGTGAAGAAATAATTAAAAGTATGCATGGCCAAAAAAAATTACGAAAAGCACTGCCGTGAAGGCAGGAGCTTTTGAGCGCTCGTACATGCACCTTGTAGGTAGATTCGCATTCTCCAGTTTTAGAAACCAATTGGAAAAATTTTGACAGCTGTCAAAGGAAATTTCAAACCATCGCGAAAATCCTGACTTCACGTCAGTGCTTTGGTGACCATTTTCTTTTTCGATAATTCGCTAGAATTTTCTACGGTATCTATGTTTTTGGTAATGCGATCTGGACGAAATTATACATTATTCTTCATATATGTGCGAAATTTCATTTCAATCCAATGAGTATTTTCGAAATTATCAGAAAAAATATAGAACGGAAATATTTACGGAACCCCTAGTCTAATTTGGCTCATTGATGAAAGTGATCCGAATTCGCGATCCGAACCTATCCTGAAAATTTCAAGTCTCTAGGCCTTTTCGCTCGAAAGTTATGATTTTCTATGGTTTCTATGGTTCTGATCATACGATCTGAAAAAAATGTAGCTCGAATATATCATTCTCAATTTAAATACAAAATTTCGTCACGATCAAATCCATAATTTTGAAATTATCAAGAAAACTGAATTTCAAACGGCGATATTTACGGAACCCCTAGTCTAATTTTGCTCATTGATACACGTGAACGCTACATTCACGATCCACACCTATCCTGAAAATTTCAAGTCCCTAGGCCTTTCCATTACAAAGTTATAATTTTCTATGGTTTCTATAGTTCTGGTCATGCGAGCTGGACAAAATTCTGCATAAAGCTTGAGTACGTTATTATCCATCTGAGTGCAAAATTTCACCTCGATCGAATCAGTAGTTTCGAAGTAATCAGAAAAACAAGCGGCCATATTTACGGAACCCCTGGGCGAATTTTGCCCAATAACGAACTTAACCGCGGTATTTGAGATTCGAACCTACCCTGAAAATTTCAAGTTTCTAGGACATTCCTTTCGAGAGTTATCGTGTATACGGACGGACGGACAGACTCGAATTTTTCGACGGGTTCGTCATCAGTGAGTCGAACTTAGTCGTTAGACCATTTTCTACTCAAAATTGGAAAAATACAGACATCGTGACGAAATAATATAGCCCTCGTGTAAGTAGTACAAGCGCTCAAAAATATATTGAATTTAGGTACAAATGACGTAAACCCTCTTGAAACATGTAATCAATGATTGCATATGCTTTAAAACAACAAAATATCGTTCTTCAGGGAATTCGCTAGATATCGTTTTCTCCACACATTGAATATTTGTGTTACAATGTTACATGAATTCAAGGAATGATATTCTTTGCCTCCGAAACTAGCTGTCCAATTCAAAGTTACTCAAATTTTCATTCAAAATTAGAAAATTATGTATAGCAATTGTGAGTATTTTAGATTCATAGAAGTTACACAACATCTGAATGACAACTATCCAAATAGATGGATAGGGAATGGTGGCCCTGTAACATGGCCCCCAAGGTCCCCAGATCTAACTCTTATGGATTATTTTCTGTGGGGTTAACTGAAAGAAAATTTATATGCCTTGAAATAATTTTATGAGACCATTTGAGGCAGAGGATAGAAGAAGCTTGCACAGAATTGAAACGAAATATGATAAAAAGGGCCATTAATAATCTGATTTTGAGAGCTAGGCAATGTGTCGAGATGGAAAGACTCCATTTCGAAAATTGTGAAAATTGAATTCTTCAGTTTAAATCATGGCAATAACGACATTTCTCTGAGTGATGTAAAAAATATACATTTTGAGGCTTGAAAGATAAATCCCGATATTCTGAGTACTGCCGAGAAAATATTGATATTTTGTGAGCCATTCGAAAGGACATTCTGAAGTGAACAAACCCATGAAATTTGATCAAATCGGACCTCAGATTCCAAAGTTATGGCTGTCGAAAATTCTTGCCAAAATCCATAAATCACCCTGTATCTCCTGAACTAATAGCCTTAGGACACAAAACAAGCAACTTTTGTGGAAGGCCCGGATGACCTGCATTCACCACTAGAGTATGGCCAACCACTCAGGAAACACCCTGTATACTAATTTGTAACAAGGTGTCCTAACCTGCCTTTTATAGAACTGATTTGGCTCAGAAAACTCAATGACTCAATGACATATCACTCCCGAATATACACAATGGAAAGTTGCTCACCTCAGACCATTTCCTATTCTGCGGCAACCTCAACTCAGTGTTCTGAATCTCCTGAATGTGCTTCACGGTTTGCTGGATATCAGCTTGCAGTTTCTGCTGGAACTGTTTCTGCACCTGTAATTTTTCCTCGATGTCCCGCTTATTCTCGTTCTCCACCAGACAAGTCCCACCTTTCTTCAGTGCTTTATCCCTTTCTAATCGTTGAGAGAACAATTCCTCCAACTTTTTGGAAGATTGTTGGAAGTTGATGTGAGCGGTTATGTGTGGCTTTGTCGGTTGCTGCGTTTTCTCGCTTGTATTTCGATCTTGGTGTAGGAACGATTGAGAAAGCCGCCTGTTAACGCTTGCACCGTCTGGTTCGTTGAAGGAGAAACCCCTCAGCATCTTCTGCTCAGCTGATGGCAGAAAGTGGGCCAAAGCTTGTGCTGATGGAACAACAGTTGGTTTGTTCTGTACGCATGTCTGTCGCGGTTCGTGATATGTCAAGTCGGGTTGGGAGGTCTGCCGTTGGTGAGTTTGATTTCTTCTTTCACTAGCTTTCTTCTCTAGAATTTCAGGCTGAGAAGCTTTCCTCTCGTGAGTCGCCTTGAGTTCGGTTCTTCTGCTGTCTGCTAAGGCTGAACACATACTGGGAATAGAGGGTTGCACGAAGTCCTTGAAACCACCGGAATCTGAAGAATTCGAGTCCAAGGAATCCACTTTAGTCATCAATTCTCCACATTTCACCTCTTTCTTATTCAGATTCAAGGTTCCACAACAGTCTCCTGCAGCGTTTGGGAGGATACTACAGCACACTGTGCTGGGGGAACTTGGAGCTTTTTGCTTCTGATCATCCTTAACCGTTTTAGTTGATTCCGGTGAGGAGAAGTTGGTTGATTTTTCTTTGTAGCACGAAAAATCGTCGCATCTCGTATAAGTCATTATGTTAGGGTTGGAAGTAGGAACATTTTCTTGCACTAAAAAACTTTCTTTGAATGTTGAGTAATAGGTCTCTTGAGACGTAGTATTGATAGGAGGTTTACCGATATCTGGAACATTCGTTGGGTTGGGCGGCCTTGGTATCCCTTTAATTACGTTCTGCGTCTGTAATTTCTGAGTTTTGAGGTTAACAGGAGGCACATACTTAGGTTTTGAGGGTATGATGGGTTTTGGGCCACTAAATTTGGGTTTCTCCACTTTGTTGACATCTTGCATATTGGAAAATTGGTTTTCGGTGATCTAATTGGGGTGTTGTACGCTATCTCTTGCACTTAACATCACACATTTGTCGTTTCAAGTTGTACAAACACAGCAGGAATGGTTCATTTCACTGAGGAAAACAAGAAAATATCACGAGTAAGTTGCTTGATGAACAGCATGTCACATCATGTCAAAGGGGCGACACTTGCACTTCGAGAACAACACGTTGTTATTGTAGTGGGTCGATTCCCTCTCGCGGATCGGGTTTGGCCAAAAGACGCATGGCGGCGCCAAGCGTCTCCCGTTCGATATGTTTCGAAAGGGTGTAGAACTTGCAGCGCCAGCGGTTCTGAAGGGAACAGGGCAACGACACGGATATAGCTGATTGCACTTAGGTGCATTCTTTGTGTGGACCCATTCTTTTGAAACGGAGGAGCATGCGGAAGATGATCGGGAGCAAAAAGGCGTATTACGCAAACGGATATTTTTAAACCAATGAAGAAATTGTTCGCCTGGTTGAATGGTGATTTTTTACGGGAGGAATGTTCTGTTGAAGATCCGTATATAGCGAACTGAAAGTAGAGAGAAATATTTTCGTTATTGGGGCACTTCCGGTTCCTCCCGGAGTCACGTCACCTTTGTTATTTTCAATAAGGTGCTATGTTTCATCAAATTTCAAGACTCCTCTCATGATTCTGATGCAAATTCGTGTGCTCCCTCTACAAAAAATTAACCGAAAATATGACATTTTTATGTGAAATAACATTTTAGTGATATGCATTAACTGGATTATGAATATTGAAGATTGAAGGGATCAATGATCAATTAAGTACTGCTCTCACATCTACTGAATAATTTAAAAGGTGTGCGAAACGCCTGAAAGCTAATGCATTTCCCTCTTCACAGTCTATACCCTAAATTCATAATTGCGGAGATCTTGCCTAATAATACACTGTTGATGTAAGATTATTTGGTCTATTTCCATCGTCTATGGAATACCCACGTTTCGGTCTGATTACTCGGACAGACGACCTCAGGGATGTTCTGAGAATAAAAATTACGAAAAGCACTGCCGTGAAGACAGGAGCTTTTGAGCGCTCGTACATGCACCTTGTACGAAGATTCGCATTTTCCTATTTTGGAAACCAATGAGAAAATTTTTGACAGCTGTCAAACAAATTTAGGCGAAACTAAGGCGAAAATTCAGACTTAAAGTCAGTGCTTTAGGTGACCAATTCTTTTTTCGATAATTCGCTAGAATTTTCTACGGTATCTATGGTCTTGGTAATGCGATCTGGACAAAATTCCTCACGTAGTTTGAATACATTATTCTTTATATATTTGCGGAATTTCATTTCAATCCAATAAGTATTTTCGAAATTATCAGGAAAAATTTAGTTTGAACGGCTATATTTACGGAACCCCTGGTCTAATTTTGCTCATTGCTGAAAGTGATCGCGAAATTCGCGATCCGAACCCATCCTGAAAATTTCAAGTCCCTGGGCCTTTCCATTCGAAAGTTATGATTTTCTTTTGTTTCTATGGTTTTGATCATGCGATCTGGAAAAAATTAAGCTTGAATATATTATTCTCAATCTAAATACAGAATTTCGTCACTATTAAATGCATTGTTTCGAAATTATCAAGAAAACCGGATTTCAAACGGCCATATTTACGGAACCCCTAGTCTAATTATGCTCATTGATGAACGTAACCGCGAAATTCGCGATTCAAACCTATTCATTTCCAATTTCAAGTCCCTAGGCCTTTCCGTTCGAAAGTTTTGATTTTCTATGGTTTCTATGGTCCTGATCATGCGATCTGGAAAAATGTAGCTCGAATATATCATTCTCAATTTAAATACAAATTTTCGTCACGATCAAATCAATAGTTTCGGAATTATCAAGAAAACTGAATTTCAAACGGCCATATTTACGGAACCCCTAGTCTAATTTTGTCCATTGATGAACTCGACTGCGACATTCGAGATCCACACCTATCCTGAAAATTTCAAGTCCCTTGACCTTCCCATTACGAAGTTAAAATTTTCTAGGGTTTCTATGGTTCTGGTCATGCGATCTGGACAAAATTTTGCATGTAGCTTGAACACGTCATTATCCATTTGAGTGCAAAATTTCAACTAGATCGAATCTGTAGTTTCGAAGTAATCAGGAGAACAAAATTTCCAGCGGCCATATTTACGGAACCCCTTGGCGAATTTTGCCTTATAACGAACTCAACCGCGGTATTCGAGATTCGAACCTACTCTGATAATTTCAAGTTTCTAGGTCATTCCGTTCGAGAGTTATCGTGCTTACAGACGGACGGATAGACTTCGAATTTCGTCATCAGTGAGTCGAACATAGTCGTTTGAGACCATTTTCGGCTCAAAATTCGAAAAATACAGACATCGTGACGAAATGATATAGCCCCCGTGTAAGTAGTACGAGCGCTCAAAAATGACAAACATAGCCCAAAATCTTTTTCTTTATAGTAAATATTTAATGAAGCAAATTATATGCTTGAATGAAATAAGGCATAAGCCTGAAGTTTGACGTTGTATCCGGAGGAATAACGTAGAATGAAGAATACGATAACAACTCATGATATCCCAGATATTTTTTCACATTTAATATACCTATAATATTTTTTTGATTACTTGAGTACCTAGTTTATCTCAAACAAAGTTTAAAATTTGACATCAACTGAAAATGTTTTAGGCTTATCTTGCGCACTGGTTTTGACATGAGGCAATAGCATAAAGGTGCATTCGTAATCAATTCGCTGGCTTAGTGGCACATCGACACGCAATCAAAGCAAAGGCGATTTCTGTTAACATTCGTTGAGGAATTAAGGTCCTACACGGAAGTCGAAATCGGCAAAATTACTTCCAGGCTGCAAACTTTCACTTCAGCACGAAATTTCATGTCATGGGATCATGCGTTTATGTGAATTATATTTTGTAACCGTAGATCAAGTAATACTTGAGTGACGTTTATTGATTCAGTTCATGTTTTGGCTTCGAATTGGCAATCTCATCATCTTTAGTGGTAACGTGTCAACTTCCGTTCCGAATTGCCGCTCGGACAGTGAATTTATTAGATATAAGCTTTAATGTTAAATATTGGCGCACTTGATTTTATCTTGTTATTCATTTGTATAAGTGGTTAATGGCGAGTCTCTATTATCTTTTATGTTATTCTGGTGTATGAAATACCCTGCAATCCTATTCGGATGAGAAATTCATTTTTTTTGTGTTCCATATTTTTGAATCAACACTCATTGAATATTTTTTTTGATACCCCAAATTCTTACTTCTTGAAATAAAAATCCTAGATATTATGACTGTATGTATTGGCCAGACTGAAAAATTATAAATTAACCTTGTCGTCAAAAAGAACAAATATGTAATTAAAAAAACAATTTGAGATCATCAATTTTCTATACAATTTTTTATATCATCAGATGAAGGACAATTCTTTTTACCATAATAACTTATTGAAAACATAAGATATCTCTAAATTTTCATCAAATAGAATTTATACTATCAATTCTTTTTATTTCACTTTCAACTCCAAAATTTTTATCACAAAAACTTGAAAAATTACTTGAAATTACTGAAATTTTTGTTTTCAGTCCCCATTTACATTTATGGCGGGTGCCCCCAATTTTTTTTTGCGATCATTCTGCACCATTCCATAGAAATTCATATAAGGGTTCAGTTTTTGCCATTTTGGCTACGGAACCTTAAAAAGAAACAAAAAATCAAGTTATGTATAGCACCCGCATACTAAAATAATGTCATATACTTTCAGCACATTGAAATGCGTATGGATATTTGGTAAATAAAGGTTGTAGTAAATCATTCATTTGCATTCCGATATGATTCAAGTTAAATATTTATTTTATCTTGAAAAATGTTCAACACTGAATAGGAATTATCAGTATCGTTCAATATTTATTTTCTTTGGAGAATTTCAAATGTGTGTCGTTCATTCCTTGCGATACTCATTTAATTTGAGAAACTACTCAATATTTCAACGCTTTCATGTCATTCATGATTATTATGAAAATGGGCGGTCTTTGGAAAAAAACCATGGAAATTATCATGTTCTTTTATCGCAATAAATAATTTGCCAATCAATCTCTACTTCGAAAATTAGTGGAAACATTTGAAAGAACTGGTTGTGATAATGATAAACTGAAAGTTGGTAGACCAACATTGTATGCACTGCACAGATAAGTAAAAACATGGATACTTCGAGTGAAAGTAAAAAAAACAAAAAAAAATTTACAGCAAGTTCGGTTTGGGGATATATTTTATGGTTCTTGATGAAAAATTCTGCCTCACAGGTCCATAACGCGCTCACAATTTTTGGATTTTTTTTCGTACAGATGTTTGTTGCCAAATAAAATTTTATAGAAATATTCCTCGCCTCGAATAAATTTCAAGATTTCAGCCCCTTCCTCGAGCTCATTGAAATTTGGAATATACATGATTCTTAATCAAATAAGTATTGTGCTCATCATACATTGGGTGGACCCTTTTCACGGTCCGCCCTATAATTCATTCTACCATTGCTGAGAAAAGCCAATATTTTCCACAGGCACAAATCTCTACTTTTTGAGCGCTCCTACTACTTACATGAGGGCTATATCATTTTGTCACGATGTCTGTATTTTTCGAATTTTGAGACGAAAATGGTCTCAAACGACTATGTTCGACTCACTGATGACGAATCAGTCGAAAAATTCGAGTCTGTCCGTCCGGCCGTCCGTCTACACGATAACTCCCGAACGGAATGTCCTAGAGACTTGAAATATTCAGGGTAGGTTCGAATCTCGAATGCCGCGGTTAAGTTCGTTATTGGGCAAAATTCGGGTTCAGTAAATACGGCCGCTCGAAATTTTGTTTTTCTGATTACTTCGGAAGAACAGATTCGATCGAGGTGAAATTTTGCACTCAGATGGAGAATTACGTGTTCAAGCTACATGCAGAATTTTGTCCAGCTCGCATTACCAGAACTATAGAAACCATAGAAAATTATAACTTTGTAATGGAAAGGCCTAGGGACTTGAAATTTTCAGGATAGGTGTGGATCTCGAATGTCGTAGTCACGTTCATCAATGGGCAAAAATAGGCTAAGGGTTCCGTAAATATGGTCATTTGAAAGTCAGTTTTCTTGATAATTTCAAAACTATGGATTTGATCGTGACGAAATTTTGTATTTAAATTGAGAATGATATATTCGAGCAACATTTTTTATAGATCGCATGATCAGAACCATAGAAACCATATAAAATCATAACTTTTGAACGCAAAGGCCTAGGGACTTGAAATTTTCAGGATAGGTTCGGAGTGCGAATTTCGCGTTCATGTTCATCAATGCGCAAAATTCGACTAGGGGTTCCGTAAATATAGCCGTTCAAACTTTTTTTTCCTGATAATTTCGAAACTACTCATTTGATTGGAATAAAATTTCGCACATATTAGAAGAATAATGTATTTAAACTACGTGGGAAATTTTGTCCAGATCGCATTACCAAGACCATAGATACCGTAGAAAATTCTAGCTTATTATCGAAAAAAAATTGGTCTTCTAAAGCACTGACGTGAAGTCTGGATTTTCGCGTTAGTTTGAAATTTTCTCTGACAGCTGTCAAAATCTTCTTCAATTGGTTTCTAAAACTGGAGAATGCGAATCTTCCTACAAGGTGGATGAACGAGAGCTCAAAAGCTCCTGACTTCACGGCAGTGCTTTTCGTAATTTTTTAGAATCAATAAACTATACATATTTATGGTGAAAGCTTATGTAATTATCTGAAGGAACTTTTTGACAGAATTATATGAGATATTTTTGTGAAACAACCATATTTAAATAACCGGAGCGGTCCAAGTTATCTGGCGCTCAACTACTACACTTCAACTATAGACACCCTGTTGCGTCGACAAGCACCCTAGTTCAAATCTTCTGTTAGAATTTTACCCATATCTACTTATTATAGGATTATGAATCGGTAGAAGCTATAATCTGGAAGTGTACAAAATTCTTATACATAACACTGTATCTGAATTGAGTATAATTCATTCCAATGCTATCCTAAAATGCGACTCTATAGGCTCTCTAGACCAAGTCGGTATAGTAGACGTTTTTTCACATAGATTATTTCAATTGGAGCGATTAGAATAAACCTTGAAGATTCACCACCGATCACTTGACACATAAATTATGGTAATATATAATTCGAACATTTGTTGATGTATCTTAATGGACAGCGATTATTCAGCTTTCCCACGACATGGAACAATCGGAATATAGGAAACTGATTCAATTCAAGGATTTACCAGTGATCTTGACACTGGTAAACGTTGCTTGTGATATCCTTCTCAAGAAAGGTATAGACAATAGACATATATGCCTCCAGAATATTAGGTAAGTTTTTGCGTGGCTGTGAACAAGTGCTTTGTCATTATCCCAAAGCTCTGCAATTTTCGTATTTTGAGCCCAGATTGGTCTAAAACAATGATGACTAACAGATGAAGAATTCGTGGCCAAATTCAATTCTTACCGGCCGTCCGTAAAAACGATAACTTTCGAGAGAAAAGGCCTAGAGTTTTGGATATTTCAAGGTACATTCGAGGTCTTAATACGCCGGTTGAATTCGTTAATGGGCGAAATCCGCCGAAGTGTTTCGTAGATATAGCCATCTATCGATTCCGTATAGTTTTATAAGAAACAAATATCCATTTTCATCAAAAGGCCGATTTTGAAGGCCATTCTGGTTCGACCTCCAATCACAATTGGATTTGAGCAACACATCGTCTCGAATAGCCTTCTTCAATCAACGCTATGCTCTGGCTACCTACACCCTAGCAGTGTTACAGGATGGACCCTGACGGTTTCATCAGAACCTCTTGAAAACCATTGTTTAATCAATCAAATTCAAGGCTCTACGTATTCGAATCTTTCAAAATAAAACCGTCAAGTAAGATGGTGTACCCTCCATCTTCCTTCCATAGGGGTATGAAAACAGAAGTTTCATAGATCTACCAAAGTTTGATATCAAATATATAGTTGACCCTCAACTCAGTATATCTTGTTCTGGATAATTGAATAAAGGTGTGCTATAGAAATTATGCCCTGTTTATTTTTCCGAAATCAAGCTAAACTAACGGATGGTCTTTTTAAGTTTATCATTTTCAGAAGATTCGGCTAATGAACACCTAGGAATGAAAATATTTTTATTGACATAAGAGGCGTTCCTTGGCATGTGATTTTTTCGAAAATATTTCAACCGGATGTGAGCGTCGAGAAAGCGATGTCAAATGAAGAATGGTTCGAAAATATTTCGAACCAAAGGGTTGGGTCAGTTGATAGTTTGGCAATTGAATATTCATATATATTTGGGATATTTCATATTGTTCCATTTGGTGTGATCATTAAGTCATTAATGGTAGACGAGTAAATGATGGGTAATCATCACCTAGATTGATGAAAAAAAATTTAAACATTAACTCCAAATTCGCATATCATGTGATGAGTATAAATAAGGTAAATATTGTCGAAATATCTGTTCAAACCAACTTGATGAAGTCTTTATACAACTAATGGTTATGTATATGAGTTATATGTATGTATGTATGTATATGAGTTATATATACTACATAAAATGAAAAACAGTTTTCTTATCCGATATGAAGTATCATCAAAAAAAATTGTTAACTAATGAGGAAAACTGCTTACCTTTCCAGATCCCCTTGTGTTAACTGACAGCAGCGCCCCTAGTGCAAACTCTCGGTATTCTCTATCCAAGTGATCGTGTTGCGCCTGAATACGTCTGCAACACACAATACAACGATTCAGTAATGTCGGTGGCCTGGTTGTTTTCATATAAGGCTGATATTATCATAAATATCTGTATCGAACTTATTTTGGCGGCATAAACTACCTACATAGGTACAAAGTAGTGGTTTTATTTATTGGTCGATTCAAGACGAATCTGTAAGACATGTAGGCAAAAAGGAAATGCAATTCTGGAGTCTGATACCAACTGAGAGCTACATAATCTCTTATAGGGGCGATAGGGGTGCTGATAAAGTTATAAAAAATAGTTAAATATACGTAAAATTGTTCTTTATCAAGCTTTCAATCAAGAAAAAAAAAAGGGGAGGGGGTTATCAACATTTTGTATTGGCAGGTATTCTATTGCAGGAATATCTGAAAAGATGAAACATGAATATCTCAAAATTTGTTTTCAGAAACATGTAAATGAAGAAACAGCGCTGAGAGATGAAATAAATCAATCAGACAGATATAGAGAAGTTTCAAGCAATCTGTACATTATTCGGTCAATTCAGTTAGACCAGATAGGTATGACAGGTGATTTTTGGGAATGCAAGTGGAATAAGGACACATTTGTATTCAAACTATCCATGTTGACATGTCCCTCATTAGGAGAGAACTAATATCACATCAGTGGAAGTATAATAGACCAGGAAATAGCGATTTTTTCGTAACGAAAATCGTAGAAGAAAACCGTGAGGGGGAGGGTGGTGCGTGGTCTGGTCCGTGGATGTTGAGTGATATGTTTTCGACCCGCAAATATGCTTACTTTTCTTGCAATTCCGAAAAAACACCACAAAACGTTCTTTTTTTAGTTTTTTGCTCGTAAATCTGAACAAATAGAGCGATGATGACACTTTCAACAACAGCATTGTAGAAAATGTCAAGACGAATTAAATGAGTGCTGATGCAACTCAATCGGGTCATTCTTACCGTAGAAAAGCCGGAAAATCGTAAAAACTTGGCCATTTTCGAAATTGTAGCGCTGGTTTTACGGATGAAAGTAGTGGTTAATAGGTACTTTAAGTGTGCACAATCCGGACGTTGTCGGATTAATAATTTTTGCGTAATTGCGATTTGAAATATTTTAGGCACTATTTTACGGAAGGGCTGGATGCGTCGGAAGTTGTCCGATTTGCACACACAAAGAACATATCAACCACTACTCTCACCCGGTTTTTCCAGCTTGTCTATGGTAATAATGACCCGATTGAGTTGCACTAGCACTCATTTTTTTCGTCTTTTCATTCACAATTCTGTTGTTGAAAGTGTCAGCATCGCTACATTAGTTCGGATTTTACAGGCAGAAACTGAAAAAACACCGTTTTTGTGGTGTTTTTTCAAAATTATAAGAAAAGTAATCATATTTGCGAGTCGAAAACATCCACGGACCACCCCACGTACCCCCACACTAGCGGTATTCTTCTACGATTTCTGCCACAGAGTGACCCTTTATCTGCTTCATTGCCTGGTCTAAAATGATATGTAGTATATCGCCTTCAAGTCCTTTAGTTTTTTCATCTTCTTCGGAATAGTGGAGACTTCTTAGAACTATGGCCTTTTTTGCCTTTTCTCAATATCGAGAATGTCTCAAGAGAAAGCCTTCGATATATAACACAAAAACTTTTTTCGATGCCCCTCCGCATGCATTTTCCGGTGTTTTTTCTTGTAGTGTGGGAATTCGCTTCTAGTGTGATCCCTCAGTTCTTCTTGGGGCCCGACGCAGAGTGCGTCATTGCGTTAAGTTAGATCCGCCTCTATCTTCAATTCATAGGACATTATTTATCACAAAATGACAAAAAAGCCAATTGGAAGAAGGAATAGAATATGTTCAAATTGAATGCAAGCGAAATGAATCAAGATATGTTTGACGATAAAATTTTGTTATATATTTCAGATAATATTTGTGAGAAGGTGTTTTCCTACTTTTCTAAGAAGAAAAGCTTGTGAAAAATATTAGAAGGAAAATCTTCGAAATGATTGTTGAAGTGTGTTATGAATTAATAAACATTTGAACAATTTATTGGTGTTTTGATTATACTAAAGAAAAGTGTTGGATTCATGGATACAAACGATAAAATTTATCATAATATAAAAACAAAAAAATCACAAGGTTCTATAAAAATTCACTTGAAAGGAAAAACTAATTTCAGTAACAGATACAAAATGTGAGCAGCTATATTACCTTTTCCATATCTACGGAAAGCTTTTAAATAGTTAGTGAAGTCTGGTAAAGGAATAGGGTTTCTATGGTTTATTATACTTATAAAAAATTACGAAAAGCACTGCCGTGAAGGCAGGAGCTTTTGAGCGCTCGTACATGCACCTGGTAGGTAGATTCGCATTTTCCAGTTTTAGAAATCAATTGAAGGAATTTTCGACAGCTGTCAAAAAAATTCTGAAACTTAGGCGAAACTCCAGACTTCATGTCAGTGCTTCAGCTGATCAATTTTTTTTCGATAATTCGCTAGAATTTTCTACGTTATCTATGGCCTTGGTGATGCGATCTGGACAAAATTTTGCACGTAGTTTGAATACATTATTCCTCAGCTAGGTGCAAAATTTCATTTCAATCCGATCAGAAGTTTCGAAACTATCAAGAAAAAAATATTTTGAACGGCCATATTTACGGAACCCCTAGTCTAATTTTGCTCCTTGATGAACGTGACCGTGACATTCGCGATCCCAACCCACCATGAAAATTTCAAGTTCCTAGGCCTATTTCTTCGGAAGTTACAATTTTCTATGGTTTCTATGGTTCTGGTCATGCGATCTGGACAAAATATTGCTTTAATATATCATTCTCGATTAAAATACAAAATTTCATCTCGATCGAATCCGTAGTTTCGAAATGATCGAGAAAACAAAATTTCAAACGACCGTCTTTACGGAACCCCTAGTATAATTCTGCTCATTGATAAACGTGAACGCGACATTTCAGATCCACATATATATCCTGAAAATTTGAAGTCCCCAGGCCTTTCCGTTCGAAAGTTATGATTTTCTATGGTTTCTATGGTTCTGATCATGTGATATGGAGAAATGTAGCTTGTATATAAATTTCTCCATTAGTATACAAAATTTCGTCACGATCGGATCTGTAATTTTGAAATTATCAAGAAAACTAAACTTCAAACGACCATATTTACGGAACCCCTACAATAATGTTGCTCATAGATGAACGTGATCACGACATTCGAGATCCACACCTATCCTGAAAATTTCAAGTCCCTAGGCCTTTCCGTTCAAAAGTTACAATTTTCTATAGTTTCTATGGTTCTGGTCATGCGATCTGGACAAAATTTCACATGTAGCTTGAACACCTCATTTTCCATTCGAGTACAAAATTTCATCTCGATCAAATGTGTAGTTTTCAAGTAATCAGGGAAACAAAACTTTGAACGGCCATATTTACGGAACCCCTGGTGGAATTTGGCCCATTAACGAACTCAACCGAGGCATTCGGGAACTGAACCCACACTGAAAATTTCAAGTCTCTAGGTTGTTCCGTTCGAGAGTTATCGTGCTTACGGACGGACGGACAGACTCGAATTTTCCGATGCATTCGTCATCAGCGAGTTGAACATAGTCGATTGAGACCATTTTCGGCTCAAAATTCGAAAAATACAGACATCGTGACGTGACGAAATGATATAGCCCTCGTGTAAGTAGTACGAGCGCTCAAAAAACGAGGTCGAACATTTATGCTCACTTAACATTCTACTACTTTCAATAAGTAAATCTTTGTATTCGCTTAAGGAACGAAATTCCTGACCACTGTCTGAAAATTTCATGAGTATTTAAAAAAAAATTATTCGTTTTCGGCCGATTCTGAATTCTGGAATATTCTCTCGAGTTATTGATGATGGTTTGTTGATGATACTTGACAATAATAGATTAAACAGAAAGGGGCTTCCTGAGCAGTCAGAGGGGATCAGTGAGAACATAAATAATTATGGATACTATACGAAACAATAAAAATATCATAAAGAAAAGCTATATGAAAATAAGAAAAAGATACATAAAAAGAAACTCGATTGACTGATGAAGAATCAACACAAGAAAACCATAGACCCTCGAAAAACAGTTTGCAACTTCTCCAGTAAACAATTGAACGAGGACACCATCACACAACTGAACAAAAGCGATATTTTCCATAAGAAAGATACCAGTGTTAGTTATGAACTGAGCATAGACAGCAGAATGAAAGGAAATAAAGATTGACGATTCGGAAAGTTGGAAGACTACAGAAGGACAGTGCGGCCAACAATAGAAAAAATGAAAAACACATCTTCTAATATTTATAATATACTAACTGATATTCCAAGAATTGAAAAATGAACATCTAATTCAATGACCCCCAGCCGAAAGAGGAAATACAACTGTTGTCTTGGACATAGATAATTACAACAATAAAATATTATATACAAGAAAGCACAGAAAATTTTCATCCACATCAGCAATTGGTAGCAGACTACAAAAAACGCGGTCCAAACACAAAGACGAGTTTCAAGACCAATATGAAAGGTCGAAACTCAATACTGTAGTGAGCCAACACATCTTTACGTTCTCTCCTAAAACCCTCTTCCCATCCTCTAGCCACATTCCTGCTCAATATACAATTAAAAACCAAGCAGTTCGTTAGTACAATCAAGAAGTAGGAAGTAAGAAGTAGTAAACACTGGTAAAATTCAAAGAACGACTCTCCAGAGATTCCATGTTACAGAAAGATCCCCATTGAGTATAAATGCACCAATGGAACTGTTCACCATATGTATAAGCACAACCTACTGCCTGGGAGAAGAACAATTTCACAAATTAGAATTCGGCATTTCGAAGTGATCTCCACTGAAGACCATCGGCAATAAAATCGAGAGGATATTCGACAATCTTGCCCTATAGCTAACTGCTATCCATGACTCTAGAGATACTCACGTTATCGTCGTTATCAACTCTTGCTTCTGATGCTCTTTGGCCTTGATGGAACCTCCTTCCTCGAGGGCAACCTGCAGTTCCTTCTGCAGGACAGATAACTTCCGTCGCTCCGCCTCAAGCAACAGACTCGTAACCTGCATCATAATAATTGATATAAATTAAAATGGTTGTCGGTTTGGCCGTAATTGCTGGTAAATATTGGCATTTTGCGTGCGAAACAGTGATAATTGCGATTTATCCTGTTCCAACGCAAACTCAGCGTCGAGGGCGATTTATAGTAATTAGAATTTCCTGATCGATCTTTTTTGAAGAACGGACGGTTTATATGCGGAGTGAAATGCGCAGTGATGATTTATGATGTGATTCAGCATTCGATAATGCTTGGCTATTAAACTTAAGAGCGGGGAAATGTGATGATCATAAAGTCATAATATGTTGAAAATTGTCCTAAATAGGTATAATATACATAGATTAGAAGTTAAGGTACGTTATATGCTTTCCAATCGATTTCGATCGACAAATGTGCATCAAAACTTCCGATGAATCCTTGAATAATATTTGACTACTTCCGTCTAGAAATCATCTTAGATGGAAGCTCGCAACAAATGACTTTCAAATACCTAGGCATAGAGCTTCCGGGATTTCGCGATGTGAAGTCAGAGGTGAGATAATTAGCAAAGTAAGCAATGAGAATAGCTAACAAGCTAACTGCTTGAACGATACCAAATGGAACAACAAATACTTACGAACTGAAAAACAAGAATTTACAAAGCTCTCATTACAGAAAGAGCGCAATCACAACATAATTGTGTTGAATCTTCTAGATGACCTCCGAGTTTATGACTCAGCCGACTCCAAATTTTTTTAATGTTTTTCGAGATTTTGCGGAATATTGACAGGAATCAAGGTGATGGTCTCAATCGATAGAGTTCGACTCACTGATGACGAATCCGTCGAAAAATTCGAGTCTGTCCGTCCGGCCGTCCGTAAGCACGATAACTCTCGAACGGAACAACCTAGAGATTTGAAATTTTCAGTGTCGGTTCAGTTCCCGAATGCCTCGGTTGAGTTCGTTAATGGGCCAAATTCCACCAGGGGTTCCGTAAATATGGCCGTTCAAAGTTTTGTTCCCCTGAATACTTGAAAACTACGGATTTGATCGAGATGAAATTTTGCACTCAAATGGAGAATGATGTGTTCAAGCTACATGTGAAATTTTGTCTAGATCGCATGACCGGAAATTATACTAGGGGTTCCGTAAATATGGTCGTTTCAAATTCAGTTTTCTTGATAATTTCAAAACTACAGATTCGATCGTGACGAAATTTTGTATACTAATGGAGAATGATATATTCAAGCTACATTTCTCCAGATCACATGACCAGAACCATAGAAACCATAGAAAATCATAACTTTCGAACGGAAACGCCTTGGGACTTGAAATTTTCAGGATAGGTGTGGATTTGAAATGTCGCGTTCACGTTTATCAATGAGCAGAATTATACTAAGGGTTCCGTAAATACGGTCGTTTGAAATTTTGTTTTCTCGATAATTTCGAAACGACGGATTCGATCGATATGAAATTTTGTATTTTAATCGAGAATGAATATTAAAGCAATATTTTGTCCAGAACGCATGACCAGAACCATAGACACCATAGAAAATTGTAACTTTTGAACGGAAAGGCTTAGAAACTTGAAATTTTCAGGGTGGGTTTGGATCGCGAATATCGCGGTCACGTTCATCAATGAGCAAAATTAGACTAGGGGTTCCGTAAATATAGTCGTTCAAAATATTTCTTTTTTGATAATTTCGAAACCACTGATTGAATTGGAATGAAATTTTGTACCTAGCTGTGGAATAATATATTCAAACTACGTTCGAAATTTCGTCCAGATCGCATGACCAGAACCATAGAAACCATAGAAAATTATAATTTTGTAATGGAAAGGCCTAGGGACTTGAAATTTTCAGGATAGGTGTGGATCTCGAATCTTGCGGTCACGTTCATCAATGGGCAAAACTAGACTAGGGGTTCCTTAAATATGGTCGTTTGAAATTTTGTTTTCCGGATAATTTCAAAACTACGGATTTGATCTTGACGGAATTTTGTATTTTATTGGAGAATGATATATTCAAACTACATTTTTTCCAGATCTCATAACCAGAACCATAGAAACCATAGAAAATTATAACTTCCGAACGGAAAGGCCTAGAGACTTGAAATTTTCAGGTTAGGTTTGGATCGCGAATTTCGCGGTTACGTTCATCAATGATCAAAATTAGACCAGGGGTTCCGTAAATATGGCCGTTCAAAATATTTCTCTCCTGATAATTTCGAAACTACTGATTGAATTGGAATGAAATTTTTTACCTAGCTGAGGAATAATGTATTCACACTACGTGCGAAATTTTGTCCAGATCGCATCACCAAGACCATAGATACCGTAGAAAAATCTAGCGAATTATCGGAAAAATATTGGTCAGCTGAAGCACTGACATGAAGTCTGGAGTTTCGCCTAAGTTTGAGAATTTTTTTGACAGCTGTCGAAAATTTCTCCAATTGATTTATAAACTGGAAAATGCGAATCTACCTACAAGGTGCATGTACGAGCGCTCAAAACCTCCTGACTTCACGGCAGTGCTTTTCGTAATTTTTTATTTCAAAATACTGTCCAAGGCGAAGATTATGAAATCTAGATGCAAGATTTTTTGCAATACGAAGTTGAAGTCTGCGGTCAGTCTTTGGGCCGAGTTAATGCTCAAGACATGAAACAATCAAAGTTAATAAAGGTGCGATTTATGAAAAATATTTTGATTGATTTGCAATGGTCGGTTAGTTGATCTCAGCGTTCTTATAGCTTGCAAATGAAGGAAAACTACCGATCAGGAAAAAATATTCTAATAACACGATAACTCATGTGTGTAAAGTTATTCTGAAGAGATTTCCATGGAAATGGATGTATGTATTGATTTCATTGCTATAAGGGGCTAACCGACGATGTAACTAGGAACGTATAAAATGTTTCATTGTGTTTATTTGACGAATGAGAAAGCATTTCGACTGTAATCTGATTTTGATTAAATATTGTGGAGGAAAATGGGAATTGTGTAGACTTAAATTGAGCCTAGTAATATTGTAATGGAGGAGATATCTAAATATCGATTTATATTTCTATTT
The DNA here is from genome assembly GCA_963966015.1 of Aphidecta obliterata. Lineage (NCBI taxonomy): Eukaryota > Metazoa > Arthropoda > Insecta > Coleoptera > Coccinellidae > Aphidecta > Aphidecta obliterata. Next base: position 9,733,149 of record OZ014428.1, read on the forward strand.
ATGTTATAATCCACCATTATCGACGATAAATATATGAGTCAATGATTTTGTTCATTAAAGTTGTACGATCCACTGAGAATAATTGGAAGTACATAACCCTTTATTATTCTGAGTCAGTGCTTTGATTTTTAAAATTGATTTGCTTGCTTGCATTGTATACACTTTATTGGATATTATATTCATCGAAATCAATTCAAAGAAATAAACTTGTGTTTCTGGTTTCTGGATGCAGAATTAATGAACACCTATTGCATGGTTTATCAACTGAAGAAATAATTTATCCGATAATGGTTTTAATTGACGCATTGCTAAACGTATAGCAAACATGTTAGTTAATAAAATTTAAATATCTATCCAATTGTTCTTGCGATATTTCAAGTTTTTTCAGTAGCAAGGTTTGCCTGTTTATTCTTTGATTTTCTTTTCGCTTTGTGTGATAAAATTGGAAGTGCCGAAGGAGAAGAATGGTGAATGGATGGAGGCACTGAAGATTTACCATAATAGAGGTATGTTGTACAAAAAAAACGAAAAACTGTTGTTTTTCCACCAATATGCCAATAATTTTTTTAATTTCAATTGCATGAAATCAGTATACTTCATGCACAAATTATTGATGTATAAGAGTTGTGTAAATACCACCACAGATGTGGGGCAGTGCAACGGTTAAGTAAATAAGTGGAAACTTTCCCAAGCGATACATACCCATAACAAATAACGCAAATAGATCACTTACGACACAAACAATTTGTCTCGATTCAGATTCATACCCCTAATTGTGTATTATCTAATCCGTTGGGTTAACTAATCCATCTATAGTCTTTCATTAAAACTTTTAAGCCATCCTTATTCCCAGGTATTGTTTTTCGTGGCGTTCACTTCCCTCTCATTATTCTGAATGCTATAATGAATGCATTTTTATTTGCATACTTAATTCAATGTCCACCGTCTGCTATACCGCGTGAATTCGTGACATATGCTAATATTGAAAATTCCATTTTTCTGGTTTTCATTATGCAACGAAAAATAATTAATTTATTCATTATGTACAGTAGAACCTCGATTATCCGAACCTCAATTATCCGAACCCTCAATTATCCGAACGCTGATCAGTTTATCCAAACATTCAATTATCCGACCAATAGCATTTCGCCAGTTGAAAATATTAGACTATTTTGTGAAAAAAGATTGAAATATTTAATGTACATACCTATTTCACTGTTTTATTAGTTGGATATTTGAATGTTTATTTTATATATTCAAAATTTTTGTTTGATCTTACTCAAAAATTCCACATTTTGATTATCCGAACTTTTGATTATCCGAAATAGTCCCGTTCCCAATTAGTTCGGATAATTGAGGTTCTACTGTATTAAATTTCACAATGCCATTTTAGGAGAATATAAAAACCACTGACGTGAAGTCAGTAGCTTTTGCGCTTTATACAGGGTGTCTACTTTTGATATGGCCAAACTTCAGAGAGGGAGATCAAACATGAGATTTGCAACAAAAATTGTCATTAACACATGGTCGAAATGTTGACGGTTATTCTTCAATTTAACATTTCTTGATTTCAAAGAATATTTCAAATTTTTGCATAAAATCAATTAAACTTCAGATATCCTTGTAGCCTCATCAATGTTGACCACATATCTGAAAACAGCAATAATTAATATTTAGGGGTGTAATGCATTGGGAGGTATGGCCACCAAGAAGCCCCGACCTTACGCCTTTGGAATTTTTATGTCTGGAACACCTTGGAAGAAAAAGTATATCAAATTCGCGTTCAGTCCGAGAGGATCTGATCGAAAGAATAAATTTGTGTAGTGCAGAAATGCATCAGAAACGTTGTGAACTTCGCAGGGTTGTAGGTTCAGTGCGAAAACGATGTCTGAAAGGTATTGAACAAGGCGGTGGACATTTTGGACAATTGTTTCAAGTAGTAGTAGTCTGTTTTCTTCACATATTTTCATAAAATCTGTATTATTTAAATTTGGTTTATTTCTTTAAATTATTTTGAATCGACAGATAAATTCATGATTTCCATGAAAATTACATCAATATTCGATCATAAAAAGCTTAAAGATAGAGCAAATTTAGGTTTGGAATATTTCGACTTTTTCGTTGCTATCTTGTTAGCCATGATATTAAGACAGAACACAAGCAGCAAGCACAAAAGTTGATATGTCATTAGAAAGCCAACTAAATGGGGTATTTTGTGTTGGGAAAAAAACCATACATAATGATTCTTCATCGATAAAACCAATGGAAAAATATGACTAGTTTTGTTCACTTCAGAATCGTGATATTCATCTCATTACCACGCCCGCAATAAAAAATTTTTTGGCATACAGTAATTTTTATCTTGTAGAAAATTTATTGCTGTTTTCAGATATGTGGTCAACTTTGATGAGGCAACAAGGATAATTGAAGTATAATGGATTTCATGGAAAAACTTGAAATATTCGCTGAAATCAAGAAATGTTAAATCGAAGAATAACCGTCAACATTTTGACCATGTATTATATGACATTTTTTGTTGCGAATCTCATGTATGATCTCCCACTGAAGTTTGCTCGTTTTAAAAGTAGAGTATAAAACAACTTGTTGAAAATTGATATGATGTAAAAAATTGAAAAAATTGTAGCCTTCAAATCGTGCCGCGTTTTCTCCCTCTCAAAGGCCGACATCTAAACACTTTTATGCATTCAAATTATTCCCCATATTTATCATCGACGATGATAGGAGCTCGACCCCGAGTCGAATAAGATAAAATAACGAAAAAGAAATTGCACTTCGTTTTGGGCTCTGACAATGATCGTGAAACCGGGGATTCGTTCTCTTCTCCATCACCGAAGTGACGGAAATGCTTGTTTTCCCCTTCTTGGGTTGCATAAGAAATGACGAGGGATTATCTTCGTAACCGAAAAAGTCTGTGTTTGAATGAAATAAATACGCCCTTGTGAAATGAAACATTAAACCATACAAATCTGAAACAGAAAAAATCAACTTGAGTATTTTGAATATCACGTTAGATTCGTTTATTACGTCATGATCAAGAATTGTGCATTGAAAATTACTATTTCAGTTACAAAATTTCTGAACTTCCTAAATTTTTGTGGAACAGTATATATTTTATTAACGAAATCAATTTCTTTCCAAGATTTTTTCAAATGTGTTCATTACCAGAAGATCAAAAATATCTTTTTCTGATCGATTTCTGAGTATCGTTATCAGGAATATTATACAAGAATGAAATGTCCACCTCTGGAAAAATTCCATTTTACTTCCCCATCAGATTCCATCCACTTGAAGGACAGCAAATCGGTTCCTTGTTTTCCCATCTACCATAAATAACTATTTAAAATGAGCTGGATAGGAATAGTAATTTATTTTTGTATCCATTATACCTGCACTGCCGCCTGTCAATAAATTGATTTTTCCAGGTGAACCCTAGGAATGGTGCTTTATCGATTAAAAACCGGATTTAACTAGTTTCCTTCCAGAATCGATCCTTTTCCCTGTGTGTTTGTATCGGTTGCTTGGCTACCTTTTCGTGGTTTAGAGCATTCATAGTGCAGATATCCCGATTCTTTTCATTTGCATTTTTTTTTTCACAGAGGGGTATTAGTTGGAGACCAATTGAAACTTATATGGTTTATCATCAAAGGACCACAAGATAATCATTTTGAATATTACGGTTTGATGTGTTTTCTTCTCATTCAATTATGAATTTACGTGTTAAACGTTTTAGTATATCTACCCATCGAATTGATTTTTCGGAATCTTCATGGATGAAGCTAATTTTATTGGATAGTAGCAGAACATTTCGCTTTTACATCAGCAATACATCCAAAAGCAACCATGGTGGGTCTGAGTTGATTCTCTTAGATGGAATGATCCTTGGTTTATTAATTCGAATTATGGATTGTTTTTGGTTCGAATATTGAACAACGAGAAACTTTGCACAGTTTTTTTTTGAGCGCTCGTACTACTTACACGAGGGCTATATCATTTTGTCACGATGTCTGTATTTTTCGAATTTTGAGCCGAAAATGGTCTCAAACGACTATGTTCGACTCACTGATGACGAATCCGTCAAAAAATTCGAGTCTGTCCGTCCGTCCGGCCGTATACACGATAACTCTCGAAGGGAATGTCCTAGAAACTTGAAATTTTCAGGGTTGGTTCGAATCTCGAATGCCGCGGTTGAGTTCGTTCTTGGGCAAAATTCGCCTAGGGGTTCCGTGAATATGGCCGCTCGAATTTTTGTTTTCCTGATTACTCCGAAACTACAAATTCGATCGAGGTGAAATTTTGTACTCAGATGGAGAATAACGTGTTCAAGCTACATGCAAAATTTTCTCTAGCTCGTATGATTAGAACCATAGAAACCATAGAAAATTATAACTTTCTCATAGAAAGGCCTAGGGACTTGAAATTTTCAGGATAGTTGTGGATCTCGAATGTTGCGGTCACGTTCATCAATGAGCAAAATATGACTATGGGTTCCGTAAATATGGTCGTTTGAAATTCAGTTTTCTTGATAATTTCAAAACTATGTATTTGATAGTTACGAAATTCTGTATTTAAATTGAGAATGATATATTCGAGCTACATTTTGTCCAGATCGCATAGAAACCCTAGAAAATCATAACTTTCGAACCGAGTTTCGAACGGAAAGGCCTAGAGACTTGAAATTTTCAGGATAGGTTTGGATCGCAAATTTCGCGACCACGTTCATCAATGAGCAAAATTAGACTAGGGGTTCCGTAACTATAGCCGTTCAAACAATTTTTTTCCTGATAATTACGAAACTACTTATTGGATTGGAATGAAATTTCACACATAGATGAAGAATAATGTATTCAAACTACGTGGGGAATTTTGTGCAGATCGCATTACCAAGACAATAGATAGCGTAAAAAATTCTAGCGAATTATTGAAAAAAAATTGGTCACGTAAAGCACTGACGTGAAGTCTTGATTTTCGCCTTAGTTTGAAATTTTTTTTTGACAGTTGTCAAAATCTTTCCAATTGGTTTCTAAAACTGAAGAATGCGAATCTATCTACAAGGTGGATGAACGAGCGCTCAAAAGCTCCAGACTTCACGGCAGTGCTTTTATAATTTTCATTTGAATAAATATTATTGATCCTTCGGAGGAAACGAATTGATCCCTCCAACTCTTTCACAAATTTCGTTTTGGGAAATATTGATTCCAAAAGTTCCAAAAAGGGAGTGACATCGATAGAAGAAAACAAGTTGGCAAGTGTTATTCCTTATGAACGAAGCTTTTTGATACATTGAATTGGTTGAAATACAAATGTGGACTAAGGACAGTGTATAATAAATAATTAATCCGCTGACATTTTTCTCTATGCTTCTCGAAGATTTCTGAGGCTGAGCATCATTTTCTGCTTTTGTGTGCTTTCCATAACTCTTCGTTCCGATCGGATGTCAATGTTTTAAGCTGAACTTTCTGGCTTCTCAAAATCTGTTACACACCCGGCTTTTTTGAATTGCTTCACATTTTTGCCGATAGAACCCTCGGTTGGTCGATTATGTGGTTCGAAAAAATCACAACAGAAATTAACTTTCGTTTGAACGCCCACTTTTGTAATCGGCTCCGATTACTTCAACGCGTTGTTCAATGCTCAACATTTTTGAGCGCTCGTACGACTTTCGAATTTTGAGCCGAAAATGGTCTCAAACGACTATGTTCGACTCACTGATGACGAATCCGTCGAAAAATTCGAGCCTGTGCTTCCGTCCGTCCGGCCGTATACACGATAACTCTCGAACGGAATGTCCTAAAGACTTGAAATTTTCAGGGTAGGTTCGAACCTCGAAAGCCGCGGTTGAGTTCATTATTGGGCAAAATTCGCCGAAGGGTTCCGCAAATATGGCCGCTCGAAATTTTGTTTTCCTGATTACTTTGAAACTACAGATTTGATCGAGATGAAATTTTGCACTCTAATGGAAAATGAGGTGTTGAAGCTACATGCAAAATTTTGTTCAGCTCGCATCACCAGAACCATAGAAACCATATAAAATAATAACTTTCGAACGGAAAGGCCTAGGGACTTGAAATTTTCAGGATAGGTGTAGATCTGTAACGTGGCGTTCACGTTTATCAATGAGCAGAATTATACAAGGGGTTCCGTAAATACGGTCGTTTGAAATTATTATCAATAATTTCGAAACTACGGATTCGATCGAGATAAAATCTTGTATTTTAAACGAGAATTCTCCCGAATTATCGAAAAAAAACTGATCAGCTGAAGCACTGACATGAAGTTTGTCGAGTTTCGCCTAAGAAGAATTTTTTCGACAGCTGTCGAAAATTCCTTCAATCGATTTCTAAAACTGGAAAATGTGAATCCACCTACAAGGTGCATGTACGAGCGCTCAAAAGCTCCTGCCTTCACGGCAGTGCTTTTCGTAATTTTCATGATTCATTTCCTGAATGACTGAAGATGTCAAAACGAAAAACTAGCCTCAAAAAACAATTGACGATCAAACTTTGTTCAAATCTAATATCCATCCAATCTACTGTTATACACTTTATTTTCCTAACTATTCATGATTTCCATTTCGCAACTCAAGTTTCCATTCTACAATTCTCTCTTTTTTCTGCTCGATTTTAATTATATCTTTCATTCAGAGAAAATCTTTATAGTTTGCGTAACTATTCCGATGAAATAAGGACAACGAAAGGTCAATAAGAACATCTTCGGAATGAACTTATCGTTTACTATTTGAAACTCTCTTCAACTCGTAACCATCATTAAAACACCACAAGCGAGTACAGAATCCATGAGACATATAATGAGCTATGTTTGGATGAGATCGATAAGAAAAAATTATTTCGTTCGAAAATTAGGCCCAAAAACTTTTTCGAAATTTTTGGCTGTAAGACAACATATCGATGTACGAAAAATTTCTTCCGAATCTATGAAATTGCTTTTCTTTTGAGCATGTGAATCCAACCTTAAGCCAGTTTAGGGCGAAAACAAATCATTACTATTCGGTGTGTACCTACTCCCCTGTTCAGTAGTAATGTGTAAACGCGCTTGTGGGAACAATAAGGGCGTTAATGGTATCTGCTGGGATGTTGTTCCGTTCTTTTTGGGCCGCGAGTGTGAGTTCCTGGAGGTTGCTAGGAGGATTAATTCTGTTTGAGATTGCTGAAGAAATATCACCATGTGCTCAATGGGATTTATGTCTGTCGAATTTGCTGGCCACCTTGAATATTCGCCATCTTGAGTGCATTTGTACTCTTCTCGTGCGATGGGGCCTAGCATTGTTATCCATGAAAACTAGGAACGGATAAATGATGGGTCAATAATGTTCCGAACATATTTTCCCCTGTCATAGTGTCTAGAATGGGAATGAGCTGCGTACGACAACCATGCATTATGCCTCACCAAAACATTACTGATCCTTCTTGGTATGGAACGATTTCCCTGGCAAAAAAAAGCCTTTCGTGTTGCCCTGGCTCTCTACAAACTCTGTGTCGTCGACAATCACTAACTAAACCAATTCTGGTTCTGCCCGAAAAAAAGGCAGCTTCGAACAAAGAGACTCGGCATGAACAGACCACGTCAGTCTCGTATCCAACCAAATACCAAAAAATTTTACCCTACTGCGCTCCTACCCTGTCATAGAAAACACCATCTTCTCTTTCTTGTCCACATTAAGTGAGAGACCATTTCCATTAAACCATTTCAAGGCATCCGCAAGCATGCCACCAAACAGCTCCTCCACACTAGCCAGATCATTGCATTCAAGGGAAACAGTTGTGTCGTCAACAAAAACGACGTTGGATGTCTACGACATAAAATCGGTGAAGTCATTGATGAAAATTGAAAAGAGTAGAGGCCTAAAAATTGAGCCTTGAGGTATACCAATTCTCAACTTTTCCCTAATAGACCATACCCCCTCAACAAACACTGCCTGGTACCTATTTGTCAAAAATGATCTTATTAAATTAAAACTCTCGTCACTGAATCCGTAACGTCTCAGCTTTTCGAGAAGACCTGCAAATGGCACACAGTCGAACGCCTTGGTCAAATCCAGGAACATAGAAAGATAACACTTACCCTCCTCCAAACCAGCCACAATGAAATTGTACAATTCGAGAATAGCATCGAAAGTTGACCTCCCCCTTCTGTATCCAAACTGACGAGAAGAAAATAAGTTATTACTTTCAAAAAAATCCAATACCTGAATGGCCAGCACCTTCTCCAAGATCTAAGACGGGAACCAGCGATATTGGTCTGTAATTTCCAGGAACTGATCTATTTCCCTTTTTGAAAAGAGGAATCACCTTTGAAATCTCCATGCAATCAGGAAACACACCTTCTCTTATACATCTTTTAATCAGTTTAGTCGAAGAATAAATGATGTTGATTTTCTTTATCAAATTCATAGATATACCGCAAAAATCTCTAGGTGAGGAAGATTTCAAAGAATTTATTACATTTCTCATCTCGATAAAAGAAACCCCTTGTATGCCTAACGCTCGTGAAAGAAATAAAGATTAAATGTACAGAAAACCAGCTATGATAAAGATTTGTTCCACAATTTGCGAGGGGTTCAAGAATTATAATTTTCAATTTGTTTTAACGTAAGAACTGAAATGTGAAGATTGCATTTTTGAGCGTTTTTGAGCGCTCTGTATTTTTCGAATGAAACTGATGACGAATCCGTCGGAAAATTCGAGTCTGTCCGTCCGTCCGGCCGGCCGTCCGTCCGTATACACGATAACTCTCGAACGGAATGTCCTAGGAACTTGAAATTTTCAGGGTAGGTTCGAATCTCGAATGCCGCGGTTAAGTTCGTTATTGGGCGAAATTCGCCGAGGGGTTCCGTGAATATGGCTGCTCGAAATTTTGCACTCTAATGGAAATGGAGTGTTCAAGCTACATGCAAAATTTTGTCCAGCTCGCATCACCAGAACCATAGAAACCATAGAAAATTGTAACTTTTGAACGGAAACGCCTAGGGACTTGAAATTTGCAGGAAAGGTGTGGATCTTGAATGTGGTGGTCGCGTTTATAAATGAGCAAAATTATACTAGGGGTTCCGTAAATATGGTCGTTTGAAATTAAGTTTTCTTGATAATTTCAAAACTACAGATTCGATCGTGACGAAATTTTGTATACTAATGGAGAATTATATATTCAAGCTACATTTCTCTAGATCGCATGACCAGAACAATAGAAAATCATAACTTTCGAACGGAAAGGCCTAGGTACTTCAAATTTTCAGGATAGGTGTGGATCTGAAATGTCGCGTTCACGTTTATCAATGAGCAGAATTATACCAGGGGTTAGGTAAATACGGTCGTTTGAAATTTTGTTTTCTCGATAATTTCGAAACTACGGATTGGATCGAGATAAAATTTTGTATTTTAAACGAGAATGATATATTAAAGCCACATTTTGTCCAGATCGCATGACCAGAACCATAGAAACCATAGAAAATTATAACTTCCGAAGGGAAAGGCCTAGGAACTTGAAATTTTCAGGGTGGGTTTGGATCGCGAATTTCACGGTCACGTTCATCAATGAGCAAAATTAGACTAGAGGTACCGTAAATATGACCGTTCAAAATATTTTTTTCCTGATAATTTTCGATAATACTGATTTGATTGGAATGAAATTTTGCACCTAGCTGAGGAATAATTTATTCAAACAACGTGCGAGATTTTGTCCAAATCGCATCACCAAGACCATAGATACCGTAGAAAATTCTAGCGAATTATCGGAAAAAAATTGGTCAGCTGAAGCACTGACAAAGTCTGGAGTTTCGTCTAAGTTTGAGAATTTTTTTGACAGCTTTCGAAAATTCCTTCAATTGATTTCTAAAACTGGAAAATGCGAATCTACCTACAAGGTGGATGTACGAGCGCTCAAAAGCTCCTGACTTCACGGCAGTGCTTTTCGTAATTTTTTCTTATTATTTCAAGGATAGAAGTTATAGTAGGTAAATGATAATAACCATATGGCCAACCAAGTTTGATCTACTTTCTAAGATAAAGATTGTCGATTCAACTAATTCTAGGTTTTTTGTTGGTATGTTTTAGCTACCATCCTTTTTTGTGGGGAAAGAGAAGTTTGTTATTAGTTCGAGACGAATTCAGAAATTTTTTTTGGGATTAAGTAGTTTGATAATGAGTTCATATAGAGTTCAAATTTAGGCAGGCTACGTAGTTGTTATTCTGTTTGAGGTAATGGCGTATATTTGGATTCATAAATTAATCAATCTGAGTCAATTTCAATTTGTTAAGTTTTTTCTGGTGATCTCCGGTAATTGAATAACATGAAGATCGTCATATTACTTTTTAGAAAAACTACCCCTTATAAAGAGGAAGATGGACACATTTTCAGCGCTATTATAAGTAAAAGTACTAATGAATATTTTTTCCTGGCACCCATCACATATTCTTCTAAACCTCAACTGTACACATGGAAATAGCACTGAATTTTACCTTCGAACGAATTACAAGGTTTATTTCCAAAATAAAAAACGAAAATTCAACGGACCTGCCGACGATTCGGTTGATTGGGTCGAAAAACTCCAGTTCACCCCTGGTCTTTCCCAGAGCTATGATACGCCTACCCTGATAGTGCCGCATGGCAATTACCAGGAAAGTGTTATCGGGGCTACTAATTTATGCAGCATTTTCTAGCTTTTATGTTATTTTTCACGTGGAACCAAATATCGACAAATCTGAAACGGATTTAATAGCGGCCTTAGTTGACATAGGAAACGAACGATAAATCTGTTTCAGTGTTGCATCGAAAAAATAAGGTCATTTGAATAATTTCCCTGAAATATGTTTGGGTTTCCTCGGAAGAATCGTTATTGCTAGCGTGACTACAAGGGACATGTCATTATTTTTTCACGACTTGTCTACGAGAAATGACGAAATTGAAATAGGGTTTTCATGATTTCAATTCGTTCAATCCAAGTCAAAATCTTCATTTTTTATTCGACATAAATAGGTACTCCTGTCAGAACAATAATAAAAAAATTACGAAAAGCACTGCCGTGAAGGCAGGAGCTTTTGAGCGCTCGTACATGCACCTTGTAGGTAGATTCGCATTTTCCAGTTTCAGAAATCAATTGAAGGAATTTTCGACAGCTGTCAAAAAAATTCTGAAACTTGGGCGAAACTCCAGAATTCATGTCAGTGCTTCAGCTGATCAATTTTTTTTCGATAATTCGCTAGAATTTTCTACGGTATCTATGGTCTTGGTGGTGCGATCTGGACAAAATTTTGCACGTAGTTTGAATACATCATTACTCAGCAAGGTGCAGAATTTCATCCCAATCCGCTCAGTATTCTCGGAACTATCAGCAAAAAAATATTTTGAACGGCCATATTTACTGAACCCCTAGTCTAATTTTGCTCATTGATGAACATGACCGCGATATTCGCGATCCAAACCCACCCTGAGAATTTCAAGTTCCTAGGCCTTTCCGTTCGAAAGTTACAATTTTCTATGGTTTCTATGGTTCTGGTCATGAGATCTGGACAAAATATTGTTTTAATATATCATTCTCGATTAAAATACAAAATTTCATCTCGATCGAATCCGTAGTTTCGAAATTATCGAGAAACCAAAATTTCAAACGACCGTATTTACGGAACCCCTAGTATAATTTTGCTCATAGATGAAACTGATCACGACAATCGAGATCCACACCTATCCTGAAAATTTCAAGTTCCTAGGCCTTTCCGTTCGAAAGTTATGATTTTCTATGGTTCGAGTCATGTGATCTGGAGAAATGTAGCTTGAATATATCATTCTCCATAAGTATACAAAATTTCGTCACGATCGAATCTGTAGTTTTGAAATTATCAAGAAAACTGAATTTCAAACTACCATATTTACGGACCACCTTGTATAATTTTGCTCATAGATGAACGTAATCACGACATTCCAGATCCACACCTATCCTGAAAATTTCAAGTCCCTAGGGGGTTCCGTTCAAAAGTTACAATTTTCTATGGTTCCTATGGTTCTGGTCATGCGATCTGGACAAAATTTCACATGTAGCTTAAACACCTCAATCTCCATTTGAGTGCCAAGTTTCATCTCGATCGAATTTGTAGTTTCGAAGTAATCAGGAGAACAAAATTTTGAACGGCCATATTTACGGAACCCCTGGTGGAATTCTGCCCATTAACAAACTTGACCGAGGCATTTGGGATCTGAATCTACACTGAAAATTTCAAGTCTTTAGGTTGATCCGTTCGAGAGTTATCGTGCTGACGGCCGGACGGCCGGACGGACAGACTCGAATTTTTTGACGGATTCGTCATCAGTGAGTCGAACATAGTCGATTGAGACCATTTTCGGCTCAAAATTCGAAAAATACAGACATCGTGACGAAATGATATAGCCCTCGTGTAAGTAGTACGAGCGCTCAAAAAATATCATTTAGGCTTTCTGTTTCTCGAGTTGTTCGCCATTATGATTTATTTTATATGATATATTCAATATAAATCGGTGATTCTATCTTTTGAAGTTCGTGAAAACAAATTGCCAATGTTTGCCATAATGAAAATGAACAATGAAGGCCATTTCGATACACAGAGAAAAATGAGCTTCAATATTATTCGGCAATTCCATAGTTTGATCTTTATTAAATCAAATGACAGTTTTGGTACGAAGAAACAAGCGCGCAAAGCTTTGACTTCACTTCAGTGCTTTTCAAATATTACTTATGTCAAAATTGAAAGAATCTTTGTTTTGATTTATCCTAAAATAGACATGAGAAGGTTTTATTTCATATATCGCTTTCTATTTATGATAAACAGATTGAAGTATAACATGAATGTTCAATAACCATATACACCCACATAACTTGTTCCAACAAAAACGAATGAAATTCACCAAAAATTGAATTATTAGAGTATAGGTTATATGAAGCCGTCTTTAGATTTTGAAAATTTCATAGAAGATGGATGAATGAAGAATGAATGTTTAATCCCTTATATGCGAATATTTGAATTGATCAATGGTATGAACCAGTCTTCATTGATCGTTGTTACCACTCTTCAAAACCCTATTTGTTCTATAGTTTCGATTTCAATGCTATTTCCTCGCCAAATCAAAGGAGAATGAGTTATATGAATCACTGATTTCCCTGCATTGTTTGTTTCGCCGGAATTGTAAGATATCAGCACTCACCTCAAGTTGTACTCCAAATAGATCCCTGGAGCGATCAACCTTCCTCAATTCCACACCCTCGTGAGCGGAAAAGTCATGGTTGGGTACGTTTTCTATGGGTCCCATCTGGAACGAAAAATTCAACTCGTGTTAGAAGTGGCGCGCACCAATAATAGAAACAAACTGATTACGTTGAAGTTATTATATTATTATCAATGACCAAAACATCGCTTCCTGTAAAACGGTTCGACATACAGATATCCAACTGACAAAATATCTTTTTGGGTGAAGTTCATGCCTTATCTCGGCGCGCGAAACTGACCCCGTAATTTCACGATTTACTTTGTTTCTGATGTACCCATTTCTAATATTTTTAATTAGGCTACGCGCACTCAACTCGTGAACATTTGTCGCAACTTTCATAATGCAGTGCCTAAATTTGGTCAACATATTTTGTGCTATTCCGGTTACACGAGTTCTTGTTATGCATTTTTCCCAAAGTAATCATATGTGAATCAGTAAGTAAAAATCATACTGCTAAAAGTGAGATCCTAGTAACTACATAACTACATTTGGATAAAGGGTGATCTGAACAATAATAAAATATTCATTTTCGTGGTTCAAATTATTCAAAGTGGTTTTCATATTCATTTATGTGATTCAAATTACAACAGATTCTCAAAGTAAGGGACATTTCGCCAATTCGTACCTCATTTTGGGAGAAACTGACATTTTACGTGAAGGCGAGTCCAAAGGTTGAATGAACTTGCCAGTCTCTCCAATCATTAAGTATTGTTACAAATAAATATAATAAATTCTGTACTTCTGTTCAAATTATCAAGCAAATGTATGAATGAATCAAGTTATTTCCTCCAATATCAAAAGACAGTTCATGATTTAGAAGTTTGCTTCGAAAAATATAAAATCAATAAAAAATTTGAATTGCTAAATTCACGAGTGTCTCTCGACAAATTAATTAACGACAAAGTTTTGGAGGCAACCAGATCAAAGACGAAAATTTTCCCTCGAAATTTACAAAAATCTGATGTCGAATTACATACATTTGAAATCTCGAGGCTCTGAGAAACCTCTGGACATGTGTACTGCCCTAACCAAAGCGTCAACTGCCAAAATTTCATGGTGTTCTGGAGGTCTATTATTGGACATTCGACGGATTTTTTGCATTCTATCTTCAGATAAACAAAAACAATCCCTCGAAAAAATTCAACAGGAAAAATTTTATACCTTTATACCTAATAGTCGAGATATTTCTTGAGGAAGGATAGAAGATACAATGCTATGAAGCTCAAAATGAAACGATTTGTGAAAATTTCAGCGTTTTAATCGAAGATTCCTGATTTATACACATAGAGTTAGCCCAAAATTTCCGGAGGATTCGAATTTCCTAAAACGATTCCAAAGTTTCATTATTGGAAATTTTGGGCAAAATGAAGCTTGAGTACTTTTTCGCAAGATAAAGAAAATAAAATGCTGGGAGTGTTCAGTAGATATAGCCATCTGAATATTTTTCTTCTCAATAATTCGAAAACGACCGGTCTGATCGATTTGGAACTCTGTAGTTCGTTGTGAGATAACAAAACAAAGGTTAATGTGAAATTTCGTGAGGATTGAATTAATAGAAGATTCGGAGAAAATTTTCTTTTCGACATTTTGATGTCTCAGAAACTATTCGCCATATTCTGCTGAAATTTCGTTTCCACATATATTATGAGGCATCGATTAAATGATGTTGATTATGTTGAAATTCAGCTTTCTGAGTGGAAAAAGAGAACTCGAGTTAAAATTCACCATTTTTTGACGAACGTAAGTCCGAAGATAACAGTCATCTTTTAACGATTTTCTCAAAATTTGACGGAGTCATGATTCTTCTCGAAACATGAGCGAATTTTGGAAAAATAAGACCGATCCTAGGACTGAAACGAATAAAAAACGAATCCTTATACGTTTCTTCACATCCAAGTGCAGTTTCAAGGAATTTCCGATCAATTTTGGTAAGTTGAACGTTATTCCAATAACAGTGCATTCATTTTGCTCATTACGTCTAGAATGCAGTCGAAATTCATTGTATCGCAATGCAAAGAAGTCAATTGAAGTAAGAAATAGTAAGTCATGATTTATAACGATTCTATACCCTCATGATATGTTTTGTTTTATCTTCCCAGATTTTTAGAACCAAAATTCCTATCTCGAGACCATAGGGGTTATGAATGAATACTAATGTTCATTCTTGCCACTGAAACGGATTGGAAGGACAAAAAGGGATGTTTACACTTGAAAATAATTAACACTTTTTTTCAGGTTTTGAGAATTTTCTCAAGATGTTATTTGATGTAGGGTCAAGTGGTATAAAAACAAGGCTGGCAAAACTATGGGTAAAAACGAGACAACAGTACAAATCGTACTAATATACATCTAATCAAAATGAAAAAAACTTATAAAAGAAGTTTAATATTCCCATTATATTTTTCCATATTGAAAAGTTGTGAAAAAAAAAACAATATTTAAAAAAATTGGAATCAACTTTGTGTTATGTTATCATTGAAGATCCAAAATTTCGTTTACTTTCCAAAATAAAGAAATAAAAATATTTACAATTGCTTATTTATTCAACCTCCTATGTCTCGAATTTAGCCCAACCTTCTAAATTAATTTAATGCACGTAAAAGAAGCAGGTCTCGTTTTAACCCAAAACGCAGGCTAAAAACGAGACAAGCAATTTTAATTTTTGTCAGAGATTTTTCAACAATTTGTGAAAATTATTAACTACTTCATTTTGTCCATATATGATCATTATATTACAAAAAAATTCTGAATTGTTTCGAATACTCCTTATAATGAAAAAATGGAAAGATTTAAAAAATGTCTCGTTTTTGCACCAACAAAATTATTAACTACTTTATTTTGTACATATATGATCATATATTACAAAAAAATTCTGAATTGTTTGGACTACTCCTTATAATGAAAAAATGGAAAGATTTAAAAAGTGTCTCGTTTTTACCCTAACAATGTATTCTTGTCAGATCAATAATGAAAGAATTGATGAAAAGCACCGCCTTGAAATCAAGAGCTTTTGAGCGCTCGTTCATCCACCTTCTAGGTAGATTCGCATTTTTTTCGAATAATTCGCTAGAATTTTCTACGATATCTATGATTTTGGTCATGCGATCTGAACTAAATTTTGCATGTAGTTTGAATACACTATTCTTCGAATTTAATTTCAATCCAATCAGTACTTTCGAAATTTTCAGGAAAAAAAATATTTTGAACGATCATATTTACGGAGCCTCTAGTCTTATTTCGCTCATTGATGAACGTTACCGCGACATTCGAGATCCACAACTATCCTGAAAATTTCAAGTCCTTAGGCCTTTCCGTTCGAAAGTTATAATTGTCTATCATTCTCCATATCAGTGCAAAATTTCATCTCGATCGAATCAGTAGTTTCTAAGTCATCAGGAGAACAATATCTCGAACGGTCATATTTACGGAACCCCTGGTCGAATTTTGCTCGATAACGAACTAAACCGCGGCATTTCAGATTCGAATCTACCCTGAAAATTTCAAGTCTCTCGGTTGTTCCGTTCGAGAATTAACGTGTATACGTACAGACTCGAATTTTCCGACGAATTCGTCATCAGTGAGTCGAACTCTTACGATTGAGACCATTTTCGGCTAAATATTCGAAAAATAAAGACATCGTGACGAAATGATATAGCCCTCGTGTAAGTAGTATGAGGGCTCAGGAAAATGACATTATTCAAAAAACTGTCAATAAATACTGAAGGCAGTTTTAGTACACAGAAAAAGTGTACAAAAGATCCTGACTTCACGTCAGTGCTTTTCAAATTTCTTTCAAATTCATTGTTTCATAATTAACGTATCCGAGATAAGAACTTCCGTGTGAAGTTATACATATAAAATAAAAAAAATTCATTGTGAAATTTGCATCGTTTCTATATTTTCAATATTGCATTTATATTACAGACAGCAGTTATTCTGCTTTTCGGTGTTAATCCACTTGTTTGTATTCCTTGCAGTTCGATGAATAAATACAGAAAGCAATTTATATATTTTATCAGGTTTGGAGAAATTCAATATTCTGGCGTGATACCGTCTGGGCATTAAACTTTTTCACATGTAAGTAGCTACATGGCCGAATACGCTCATTTGTGGTAATCTGCATCAGCGGATCTCCCCATTCTGTAGCGTAAAAAAAAAACACGCGAGAGTTTGAACACGCTTACCCGTGTTCCATAGGAGTTCTCTGGATCATGATATTCAAATTTGAACTTCCTAATGCCTTTTCACCCAAGTGATAATTTTTTTGTATGCATGAAGAAACTGACTTTCTTTGAATATTCTCATTTTCATCAGTTTATGTACAGGGTGGACCCCGTTTTACCCCCAAAAATGATATTATTCATTGAAGAAAAAATTCCATATTTTGAGGGATGTATTCCTTTACTAGATATCACTGAATACCTAATGAATTGAACCCAATGTTGGACATTCTTCTATTTCATCTGGCATTCAAGTGAAACAATAGTTCGAAATGAGGAAGATAAAAAATAATTTCATCTAGTAACTATGCTTTTTTCGGAAGCTGGAAGGCAATAGTGGGAAAAAATGATTTTTTAGTTATGATAAACTAATAAGAATAATATTTTCTAGAACATAACACTCATCAGGCGCTATTATAGGCCAAGAAAATTAGCATAGAAATGTTGAGATATTTGGAATGTCTTTAGTGGGCGTCCAGCATGAAACCCTCAAATGTTCATAGGGGAATCCTTTTTCTAGTTGTTTCTTACCCAATTCAGCGATAACTTTCTCAAAGAACTACTTTTTCGATGAAGCTTGTTGTTTCATCCTTCAGAAGATCCAACCTAAAAATTCGAGAATGGAGGCTACCCAAAGACCTCAAGATTTTTTAATTGGGACACCCCTACATTCTCAGAAAATTGAGTCTTTGTGCATATTATAGCCGAATTTTTTGGCCAGTTTTTTGTGATTTTTCGACAGCTCCATGTTATCGAAAAGAGATTCTAGCACTTTTCGTTAATGAACTGGTAAAAGATCAATTGTCCTATAGCTATTTTTACCAAGATCTTGCAAGAGCACACACAGCAGCGAAAACTTTAATTATTTCGATTCAATACTGAGCATGAATTTCCTCAGAGATCTTTTGTATTTTTCAAGATTCTATTCCTAATTCGGATCAACTCAACAACAGAATATGTGAAAAGAATAATGAGATCAATCATACTCTTATTATCTGAGAGAATGTTTTCAATTCCGCCAGAAGGAGATATGAAACGTGTTAGGAGCGAATAGGTGGAAATTTTTGATTATTTTGATTGATGAAAAAATGTATGGTACTTTCATGTCCATGGTACAATGTATTTCAATAAAATAAATATTTTTCGTTGAAATATACATAAATCAACCCCTGCCATACCATTAAGGGACCTTTTGAACATCGGGAAACGCAATTAGGATCGTTCCATTGAAATTGTAGAAGAACAAGAATTCGACGGTTCCAACAATGCTAATGATTAATTTGCCCCACTTCCCAAACACGTATCCCATAATTCATTCGAATGTTTCTCTTTGCTAGAATATGTCATTACAATTCATGAATTTTTGATGAATTCATCAATGCATGTTGAAGCTGATTATTTTCGTAACTTTTTAGAGAAGACATAGATTGATTTGAAATCAATACGCATAGATTAAGAAGTTGGAAATTCAGGTTGATAAATCAATGAACCTCTGGGGAAATGATTTACCCATATATGGAAATGATGAAATGGATGATAATTAGTGATATAATTAATTGAATTTTTCGTGTGCTCTTTTGTGAGCCTTCTTTATTATTTGTGATATGAAAATCAAGGATTTGTTATCTAACGTAATGCTATGGAATAGAAATGACGTACTTTGGTCTTGAGTAGGATATTGGAGCGTTTTTGCTACATCGCAGCTACGTATTTGCGCTCTTTATGTGACATATCTGAGAACTGTTCACTTGGAAAATGTATGAAACTCCGCTACATAGGTATTTGTGATTTATTTTTTTGAGATCAGGAAGAGATCACGATCATGTAGTTCTTATTCCTACCGGCTACCTCATACATCAAAGTTACATAGCATGCATACAAGTACGCTACGAATTTCCGATAACAAATTGAAAGTTGTTACTCAAAAATAATGTGAACCCTATTATAAGTCTTGAAATCATTGATCTTTTTGAAGTTTGCCTATCTCAGAATTATTTTCTATTCCACGATGAATTTTATTCTTCGAATGAAGGTTTAATTATGGGAAATCCTCTGAGCCCATTACTAGCTGAAATTTTAATGATTGATTAATCACGGACAATTAAGGCATATATATCAAAAACAATAAAGATGAAACGGATAAATGAAATGAATGTGGTGTATATAAATTTATTTGCGTAGATTGCTCATGTTTTTACATAGGACAAACAGGTACGAATTTCAAAACAAGAGTACTTGAACATTGAAGTTGTTTTATTAGAGATAGAGGACATTCGGCATACGCGGATCATTTGAAAGTAATAATTATCATGCTTTTAAAGAAGACATCGAAATTTTGCATAAGGAAAATAAAAGAAGAAAATTAAACCTTTTGGAGAGCCTTGAGATTAATAAACAAAAATCGTCTGTTCTCTCATAAAGTATACTTGAACAATTCATTATTGAATCTTTTTGAAGTAAAAGAATGTTTGTCTCTCTTTTTGATTATGGAAAAAAAACGTACGTCAACCGATCTTCTCACTCAATGGCGGTAAGACAAGCATAATTTCATCCTTGGAAGCGTCATTCAAGATATCATTAAATTTTCATCCCACATAAGGAGTTGCGCATAGGATTGACCATCACCCCCACCACCCAAAGATTGGTTCGTATTATTAGGCATCTTTAGATGTTAGAGAATTAATTTAGTTATATCTGATATATTGTAAGTTCAAAACATTTGTAGATTAATGAAGCAGTTAAGTAGCCATCATATATGAATAATACAACTTGCCAAATTTTTCTTCATTTCCTAAAAAAGTTTTCATTAGAATGCAGGCACTAGTTTCGTTACAGCAGATTTTGATTTGAAAGGAGATATAAGCGAAGAAATAAAAGTAACGAATCAAATATTTTTTATTGCAATTTAACTCAAATTAACAAGAAATCCATTCATAAATTATGTTCGAAATGTCCTCCACCATTTCTTATACAAGCACGTGCCCCCTTTCTGATTTCTTCGGTCCTGAAATTTACTCTCAATCTTCTCGCTGCTTCTTCTATTCTCTCCACAAGTTGTGCACGTGTATGTATTTCCCTTTCATATACTGTTTCTTTCAAACTGCCCCAAACATGAAAACCTAACGGTGTTAGATCCGGACTTCTCGCTGGCCACGAAATAGGTCCTCCCCCTACCTATCCACCGATTAGGAAACAATTCGTTCAAGAACATTCGAACGTTTAGCCTATAGTGTGCGTGGGACATCCATCCTGTTGGAAAATGATTTCGCGCCTGTCAATCAAAGGAACCACGTCCAAAAATATGTCCATATTTGTTCACAAAAATTCTTCATAATTTTCTCCGTTTAAGTTGTCAGATAGAGTAAGGACCTATCAAAAGATTAGCTTTTGCTCTCATCCAAACATTAACGCCAAATCACTATGTTTATAGGCTGGATATTCAAAAAATTGTTTATGAAACAATCTGCTGAAACGTGCCTGCATTCTAACGAAAACTTTTTTAGGAAATAGAAAAGGAATTTGTGGCAAGTTCTTAAAAAAATTTTGTCATACATAAATTGTGGAATTTTAAAGTTGCAGGTTGCAGGCGAATTGATATTAGAAATTTACTTATCTTTTCTTCATATACCATTTTTTAAATCATACGAATTCTTTTTCAACATCTAATACAGCATATTTTCGTTTTTTTCATACATATCATGTCCTCCTCTGATGAAGATAATCCGAAATTATAATCAAACTTGGTCAATGTAGAAAAAATTGACGAAAAATAAAGTAAGGTCAGAAATTTTTTGAAAAACACAAAACTCAAATAACTCTTAAACTGTTGATTTTTGGGTATCAATAAATATGGCTCAAACGATAGCAAATGAGTCATACTGACACGCCCTCCAAGGTTCACGTCGAATTTGGAAACACTATGTGTAATAAAATAAGTTTTCAAATAGGTTAGCTCTGTGTAGAGAGTCTTATCAGCTCTATCACAGATACATTTTTGTGATATATATATATAAATATCAAGAATTTCTTCATCACGTATGCCTGATATCACTCTTGCTCTCTTATATTTGAAATTTTTTTCAATATGCTTTCCCAAGTAGTAGTAGTTGTAAGTTGAAACGATGAATAATAATTGACTTTTATTGACATCATGCAATGTTTCGGATGGGTTTGTTTAATGCTCTAAAATTTGGTTCTTAAAAAAGCATCGCCGAGAGATATCATAAAATCAAACGTCTTCTGAAACCTTGATAAGTTGAATTATTGTGTTTCAGCCACCATCAAGATTATAACAGTACCTTCATAAGACCAAATTATTTTGAAGGCCAAATAGTCTTGAGTCGTTTTCCTAAGGAGTTCCTATTTCAAACTCTGAGTCAATAATGATTTGAAAACTAGAGCATTTTCGAAGCATATACCTCGTAGTATACATTACAACAAAGTATTCAGATAATTGAATTTTTCTCATGAAAATGGCCGTTCTGTAAGAAAAGTATATTTTTGGTCGACACAATCGTCCAACTGAGAAACAAATCTATATAAAAGAGGATACATGGTTTACCTATGTGCGGGCATCACGTTCAAACGACTGCACCAAATTCGATAATTCTTTTTTGGTTGTGTTCATCATTTTCAGGACAAGGTTTATACAACAAAATATTTCCGAAAAAACCGTACGGAAAAGAATAAAAGGATTTCCTTTTTCCTCCGATCCAGCGAACAATCATAGATCACTTATATTCCATGAGAATTTTGACACTTGTGTCAGTGAAGTTTATCGTGTTCTAGATATTGCTTAGAAGTTTATCACTGTGTTTGATATATATCGTTGTGTTGTGGAATAGTTATTGTGATTGATAAAAATGCCATCAGTGGGGCAAATATTTGTCGGCGGACGCGTGAATCAAGGCGAGTTTGTAATGATCGAGACAATGAGCAAACATAATGAGAGGTTGCCAATCAAGATCTGTCCCTACTCCGGAAGAATCGATATTATCGATCTGAGGCGAGATACAACAAAATATAGAATCCAATGAAATGACCAACTTTGAGCGTTTGGCATTCAGATATGATCCCACAGTCAATTATGCTAGCAATATATTGGTTGACACCAAACAACTTTCAGAAAGTTGCCTGAGCCAAGCTCACGCAGAGCTTTCCTGCATTCTCCTACTAACAAGGAGTCAACTTATATCTTAGCCACAGCAACGCGGGGCCGGGTCTGCTAGTAGGTTATATTGTGCGGTAATTTCAAGAAACTTGTGCAGTACAAGATCGAAAAAGACGTCAGTATGCTCGTGCCGGTCGTTCAGAAGAAAATATTGGTGCTATGGATAGTGTTGCAGCTGACCCCAAGTCAATTGTCCGACTTTCACACGATTGGGACGTTGAAGGACTACAAAGTTCAATCAACACAAGAATTGCTGCCACAAGACCATTCCATGCGTCGGGACGTTGCCAATTGGATACTGGAACAAAACAACGATTTTTCAAGAAAATTCGGACGAAGCACATTTCGGAACAGATGGTTAATAAACAAAACTTCCGTATTTGGGAAAAAGAAAACCCTGGCGTGATCCAAGAGAGGCCAACGCATCCACAAAGACTCACTGTTTGGTTCGCATTGTTATCTGATGCTGGAAGAGCCATAACCGTTCACGGTAGCAGATATCGCAACATGATCACAACTTTTTTATGGCCAAAACTGGAACATACTGAGGATATGTGGTTTGAAAAAGTTGGGGCTACGTGTTATACAGCCAGGAAAACTTTGCAATTACTGCATACAAAGTTTACAGACCGTGTAATTACCAAATTCGAAGACGTGGATTTGACACCGTTAGATTTTTTCTCTGGGGCTATGTGAAAGCCCAGGTTTACAAGGATAATACTGGAAACGTTTAAAACAGAAAATATTCGAGTTATTGGTAAGATAGAGCTTCAACTATGCCTCCACTATTGAGGGGACGCAATAGGTGGTGACGTGGGAGTATTATTTTCAGAGTATAAATGGCAAACATTGTATTTCAAAAATTCATGACAAGTTTTTCAGTTTCAATTCAAATTCTATGTATTTCAACTAATTACTTTTGAAAACTCAATTTGAGAGACCCCTTTGACCTATCATCTGAACGGATATAAATTTATTAACATTTTTGGATCCCTAGAATTCATGTTAAAAGTTAATAGATCGAACGACGGGAAACCTTGTGTATCAATAACGATTTTCAATATTATAGGTAGATTTCTGTATCGTCACATAAATCATGATGCGGAATTTTCGAAGTTTGGTCTGGTTGCTTTCGTTCAACTTAGAAATTTTGCGTTGAACCCCTTCAAATATTCCGGACTGGATTCGTGAATGGTCCGAACCCAGATATTTCTTTTCTGTTTCCGTATTCCATCCCGCTCTTCGCGTGATAGATAAATTATTCATGTTGAAGTCGTCGATCCATTCGATTTTCCCAGACATCACCTTAATTTTAGAATCATTGTGTACGTCCGAACGGGGCATTTAGCATTTCATGCACAACTGCTAAATAATTATTCAGTCATCGTAATGTGGGTCAGAAGTGTTTGTTTCGTGATATAGATTGCTTCGTGTTTCCTGCTTCTAAATACTAGGTACCCATCGTTTGGTTATTGATACTGGACGGTGGGTAGGTACGCTGATTGTATTCGATTTCAGCGCTCCTCTACTTGGTTGCAATGTGGACTTTCTCTCTCTATCCCTAAATGGCCCAAAGGTTGCAAACTGGAATTTGATATATGCAATTTACTCAGTTATTTTATGACTGACCAGACTATCGCATTTCTCAACATCTCTCAGAGCATCACGATTTGGGTTTATCTTTCCCAAAAAGTGATTGATTACTTACCCTGCTATTTCGACTGTTCACGATTCGAGGCATTCCTAAATTAGCTATGGTAAATCCTGCCCATCCTATAAAAAGTCATACCTAAGAAGAACTCAGAAGTGTCAAACCTATTCCCTTGCGGTAACCCGCAGAAAGTTCAGGAGTTGATGAAATAACCATCATTCATGGACACAAACTAACAGTTTATTGACGTCAAAACAGAAAACAAGTCGAATAATCCCGGTCATGTTTCACCGAGTTTTTCCAAGGAACCGTAGAGCGTTCTCCACGCTGCAGTGGAGATCTATTTCATTTCTTCGAGACAGACGCGGTAGGCGGCGATTCCGGAAGTGATCTTCAGGGTATCATTGCTCTTGGAGGAGGTGATTCACCGTTGTGTTCCTGAGAGCAATTCGAGAAGACTGGGCTGATAGGTTTTCGATTTATTAAAACCGTTAATAGTCATTTCCTCTGGTTAGATTTGAGAAATAAATTTCTGATTTGATGATGATTTATGCTACTTGGAACTCCTGATAGGATAGCTTGTTAACTTATCATTTCCTCAATTAATATGTTTATGGTTATAGAAGAGAGTTCAAGCCTTTTTGGATTAAAGGTGTGTACCTACTTCGATAGTCGAAAAGTTTACTTTCTCTTACTTATCGCATGTAAGTGATATCCCAGTCTGAGAAATTTCATTTCATGGTAGAGTGATGGGTAAATTTTCGTTGAATGTTATTGTAGGTTATTTCGTCGCCAAGTCAGTATCAATATTGACAAAACGTGTTGAATTTACATTAAGTGAGTGTTAATTTTCAAGATGAAGTTCAAATTAACTATTCTTTCTATCGAATGTATTTATCGAAGAGTTCATCGTTGTCAATTAGAAAAATGTACGTTCAATAATCATGAATAACTCGTTTTATACAAGTTTAACTTACGGAAAATGATAACTTTCAAACGGAAAGCCCTAGAGCCTTGAAATTTTCAGGGTAGCTTCAGATTTCGAAGATCGCGGTCACGTGCATCCATGAGCGAAATTGGACCAGGGGTTCCGTGAATATGGTCCTTTGAAATTTAGTTTTCTTCAAAACCACGCATACGATCTTGACGGAATTTCATTTTTTAATGGAGAATGATATATTCAAGCTACATTTAGTCTAGATTGCATGACCAGATCTATAGAAACCATAGAAAATTATTACTTTCGAGCGGAACGGCCTAGGGACTTAGGTTTAGATCTTGAATGTCGAAGTCACGTTCATCAATGAGCAGAATTAGACTAGGAGTTCTGTAAATATGGCCGTTCAAAATATTTTTTTCCTGATGATTTCGAAACAACTGATTGGATTGAAATGTAATTTTGCACTAGATGAAAAATAATGTATTCAAATTACGTGCGAAATTTTGTCCAGATCGCATCACCGAAACCATAAATACCGTAAAAAATTCTAGCGAATTATCGAAAACAAAATTGGCCACCTAAAGCACTGAAGTGAAGTCTGGAGTCTCGCCTCAGTTTGCAATTTTTTTCGACAGCTGTCAAAAATTTCTTCGATGGGTTTCTAAAACTCGAAAATGCGAATCTACCTACAAGATGCATGAAAGAGCGCTCAAAGCTCCTGAATTCACGGCAGTGCAATCAGACTTCGAATATGCCCCGAGAATTAGAGCCAAAAAGAAAAGACTAAAGAATTTGATACGACAAGAAATATGTTCGAATTATAAGAATTTTTTTTTATTAAACGCACCTGATGTTTCTAGTTCCAATTATCAGAAAGTTTTGTGTTGAATATGAAAGTCACATTAATTTTTTGTGCAAGTTTCAGTATGTATCTTGATGATTAGCTTTTATAAAGGCTGATCATATCTGAAATGTTGTGGGCACTGATGTTTCATTGGTAGTAAGTAGTAAGATGGTTTTGACCACGAGTGAGACTAATTCGAACAGTACGTAGTAGTTTATCACATAACCTGATGAAGCCATGGTATGGCGAAACACATGTTGTGGTTTTGTTAAACTCCCAATCAGTGAAAATCGTGGACTAAGTTAATTAGTGAATACTAAGTAGGTAGTATTCTGAAGTTCTTAAATTATGATACATACAAGAGCCTAATTAATACATCCCGGAGCATCTGTCATCTTTGCATTATACAGAGTGTTTCTAAAGGTGAGACTTTTTTTTTGACAGGTGCTAGAACTCACCAAAATAGATCATTTGGCCGGAAGTTGGTTGTATAAAATATTCAATTTGAAAAAGGTGCAAAAAAATCTTGGGCATCAAGATCTAAATAAGACACTGGATCGTGTTATCTCTCTGTTAGGAGATCTGCCATGAATCAGGGTCTCATACGCATTCCAGCATATTGTAGATTTTTTTTGGGATTTTTCCTGAACGGTATAATTCTCAAAGTTTGAACTAAGGAGAGGAAGAATTACTGATTGAAAAGGTCCTATAAAAAAAAATTAGGAAGTTCCCAAACTCACCGATGAAATTGATCCAAATTGTTTACAGAAATTGTTCGAAATTATCACTATTCGTTTGATGGATACAAAGTCTTGCAGGCGTGATAACGAATTATTACATACATCAACTACCACATCAGTTTGCTCACGAATAATGTCACAAGCATTTTCATTGCGCTGTTTCATTTCTTCGACGCTATTCCCCTCATCGTTAGTGTACACTGATGTTTTCAAATGATCTCAAAAGGAGGAATCACAGGAGTTGATATCCGGGGATCGTGCAGGCCAAGAAATTGACCCACCACGTCATATCCACCTAAAGTCACAAGAATCATACGCTCTGTCAGATGATTTCCCGTAAACTGAACGCATTTGATAAACAAATTTAAACCTCAATACGTACCTAAATCTGATCCAGGCTGGAAATTTCTCAGATTCGCGGGTAACTTTGATTTCGAAATATTCGGCCCTGGTAAATAGTTTGATGAGTTCTAACAACTGTCAAAAAAACCCTCACCTTTGAAAACACCCTGTATACATAGTGGATTGGGTTCAAAATAACACTAGCGAAATCAAGTTCACTATCGAGCGTTCAATGAAAAAAACTAGGTCCAGAAAGCTATGGACTTTTCTAAGGCCTTCATATTCCCTGAACCGCATTATGAACAAATGTCAATAACATCCACTTCAAGCGGAATTTCATGACAAATGTATTTCAATATTTCAAGAACATCACGGTTTAATTCAAGGATGGCTTTATTTTTGAGCGCTCGTACTACCTAAACGAGAAATGATATAGCCCTCGTGTAAGTTGTACAGGCGCTCAAAAATGGAAGAAACACGAAAAGTGTTTAGTGGCAACAAAAACATAGAAAACCCTTATTTGTTTTGAAAAATATGTCATAAATAATCCGACCGTCTTCGAATGCTGACTGCTAGGCTATAAATCACAACTGAAGTGTTGTCCACTGTCATTGGTTTTTCAGAAATTCAGAGGTGGAGCTTTTTGATGGGCGTTTGCTCCAAACTTAAAACGATGGTAACTGGAGATTAAAGAAAAAAAAAATTTTTCATTTTCAAAGAGTTTTTCTCATTAGCCATTGATCTGTTTCTTCGATCTCAATCCACAACCTTTCAAATTAGCTATAAGTTCATTTATGAATATTCCCATTTCCAAAATGGATTACACGGAAAAATATTGAATTTTTTTTCGAAAACGTCATACAGAACTTTTGTGTATAAACACCTGAATGGACATTCAAAAAATGAAATGTTTTCAACATGCCCTTTATGAGAAATGATTGACACAGTTAACACTGTGAAGCATAGGGCAAATGAAAGTAGTGTACAATCTTAAATCTATTTTTCGTCTAAGCTGTCACTATGTTATCTGGAGTTCTCATAAATCAAGCCATTTCCTATTTCAGCCTCCTCCCACCATCTCAATAAGGTGATTTCAAAATTTGGGCTTCCAGGCCGCACAGCTTTTGCATTATTCGACATTATTCAAACAAAGAAGTAACATAACCGGTGACGTGGGGTCAGTCTGGCTGGACTGGATCACAAAATAATTTTTATAAGTTTTAAATAAGTAGTAAGAGTAAACCCATTTTTGCTCTCAAATTTATTTTTCCAATAAAATTCGGACATTCAAATTTTGTTTAATTTATTTTGATTTGTTAGTTCAAGGGGCACGTCGGTCTTCTGTACCCCGGGCCCGAAAAGATCTTGAACCGCCACTGGTAAAAATATCAAGAATATTTGGAAACCTTCTCTGAGACCTAATGAATTTTATGAATCAAACTCCGAATATCTTGAATAAAAAAGGATTGGGATAACCTTTGCCGAAATCAACCAATTTTTGCGATGTGCATAGTCAGGTTTCTGATTTCCCGCTGTGTTATACGGTTATCATGAGGCTTATTATTTTAGTAACTGAGTAAGTGTATCTAGACTAGATAGTCATGAACCTACTGGAGTTCAGAGTTATCTAGAATGGAAACATCTAGTTCAAAAAAAAAACGCGATATAGTTTTATACACCCATAATGAATCGAAATATTTCGTTTAATTGAGATGTTTATATTATGGAAATATGATATTATGCATACAAATAATGCTAATTTGACTTAATTAGCTGTGATATCAAAACATAATGCGTAAGAGAGCGGTCGATCTAAAAAATAAACAACAAAATCCCAGAGTCGTCGGGACACGACCTACTCGTGATTCTTCTCATCGTACGGCTGTTAAATCATATTTTTGTGTAGGAGCTCGTAGGTATTGTTTCATTAAACCTGAAATAATAGCCATCCACGCTCTTCAGCGCTTAATTCAATTCAATCCGTTACTCACTCTATTGTGGATCGCTTTTTCTCTTCCTTGATCTTATCTAAGGACGATCCGATGTTATCTTCCCATCAAGAGATCATTCAGCACTTCAACATACGAACATACGTAAGAGTTTATGAATTAATTTATATTCTTGTTAGGATGGATACAAATTTCATTGTTGTTGGGAACAATGATCATTTTGATGAGTTTTGTGTTTCTCTGTGATGTTTGAATGTTCGTATTTGCTCGGCTATTAGTGCATCAGTACAGGGTTGGCCTAAATTGCATGCGCAGCTTGAACGAAGAATAAAAACGTTGCTAGTTCCTTCCATTTATTTAAGTAAATTTGTCACCTAGAAGAAAAAATTATTCCATTTCTGGTATAATAACCCAATAATTTGCACTTGACACATTGTAGCTTATCAATACCAATAATAAACTTCTGGAATTCTGAATTAATTTTTTTTTGGATATTTCCTCACACCTACCTTACAAATATCATCTTGATAGTGTCGAGAGTATCGGAGTAAAATGGCTGTGAAATTAAGACAGACACATTCCAAAACAACTGTAAAAAAGCTTACCATGAGGAACTTGTGGGAACATTAATAAATCAGGAATTTTTACTTTTCAGCATCAAACACCTCAATTACCTCTATAAGGGGTGAAGATTCGCCTAAAGAAATCTCCACATCTCGGAAAATTCTTAATGTTTTCTATTGGAAATACTGAACAAATATTTCATTAATGTTTTAAGAAACAAAAACTATTTGTATTTATTTTGATTAATTATTTGAAAATATTGTCGATGAGTCGATCGGTTCGTTAGAATTCTTGATCGAGCAATATCGTTAAGGCCTACCCTGTATCAGAAATAACCCATATCAATAAGGAAGAACTTCGATATTTTATTGTTACTGCACACATTTCAGGAAATGAACGGAAAAGTAATAAATAATGTAAATAATGTTTCATTAGCGCCGTGCTAACTTCTATAAAAATTCCACACAACAAACCAAACCGCCAACATTCTTTGGCCCAGCCTGTATAAGAAATAATTCTTGGTCCTTTCAGATTTACTGTACATTTCAGGAACTGAGAGGAAAGGTAATAAATAATATTTTATTAGCGCCATCCTAACGTCAAATCATACCAGAAGATATTGCTAAATCCAGTTTTGATGTGGATAGGTCTGCAGAAATCCAACGAGTCGATAGCGATCAATAGAATGTTCGATGAAATCCATTTCGTATTATTCATTTTCGAACATCTTTAAATCCAATACAATTTCATTTGAAAAAAATTTTCAGAATAGGCAAACTGAAGAATTCCGCAGTAAAAAAGTGCCACTGAATACATCGCATATCAGAATATTCATGACATTTCAAACGTTTGCTCGAAGTCATTGTACGAATGAAAGTGATTTCTTCAACAGCTGCACTAGTCGTGAAGGTTTTTAGATGAAAGAAAAATAATTAATATTGCTCCTAGCGGCTTCTCCTTAATAGGAAAACAGCATAATAGTTATCTACCTAACACTTTCACCTTTTGAGTACCTACCATTAATAATTATAGAAATACAATTCTGAAAGCCTCAATCGAAGACTATCATTATTATATGACTTGATAAATTGGCCATTCCAAAACTTGAAACAGATATCGAATGGAGGAAGGACGTCTATTATGAGCTGAAAGGAATGGAGTGCCAGGCGACATTGTAGTAAGATCACGCACATTATTATTTTATGGAGTACCTACAGATACAGAATAATTCCCGTATTATGATCTAGCTAGAAGCTATACTAAAGACCTAAATTGACTTGGAGAGAGGGAATAACTAAGGACATGAGATCGAGGGGGATAGAGGATAACCTATGGGAGGACCGAGACAAATGGAGGCTGGAAATCAGAAGACGTCGAAGAACGTTGTGAACTGATCAATATATATATATATATAGAAGCTATACTCCGTTTAAGAATTATTGACATCTCGGTTGGCTGTGAAAAATCGAATTTAAGTTGGTAATAGACTATTCAGTGATATTTTGGGTTGCTGAATTCAGGTTGGTATAGGAATAACACTAACATTACCCATAGAAATCTTGCTTTGATGATTTTATCGAAGATATTGGTGAATATATAATTATAAAAATTTGCTCTGAATTTGAGTATTTTTTGTCTTATGCTATTAAAATGGCTGGAATTGACCAGGATACAAGAGTCTAACAAGAGAACGCCAGGCAGTTTGTCGGTGTTACTTCGAGTTTTTCAAAGATTTGGCATATATTTCCGCTAGTGTTTCAGGTAAACTGTTATTCACTGGCTCAAAGTGTATTCTGATTGATCAATGTCTCTTAAATTTTCAGATTTCACCAAGCCCTGTCCGTAGAATAATAGCATGTTATTACAGCCTGGAATTAGCAGTGTGAGAAAACCTGTCCGATACGATTATTCCTTCAAAGAGTCATTGAATGACTTTGTTTTTGCTAGAATTAAAAACAATGAATATATCAGTTTACATATCCTTTTCGAACTGGCCAAAGAGCACCTAGATTTCAATTGATCGAAGTCAACATTATATTATATCATAAAAAAAATTGGATACAAATACAAAAAAGTTGATCGAAGGAAAATTATTACTGATAAACAGAAAAATATAATAAAAATAAAACGATATTGTGATAAATACCGAGAATACATGGAACAAATCGTAAAATTCATTTATCTAGATGAAATTTGGATATTCGAAAACGGTATTCAAATTCGTCAGTGGACACTAGAAAATAATCCAAAAGGTATGCCGAGTATATTCAAGGGTAAAGGCAGAAGGTGCACCATTTTCAATGCTGGAACAATTGATGGATATTACCTGGATGTGATCCGATTCTTGACAGTAGTATTAATGGTAAGGATTACTATGAATGGTGAATCATTTCATAAATGGGTTATTGAAAAATAACCCTGCAAAAGGATGCCCATCAATAGAATTATGTCAGCTTATTCAATAAACACATCCAAATCACTACACTACGTGGAAACAAAGTTTTCAATGATATTTTTATCTTTGCCCTTGTATTATTCATAGATATTTTAAGTTTATTTATTATACTTATACTGTATGGTACCGTGTTCACATTCCCTCTGCTAATACACATGCTATATTGCTCCCAATTCAAAAGTATACTGAATAATTGTAAAATTGCTCATAAATTATAATATTTTCAATAATTCATGGACAGTTTCAATGAATGAAAATAAAAATTGACTTTCTTAAAGTATTCAACACCGAGCAATAAATAATTCACAAATTGGTTCATATATTAATAGTTCGGTACAAATTTCATGTCAAAATTCTTCATGTACTACATAGATTCTTAATTTTTGTTTCTCTCTTATTTCTTAATACATTATAACGTTTTTTCCAATCCATTCTTTTGGCCCTGTGCTTGTGAAGTATCCAAAAATTTTTTTCTCTTGCACCACTAGCTACCTGCCAGAATTCCAATAATTATCCTTCTTGAATCCTGACATAAAATGGTACTCTTATAGATATATGGTTAGAATTTTGCAAGATTTCCAATACCAATAAATATTGCATGGTCCTGAGTGAAAATAAATATTTATTTGAATGATCTTCAATTTTCCATGGTTGACTTTTATATGAACGACAAGCTCAGATAATTTCATATGAAAGCATTCCACGATATTTTTGCGCTTTCAAACCTGAATTCCCATGTTTGAACTGCAATCGAAATATTCCGGCTTTATTATTCGATAATTCCGATAATTCGTATACTCAACACTTTTCTAGGTTATATTTATGTTTTATTTCTATGATGAAATGTAGTAACTTTTTTGTAACCAGAAATAAAGCCTCGGAAGCCTTGGACGTTTATGGCCTGCTTCGATGTCAATAATTCTTAAATGGACTTTACCTCCAGAGACGTCTTAGGAGGAATAATAGTAATATTATGATAACTAAGACGCAACAGCAGAATAAAGATATCGATGTACCATTTTCAATAGACTACAGAACCGCCGCAACTTCAGTTCATACGGTGTGTTAATTTGAAAAGGTACCACATAAATTTATCGGCCCTCATGCAAAATCAGAAAAAATGCAAAAAGTGGTAAACTTGGTGGTTGGTAGGGGGACATTTTATACGGTTGGTTGCAATCAATTTGTATCAACCCTGTGAGCGTGATGACAGAAACCCCTGAAATCTTAAGTGAGATTTCGGAAATGTTGTCCATTATTTTCAAAATATTTGATAGTAAAAAATTTTTCATTATTTTCATGTTTCATTACAACTCTTGCTATCATAACTATTCTATTTTTTTTCTCGGAAGAACTTACGAAAAATATCAAGAGTATTGCATTTCTGAAAAGACAATCGAATAACCTACAAAACAAGGTGTCACTCAACACCCCTTCTAATTTCAGATTTTAGGGGTTGCATTGATCACGCTTACAGGGATCTCTTGTTGGAAAGAGTCAAAGTTAGTGAAGAAGGCACTTCAATACCAGGTGTTGTGTAGGAAACTACTAATAGGATATTTTATAAAAAAAAATATGTAGTTTTTGAATGAAAATGTTTAAAAAAGAATAGACATAGACGCAAACACATTCGAACAGAATCTTCATTCGAATTTGAACATCATTTCTGGGAAATATCATTCTTGTGCTTCAGTGATATATCGGTACTCCCACAGTTCTGAATTTCAATTGGAGCGAAAGCAACTTCTTTATTTTCTGCACACCCACATAAGCATACAAATTCTATATTCAATGATTGAGGCCATGAATTGCTTGGCAATTTTTTCTTGTCTCAATCCAGCAATTGTTCCTATTTCAATTTTGCAGAGAAAACAGAGCGGTCTGACCATCGGAGTGAAGGAGAAATTTCCTTCCGAAAATATCAAAATGTTTCTTTGCATGATTTGAGGCCATTGATAGCATATAATTCACCTCAGGAATGGAGCTTTTCCTCTTCAATGTTAGCTTTACAATAATTTTGATATTTGAATTTGAAGATTTTGAGGTATTTTTATTTATTCATATATTTTTTTACAGTTATATCGCGTCTGTGAAGAAAACTTGAGTGTAGATGAGTACCTCCAAGTATTATTTATATAATATGAATTATGAACTATTATGCTAATATAATGAACCACCATCAATGTTTCAAGTAGACAACTTTTCCATTTTGTACCGAACTATTTTTGACTTAATGAATAAAAATTAAAGGGTAAGGAAAACAAATTTTAATGAAGAAGTTTATTCGAATAAAAAGTTTTTGATAAATGCATTCATATTTTTCAATATTAATTCGGATATTATAATAGATATAATATGAAATGATCCACAAGTAAAGGTAAAAACTTTCTATTTATATTTTCCCCAAATATTCTGGCCTAAATAAGTCAATAAAACTAACTACTAATACAGATATACATATTACATACAATAATGTTTATTCAAGTAGTACATCATTAAATTTCTGTATAACAGTTCGTGTTTTCTTCATCAGCAATAGTTCTCCAAAGTGAAACTATTTGAGATTCGTTTTTATTTGATGAATTATCAATGAACTAAAATTGAAAAATAAAAGAGGACCATACGAACATTTGGTCTTGTCTTTTTGTCCTCCACGCATTTGGATATTCTAAGTTGCTAACAGAATAAAAATCAGCAGCTTAGAATTTCCTGGTAGGTACTCAGATAAAAGAATTTCTCCGACTTTGTAGGTATAATATTATTCTTGGAAGATCTGAAGTGAATTAGTTCATTCGGAGAAAAAGGGAAAATCGTTGTGTGCTGCCTACGAAATATGGCATTAAAAGAACCACGATTCAAATACAATCTGTGAATTCTTCCAGTGCCAAGGTCCGTAAACAGTAGGTATTTCTAAATTTTACTAGTAACAATCCTGACTTCTGGAATAAAAAAGTAACGCTTAATATGCTGAAAGGGAATAAGTTACACAGAAATAGAATCTTTGTCGAAGTTCCCCATTTTTTCTATCCATTGGGGTTGATATTCAAAGTGGTAGTTAAGCAATGAATTTATGGTAGGAGGTATTTTGTTTCAATGAAATTTTGACAAAACATATCTCTGAATGATCCATCTAATTGTCAGCCTCGAATCTTATCGAGTGGAGTAATATTTCTTTTTTTCCAATGAAGTCTTCTCATAAACCTCCGCCCCTAGACACAGCCCTCGATAACATAACCTATCTTGAGTCCAATGTGAAATCTTCAAATCTGTCGGTTATCATAGGAACCCGTTCTATAGAGTTATAATGAATTTTGGCGTGATATCCTGAAGACAAATTATTTTCGAACCACAACCATCATAATTTCGATTGGAACAATTATTTGAATTTGCGAAAAAAATATTTGGTTCTGTGAATTCCTGAGAATATGTACTTTTATGAGCGATAGGAAGGACATTTTTTTTTCTATAGCTTCGAAATTAGCAACATTGACGATGCCCTCCATGGAGAAATCAATCAATCAATCATTGCACAAAACTGTAAGTTCATTGAAATCCAATGAATACATTTTAATGAATATGGATAAGGATAAAAACAGTTTGAAATAGAACAATTACAGAAATATAATAGCACACATATATCGAAATACCAAAATGATGCGAAATCCCAAATGCCGAGTATATTATGATATTTTGATTGAACTATTAGAATATTAACATTTAACCCGAAAAGCCTAATTTTTTTCTTGGGTCAATTACCAGCGTGGATATCGGGTATCGTCAAGAGTTTTCGAACCTCAAAATACTGAAATAATTTCTGGAAATAATTGAAGGTACTATATTTCACTTAGGTGCAGTTTCATATGGTGCACTTCTGAGCCATATCACTTCCCTAACTTCAATTAATTCTACGTGATCATAATCTCATTATTCTTATAGCGTGGAGATTTACTGCTTGTCATACTGCAAGCCTCGTCTCCAGCAAAGTGTAAATTGTGCCTACTTGCAGTTCCCGTATTTCAGCGAAAATAGGTATTTCTGATTTATGTTTTCCAGGTCCAACGTCCCATTCCGCGTTTTATTATTTATGATATCAGCTGAACCGGAGACGTTGAAGATAATATCCGGAGAAATTAATGTCCTAGAGGTACAACATTTTTTTAATGCCGGTGTTTAATTCATCAAGAAATCTCTGGAAAATGTCGGACAACATCCGAATTTTAATTCAATGAGGCATCGAACTTAATGGTGAACTTTGTTTTTTAATTAGTAGAAAAAAGCTAGATGGTTTATAGAAAATTGAAAGGAATTCATGACGAAAAAATAACATGTGTTGCTTTTTCTGTTCAAACTCTACTCTTGATTTTTTCAATCTAAGATGGAGAAAAAGGTGACGCGGAAATAATGACACTTTTCCTTAAATTGACTGCGTTTTGTTATTCGATTCCTGAATAAACCATAAACTGGAAATTCAATTCAATTTTTTTCCTCGAAGTATTCCAATATTCATTAGAAATGATGAAAACCCTTCTCCATATCGATATTGGAGGAAATTCAGTGAAATTACAAAAAATTTGAAAAAGTTATCTTCATCAGATAGGGAAAAATTTATAATTTTACAATTCAGCTCCCGAATGAAAGTTAGAAATTCTCTACATTTAAGAAGATTCACGTCCTTGAGCACCCATTGTTTTTAACATACGTAATTTTGTATATTAGACCGACCATAAGTTTCGAAACATTTTTGAATTCCAAAATTCTAATAGAATTAGCCGATCATTGATGAAAATCTTAAAATAGCATAACTAATATGGTACAGCAGCATCTTCAGGTGGTTAAAATATAACTAAATTGATTCTCTAAACTCTACAGCTACCTACTAATGGCGGAGAGTTAGGATAATTTCATCCTTGAGATATCATTAAATATTCATCCCACACAAGGAGTTGCATATTAGTTGATTAACTATTCTCTTCTCTTGTTGCATTAGTAGGTAGCTGTAGAGTTTGGAGAATTAATTTAGTTATATCTTAACCACCTGAAGATGCTGCTAGGCCAGCGAAACCCGTATCTTGGAATTTACCCAATGTAGTGAGAATCATATCAGTTATTCTATTTTTAGTTCGATTTTTGACTTCAATGTTCACATGATTTTGATTCCTCTTGTTTGATTAAGTTGAGTTTATTGCTAATCAGATCAGGTTTTTCATTTCAACTAGGTGTGTCATCTTCTCATTTGACGTTCACTTCTTGGACTATTGTCCCAAGAATGAAGAACGTATTTTATTTTCAAGGTTAATAACTACATCCATGGCTCTTCAATAAAATGGTAACACCAGTAATTTTGTATATAAAAAGGAATAGCTGAAGATAATAAGCGTAGGTGTGTGACCAAATATGTATGAAAGGTTAGTAACCCCATAATCCTTGAACTCGAGAAAATGTACTACAATAATCGAGACTCACCAAAAATGAATACACTAATGATCTCGTGAAGTATGTTCAAGTCTAGACGAAATAATATGAAGCCAATTTCAAAAGCATTTTTGAGGATCAGCAGAAAAACATTTTTCTGAAAGAATCTGGTCCAAATACTTATCGTTAATAAATCACGGAATCTTTGGTATCGAGTGTTTCGGTGACAAACAAGAAAATCACCAACGAAAGCCGTTCTCATCTATTTCCTCCGGACGCGCGTTCCTTCAAATGAACCTTACATCAGATGATAGAGTTGTTAATCAAATTCTGATAGTGCGAATGAGTGGCTTAGAGAACCATTTAATTGGGTATTTTATGAGGTGAACAAATTGGATCGCCCTCGATTTCACCTTCGCTAGCTAACTGACTCAATAATCTTTTGACGGCGGATAGCCTAATTAACTCATTTATGCGAAAACTTTCGTAGTCAACGCCCTTTGAGAGTATCCAAGAAATTGTGAAATATTCGCTGAAAGCCGCCTAATCCTAATCAAATCATGAGAGTGTATAGATAAGTAAATATGCAGGATCAAATATAGGAGTAGGGAATTTTGAAACCAAAAAAAAATTTTGGAAACAAAATTTAAGTGAATTTTCGAAATGAAGCCCTTTTTGAGCAGTCAGTTCTAAGGAAAGTCGATATAATCATAATGAAAATAAAACAGAGAAGCTTCATCGTACTTTTACACGAGATCGACCATAATATTTTCGGAATTTAAACTTATTTTCATGAAAAATGAAATCATGAATAGAATGGGTAAAGCTCAGGATTTCAGAATGCTTTTTGAAGTGAGACTCAAAAATCTATTTTTTGAGCGCTGGTTCAACTTGCACGAGGGCTATATCATTTCGTCACGATGTCTGTATTTTTCGAATTTTGAGCCGAAAATGGTCTCAAACGACGAGGTTCGACTCACTGATGTGTCGAAAAATTCGAGTCTGTCCGTCCGTACGGCCGTCTGTATACACGGTAACTCTCGAACGGAACGTCCTAAAAACTTGATTTTTTCAGAGTAGGTTCGAATATCGAATGCTGAGATTAATTGCACTCAGATGGAGAATGATGTGTTCAAGCTACATGCGAAATTTTGTCCAGATCGCTCGACCAGAACCATAGAAATCATAGAAAATCATAACTTTCGAACGGAAAGACCTAGGGACTTGAAATTTTCAGAGTAGGTGTGGATCTCGAATGTCTAGGTCGCGTTCATCAATGAGCGAAATTAGACTAGGGGTTCCCTAAATATGGTCATTTAAAATATTTTTTTCTGACAATTTCGAAACTATTGATTCGATCGGAATGAAATTCCGCATATAGATGAAGAATAATGTATTTTAAATACTTGCGAAAATCTGTCCAGATCGAAAAGTCCAAAACCATAGAAACCGTAGACGATTCTAGCGAATTATCGAAAAAAAAATCACTAAATTACAAAGAGCTGCTGACATTTTTTTGACAGCTGTCAGACAAATTTTCAATAGAAGGTGGATGAACGAGCGCTCAAAAGCTCTTGAATACACGTCAGGGCTTTTCATAATTTTTGAGCGCTCGTACTACTTACACGAGGGCTATATCATTTCGTCACGATGTCTGTATTTTTCGAATTTTGAGCCGAAAATGGTCTCAATCGACTATGTTCGACTCACTGATGACGAATCCGTCGGAAAATTCGAGTCTGTCCGGCTGGCCGTCCGGCCGTAAGCACGATAACTCTCGAACGGAACAACC
Source organism: Aphidecta obliterata (assembly GCA_963966015.1). Lineage (NCBI taxonomy): Eukaryota > Metazoa > Arthropoda > Insecta > Coleoptera > Coccinellidae > Aphidecta > Aphidecta obliterata. Next base: position 9,772,497 of record OZ014428.1, read on the forward strand.
AAGAGACTTGAAATTTTCAGTGTGGGTTCAGTTCCCGAATGGCTCGGTTAAGTTCGTTAATGGGCCAAATTCCACCAAGGGTTCCGTAAATATGGCCGTTCAAAGTTTTGTTTCCCTGATTACTTGAAAACTACAGATTTGATCGAGATGAAATTTCGCACTCAGATGGAAAATGAGGTGTTCAAGCTACATGTGGAATTTTGTCCAGATCGCATGACCAGAACCATAGAAACCATAGAAAATTGTAACTTTTGAACGGAAACGCCTAGGGACTTGAAATTTTCAGGATAGGTGTGGATCTTGAATGTCGTTATCACGTTCATCTATGAGCAACATTATACAAGGGGTTCCGTAAATACGGTCGTTTGAAATTTTGTTTTCTCGATAAATTCGAAACTACGGATTCGATCGAGATGAAATTTTGTATTTTAATCGAGAATGATATATTGAAGCAATATTTTGTCCAGATCGCATGACCAGAACCATAGAAACCATAGAAAATTCTTACTTTTGAACGGAAAGACCTAGGAACTTGAAATTTTCAGGGTGGGTTTGGATCGCAAATTTCACGGTCACGTTCATCAATAAGCAAAATTAGACTAGGGGTTCCGTAAATATAGCCGTTCAAAATATTTTTTTTCTGATAGTTTCGAAACTACTGATCGGATTGGAATGAAATTATACACCTAGCTCAGGAATAATGTATTCAAACTACGTGCAAAATTTTGTTCAGATCGCATCACCAGGACCATAGATACCGTGGAAAATTCTAGCGAATTATCGGAAAAAAATTGATCAGCTGAAGCATCGACATGAAGTCTGGAGTTTTGCCTAAGTTTCAGAATTTTTTTGACAGCAGTCAAAAATTCCTTCAATTGATTTATAAAACTGGAAAATGCGAATCTACCTACAAGGTGCATGTACGAGCGCTCAAAAGCTCCTGCCTTCACGGCAGTGCTTTCCGTAATTTTTTTTTATTGATTCTGTGAAAATCTGACACTTTCATGTTTCTGCCAGAAATATCGAAAAATTCCGTTAAAGATCCGATTATTTCATAGTAAATTTATTTTCCTCGGCTTTTTTGAGTATTGTGACGAATTTGATTCTTTTGATTTGTTTCAACCAAACAAAACTCCACCTTGATCTCTACCTCAGATTACAAGAGGTTTTCGTTCAATTTGAGAAATTTATGAGATTTGTTACTCACACATTCCTTCACTAATGAAACTACACTAAACGAAAATTTTTTCAATAGAAGGTGGATGAACGTGCGCTCAAAAACTCCTGAATACACGTTAGTGCTTTTTATTGTTCTAGATTTACACTTCCTCGATTCCAATTTCTGATACTTTGATTCGATTGATTTTTGAAATTTTATTTTACATTTGGAGTTGAATTTATTTTTATCACCAATGATTTAACTGAGTTAGAACTAGAAAATCATTAAATCTAAGTCCCATAGCCAGACGAAACAGATTTATTCGACTTTTTTTTTAGAGTTAAGTAACATAAGCAATAAAAGGAATAAACTTGCACATGTTTGTGAAGGAGAGTAGTTGAAATAACAAAAAAAATCATGAAATTTCATATCAAATTGTCAGATGGAATTTGGAACAAGTTCACAAAAACGCGATCACAGTACTTTTTTAAATATGAAGGTTATTTTTGATTCAAAACGATTTCAATCATCTTCGTTATTTCATCTAGTTATGTATATTTTTATATGGATTCAAGAATTAGTAGGCAATATAGGAAATTCAGTTGTAGATTTATATAATTTCCTATCTGTCTCTTTTCGCTGTTATGTCGTTCTTATACTTAACATTGTGAATGAAGTGTTGAACTGATTATATTTTAATGTCAATTTTAATGCAAGTGTTGAACTGATAATAGTTTGATGTCAATTTAAATGCATTATTATTATTTTTTATACTATAAGAAAAGTAGAAAAATATGGAATATGAAACTTCTCACTGAGATTCAATTACTTTGAAATAACACTCCTCAAAGATGTGAGGAAAAAAGTTTCTTTCATGAAATCAAATATATCTTCTTTATAGAATCGGATTTTGAAAAACGGTTTATAAAAACAGGTTTGTGTTTAGTTGAAGTAATTTCCGGTTATAATATATGTACAATTCGAAGACTCACCCTGTTATTTTTTGTTTCCTTCTCGATTCTTTATTTTTTTGATGCCGTACGTGTTGTAGGTACGCAGCCGCAAGAAGTTATGAAACTGTTTCTATGAATATGAAAATAATTATAATTATAGAGAGATAATAATTCATTCAAATGAACTTTGTAGGGGTCAACGTTGTTCGGTTACGAGCGAACAATAATCAGAACTCTATTTCCCTTTTAGGAATAATAATAATAAAATATTCATTCTTCTGGTATGAACTGCGTAATGTTAATTACTGCATTACCAGCGATAGGATATCGTGAAGAGACTGAACTTAAATATTATCTAATAAGCTATAAACGAATGAAGTCGAGATTGACAATTATTGCCAAACCTAATTAGGTTAATACCTTTGCATTAATACCGTTAAGGTAAATCGTATTTTTCCAAATATGTAATCGTTATTAAAGTTTAATTCTCCCTCATTACTCAATCACAGCAAGTTTGATATTCTTCAATTTTTCGATTGAGCAACTGGAGAACGTTACTTTATTGCGAAGCACCGATAAAAAATGCAAGACGATCTAAGGAGATCCAAACACAACGTAAAAGGAATTATCATGAAACGAAACATACTAGGATAAATATCTTCTGATGACAAAAAACATTTCCAATTTCGCAATGAATAATTGAATGTATACAAAGTGTTTCGTCAATGTTTGTTCTCCGATGGAAAAACCTTGTAATAAAATATGAAGATTGAAAATTGAACACTTGTTCGAAATCTTCCTACTCATGGTAGAATTCAATTCTCAACTGAACGATATTGTTTCGACTCCTTCTACTGCATTTCGTTTCGCATATTTTGGCATTTACAAATATTTTCGATCTCGGAAAAAGATAGTTTTTCATGGAAGTCCGAGAAAACAATATTTTGTTTGAAAAGAGCATAATTCTTGGAAGCGGTTTCTGGAGAGAAAATGAATTATTTATGAATCTTAATTTCAGTTGCTAAAATTTCGGGAATCAAAGTACTGAATAGAAAAATACATATAAAAGTTTGTTTAAAGGAACAGAACGAATACAAAAATACCTATTTTTGGTGAGCCCTATTAACCAATAGGGATATCTATTTTGCTTCAATTCAGATCCACCTCGATTTCTATAAACAATCATTCATGAAAAAATCTTTATATCGAGTCGAGTACACGAGAAGTTCCGAAAATAACATCTTAATTAATAGCCGAAGGTGATAGACAACGCTCACTTTCACCCATACCAATTATGTCTGGCTAAAAACTAGCCCGCAGGCCAATTGAAGGCGAGCAATATTTGCTGGTTCTATGTTAGGAAAATATTGGTGAGAATTCAGAAATAACATCATGCTGTATAACAAAAAAATAACTTGTGAACACAAACAACAGACTACCGCCAATGAATCCTACTACAAACACCTTGAAACTTCACAGACTTTCCCTGATTCCCTTCAAACTATTTCACCGCAACGTAGAGCCCTTCCAGGGCACACTTAGACGACGGTCGCACAACAATATATTTGCCAGAAATCCAACGACCGTATATCAAACGTCAGTTCGTAAGGGAAGACGGCGCAGGTCAGGTGGGCTAGGCCCGCCCCGCGATGTTTGAATGTTTGGATGCACGCACATAGCCACCTAATCTAGGGAACAATCAAAAATGACGTCAAGTAAGTCACGATATAATTGCACCGGCAGTTGGAGTCGCCTCAGCTGGGGCTGAGAGGACGGTAATACTGGGAATGACCTGAATGGGGATATCGCGTTTATGCCGTTTTGATTACAGGGGAGCACCGATCGATGTTCGCTGGAAAAAGTGGGTTTCCTACAAGAACTGCGTCCGATCTTATCTTATCGTATCTTGAGGATGTTAATGAGATTCGTATAACTACATTTTGGGGTGTACAATTCTCGTTTTGCCTCATTCAAGCCTCGTCATATTGGAAACCATGCACATTTCCTGACGAACCGGTACAGTAGGGTCCCTTAGGTCCTCTTGACCTAACTCCTCTGTATGCACTGCAAATCATTGAACAAATGATCGGATGGTCATTAATTTCCCTCTGAACGAGTTTTTGCTATGACCCTAATTGAACATTTCGAAACGCATCATAACTACAGTATGATGTCTATCGTTGGTCTCTGGTTAACCAGAGAAGCTAATATGCGATTCAGAAGAGAGACTCCAACTCCATTTTTAGAACAAGGAAAACGCATACTAAGAAAAGTTCATTGAAATAGAGGTGACTAAAAAAAAGACACTGATGCAATCATAAAGATTCCGAAAGTTTTGAGTTTTTTATTTTCGAATGTGTGCGGAATGGTGGTTTACTGAAGGAATAATGAAAAATTATGAAAAGCACTGCCGTGAAGGCAGGAGCTTCTGAGCACTCGTACATGCACCTTGTAGGTAGATTCGCATTTTCCTGTTTTAGAAACCAATTGAGGGAATTTTTGACAGCTGTCGAACAAATTTAGGCGAAACTAAGGCGAAAATCCAGACTTCAAGTCAGTGCTTTAGGTGACCAATTTTTTTTTCGATAATTCGCTAGAATTTCCTACAGTATCTATGGTCTTGGTGATGCGGTCTGGAGACAATTTCCCAAGTAGTTTGAATATATTATTTTTCATCTATTTGCGAAATTTCATTCCAATCCAATAAGTAGTTTCGAAATTATTAGGAAAAAAAAAGTTTGAACGGCTATATTCACGGAACCCCTAATCTTATTTTGCTCATTGATGAACGTGAACGCGAAATTCGCGATCCGAACCTATCCTGAAAATTTCAAGGCTTTCCTAGGCCTTTCCGTTCGAAAGTTATGATTTTCTATAGTTTCTATGGTTTTGATCATGCGATCTGGAAAAAATTAAGCTTGAATATATTATTCTCAATTTAAATACAGAATTTCGTCACTATTAAATCCATTGTTTTGAAATTAACAAGAAAACCGAATTTCAAACGGCCATATTCACGGAACCCCTAGTCTAATTTTGCTCATTGATGAACGTAACCGCGAAATTCGCGATCCAAACCTATCCTGAAAATTTCAAGTCCTTAGGCTTCTCCGTTCGAAAGTTTTGATTTTCTATGGTTTCTATGGTCCTGATGCGATCTGGGAAAAATGTAGCTCGAATATATCATTCTCAATTCAAATACAAATTTTCGTCACGATCAAATCCATAGTTTTGAAATTATCGGGGAAACTGAATTTCAAACGGCCATATTTACGGAACCCCTAGTCTAATTTTGCTCATTGATGAACTCGACTGCGACATTCGGGATCCACACATATCCTGAAAATTTCAAGTCCCTAGGCCTTTCTATTACGAAGTTATAATTTTCTATGGTTTCTATGGTTCTGGTCATGCGGTCTGGACAAAATTCTGCATGTAGCTCGAACACGTCATTATCCATTTGAGTGCAAAATTTCAACTAGATCGAATCTGTAGTTTCGAAGTAATCAGGAGAACAAAATTTCGAGCGGCCATTTTCACGGAACCCTTGGGCGAATTTTGCCCAATAACGAACTTTACCGCGGTATTTGAGATTCGAACCTACTCTGAAAATTTCAAGTTTCTAGGTCATTCCGTTCGAGAGTTATCGTGTATACGGACTAGGGAATCCAATCCCGCAAATGCGGGATCCCTCCTAAATTCTGCGGGATCACAATTGCAGGATTTTCTTTGCGGGATTTGCGGGATCTGCGGGATTCAATATTGAAATTCCGTATTCGAATAAGAGCACAAACGTCTCTAAAACGCCCCAGAAAGCAATTAACCACTCATAAATTACAGACTTCTATCAGGCCCGACCGACATCTGTTATATTATTACTGATGGGTCCAAATCCGAGGGAAATCCCAGAGTGATTATTCTCACAGCTGGGCTATTGAAAATAGTTGAAGCTTCAAGTAAACAACTAACAGGTTAGTTTTTTTCCGATTTATGTGCGTGCGGAAGTGCAAAGTTTCAACTAGTGCCAGAAAACAATTTCGTTAAATAGATTTCGTATTATGTCGAATATACTCCAATAATCACTAAAATGAGTGTTAGTGTAGTTTATAAAGGAAATAAAGGCTCAAGTTCAGTTTGGAATCATTTCTTGAAATCCGAAGATCGGTTTACAGCTAAATGTAAGTTATGCCCTAGCATTATTAAAATCTGTGCTAGTTCTACCACACCCACTTACAAACGAAGCATTACATGAATTTGAAAACCGTTTTCAGCCGCAGGATATATTTGCAAAAAGCTTAGATCGAATTTAAAAGATGGGACCTTAGATATGCCATCTTTTCTCCGAAAATATTTCCGAAATCAATGTGACCTGACCTGACCTGACCTGTTTTTAATTGCATAAGACCTTTTTATTAGCATGTTTAATAGGTTGAGTATATATTGACAACAATCCCGCATTCTTGCGGATCCGCGGGATTGATTATTTCAATCCGCCGTTAAGGGCTTGAGCGCTGTCCCACAGATGAGTATGTAGCAAATATGGGTGGAATTATCATTAAATGCTTACACTCGAGTATCAGGGAAAATGACAAGAACTTCTATCCCAGCGATGGAGTGTTATATTGCTAGTACTCGAGCTTGGAATACTCTTGCCCCACTGGGATTATAATATTTCATTTTTCTGACTCCTACTGCTTAGAATGTCTCCGATCCATGATCCATGCGTTCATCTCTATTTCTCACAGTTAGGTTCAGAGCGAATTGAACTTCTTTACAATTTGAAGTTTGCAAGTAACTAGATTCCGATATGTCCTCGACCCTTTATCAAGTCTCATTAGCGATAATAGCAATTAATACACTTCATGGGAGAACGACCTCATTGAGGTCAATCTATTGAACCATTAATTCTATTCGCATTTTTTATTGTATGCTGAAAGAAATTCATACTTCGATTAATTATGAAGGATAATGACTTCTAGAAATAGGTAATTTCCACCACCAGTCATTTAAAAATGATTTCTGATGTATAATAATATATCATGTTAGGAATTCGATAATGACGTTTCTGGTCGGAATGTACATGATATCTCGAGTTTCACTACTTTCATTCAAATTCATGAATCGAATTATCCACATAATTATCATCAACAAGGATGTGCCTCAGAGGGCTCAAGGTAACAAAGCCTACACAGAACACAATAAGATCCCCTAACTCGCACAAGCTCTTTAATAAGTTTATGAGGGGTTTCCCAGAGACCTAGGAGAGCCTGGGTAAAAATATTGAATATATTTTTCGACGCATTGAAATACTGAGTCCATTGTCGACCATGGGCAAATAATTTACTCTCCTCATCTTATTATTGGATTGAAAATTGATTTGCCCGATTATTTACCCAAAAAAATCACGAATTTTGCGAATGGTATTTTCCAGAGATCATCCATTCTCATAAGTTTTGAAAATTATGTATTTGTGCTGTTGCATGTATAGAGGTCTAAGATGAAAATGGTGCTTCACCTTTCGAGTCAGTTCAAACGACATGATCTGAACATCTCACTGAGCTGTCTTCTGACAAATCAGTTTCGAAGGGCCCCTTATTTGTTGAAGTGTTTTTAAAACGACATCATCAACAAGCATACAAATTTTTACCCACGCGACTTCTCATATTGGAGTTCTAGATCAATCAAAGATTCATCAATATTCTACGTCTTTTTCCGTAGATTCATTCGGAACAGACATTAAATTGAGTCAACTTCAAATATGGTGCACGGCATTATAAGGTCACGTTGAACGGTGGCCTACGCTCATTCCCAATATGACACTTTTCACAAAAAGGTTGATTTGTGCCCGCAAAGAACCGACCTAACATTCCCGAGATATTATCAATTCGAAATGTGACATGTAGTAAATCTGCTTGTTAATATGGAAAGCACAGGTGTTGTGTAACCTTCATATTCACTGAAATAATTTAAATTTAAATGAATTAATGATATTAGACTTGAAGTTTTGCATATGTTTTTTTTTATCATGGTTATGATAAATTGTGGAAATGAATGAATACTCCGTGAAAATCTATTCGATGCTTGAAGCTCGAATCATTTGATTTTCACCGTTTGGAAAGTTTCAGAGCTAGGTTATATCTTATTTCTGGTCTACTACCTATAAAATTTAGAATAAAATATCTGGCACGGGAAAATTATACGACTGATTAAAAGGAAATATATAATTCGAACAGACATAGACTCATCAGGAAAGGACAATACGGTTGCTGCTACGAAAGGTCAACTTCTAACCTTCTCACTTTCGATTCACATAACTGGAACAGATCTATCGAACTTTATAGTAAATTATTTCAAATCTCTGCTCAGCATAACCTTGATTGTATTTGTAATAATTGTAATCTCCTAATTTGAAACATATCGATGACCTTGCTTTTATACCCAGTACATTGTCTTGTAACTACCCCTCGCATGTGGATATAATTCGGCCTGCAGCAAGCCAGTTGCTGAGACAATCTAGGTAACCTCAAAGAACATCAAAATCATCGATCGCATTATTTTCAGGCCAAATGTGGGCATATCGGCCCATCCTCATTGCATAATCCCGATGGTTCTTGTAATTTATTTCTTTCATACGTATGCCAACTTATTTTTTCACTTTTTTGTAAGTACTGCTTTCCAAGAGAAGTTTAGTTTTCGATTTAGTCTTGCATGCGCTTCCACCTGGTAGGTTCTCATCCAAAAAGTTCTGCCTCCACTAGGTACTCCAGAATTGTAGAAATGTATTTCCGGCACGATGGGGCTCCACCTCATTTTGGAATTATTTTCAGGAACTTTTTGGATCAGAATGTACCACGTGGACAGGGGCAGAGGTGGACCACATGCATGGCCCTCTAGGTCACCAGATTTCTATCTTATCGATTATTTCGTTTGGGGATATTCGAAATCTTCAGTATATGCGTCTGAGATTGGAAGTGAGGATTTTCTCCTACAACTTATCGAAGTTGCCGGTAATAATGAACCAGAAATGATCAAAAAGGCTATTAGACATAATTTGAAAACACCAAGAATGTGCATCGAGCAAAACGGTGGCACTTTTGAACAACTTTTATGATTTCTTTCGTATGTTTCACTTGTTTGGTCATTTGTTCATTTATTTTCTCACTGTTGATCATTTTGAATAAATTATTCAGAATCCATATTTTTCTGAAAAATTCTTGGAATTATTCACCAGAATAAAAACCATACAATCTTCTTAACAGTCCAACAGACAATTTTTCGTATTAAATCTAAATGTACAACATTTTTTTGAAGTAATCTTTCGACAAAAATTTTTATGGGTCAAATATCGTGCGAGACACTGAAATCTACTGATCTCCATCTAACATTTTCTACCCTTTCCGAATATCCTAATGAATTTCCAATACCTATTCCTTCATGAAGGGTATTGAATCTCAGCTTGCGAAAAGTCCCATATTTTTCTAATACGGACCTGGATTTTTTGATCAGTTCAAAAATGAATCGATTCACCTATGGAAGTGTGTTTTACGTTCCAAATATTAATGTATGGTTCAAAAGTAGTAGGTAATTGAAAATATTGGCGAATACATGAATCACGCTGTATCTTGGCTATGAAGTTGATTAGACCTATCATATATAGGTTTTTTGGACTCGTCTCGGGTAGCTCTACCTCAGGTTAACGTAAGTACATTTACCAATGAAACACCAAATTATAAATAAAATGATACCATAATGGTTAGTATTCCCTAGTGTATTCTACTTGTGTTGTAGAGTTGTAGAGTTTTGATCTGAACCCGATCCTGATTTTTGCTTCATCATCTTTATGACCGTAATAGTGCATACAAGGAAGCATTTTGGTTGGGGGGTTGGTCCTTCCGTTTTCAGTAGAAATCAATGCAGAAGGTCGTCGGAGCCAGGCTTAATATTGATTAAAAATTTGGGCGCACCGTGCTACTTTCCCACTTCTCATTTGTTATCATTATAAATATTACTAGGGTTAGCTGCCGGAAGAAACGCGATAGCAAAGGGGGTTAACTAACGACCTTTTCCCTAATTGCCTCCAGAAAACGTATCGGGTCGTCGCCTTAGTGCCACTATAAGAGCCCCATTTCGTTTTTCTTTTCAGAGATCGGCCCGATTTCACCATTCGTGGAATTTATTTTTGTTACATAATTCGACCGAATTTGCTGGAGTGATTAGGGCCGAGGGTTCACTCGTCCTAGAGCATTTTCCGGAAAGCATTTAAGTTGTGACCTTCTGACAAAGCACAAACACATTATGCAATGAATTTTGAATTTGACCATTCGAGGCTTCAAATTTATTTAGGGAGAAATATCCAACATAAAAACATGAAATGATAATTATTTGAAAACATTCTACCTCAGCGCAGGGCTCTAATCGTGAAAATTCATGATCTTTTTTAGAAAATAAGAAACCTATTTTTCAAAAATGAGTGGAGATATTTCTCGAAATGGATAAATGAATCAGGATGATTTGAAAATACTGAACTTTTGTGTAAAATTTGCAGTGCGTTTACACATGATATTGTTTGTATCCGGAACAAAATCATCGCTCATTAATTTAAAAAGGTCTGAGAGAATATCATCACTTATTGGTCTACCCTATTCTAGGACGATTTTTCCAAAAATTCTGGATTATAGGAAATATTACTCGGAAACCCTGAGTGCTTAACATCCAAGTTACATATTTTCTCTTTCACCATAATAATTCACAAAATATGTGAAAGTCTTTTCGAAAAATTGGTTCCTTTCGGGGAAGCTCAGTCATCGAGTGTTATGGAATGGAGTGTTCTTCGTTTAGGCAGAAGGTCGCCTCTTGCTTGAACAGCAGAGAAGAACACCTCTGTAACTGTTCCACCCATTTGTTGAAATCATTCCAATTTTTTTTCAACATAATAATGTCCGGTCATATAAAGCCTAGCGAACAACTGTAGTAGATGATTCTTGAAATATTCAACAAGAAAATGTATTTAAATGTTTATTGTCGGGAATGAGTATAATATGAATGTTCATTGTTCTTGTTGCTGTTCAACAAGAGACTGAACATGACTTTTTTTGCCGAAAATTTTCACTACTGTGAACGAATCCAACAATTGTACATTTGTAGTTTCTCCACATCATTCATTTAGCATCTTGAATACCTATGACTTGACAAAAACGTAGGAGTTATAGTGTTAAATTGCCCATAACGTCTGATCCTGTTGTAACAATGACATACTTCTTATTATAATGGGTGAAAATTTCGAATCAGTAGACCTGAAGAAAGTAGGAAATTATTGATATATAATAGATGAGAATAGGAAATATGTTAGAGATGGGGCTTTTTGGTATCAAATGAAAAATAGATTCAACATTGTAGGAGTAAGAAAAAAGGGTTAGTCGAAATTAGCTGTCAATTTTGTTTTGCGTGAGAAATAGGTATATAGCGATTTTAAGGAAAATATCAACATGATACTTTATGAAAATCTAATATTTTAAAGCTTTCCAAGAAAAAATAGGTATCCTACGTCTTCATCATGAAATACTTTAATGGCATGGATTTTTAGTTCACTTCACATGAAAGATAAAAGAGGCAACATAGTGAACACCTGGTTGCATAGCAGTTTTAATTTAGGGACAGCTTGGTATGAAATAATAAAATTGAAGTTTGGAGCTTTTGCGCGCTTGTTTTGATTTGCCCATACAGATACTGAACCCACACAATGCTGATTGGCTTGAAGTCTTATCGAACTGAATCCCGATTTCTGAAAGACTAACCAAAAAGTAGTTCAACTGACACAACAATCAACTTCGCAGCGATGACGAATCAAAAATTCACCTAATTATGATCATTTTGATTAGACATGAGCTGACACTGTAGCGCACAAATCGAACCAAATACTATAAAAGGAACCACGGATTCTGTGAACCAAACCTGCAATATCTGTGACAAATGATAATGGAACCACAGAATTATATGGAATAAGTCAATTACTCTCAACACCATACCAGAAAAATTCAATTTACTTCACACGTAGACCCAAAATTTCAGCAGGATAAGGAGGATATTTTCGAATAGTTGTACACGAAATTCGATATAATTCTTCGTGTCTTTAATTCTCAACTGTCAACAAAGTTTCAATTCTATCGAATCGGTATTTTTCGAATAATTGAGAAAAAAAAATCAGATAGCTTTATCTATCTACCCTACAAACTCAACTAGCGCATTCATACCTCGATCATGCCCTGAAAATTCCTCTAGGAATTTTCTTTCGAAAGTTATTAGGTATATGGCCGCCCAGAATTTGGACGAATAGTTCACAGGAACCACCCTATCTATTCTTCATATTTTGCATATAGTTTCCTTAAATTTTATTTGATTTTTTTATAAAATGAATAACGTTTCACGAAAAGCAGTCAGAATTGAGGAGTGCAAAGTGAAAAGTCAAGTGCAAAGTGAAAAGCACTTCACAGAAATGAAAAAAAAGTGTTGGGAGAAATGTTGTGCAACAGAATTACTTTTCACTTTGCAAATTTGACAAAATGCAAAGTAAAAAGTGAAGAGTTGCGAAGTATTTTGGTGCAATAGGCCACAGATAGGGTTTTTCCACTATTAGCTGATTTTTAGGTAACCATGAGAAATTTGAGGCAGAAATCACGATTCGTACTGCTTATTAGACGGCCAGTTTTCAAGTGCGAGTTACGGCAGACGCATCTTTGTATGTAAAAAAAAAGTTGAATTTCACCTGGTAAAGATATTCCTCATCATTGCTCTTGAGTTATCAGAAATACCTCCTTTCGGTCATTTATATTGCAAGACGAACAAGGGCTAACTATAACTTCATAAACCAAGGTTATTTTATGTTTTCGATCAAGAATTGCCCTTCATCAGATGGTATAAAAAATTATTTGGAAAATTTATTGTTTCATATTTATTTGTGGATTTCAATAAATTTCAATTAGGTGAATTCACCATTTTATGGTGTCTGTTCAATAAATAGTTTTCAAAATTTAGTATCTTTTCTTCGATACATAATTTAGGACACCTATACAATGAAAACTTGCAAAGTAAAATATTTTACTGAAAAGCTGCAAAGCTACCTTTTAAGACCTGATAAAATTCCATACAATAAAAACACGATGCAAATTTTATTTAAATGTTTATAACTTCTACGTAACGTTGCTTTATTTCGAGGAAAGTTTTCAATATTTTTCTTGAATGATTTCTCATGTTCAGAAATAAAAAATAAACACATATTATTCTTAGGCCTTCTTTTGGAATGGCACCCAAAGCGCCATGTGCTTTTGTGATCGGTACCTAACTAATTTTGTGGGGTGAAATTCAAATTCAAAAAGTCAGTTTCTCGAATTTTCCACATCGATAGTTCGGAGCCAATTAAATTTCTTCGCTCCGTGCGTACAAAACCACGACAGATGGAACGGTAACGAAGAAAGCCTTATGTTCCACCAACCCATAATCGTTCGCATAGCTATTCTGCCGACTGAAAAATAACGCTTTTATATCGATGAAGATAATGGACTGCGGTGTCAAGAAACTTTCATTATCTCCGAGGATCAAGAATGACTAAGAAAAATTACACAAAAAGAAAAAACCACAAACCAGCTTCCTAGAATAAAAGTGAAACGATCATTATCTCAAAGTGGTAATTTTCAATTCAACGGTACATAACTCCGAGTCATTAGAGATGGTGCAAGTGAGTCTTCGGCTCTTTTCTGGTTGAAATATTCTCCGAACCGAAGGTTCGATGAAAAAGATCAGGAGGAAGCCAGGACGCTTACTGGGGAATCCATAACTATTTTCTGATCTTGAAATGGGTTTGCGGTTGAGAAAGGGAATTCAGCAATACAAGGGCTTTATTTATACTCTACCCTAGAATTATAGGGAGAGCATTGATTTGTTTGGGTAATCTCCAAAACAAACGAATCGAATTTAAAAATTATTTTACTAATATATAAAGCTACACCCCATTATCGAGTAACATAGGTTATATTTTGTTTTGATGAAAATGAGTTTTCATTTGGAAATCTCAATACTTGTGAAACAATTCGAAGAACATAGAAGGACGTATTCAGTTGATAAAGCAGATATTCAAAAATTTCGGTATCTCAGAGAATATTCGCTATATCCTGCTGAAAGTTTGTGTCTACATATGGGGCATCGAAAAAATGAGTATCTGTTCCACATGGAAAGAAAATTGTGAAATTCATAACCAGTTCAACCAATTCAGTTATTTCATCTTTTGATGTTTGTAAGAATAAAATTACTATTCTTCACACTGGCAATTAGTTTGGTTAACAGAATCTTTGTCCAGAATTCGTGAAATTTGTCAAATTCCGACAACTCGAATCTCGGATGAAAATATCGTGAAGTATACCGATTCGTGGTGGATACAGGATGAGTACTGAGTAGGATCAAAATACGTCTCCTTTCGAGAACTTCGAAGCATTTCTCTGTATTTTCGATAATTTCAAAGCATGGGTGACTGCTCTGGCGATGAATTTGAACAAGTGCACAAAAGCTTCTGACTTCACGTCAGTACTTTTCATTTATTTTTCATTTGATACATGTTCAAGGTTATCGAACGAATATTTCAGAAGAGTTCCGACTTAAAATAAGAGTAAATGATATGAAAATGATTATTACATCTGTTTTTGATGTCGTATAGTAAGTTGGAATCACACAAGTGTCAACAGAAAAGCAATTTTGTAGTGTGAATTATGATTTCTCTTTGTATTGAGCAAGGATAACCAACAGAATATACAAGGTGTTTCCAAAATTTCTGACGAAAATAATCCAAAATTATAATCATATTTGGTCGACGTTGAAAAAATTGACGAAAAATGAAGTAAGGTGAGAAATTTTTCAAAAATCACAAGAACTCAAATATCTCGGAAGCTGTTGATTTTCGGTTATCAATAAATATGGCTCAAACGACAGCAAATGAGTCATACTAACACGTCCTCCAAGGTTCACGACTAATTTGAAAGCACCCTATATATATATATTGGTTGTGGAACACTTTTCATGTTTTTGATAAATTTTCTTGAGTAAATTTGTGAAGAGACATAGGAAAGAGAATATTCGATATTAAGGAAAAATTCGTCAATAACTTCGAATTATCACATGAAAAAATGACAAATTTCAATAATAAAATGCAACTCAAAAGTTAAAAACGGATTTGAACATTGATTGTTGATGAAACCAGAAAAGTAAAAAAAATTCGATCTAGCTGGGTAATCGAAGAAAAACGAAGGCTGAGACTAAAAAAAAATCGGAATCCGAAAGTGATTTGAAAGTAACTGTCAATTATAGTTAAGTCTCACCCCCCTATTTTCACAAATAGTTCGAAAAAAATGGTGAGATTTTTCACACCGAAATACCACTCTATATGAAAAAATTCACATAAAATTGAACATAAATGACGATATCTCCTGATGTCCATTTTAGAATTTCATTCAGCTGATTGGATGAGCATTAATGTCACATTTGTGCAATGAATCTGAAAACATTTTCCGAAGAAACAACTTTCGCCTTGTATCCAGTAAAAAATAATTCAGATAATTAGATTCAATATTTATAATTGTTTTCATTTATCACACATCAAAATTATGAACCTCTATTATTTTGAACTGAAATATTTCCCAAAAAATATGAAATGAATAAACCGTTAGGTAGAGTGCAGAGATATTGCAATGCCAAGAAATCCAACTTTTTCAATGAATTTTTCACACATCTCGACCTGGATCAAGAAATACATACCCTACCTGGAATCTTATATCTAATGAAAAATCAGGAATGTGATCACAACGTCAATTAACTACCATATATTGAGGAATTTAATCAGGAAAAACTAGTCCCAAGGTAACGGGCAGAATGCGCATTGCGTCCAAATTAACTCCGTCACCCGTCGTCACACATAACTTATCCCTAATTCTTATCGATCAAACATTTCTACTCACAAAGTGGATATCGTCGAGGAAAATCGGTATACATCACAGAAAAATAACGAAACACACCAACTTGGTGATAATATAGATCCAACTTCAACGGAGATATTCAAATGTTACTCTAAACGCCGGGGATGGCAACCGCGCATGCGTTTTTTTTCATTTATAGTCAAGGTTCGCTGGGACGGAAGTGTCGGTCATGCAACACTGCAATTTTGCTTCCCCAACCATGCCAATAATTTTTTATCTGGCATTGTTAACGTTTTATAGGAATTTTACGTCACCGTTAGTGAAATATGGAGGACTATTGGCCAGAAATTGTGCTTTAATGAACTCTAGGAAGAAAAACTACCGAATTATGGTCACGATAGCTGATGGTTTCCCCCATAATTTCAAGTAACCACTGATCGAAACTAGGAGGAGAGTATCATCGTAGGAATCAGTTATTATTTTTATTAATCAGAAGTAACGGTGAAAAGAAACTTATATTTTGTAAAACAGACCGGCGCGGCGTGCAATCGATACGGTTACCTATTATGATCTCAAGAACAATGAGTAATGTAGCAGTCATTCTCGGAGATTGAATTGGTTCAATATGATTCTGCTCATGAAAAATGATAAGGCGCACCTCAAATTAAAAGACCGTTCATAGAAAAAAAAATTACGAAAAGCACTGCCGTGAAGGCAGGAACTTTCGAGCGCTCGTACATGCACCTCGTAGGTAGATTCGCATTTTCCAGTTTTAGAAATCAATTGAAGGAATTTTCGACAGCTGTCAAAAAAATTCTTAAACTTAGGCGAAACTCCAGACTTCATGTCAGTGCTTCAGCTGATCAATTTTTTTTCGATAATTCGCTAGAATTTTCTACGGTATCTATGGTCTTGGTGATGCGATCTGGACAAGATTTTGCACGTAGTTTGAATACATTAATCCTCAACTAGGTGCATAATTTCATTCCAATCCGATCAGTAGTTTCGAAACTATCATGAAAATAATATTTTGAACGGCCATATTTACGGAACCCCTAGTCTAATTTTGCTCATTGATGAACGTGACCGCGATATTCGCGATCCAAACCCACCCTGAAAATTTCAAGTTCCTAGGCCTTTCCGTTCAAAAGTTACGATTTTCTATGGTTTCTATGGTTCTGGTCATGCGATCTGGACAAAATATTGCTTTAATATATCATTCTCGATTAAAATACTCAATTTCATCTCGATTGAATCCGTAGTTTCGAAATGATCGAGAAAACAAAATTTCAAACGACCGTATTTACAGAACCCCTAGTATAATTCTGCTCATTGATAAACGTGAACGCGGCATTTCAGATCCACACCTATCCTGAAAATTTCAAGTCTCTAAGCCTTTCCGTTCGGAAGTTATGATTTTCTATGGTTTCTATGGTTCTGGTAATGTGATCTGGATGAATGTAGCTTGAATATAAATTTCTCCATTAGTATAAAAAATTTAGTCACGATCGAATCTGTAGTTTTGAAATTATCAAGAAAACTAAATTTCAAAGGACTATATCTACGGAACCCCTAAAAAAATGTTGCTCATAGATGAACGTGATCACGACATTCGAGATCCACACCTATCCTGAAAATTTCAAGTCCCTAGGCGTTTCCGTTCAAAAGTTACAATTTTCTATGGTTTCTATGGTTCTGGTCATGCGATCTGGACAAAATTCCACATGTAGCTTGAACACCTCATTTTCCATTTGAGTGCAAAATTTCATCTCGATCAAATCTGTAGTTTTCAAGTGATCAGGGAAACAAAACTTTGAACGACCATATTTACGGAACCCCTGGTGGAATTCGGCCCATTAAGGAACTTAACCTAGGTATTCGGGAACTGAACCCACTCTGGAAATTTCAAGTATCTAGGTTGTTCCGTTCGAAAGTTATCGTGCTTACGACCAGAGGGCCGGACGGACGGACAGACCCGAATTTTTCGACGGATTCGTCATCAGTTGATTGAGACCATTTTCGGATCCAAATTCGAAAAATACAGACATCGTGACGAAATGATATAGCCCTCGTGTAAGTTGTACGAGCGCTCAAAAATGTTATTCTAGCTCTGGACCATAAGACGCACCAAAAATTTGAGTCTATTTTTTTATGAGAAAAAGAACTTCTGGAGTCCGTATGACACGGTGCAGAAATTGAAATTTTCGGGGTATTGGACCGAGATGAAATTTTGCACTCAGATGACGTGTTCAAGCAACATGCTACATTTTGTCCATATAGCATGACCAGAACCATAGAAAATTATAACCCTCGAACAGAAAGGCCTAGGAAGAAGAAATTTTTAGGATAGGTGTGGATCTCGAATGAAGCGGTCACGTTTATCAATGAGCAAAATCGAGGGGAAAATATTCAAAATATTTTTTTCCTGATAATTTCGAAACTACTGATTGGATTGGAATGAAAATTCGCACATAAATGAAAAATAATGTATTCAAACTACGTTGCTCAGATCGCATTACCATAACCATAAATAGGTACTGTAGAAAATTCTAGCGAATTATCACCAAAAAACTCATCATAAATTTCTTCAATTGGTTTCCGAAACTAGAAAATGCCAATCTACTTTCAAGGTGGATGAACGAGCGCTCAATAACTCCTGACTTCAATGCGTTGCTTTTCTCGTTTTTTGAGCGCTCGTAATACTTACACGAGGGCTATATAATTTCGTCACGATGTCTTTTTCGAATTTTGAGCCGAAAATGGTCACAAACGACTATGTTCGACTCACTGATGACGAATCCGTCGAAAAATTCGAGTCTGTCCGTCCGTCCGGCCGTCCCTCCGTATACACGATTACTTTCGAACGGAATGTCCTAGAAACTTGAAATTTTCAGGGTAGGTTAGAATCTCGAATGCCGCGGTTGAGTTCGTTATTGGGCAAAATTCGCCCAGGGGTTCCGTAAATATGGCCGCTCGAAATTTTGTTCTCCTGATAACTTCAAAACTACAGATTCGATCGAAGTCAAATTTTGCACTCTGATGAAGAATTACGTGTTCAAGCTACATGCAAAATTTTGTTCAGCTCACATGACCAGAACCATAGAAACCATAGAAAATTATAACTTTGTAATGATAAGGCCTAGGGACTTAAAATTTTTAGGATAGGTGTGGATCTCGAATGTGGTGGTCGCGTTTATAAATGAGCAAAATTAGACTAGGGGTTCCGTAAATATGGTCGTTCGAAATTCAGTTTTCCTGATAATTTCAAAACTACGAATTCGATCGTGACGAAATTTTGTATTTTGATGGAGAATGATATATTCAAGCTACATTTTTCCCATATTGCATGACTAGAACCATAGAAACCATAGAAAATTATAACTTTCGAACGGAAAGGCCTAGGGACTCGAAATTTTCAGGATAGGTTCGGATAGTGAATTTCGCGGTCACGTTCATCAATGAGCAAAATTAGACTAGGGGTTCCGTTAATATAGCCGTTCAAACAATTTTTTTCCTGTTAATTTCGAAACTACTTATGGGATTGAAATGAAATTTCGCACATAGATGAAGAATAAAGTATTCAAACTACGTGGGAAATTTTGTTCAGATCGCATCACCAAGACCATAGATACCATAGAAAATTCTAGCGAATTATCGAAAAAAAAAATCGTTACCTATAGCACTGACTTGAAGTCTGTATTTTTCCCTTAGTTTGGAATTTTCTTCGACAGCTGTCGAAATCTTTCCAATTGGTTTCTAGGACTGGAGAATGCGAATCTACCTACAAGGTGGATTAACGAGCGCTCAAAAGCTCCTGACTTCACGGCAGTGCTTTTCGTAATTTTTTTTAAAATTTGAATCATTCATTCCAGATTTCAGCTGAAAACATACATCAATAAATAGCCTCTTGCCTCAATTAGAATAAAATGATAAACATTCCTGCTCTTTCAATCAAATGAATAGTTTAGTTTGCTGGTTATCGCCCAAGTTTGATCTCACCTCACCTACAAAAATTAGTTCAACTAGGTACATATGTGCGAGGGGGCAGATTATGAAGAAACGTCACTTATTATTGCTAATGTAAATGAACAATGAAATGGGCTTATGTTTGTCATGCGCACAAAAAACGAATTCTGTGGCTGGAATTGCAAGTGTGAACGGTATGCATATGAAGCGGAAAAGTAGGAATATTTTCGAGCCCACTGCGATGGTACAATCATTTTTAAAGACACTGTACTGATGAATGCTCAAAAAAATTGAATATCAATTTTGCACAGAAATACATTTCACAGGTGAAACTTCTGTAGATTCCAATTACCAGAAAAAAATTATGGGTGGTAACTATGGAAAACAAATTGATATCAGGAATCGAAGAGAAAGCTTTATTACCGAAGGTATATTTTATTGGTGAAATTTGAAATTTTTTACTCCAAATTAATTGGAATGAAATAGGTGGATATTTCAAACCGAATTTTCCATAATTGCAAAACCGATGCTTTTTCTTCATCTGAGAATTGAATAGAAAAACAATAATTTTAACAAAATATTCATAAGGCATAATAATTTTCGAATTATATCAAATTGTTTGAAAAAAAACTATATCTGTCGGTCACAAAAAATATTTAAGATTTTACGGAATTGAGCTGAATATGAGAGAAACTTAATATTCAAGATGCGTAAATACGAGAAATTTTCTGAATGAACACATAACATGGCTGATGATGAAAGAACTAGGTTCTTAATCTAACTTATCCATCGAAGCATCAAAATATTATCTTCATAATCTAGCGAACTATGAAGAACTTGGTGCGTGACTACAACCAAATGTGTTTTTTATTTTATTCATGCATCTAGCGTAACCATAATCTAAAGATAGATCAACACGTCATCCTGGAAATGTGGAAATTTTTGAGATATTCTCGAAGATGATAAAAATACAATCAACTAACTTTTTTTTATAGTATCCAATGAAAATATATACTATTATCTTTTATGGATATTTAGTG
Source organism: Aphidecta obliterata (assembly GCA_963966015.1). Lineage (NCBI taxonomy): Eukaryota > Metazoa > Arthropoda > Insecta > Coleoptera > Coccinellidae > Aphidecta > Aphidecta obliterata. The sequence continues at coordinate 9,793,570 of OZ014428.1, forward strand.
ATTTTCTTGACAAAGAAAAAGATTTTTGCATATACAGGGTGTCTACTTTTAAAAGGGCCAAACTTTAAGGGAAGATCATACCTAAAATTTGCAACAAAAAATGTCATATAACACATGGTCGAAATAAAATGAAATATTTCGACTTATTCGTTGTTATCTTGTTAGCCATGATATTAGGGCAGAAGACAAGTAGCAAGCACAAAAGTTGATATTTCATTCGAAGGTACACTATATGGGGTAGTTTTTGCTGGAAAGAAAACATGTCCATAATCGATGATTTTTCATCGATAAAACCATAGGAAAAATATGACTCGTTTTGTTCAATTCAGAATCGTGACCTTCATCTCCTTACCACGCCCGCAATAAGAATTTTTTGGCAGACAGAAATTCTTATCTTGTAGAAAGTTTAATGCTGTTTCCAAATATGCGGTCAAATCTGAAGAGGCTCCAGGGATAACTGAAGTATGATTGATTTTATGGAAAAACTTGAAATATTTCGTGAAATCAAGAAATGTGAAATTGAAGAATAACCGTCAACATTTTGACCATGTGTTATATGACATTTTTTGTTGCAAATTTTATGTTTGATCTCTCCCTGAAGTTTGGCCCTTTTAAAAGTGGACACCCTGTATTCTGGGTATCCCAAGTTTCAACGTCACCTCCACAATTCAACTCATTTATCAAGAAAAAAATTTGAATTTAGAATAAATATTCAATGAAACGAACATCAATGAATACGAAATTTTTCGTAAAAAATTTGGGATACGACGCTCAAAGTTGAAAAACCTGAATAATTTGAAACAATTTCCATATAAGACACATTCATCTAACTTGAATTAAGAAATTTAGCTTGGTTTTTCACAATTTGAAGTTTCATCGACAAAACCTAAAATCGATTTATAATTTAAAACTTGACTCGTCCGAACGAGATTATAAGGTAAGAAGAGTGATTTGTTGCTAGGGCTCAACAACGACCGAATTTTATATACTGCATTTTCGGTCGATTGTTGATGTTACTGGAATATATTATCTGGGATATCCATTGATTCTATTTAGGTCATAAATCATTTGAAATTTGAAGGACTAGTATAATAATTCGACAACAGTTTGATAACCAGAATATATTTCACTTTTTCAGTTATCATGAAGAAAAAAATTGTCATTCATCTGATAAAATAATAACAAAAACTGAATAGGAAATGAATACTCCATAAATGGTCTTATAATTATTCGTTAAATTTAATCGATTTTGATTTGGTGAATTACAGTGTCTTGTTTATATAGAATATACAGTCATGAAAATCTTGGGTTTTTCCTTCAATAAATAAGGATTGTCTACTCTGGGCATGACTGGAACACCCTAGACAAGATTTCGATAATCAACTTCGAAAGAATATAGGGAGTTGAAAAAATGTTAGTCCATTTAATATCTTGCCTACTATGAAATGCTTTGTGTGTGACTTAATGATATGATCTTACGTATAAAACAACCAATACTGGCTGGTACGGACTTGATGGGTTTCGATGACAGTCAAAAAATGTTCATGCATAAAATTGTTTGATGTCATTAACTCGAAAGTAGTATTCTTATCTTATTGTATTAAATTTGGTGCAAACAGGCATGCATGTAAGGTGATTCTTAGGTTGGGTTAGGTTAGGTAATGTGATACTTTAGTATCAAATTCAACGGAAATCATTGCTGAAAATCTTTACAACATGGAATGGTGAAATCTAAAATGTGTATTGGATTGATGTAGCCCAATTGAATATTTCTGATTTCCCATAATTTGAGCAATTATTCAATAAGTACCAAGTTTATTTGGGAGATGAGATGATATATTTCGTGACATCAAGATAAAGAAATAATAAACTTTTCTGCGAATTTGGCCCCGTTTTTTTCTATTGAGTTGATTATGCTCAATAAAACACCTAGCTTGAAAAGGATGATACCTGAAGTAATATCATCTTATATTTGTATGCTCTTGAATTTAATGTGGGTAACTACTTCATGGTGCTCTGCACGTCGATTGATTTTCGATATCTTTAGTAGAATGAATTTATCAAAATCATCAACCGTTGAAGAGTTATGGAATTGGGAGTCAACGTAGGTAATAGCATAAATCTATTATGGTACCGCTGACGATGATGGTATTTCGAATACGCACCTGCAAAGCACCTGAACAGGTGAGAAATGATTAATTTGCGTTTATTCCATCGAAAGTGAAGTAATAAACGGGAAAGTCTTCGGAATTGGTAGTAAAATGGTAATGACCTCTTCATTGGGTTTTCAGGTAAGTTCACAGTAAATCATCATTGAATTACGTGCTCTTGCGTTAGTAGAGGCTTTATAACAAGAAGAAAGAAGTTATAGGTTATTCGGTGATGTCAAAAGCTCGATTTTAAATGATTTGAATTCAATTACCACACTTCGTGTTCTCTTGAATGTGACGGAAGATGAACCGTTGTAAAGGAAATTCCCTGTTTTAAATACATATACTTTTTTCTGACCAAGACTTTGAAATCAGCATATTTAATTTCGTTATGAGTGAAAATAATTAGAAATGTTTTTTTCAGTCTATCCTACATGAGTTCAATCACGAGAAAAACGAAACAGCGCGATAAAAGTTCCTGAAATTTAAAACAAGTGTAAAACATAAAAATGTTTTAACCACACTCTCAAAAATAAAGATTCTAGAAAAAAAAATCCAAAAATGTTCACAATTCCGAAAATTCCAGTGATTTTCCGTTTTTACCATACCCGCGGCAATGTCGCAATGTTTTCAGTCAATGTCCCATATATTATGAGATGGAGAAAGTTCCTTCCTGAAACCTCACATGATGCCTGAAAAACATTACCAAAAAGAACCTTAAATTTTGGAAAGTGTCGGAGCTCAGAAACCGCCAGTTAGACTTCGATGATTTATGTCGCTGCAAATTTCAAGTCGTTGGCTCAAAAATTGCGACCTGGAGCAACAAATGTACCGAAAAAAGTTGAAACGGGGAAAAAACATTTTTCTAATTTTCACCAATTACGACAGAAATTGCAAGTCCGAGTATGCGTACAAAATAGCATGATTGTAAAGAGGAGAGAATTATTGAATACAATGAAGTCGAGACTTTTTCTTGAAAGAAAGTGAAATATGTTGAATCATTCTGAATATTATTTATGAGTTTTCCCATTGAATATTCATAAGAGGAGTTAATACATATATGTTCAGAGGCGTGTTTGATCCTTTGTAGTACTTTTCTTTCCCGGAAGAGAGTTATGCGAATTAACAGTATTCATTAGGAATGGAAGCTCAATTAAGATTTCCTTGAAGAGGATTTCGAATTTCGACCAATTCTTTAATGTTGGTACAAATAGACATGTTTGATTCAACTGTACTCGTTACGTGAGGATTCAAGAAGGAACCCTGGGAGCAATTCTCCCCCCTCCCGAGTCATTTTTTCAAGGAAAATATTATTTCAACGTCCTAAATAATCGTCAAATCATGAAATCTACATACGAGGTGCAAGATTGATAATAAGATTTTTCCTTCAACTTTGACACACCCTGTGGAAACAAGAAGCCGCAGCAACGATTGGCAAAAAGAGTCAAACTGAAGTCCCATCTTTTCTGGTTATTTTGTTTTTTTAATTATGTGTTTATCTCTATTATTTCTGCCTGGGGGGAAACTTTCAAACAAACTTGCAAAAAGTACACATTCTTCGAGAATTGTCAGAGACTATATTGCAGCAGTCGACTTTCGAGTTATGGTGTGGCCTCGGTGCAGTCCTGACCTAAACCCCATTGAGAATTTGTGGAATGAACTGAAACGAAGAGTACTACGAGCCTTTTCCAGCGTCGATCCCGGAGCTTTAAGTTGCAGTAGAGAAAGAGGGGCGAAACATCCCACAAGAAACAATAGTGAATACAATTAGAAGTATGCCTAATCGTATGCGGGATGTTATTAGGACGAGAGGAGGTCATATCCGCTATTGAAATAATTTAGTTTTAGGAAAAACCTGTTGTTTTCAATGTTTTTTCACTGGGCTTCCAAGGTATCAGCTCAGTTTCGAAACACTGTAATTTCCGTAATAATAGAGATAAATACATGATTAAAAGAACAAAACGACCAGAAGAGATGATACTTCAGTTCGATTCCATTTGGCATTCGTTGCTGCTGTTCCTTTTATCCACAGGGTGTGTCAAAGTTGAGGAATAAATCTTCTTCTCAATCTTGCACCCCGTATATTATGAAATTCAATTGCAAACAAAAGTATCCTAACACAACATCACCGACTATTGAACTACAATTTAGAAAAACAATTATCAAAATTCGACTAGCGGATTCCGAGAAATAATTATTTGAATTTGGGTCGAATTTAAGGTGGGCCGATTTCATTGCACCCAAGTGTATGTATTGTAATTGTTGTGAATGATTAAATATAATATATCGCAAGATTTAGAAAAATAGGAATCGAATATTATAAAAATGTTGAAAAAAACTTTTGTACAGGGTATTTTTACTGTTTTTATGGTAACCAATGATGCAAGTGTCTCGAATAAACAGTATATCTAACTGAAACTGGAAAAACAACAAATACCCTATTTCAAAGTACCCGTACCTATCAAACTTATTGATCAGCATGGTAACACCCAATTCACCTTGTTCGACAATTATTCACGATACACCGTTTATGTTCAACACGTTAGCATAAAATAATAGCAATGTGTAAATTAGATACTGAATTCTCCTCATCATTCGCTTCGTTTCGTAATTCGATCGATGGTGTAACCAATGCTCAACCAGATAATAATAGTCAGTCATACAACGATGGAAGTATATCTCTCAGAAGAGTAGTGAGAGAATATTCATTATGCCTTATCTACTAAATCTATTTCCTTCGTATGTATCTTTTTCATGACCATAGTAAGACGGGTTAAACTCTACTTTACCTTCCATAGAACTACCATATAGCATCATCTATACAATTGAAATTTTTATTTTCAGTCATTTTACTTTTATTATTCATGTAGCTCCATATACAATTGATTGGTTTCTGAATAAGGGCTTCCCTTCGCCTCTAATCTCGTTTCGCCCGTTTTCTTCTGTTTTCAACTTAGAGAGGTCCTTCTGCTTGGGTTTTTGCTGTTCGACTATTCGCTTCTTTGCAAGAGGTATTCCCTCTGGTCTTTCGTTTTGATTCATATCTTTATTATCTTTCTTATCTCTTTGCTTTCGTGTTCTTTCAATTTTTCTGTTATCTTTCCCGTTGGTTTGTCCATTATTTTCTCTATAGTTTTCCTCCATTTTTAATTTTTCTCTGATTGCTTTGTTGCTTCGTTATCGATTTTCTTATTCTGATGGAGTATTAGACAGCAGTGTCATCTACCAACTGGCAATCTCAAATCTTGACATATTTGGTATGTTATGTTGTACCAGGTGTTTATATTTTACTCAATGGCTATCTCAGTTAATATTGGTCCTACGAAAACGTTTAAATGGGCAAATATGAGGTGTTTTTCATGGGCATTCAGAATTCAGTAGGTACTTAGAAATGCAAAAACGCATGGTGAACCTGGAAATTTTATGTAAACTGGTATTTTTTAAATGGAACATCCTATATTTTATTTTCCTAATCGGTAGAGCTCTCTCTTCTGATTCCAAATATATATATACATTATTGAGGTTATCTTCGTCAGTTTTCGAAAATATGGATGTTTTCGTCTGAATCTAAGGCAGTCGTAGAACGCCACACGATGAAAAAAAGTTACAATATATGGATTGGCAGAAACGGAACCATTCTCTGGCCTCCTAACCTTCCCGACTTGAATCCATTGGATACTTTTTTATAGGGATATTTGAAACCTGAAGTTTATTTGAAACGTTCTCAAGATATTGAAATATTCAAATCAAAATAGAGGAAGGAATTGATAATCTCAACAACCAACCAGAAATATTAAGCAGAACCCTCGAAAACGTAATAAAAAGATATCGATTGTATGTAAGTAAATGGGGGCCATTTTGACTTGATTTGAATTTCTGTTAATGAATAAATTAAACAAATACCAGTTGTTTTTTCATCCACGGCTACTTTGATATGAAGAAATCGCAGCAGTGTCACGTGGCGTTCTACAGCTGCCTTAAATTTAGACGGAAATCTATATTTTTCGAAAAACTGACAGATATAACATCAATAAAGTATAAATATATATTTGAAATCAGAAGAATGAGCTCCACCGATTAGAAAGATAAATAACAGGGTGTGCCATTTAAAAATACCAGCTTTTATAAAATTTTCAGGTTAACGATGCTTTTTGCATTTTCTATTACTGAATTCTGAATACTCATAAACGCTTTTGTATGGCCAATATAAACTGAGATAGCTTTTGATTAAAATATAAACAATCACCCTGTACATGTTGTACATGTTATACAACGGTCTCTGGATCAATTCTTGGGGTACGCCAGTATCAATCTTCTCTGTTTATCTTGTATATCCAAGGCCAAGACCTGCCTTTTCAATGTCCAGAAAAACGGCTCTGGTATCTGTAGATAGATTAATTTTTTATGTCGATTCCAGAAGCTTTTCTATTTTTGAGTTCATCAATGATTTCTAATTTTTAGTATTTCTCTGGTGAGATGTTCGGGGCTGATGTATTCCCAATTGTTTTTACTGGCCTGTTGAACCGTTCGACACTATCCTTCGGATTTGGCTTGAATTATTGTTCCAATGAGTAGGACAAGGATCTGCTTTTTCTCCACCTGTTATTGCTGCCTGGTTTCTTTTCTAAATGTTGTATGAGGTCATATAGTCCAACAACTAATAAATTAGGTTTGTCGGTAATTTGTTTCAGCTTGTGCCCATGACTTCTGCTGTTCTAGTCTGGGTTTTTTGCATTCAGATTCTTGCTACTCTGGTTGGTCTTTTGTTCTGAAAGAAGGCTGTTGATCCATATAGAGATGCGAGCATATGTCACTGTCATTTGATAAGAGTGGCCTGCAAGGTGTCTGGATTTACCACCAATGGAGCGAGGGAAATGCCCCTAAAGGCCTATACATGCTAGCACAGGGAATGTACGGCCAGTCTGATGACGCTTCTTGAGGTACCGTATGGTATAATTCTTTTCGGAAAGATTGACACAAATTACAATGGGACATGGAGGTTTTGAATATCCAACTGGCAAGATTATATGATCAAACCCACTGCAATATTCTCTCCACGATGCTGTACCCCTGACACTGGAAAAAATAACACTTTCATCTGCATTATTTACAATAGAGCAAAGTAGTCAGTTCCATCGACATTCCCAAGAATTTTCTGAAAATTCTGAGCAATAACATGGAATTCCCTCATTTCTCTTCTTGGAACTCGGCCGTTGCTGACCAAGTGCCAGTCGCTAAAGCTGAAAAACAAAGAGCTGTTATGTACACAATCTCAATAACCCTAATTCAATCCAAATTATATATTCCAATCTATTACATCGTGATGCTTCAGCGAGAACCAGCTTCCTGCTTAGCATACAAATAGAGACCGATCTTCTCAGAAACGTATAATTTACCCAGCTGACCTAATTTGAATTAAATATGAGGAAGAACTGCACCAGTGCTCATTGATTTTCGTTCCAACTGTATAATCAAACATAATAGGTTGCTACAAAATAAATACGAAGTTATCGATTTTTGTGAATTCACGTTCAATAAACATGTGCAGTGAAAAGGTTATGGGATCGAGAGCACAGGTTAGTTAATATAGAAATACATTTTTGCGTACCCAATCATCAATCTATGAAGGGAGTGACTTTTATAAAAAGTCATAAAAGTACCACTAGGTACTTTTCGCTTCTTCTAGTGGTAGGGAGGGCAGTTCATAGTTGCTAGATTTCTTTGAGGTGAAAGATTGCCAACTACATAGCGTAATTTCTGAAAATTCATAATTCAAGAAAAAATTTTAAGATAAAAGTAAATCTTCTATAAAACACTGAAACCTATTATTGTGACCAACAACAATACCGCGGAAACATTGTTTACATAAACAATGACGTCGAATTTGTCCAATCATGCCCTCATCAGTTTTTAATTCGAACTATTCGCAATTTATTGAAGATAAAGTTATATAACATATTTTGGATAACCTGGTGTCAAATCATTATGCAAAAAAAAAATAATAGCAACTAATTAACCAGACAATGACTGAACCCGTTTTTTTTTACAGCTTGAGGAGGAAGGTTCTTTGATGTTGAGGGACGTTCGAAGTGAAAGGACAAATGACAAACAATCTGTCACAGTTGGTTAGTTTCGAAATGTAGAAACTTTATTGGCAGTAATAAAATACAAGTATTAATCCACCTTTGATGATATCGAATTTCGTACGAAATAAAAGTAATCCATTCCTAGTTGCAACGCATGGGGAATCGCAAAATAAAGAACTGAGTCGATGCTATTACAGCGCTGTAATAATGATGAAATTACATTATGTTGCGGAGATATGGATAGGCGGCTAAGAACGAAACTTTCTACTTGACAGCGTGTGTGACAAATTGACGGTCGACACACATAAAACCATAGAGGTGTAGATACCATTAAGCACGGTGTAGGCATTATTCTTCTTTCCCATGAAGTAATCAGCACTTCTTCGGTTAAATTATTATGTTCCGTAATTTGCTTCATGTCTGTAAAAATTTCTGCCCATTGATGGGCTATGAGAGCTTCTACAAAACATTTTTCTGAAATTTCGAACAAAGCATGTTGTTTGAACTCGAAAGACAATGAAATTACCTATATTGCGGCCAATTTCACACAATATTTTATATATATTTTCGTATACAAATTAATGTTTCACTCAAATTTGTGTACATTAGGTTTCATCAAGAGAAATATCATACAAATTCATACAACAAAGTGTTAAATGTGTTGACTGGAGATAAATAATTCTGACAATGTTCTTAGAAAGTTGGAAATTAGGTACCACTTTTACGAACTACGTACTGTGTCGAATAGAAACGTTTGTTTATAAGCAGTACAATGTTTGTTTAAAATCACTATATCCAATTCATCTTACCGTGACAACATGAATAGGTATTGAATTTAAATCTAGTGTTATGTGTAGAAACTGCTGTGTTGGGCATGTGGTTCACTTGGTGGAATCACGAAAAAAACATGACAAACGGTTTGAAACCTATTAGAAAACGATGCAATTTTCAGACTCAACTTTTTGGATAATTTCGTAACATTTTCTGGTTGATTATTTTTAAAAAATTTATTGTTTCTAATAATTGCACTCTGGAATCGTCCGAGGAGAAAAATTTTGGGCCAATATGGATTTTTCACAATCTACGATTCGAATCATGTAGGATGTAAAACTCAATTAAACGCTGCAAATTTCACACAAAGGTTAATAATTCTCATATCATCTTGTTTCCTTTTCATCCAGATATCATCGAGTATCCATACTAATTCTGAGAAAAAATTACCCAAAAGCTACTGAACAATCTAGACTAAGGCGATTTAAAAGAATTCCAGATCGTTAGGATATTACGATAATGCAGCTGACGGATCATTTAATGCGGAGAAATCCAACTGAATTAATCGAAACCTTCACATGTAACATTCTGTCTTCGAAAAGATTCATGCCACCAGGTTTCAAGAGGCCAAACTTTAAGTAGAACTGAATTTCAAATTATAAATTATAAAAAGCACTGACGTGTAGTCAGGAGCTTTTCAGCGCTCACTCATCCACCTTCTATTGAAAAAATTTTTGATAGCTGTCAAAAAATGACAGCAGCTATTTGTCAATTATGCCAAATCAGCTGTTACAGGAATATAAGGATTTTTTTTCGAAAATTCCCTAGAATCTTCTACGGTTTCTATCGTCTTGGTGATGCGATCTGGACAAAATTTCGCACATAGTTTGAATACAATATTTTCCATCTATGTGTGAAATTTCATTCCGATTGAATCAGTAGTTTCGAAATTATCGGGAAAAAATATTTTCAACGGCCATATTTATTTGGTCTAGATTTGCTCTTTGATAAATGTGATTTTGAAATTAGAGATCCTGAAAATTTAGAGTCTCTAGGTTTTCCCTTTCGAAAGTTATAATTTTATATAGTTTCAATGGTTCTGGTCGAGCGATATGGACAAAATTTCGGATATAGCTTGAACACGTCATTTATTTCAATCGATTCAGTAGTTTCGAAGAAGTGACTTGAATTTTTCGACAGATTTGTCATCAGTGAGTCGAACCTTGTCGATTGAGACCATTTTCGGCTCAAAATTCGAAAAATACAGACATGGTGACGAAATTATATAGCCCTCGTGTAAGTAGAACGAGCGCTCAAAAAAGAAATACTATTATTATTTAATCAGTTATAAAACCGAATTGGACATATTATGTGGGGGATGTAATTCCAAAGCCAACTGTTCATGAAATAATTTGGAAGAAATCCATTGAATATTGAACCACCATTGAGGAACATCCTAACCCACTTGTGGAAATGCTTTTGGGGTCTGGACTATGTTCTGTAACCAACAAGATCACGAAACCTAGGCAGAACTACTAAGCCACAACCAGCGCAAAGCACCCTTTAGGTAGTCCTGAAGAAACTTTTCTTCCAATTTACAACAGAGATTGAAAAAACATGAGGGTAAACAAATATTATTATTATCTTCCCTTATCTTCAAAACGTTCCGGCACGCTTGTCGCTTCGAACATTTATTTTTATCTTTTTATTGCATCACCGCTTGAATTTCATGACCATTTTGGTCCTTATTCGCAGCTGTTCGAATTTACCCAAGATTTTAAAGAATGAAAAAAAAAATCGAACAATTCCCACGTTTCAACTGATTTCGATAAAGTAATTGACGAAGTTGCTTCGGTGAGAGGGAAAAAAATAATATGATATTTGTTTCTCATAGCCAAGATTGAGTGAATAATGTTGATTTTCTTCAACAGGAATATGTTGATCCGAAGCCTCTTGGTTTTCAGCAGAATCCAACATTTTGTTCAATTTACGTTCTCAAGGATTTAAACAAATTCATTGAATACATGTTTTTTTCCATTGCGATCCTGCAATATTATTCTCCATACCCCAAGATATACTAGAGCTTGACAAATTTTTCATTCATTATACCTACATCATCCGATGTCAATAAAAGGAAGAGGAATGAAAGGTAATACTATACAGCTAGTGCATTCGGAACTTCAACGATTATCAGAGTCATAAAAGCTTTCACTTCCAATCAATCGCTGTACCCTAAGGATAGACAATTAAGGAAAAATCAAAATCTCTTTGAAACAACCGGTGAAAGCTCATCCTTACATTTGCCAGACATTCTATTCGATTGAAACCACAAATAGAATATGAAATATGAATACCTCCAGGTAATCCTGAGAATGGTAAATGGACAATAGCGACAGTTATGATCGACAATACCATATCCGTTTTCATAACCAAAGACGTAGACAGCAACCAACTCATAGTCGTAGTGGTCAAACTTTGCAGACATGCCTATTTTGGTAGTCATGTAACTTGTTTTTGCTGGAAAGAGTAGGCGAATCCCAACGCCAAAAAGTGGTTTGTGTGAGACTCGACAGCAATTAATTAATTTATTACTCTTTCAATCATCATCTGGAAAAACGAGCAAACCCATGTATTCCCATAAATATCTATATAAAGAATTGTTTGAAATCTTTTGTCGACTGTTGTTTTTAATTGAGCGCTGGAGGGCATTCAACTATTGGAAATTGCATCTTTCGAATTATACACTTGATATTCCTCATAATAGGTGAAAGATGAAACGCTCGAATGAAAAATTATTAATCAGTGAGGAATGTTGCAGTTAATGCCTCACAAAAGATGTACTACAACTATATATGCCCTTCGAGAATTGGATAAAACAATGACTACGTGCGAAGTTATCAGTATCGATTGGTCTATCAATTGGGTTGCCAGGGTTGCAAGCAACTTCAATGGGTTATATTTACTAATTTGGCCAAGAAAATTAACATTGGAAGAGGAAAAAATTTAGGCAGGATTTTCATGACCTGAATCTCTTCAGTTCAGTAAGGGGCCAGTTTAAACCTCTCAAGTTTTCCCCCTCCGCCGAGGGGAGAGAGGAAATGTAGGTTCATATAGGGTGACTTTGCAGTTTTTTTTGCGTGATTTTTGGGTAAAATCATAGACAATCATTTTTTTCAAATTCAGGGGATTCAAGCATATTTTTACTCTCAGTTCTACAGTTAATGAATTAATTCAGCCCAGTTCATTGAATTTTAAGCTTCTATGCGTTTCACGTTCCGCAAACTGGCTCAGGTCCTGTTATGGTAAATTCTGATTGAAGAATCGCGAAAACTATACACCATGCATCCTCAATATCGCGAACGTCCAGATTGAACCGACGTACTGGAGGTCTTTGACTATATCCGTTATCTTTTCAGTATTCAATATATCAGTGGTTCTCTCCCACACAGTTCTTTGTTCTGATTACATGCATCCTCGTTTTTATTTTTCGTCAAATTGCTCTTTGAAAATATATCTGATTAAACACCAAGAACAATAATGGGTGATATTTGAGTTTCCTTTCAGTCTTCGACTAATTGGAGTAGCTGTTCACCTTTCATACCGCGGCCTTGTAACTGGTGATGAATTGTAACGAAGAAATACACAATTAGGTATCCAATTCTGAGGTTATTGTGATTTGGACTGATATTCTTCTTACTATATATGGTTATATCCAAAATGCCAATATCTTACATAAATATAACCTATACATTATTGAGGTGCCTTAACGAATCCTCGAGTTCGATTCAAGGTGATAATATGATAGGCATCAAGAAATGCTCGATATTAGTTATCAACAGGAATATTACCTGTTTTCCAAATTCTTCAAATGATCTTTTACTTACTGCGGAACTTATCTAAATATGAAAACACATCCAATATCTTCCTTTTACAGATGAACCCGTCTGATATTGCAGCTCCGAAACATAACTCCAATATACAAAATTTGGCTCCAAGAATCAAAATTCAGACCAGAAAACATAGAACACTCCTTTGAAATTCTGAGCATCGGAACTAACAAAAAAGGCTGCATAAAAAAAATTGCTGAAAACCCTTCGGTGCGTGTTTTCAATCATTGAATTATTCATAAATACAGAAAAATGATTGGAATAGTTCATGTCACATAAGACATGTTTCTATCAGAACATTATAATCATGAATTTGAATATACAATGGACAATGATTCGAATTTCTATTCAATAAGGAAATAAATATATGGACACCTCAAGAAATACAAGCAAGGAAGAACATAGTGACTAATAACATGACAAATTTGGGGGCGTTGTTTGAACTCTATTGTCAAGAATAATGAATTGTTTTCGATAGCAAGGACTTTTATTCCGGAGAACCAAATATTGTATTTTGGGTTGGGATACTTCAAATATTCCCATGGAAACAATTTTAATTATGTATATGGATGGATGGAAAGAGCTTTTATACATATTTGTTGGCGGAGTGGAATTGTTATTTGTACTTACAACATGAAAGTGACCAGCATAGTACGTTACATCGTTTGAAATATCGATAAAATTATAAGAATGAAAAATTGAAAGATGCATATATCGAAAAACATAGTTATGTATTTGAAGAAGAAAAAATTGAAACGTACAGTAATTGATTACCAGCGAATATAAGCATTTTAATGGTGAAATAAGAGACTCATGCAAGTCTCGGGAATCAGATTAACAAAACCATGAACTTTTGCCATCGATATTCGTGGAAAAAAATTTGCCGTTTTTTGAGCGCTCGTAGGTACTACTTACACAAGGGCTATATCATTTCGTCACGATGTCTGTATTTTTAGAATTTTAAGCCGAAAACGGTCTCAATCGACTATGTTCGACTCAATGATGACGAATCCGTCGGAAAATTCGAGTCTGTCCGTCCGGCCGTAAGCACGATAACTCTCGAACGGATGAACCTAGAGACTTGAAATTTTCAGTGTAGGTTCAGATACCAAATGCCTCGGTTAAGTCCGTTAATAGGCAGAATTCCACCAGGGGTTCCGTAAATACGGCCGCTCGAAATTTTGTTCTCCTGATTTCTGTATTTAAATTGAGAATGATATATTCGAGCTACATTTTTCCAGATCGCATGATCAGGACCATAGAAACCATAGAAAATCAAAACTTTCGAACGGAAAGGCCTAGGGACTTGAAATTTTTAGGATAGGTTTGGATCGCGAATTTCGCGGTTACGTTGATCAATGAGCAAAATTAGACTAGGGGTTCCGTTAATATGGCCGTTTGATATTCAGTGTTCTTGATAATTTCGAAACAATGGATTTAATAGTGACGAAATTCTGTATTTTTAAATTGACAATAATATATTCAAGCTTAATTTCTTCCAGATCGCATGATCGAAACCATAGAAACCATAGAAAATCATAACTTTCGAACGGAGAGGCCTAGGGACTTGAAATTTTATGAGTAGAATTAGACTAGGGGTTCCGTAAATATAGCCGTTCGAACTATTTTTTTCCTAATAATTTCGAAACTACTTATTGGATTGGAATGAAATTTCGCACATAGATGAAGAATAATATATTCAAACTACGTGGGAAATTGTGTCCAGATCGCATTACCAAGACCGTAGAAAATTCTAGCGAATTATCGAAAAAAAAATTGCTCACTTAAAGCACTGACTTTAAGTCTGGATTTTTGCCTTAGTTTCGCCTAAATTTGTTCGACAGCTGTCAAAAATTTCCTCAATTGGTTTCCAAAACAGGAAAATGCGAATCTACTTACAAGGTGCATGTACGAGCGCTCAAAAGCTCCTGCCTTCACGGCAGTGCTTTTCGTAATTTTTTTTTCATTAAATATTAAATTTTTGCTGAATTTACATCAAGATTCACTACATGAACCTATTCGAAGAATTGTTTATGAAAAACAATAGAGGTTACAATTTACCGTTTTTGAGCCGTAAATTAACCTTGATGAAAAAAAATTGTTGGTTGTTAGTTATTATTGAATTGGCAGGACATTAATCAGTGAATTATTGGTCGAGAAAAAATGTCGCTCCATAGGTTTTCCAAAAAATTAGATGTTCTGAATTGATATCAAGTACGCAGAACAAATATTAGAAAAATTATTTCTGCGAAAAAGGGGCACAAAATATGACGCTTTTCATTCGACAATTATACGTAAGGGAAAACAATTTTTTCGCAACCGTCCAGAAAGTACTCACTTCCCAGACGCTTTTCCTTTGAGAAAGTAACATTTTTCGGCCTAGTCCCGAAAGTACGTTTCCCGTAGCAACGAAATTACGACTGTCACCTATTACATTGTTTTCATTAGCTATATGAAAATATTGGTGGGTCTGATTTCGATGAATACAATTGATCATTATCATAGCAACGAAATACCAACATGAAATTAGTTGCCATTTTGATTTATGAAAGTTTGGGTTTTTTTGGTCGCATTTATCGCAATAAAGAAATGTGTCTCATTGATTTGTTATTCTACAGGGTTGCCGAAAAAATAGTGTACGCAACACGTCCAGAAACAGTTTTTTTGGACTCGCAGACTTCCAGGACTCGCTAACGCTCGTCCTAGAATTTTGTCTACTCGTCCAAAAAAACAGTATTTTCCGGACTTGTTACGTACATTAATATTATGTCCTAGATTTTATTTTATTGAGTTGATATCAAGTGAACAGATCATCATAATTTCGAAATTTGATTTATGGAAAAAAAAATTGGCTTATAATTTGCCGTTTATCAGTTTATTATTCGAATAGCTGCGACGAAAGAACCCACCTGTCAAAAAAATGACAGCAGCTCTTTGTCAATTATGCGGAATCAGCTATTACAGGAATATAAGGATTCTTTTCCGATAATTAGCTAGAATCTTCCACGATTTCTGTGGTCTTAGTAATGCGATCTGGACAAAATTTCGCACGGTCAAATACATTATTCTATGTGCGAAATTTCATTTCAATCTAAGCAGTAGTTTCGAAATTATCAGGAAGAAAATATGTTGAACGGCCATATTTACGGAACCCCTGGTCTTATTCTGCTCATAGATGAACGTTACCAACGTTTGAGATCCAAACCTACCCTGAAAATTTCAAGTCCCTAGGCCTTTCCGTTCGAAAGTTATAATTTTCCATGGTTTCTATGGTTCTGGTCATGCGATCTGGATAATATTTTGCATGTAGCTTTAACACGTCATTCTACATCTAAGTGCAAATTTTTATCTCGAGCTTCATCGTAATCAGAAGAACAAAATTTTGAACGGCCATATTCACGGAACCCCTGGTGGAATTCTGCCCAATAACGAACTCAACCGCGGCATTCAAGATTCGAACCTAACCTGAAAATTTCAAGGTTTTAGGTTTTTCTGTTTGAGAGTTATCGTGTATACGGACGGAAGAACAGACTCGAATTATTCGAAGGATTCGTCATCAGTGAGTCGAACCTTTTGGATTGAGGCCATTTTCGTCTCAAAATTCGAAAAATTCAGACATCGTGACGAAATTATATAGCCCTCGTGAAAGTAGAACGAGCGCTCAACAATAGTCTAAATATGGAATTAGTATATGGACAAACCTATTTTCTATTTATTGAAGCTGAAGAGAAACATTCATTGCTAAAAAATAAGTTATCACGGATAATTATAACGGCTGAAGAACTTCAAATTATAAGCCATTTTTTTTTCGCAAAAATTATATGTCCTATCAGCTCAATATGCGTAAAACATCTGATATCCTTTGAGAAAGAAGCGGCCAATTTTTTTGCCACAGTTGATCTGCTAACTTCATATATAATTCCCCACAAAGTTAAGGAAGTTCAGAAATTTTGAGGCTGTTTCGAAAGTTACCATTTTTTTTTCACCAATTTTTTTAATATGAGAAATCCAAATGTTTACTCACTGATCTATCATTAATTGCCCATTTCTTTACAAAATTCACAGTTTCAGATGAAAAATTTTTTTTAGTATTTGTAGTACAAAATCAGTTCACTCAAAAAATTTAAAAAATTAAGTTGAGTAGAGAGTATGCCCTCCTCGAACATCAATCTTAGCCTCACAAGACATTTGCATACTCTCCATCAGATTGTTGAAATAGCCTTGATCAATTTTTCAGAATTTCGGTTAAAGCCTTCTGAGTTCTTGGAGTGTATGTGGAGGTGGTTGATGAGAATCCAAAGCTCTTTGTAACTGATCCCAAGCGTATTCAATGGGATTGAGATCTGGCGACCGAGGGGGCTGGACCAAATTCGGAATACCATGGATATCCAGATCTTCATCGACAATTCTGGCACTATGGGGTGGCGCTTTATAGTCCAAAAATAAGAAATTTGGCGCAATAGCAGCATAAAACAGAGGAATAATATTGTCAATGACTTGCTCTATGTAAATCTGCGTATTCATGGTGGCATCAAGCACCAACAATTATGTACGTCCATTGAACCAAATGCCTCCCCAAACAGTAACTGTACAACCTCTGAACCGATATGCGATTTCTGGGCACCAGAGGATGGATTCATACCCGAACACGCCGACTACCCGAAAACCGTCCATATCTCGACTCATCTGTGTCTGTGAACAATACAGATCTTCATTCATCGTTCCAATTCACGTGCTCATTGGCCCATTCTTATCGAGGTCGCATATGATTTTGAGATAGTGGAATTCTTCTCAAAATGTAGATTAACGTCTCGAAGTCTTTGATCAACTATTTCAATCGAAATCAAAACACCAGAAGCGTTCAAAAGCCGCTGTTGCATGATACGACAAGTACTCAAAGGCGCTCTACGGGTAGACGCAGTCAGAAACCGATTTTTTGCAAGCGTGGTAAATGGCGTCCACGTCTCGTTCTTTCGGTATCGTTTCCCGTTTCTCGATATCGACGAACGAGCCAAGAAACTATGCTTTCACTAACTTGAGAAAAATTCGCAACATCTCTCTGATTACGTCCCGCCTGGATCATGAAAATAGCCCTATTGGCTTGATCCTCACCAAGTTCAGGTCTAGGATTATTGCAAAAAAAAAATCAAATTTTGAATTATA
The DNA here is from genome assembly GCA_963966015.1 of Aphidecta obliterata. Taxonomy (NCBI): domain Eukaryota; kingdom Metazoa; phylum Arthropoda; class Insecta; order Coleoptera; family Coccinellidae; genus Aphidecta; species Aphidecta obliterata. The sequence goes on from OZ014428.1 coordinate 9,811,627, forward strand.
TGTAGTTGATTGTAAGAACGTACAACAATAGCTGACTTGAACTTGCCTGAAACTGAAAAAGTTATCAAACGAGGAGAGAAAAAAACATTCAGATATAAGGCCGTAAACATCAGATTTCTCATAAATGAACATTTGGTGGACAAGAATCGGCAACTTTTGAAACGGTCACAAAATTCCTGAATTTCTTCAACTTTTGTGTAGCAGTATATAAATATGAACATTCACCCATGACCATTTCAATAAATCCTTTTTCGGATGCTGATAAAACAACATAAATATTACTACTTCATTCCTTTTATCTTATCTGTATCACTTTGTTGCGTAGGCATCATTGTATTCAAACCTCCCATTCTGATAATTCGATACCCCAACAACTGAAATAAATATCCATAAATTACAATAAAAGACATAATTACCCACTTAAGAACGGTGCCCCACCTAAACACTTCCACAGTTTCTTTGTTTACCAGTATAATTCGATCTTATAATAATTGTCGTCTGGTCATTGTCATTACGGTTACAGAATCTATGTTGAAGGAAATGAACGACCGGAACTGCATGCCGATTAACCGACCTTCGCAGGTGTATTTTTATAATTCATGGGTAAGGGCCCTGTTTCGATGGTATTCACTATTAATCTGTTGAGTCATCACAAACAATAGACCTTTATATTTACGTTTGTCGGATTTTCCGCCAAACGTTAAAGTTTGGGCATTCTACTATAGAGAACGTACTATTGTGGTTCATTATCTATCTATATTATCACATAATTGTAATGAAGTTTGTTTTATATCACTGCTAAATACGGTATCATGCAAAATATTCTACTCGTATTCCCACAGGATTTTCAACGCAAAAAAGCTCAATTCTCGAAAACTGCGGTATGTTTCATCGCGAACACAAAGAACAACCCGATCTCCTTAAGTTGCACAAGCTCTGAGTTTCTGAAGGATCGCAGGAAATCCAGGATAAAAACGTTTAACATAAATATTGACTGAAAAGAGCTGTTACCTAATGCTTGATTCTGCTATGGCAATTTTGAAATTTCATTGTTAATGTGAATGTTTCTGATTTCTTGCTTTCATCTCGGAAACCGTCAATCGCACGAATAATTGAGCGCTCGTACTACTTACACGAGGGCTATATCATTTCGTCACGATGTCTGTATTTTTCGAATTTTGAGCCGAAAATGGTCTCAATCGACTATGTTCGACTCACTGATGACGAATCCGTCGGAAAATTCGAGTCTGTCCGTCCGTCCGGCCGTCCGTCCGTCCGGCCGTCCGTCCGGCCGTAAGCACGATAACTCTCGAATGGATCAACCTAGAGACTTGAAATTTTCAGTGTAGGTTCAGATCCCAAATGCCTCGGTTAAGTTCGTTAATGGGCCAAATTCCACCAGGGGTTCCGTAAATATGGCCGTTCAAAGTTTTGTTTCCCCGATTACTTCAAAACTACAGATTCGATCGTGATGAAATTTTGCACTCGCATGGAAAATGAGGTGTTTCAGCTACATGCGAAATTTTGCCCAGATCGCATGACCAGAACCATAGAAACCATAGAAAATTGTAACTTTTAAACGGAAATGCCTAGGGACTTGAAATTTTCAGGATAGGGGTGGATCTCGAATGTCGTGATCACGTTCATCTATGAGCAACATTATACAAGGGGTTCCGTAAATACGGTCGTTTGAAATTTTGTTTTCTCGATAAATTCGAAACTACGGATTCGATCGAGATGAAATTTTGTATTTTAATCGAGAATGATATATTGAAGCAATATTTTGTCCAGATCGCATGACCAGAACCATAGAAACCATAGAAAATTGTAACTTTTGAACGGAAAGGCCTAGGAACTTGAAATTTTCAGGGTGGGTTTGGATCGCGAATATCGCGGTCACGTTCATCAATGAGCAAAATTAGACTAGGGGTTCCGTAAATATGGCCGTTCAAAATATTTTTTTTTCAGATAGTTTCGGAACTACTGATCGGATTGGAATGAAATTATGCACCTAGCTGAGGAATAATGTATTCAAACTACGTGCAAAATTTTGTCCAGGCCGCATCACCAAGACCATATATACCGTAGAAAATTCTAGCGAATTATCGAAACAAAATTGATCAGCTGTAGCACTGACATGAAGTCTGGAGTTTCGAGTTTCAGAATTTTTTTGACAGCTGTCAAAAATTCCTTCAATTGGTTTCTAAAACTGGAAAATGCGAATCTACCTACAAGGTGCATGTACGAGCGCTCAAAAGCTCCTGCCTTCACGGCAGTGCTTTTCGTAATTTTTTTTACAACATTTTGTGAAAAAAATATGACCCTCTACAATACAATTCCAGATAAATTTGTGCTAAATACAAAAAAAATTACGAAAAGCACTGCCGTGAAGGCAGGAGCTTTTGAGCGCTCGTACATGCACCTTGTAGGTAGATTCGCACTTTCCAGTTTTAGAAATCAATTGAAGGAATTTTTGACTGCTGTCAAAAAAATTCTGAAACTTAGGCGAAACTCCAGACTTCATGTCGGTGCTTCAGCTGATCAATTTTTTTCCGATAATTCGCTAGAATTTTCCACGGTATCTATGGTCTTGGTGATGCGATCTGGACAAAATTTTGCACGTAGTTTGAATACATTATTCCTGAGCTAGGTGCATAATTTCATTCCAATCCGATCGGTAGTTTCGAAACTATCACGAAAAAAATATTTTGAACGGCCATATTTACGGAACCCCTAGTCCAATTTTGCTCATTGATGAACATGACCGTGAAATTTGCGATCCAAACCCACCCTGAAAATTTCAAGTTCCTAGGCCTTTCCGTTCAAAAGTTAGAATTTTCTATGGTTTCTATGGTTCTGGTCATGCGATCTGGACAAAATATTGCTTCAATATATCATTCTCGATTAAAATACAAAATTTCATCTCGATCGAATCCGCAGTTTCGAATTTATCGAGAAAACAAAATTTCAAACGACCGTATTTACGGAACCCCTTGTATAATGTTGCTCATAGATGAACGTGATCACGACATTCGAGATCCACACCTATCCTGAAAATTTCAAGTCCCTAGGCCTTTCCGTTCAAAAGTTACAATTTTCTATGGTTTCTATGGTTCTGGTGATGCGATCTGGACAAAATTTCACATGTAGCTTGAACACCTCATTTTCCATTTGAGTGCAAAATTTCATCTCGATCAAATCTGTAGTTTTCAAGTAATCAGGGAAACAAAACTTTGAACGGCCATATTTACGGAACCCCTGGTGGAATTTGGCCCATTAACGAACTTAACCGAGCCATTCGGGAACTGAACCTACCCTGAAAATTTCAAGTTTCTAGGACATTCCGTTCGAGAGTTATCGTGTATACGGCCGGACGGCCGGACGGCCGGACGGACGGACGGACGGACGGACGGACAGACTCGAATTTTTCGACGGATTCGTCATCAGTGAGTCGAACATAGTCGATTGAGACCATTTTCGGCTCAAAATTCGAAAAATACAGACATCGTGACGAAATGATATAGCCCTCGTGTAAGTAGTACGAGCGCTCAAAAATGAAATAACTGTGAGAAAAATGTTGATCCAATTTTTTAAACGTCATTACCACTTGCATAACCATAATCCTTTTCATTAAAAAAGACCGAATTTCTTAATTTCGAATATGTTGTGATATTACGTGGAATCTTGGTGAAGAACATGAAGCATTTCTTCAAGTGCAATAGATTCTACTGAAAATAAACGAATAAAAAATATATTCATACATTTTTCAAATACATAAGTTATAGTCTCATTAATTGTAAATTTGCTTAATATTTTTATTATGGAGGCATAAGATTATTTCAAACATTATATTGCATGAGGTGGCTAATTGAAGTACAATCGAACTTCTGATGAAGGCATTCAATCACAAAAACGACCAGGTAATATTATTGTCGTTGAACAGGAATTGAAGGTCGTTAATTACGGAGATCAATTTTACTGCGGTCACCTTGGATCTCACCGCTAAAACTAATTTTTTCTCTTCTGTGAAAGATAGCAAGTTGAGGTCGTCGGAGAGAAGTGAAACGATATCTCACCTTGCATACTACGGAAAATAATTCGGGCAAGTTAAGTCTTCTCTTTCGCCTGCTGGAAGTTAAGAGAACCACCGATCTACACAATCAATGATTTGAGTAAAAAACCTACGTGACTTCATATGTTGAGAATAGTTGTTGAAATGACATTCACGATTCATGGAGTTCGAAATTATGATCAAGCCAAGTTTTTGTTCATTACATTAAGATCGGATTCTTTGTGTCTAAAAAAAAAACTTTATTTATACATCATAGGTCCGAAAACTGTTCTTTATGGAGAATGGTTTTGATGAATCGGTTTGATTGAAACCTTAAGAATGATTCAATAGATTTCAATGGCATTGACATATTTTGTCCAAATCTTAACCGCATATTATTTCAATCTATTACAAAAAAAATAATGGTGGCTAATTTTTGGACCAGGCCTATTTCTTCGAAAGTTATCGTGCCCACCTGGCCACCTGGACGGACCAACCAAAGACCTTAAGACCATTCTCTGCTCGAAATTCGAAAATAATTAGCATATATTTGGGCAAAATGATAACGCTCAGATAAACAAGCGAGCAAAAACGAGGAAAACACATCAATAGACATATTAATTTGGTTAATGAACATTGCATCATTGCAATTATCTCAACGGAATTCAGAAACTTGAATTTCATCTTAGAATGACTACATAAAAACTTTAGGAAATGACCGCGCCAATTTTTCTCATTTGAATTTTAATCATCCCACTAACAATCGATAATAATCGCAATCTTTTGGCAGACCTAATATCATAAGTAGGCAGATTACAATATCTCGATTCTGTTCCACTTAAAATTTGCCTTATAAATAATTTCGATTGACCTAAATCGATCTTGAATGGAACTGCTAACCTTGTCTCCACTGAAATGGAACGGCCTTTAGATATTTGTCATCCAAAGATTGGTAGAAATACTTGACCACGACCAAATCTGAGACGAGGAGATTATTCACGGAACATCGATGGAAATTTGAAAAAAAAATATCAAAGGTGGAAAACAAATACAAGTTTTTTTTTTCATGATTAATGAATTATGCATGAGTCCAAAGATTTAACGGCAACCCCAAAATTGTAATTTTTTTATTGAAGGGAAAAGCCCAGATTTTGGGAACAATATGTATTGACCGGACACTACAGAATGGTGAATTATAAGATTTATTGAAAATTATTACTGCAAATAATAATATTGTCATCTTGGCACTGAAGTTCTTTATTGGGCAAAATTTGACAAGGGGTTCCGTAAATATGATTCTCCTGATAACTTCGAAACTACGAATTCGATCGATGTGAAATTTTGTATTCAGGTGGAGAATGACGTGTTCCAGCTTCATGCAAAATTTTGTGAAGATCGCATGACCAAAACCATAGAAAATTATAAGTTTCAAACGGAAAGGCCTGGGGACTTGAAATTCTCAGGGTAGGTTTATATCTTCAATGTCGCGGTCACGGTCATCAAAGAGCAAAATTAGACTAGGGGTTCCGTAAGTATAGTCAATTGAAATTTAGTTTTCTTGATAATTTACAAACAACGGGTTCGATCCTGACGAAATTTTATAATTTAATGGAGATTGATATATTCAAGCTTCGTTTTGTCCAGATCGCATGATGAGAACCATAGAAACCATAGAAAATTATAACTTTCGAATGGAAAGGCCTAGAGACTTGAAATTTTCAGGGTAGGTTCAGATGTTGAATGTTGGGTCACATTCATCAATGAGCGAAATTAGACTATGGGTTCCGTGAATACGGCCGTTCAAAATATTTTTTTCCTGATAATTTCGAAATCACTTATTGGATTGAAATCCAGATCGCATCACCAAGGCCAACATTCTGGCGAATTATCGAAAACAAAATTAGTCACTTAGCACTAACGTGAAGTCTGGAGTTTAGCCTTCATTTGAAATTTTTGTCGATAGCTGTCAAAAATTTCTTGAATTGGTTTCTAAAACTGGAAAATGCGCTCAAAAGCTCCTGACTTCATGGAAGTGCTTTTCATAATTTTTTCATTTGCATCCGTCAGTGCTCAGGAATACGGATATTCGATATTTTGAAAAAAAATTTGTTCGCATTATGTCATATATTTTATTTTTTCATTGTTGGTATGGTGAAAATGATCATTTCATATCAGTGAAAGGCATAAACGTTTCAAGTTATGCAATTACAGTCTTCTCACGACCACCATTCTAAATTAAATGTTCAATTAGTTTTGTACTTCCTCGACAGATTATCTGTCGATTTAATGTGCTTGAGAGATTTCTTTTTGATTTTTCAAGTTCAGTAGGAATCGCGAAACATTCGTAAAGAATAGCCAATAATTATACAGTGATATCCTTATGCCGCATTCAACGGGAAATTGCCAACATTTTTCAGTACCTACGTCCTACTGTATTGCAATCATTTCATGTGGGAAATCGCACTATGATATCAACCTAAACCCGATTCTGAACTGACATAATTGAGACATACGCAAAGGGTCTCCACCTCATCCACGACTACTTACATTTCTGAAGTGAATGCTTGAAGGCAGAGAAAAATTTTTTTGCCATTTTTTCCAATTCGACACAGTGGTGGTTAGGGCGAAAAATACAAAATGAGTCTAGGTCTCTAAAAAATAAACTTATGACAAACCTATATTTTCAATGTTATGAGAGACAGCTGAAATCTGTTCACGTATTATGGTCAAGAATGTTTGCGGTGAATACCAAGAAGATTTGTCTAACTTTCTCAAATCAATTATTTCGAAGTTTTGATTTTTTCGTTTAAGAACGTTTTTTTTGTGATTCGCCCGGATACCGAATTTCTCATTGAATCAGCCAAACGAAGTGTCTGTCGAATCGATGTTATTGATGTATACCTACTTATCAGAAAGATAGTATATGAAACCATTGTTACTGAATATATAATTTTTCTATCAAAAACAAATGATCAACAACTTATTAATGGCTTAAAACATTGCACAAAATATGTAAGATAAACCCAATAAAAAACAAATTTGTTCTCTTAATGCACATTGCACAAATAAAACATAAACTGCAATACCAAAACAGATTCCCGCAGCCTAGTAGTATTTGAATATACAAAATATGAATTCCAACCAGCAACAGCACAAAAAAAAATAGTATTATGATTTTCTGAACTGAAAATTTTAATTTAATTTTTTAATTCAACCATTTTATTGTCAGGTTGAAAATTGACATATGAAATGTATTTTTTCAGAACTTCTTTGGCATATATTAACGATGAAACATTTCTTTTCAAAAATGCATTTGTGTCTTTGGTTTTGATTCTATTGACTTCTGAAAAAATGCGCTCACATTTGACTTTCGAGAAAGGTTGCCACAGTATTTTTTTCGGAAAATTTGATAATTCAAGGAATTTCGAAAAAAAACTACCAAAATCTACTGCTCAATTTCTTCCTACTAACAATATTGAAATTTTAACGAAAATCTACCAAGAGAGTAGATTTCTACCGAAATTGGTCACGCTGCAGCAGATCCACATGCACAAAAATCAATGAAACCAATTTCAATAATTGCAATTAGTTGTCGAGGATTTGCCGCATTCTAGGCAACAGCGCATTTGTATAATGATCTTTTTGAGCGCTCGTTCTACTTACACGAGGCCTATGTCATTTTGTCCGTAAATATCGTCGTTTCAAATTCAGTTTTCTCGATAATTTCAAAACTACGGACCAGATCGCATGACCAGAACCATAGAACCCATAAAAATTATAACTTTCGAAAGGAAAGGCCTAGGGGAAATTTTCAGGGTAGGTTTGGATCTCGAATGTCGCGGTCACGTTCATCAATGAGCAAAATTAGACTACGGGTTCCGTAAATATGGCCGTTCAAAATATTTTGCACATAGATGAAGAATAATGTACTCAAACTATGTATGTACGTGCGAAATTTTTCCAGATCGCATAAACGAAACCATAGACACCTTAGAATAGTCGAAATAATAATGTTCACCTGAAGCACTGAAAAGTTTTTTGACAGATGTAAAAAATTTTTTCAATTGGATTCTTAAACTCGTAAATGCGAATCTACCTGAAAGTTGGACGAACGAGCGCTCAAAAGCTCCCGTCTTCACTGAACTGAACAGCTCTATAATAATTTGTCACTTATGATACGAAACAAATTAATGAAAAGTATCATTTTATAAATGAGCTGTGGAATATGCTATGGAAAGGGTTTTTTGGTTTGGACTTCCAGAATTACTCAATTATTCATAGCCATTGTGATGATATATGATGTTTATTCTACCATAAGCAGCGCGACAATTTTTTTTCTTTTACGACAAATTCTCGACCATTATTGGAATAGGTTTTATTGATTTTTGTGCAAGTGGCTCTACATACTCTTCAGGGGCCATTTGCTCATATGTCAACATTAGATATATAAATCAACGTGTCCAAAAATATAAGTGGTACGTACACACAGGGTGGGTCAACATTGTGCGATTCCCCTCCTTCCATAATATCGGAAACCCGAAAAGTGGTAAACTCAGATCCAGATTACCTCAAGAGTATAATAATATGGAATTGTTGCGGAAATTAAGTGTGCATGCAAAAATTTTTGCCAATCAAAATTCCCAAAGTCATGACATAATGAGGCATGGCATTTCAAGGGATTCGATGCAATAAGTTTCATTTATTGTGGATGAAAACAAAAAGTAACCTTGCATCAACTGCGAAATAAAATTACACTAATACTTGAAGATATAGAAACACAAAAAATGATGTTTCCAAAAATACTCTGTATATCGAAAACGCATCAAGTTTGATATTTTTTTTTAATGTCCGTGATGGATGTTTTCTTTGTCTTCTGTTTGAAATCTGTTCTTTTCCATCAGAAATGAGCCAACCAGCTCTAGGATGGAACGGGATGTTTCCTTCCGATTTCAAGCGAATAGATATTCCTGAGAGAAAAACCATTCACCATTCACCATTCAATTCGAATTTGCAATAAATTGTGCATCTGCGTGTACATTGCATCAAAGAAAAGGTATCTGATAGCGCCTATATTCTGAACGGATTTTTGGCAGTTTGAATGCCGCTTTCCACCACAATAGAAGATTTATACTCCGTTTAAGAATTATTGACATCTCGGTTGGTTGTGAAAAATCGAATTTAAGTTGGTAATACACTATTCAGTAATATTTTGGGTTGCTGAATTCAGGTTGGTATAGGAATAACACTAACATTACCCATAGAAATCTTGCTTTGATGATTTTATCGAAGATATTGGTGAATATGTGATTATAAAAATTTGCTCTGAATTTGAGTATTTTTTGTCTTATGCTATTAAAATGGCTGGAATTCACCAGGATACATCGCGCCTAACAAGAGAACGCCAGGCAGTTTGTCGGTGTTACTTCGAGTTTTTCAAAGATTTGGCATATATTTCCGCTAGTGTTTCAGGTAAACGGTTATTCACCGACTCAAAGTGTAGTCTGATTGATCAATGTCTCTTAAATTTTCAGATTTCACCAAGCCCTGTCCGTAGAATATTAGCATGTTATTATAGCCTGGAATTAGCAGTGGAAGAAAATCTGTGCGATACGATTATTCCTTCAAAGAGACATTGAATGACTTTGTTTTTGCTAGAATTAAAAACAATGAATATATCAGTTTAGATATCCTTTTCGAACTGGCCAAAGAGCACCAAGATTTCAATTGATCGAAGTCAACATTATATTATGTATATCATAAAAAAATTGGATACAAATACAAAAAAGAAAATTCTTACTGATAAACAGAAAAATATAATAAAAATAGTACAATATTGTGATAAATACCGAGAATACATGGAACAAAACGTAAAATTCATCTATCTAGATGAAATTTGGATATTCAAAAACGGTATTCAAATTTGTCAGTGGACACTAGAAAATAATCCAAAAGGTGTGCCGAGTATATTCAAGGGTGAAGGCAGAAGGTGCACAATTTTGAATGCTGGAACAATTGATGGATTTTTACCTGGATGTGATCCGATTCTTGACAGTAGTATTAATGATAAGGATTACTATGAATGCTGAATTATTTCATAAATGGGTTATTGAAATATTGAAACCTTCCCTCAAAAGGATGCCCATCAATAGAATTATGTCAGCTTATTCAATAAACACATCCAAATCACTACACTACGTGGAAACAAAGTTTTCAATATTTTAATCTTTGCTCTTGTATCATTCATAGATATTTTAAGTTTATTTATTATACTTATACTGATAGTACCCTGTTCACATTCCCTCTGCTAATACATATACTATATTGTTCCCAATTCAAAAGTATACTGAATAATTGTAAAACTTCATCAAAATTCTTCATGTACTACATAGATTCTCTCTCTTGTTTCTCTCTTATTTTAATAATAATATGTGTCGTAGACTAAGGAGACAACTCAGAAAAGGTCCATTTTGTGTTAGTGACGGTATTGAACTCAGGAAGTATCTCTTTTCTTACGTGCAATATCAGAATAACTCTAGTTGGCCTCTCCGCCACATAAGAGACTGTTCGTGAAAAAAGGTAACATTTCAAATTTTTTGGAAAAACAGTGGAATATTCCACCATGATGGGAAAAATTGCATTAATTGAATATTGGGTGCTAGAGTTATAATGTTCGAATGGATTGCTGCAGTTATTACGAATGTTCAGCGTGTTAAATTGAGTAAGTACACAAAAGTATAGAACGAAAACTTCGGTAAACCAAAACTTCAAAGAGTTGTCCCCATATTATATGACGGGTGCGATATTATATCGAATGAAACTGTTTGGGTAACGCATCGTAGATCTTCATGCACATGTATTTCACATTATTCTGTGCTAGTGTCAATTGTTGCCTCGGGTATATATAAGGATCAATTTTCCAAGTTGGGTTGTTGTTCAGAAACGGTTCAAATAGTTCACTGTGGCTTTGTAGGAAGATAACATACTTCAGCACATACATTGCTGTTAACGTCAGGATTTTATTCCTTTTGAAAACACTTCTACAAGTCTCTCTATATTTCATTCTATACATAGCTTGGATTGCTTGCTTTTGTGTTTTAAATATTTTTTCCGATGTACTGTTTCCCCAGTGAACAATGCCATATGGAAGGGTTGACTGAAAATTGGCTGTGTATAAGAGCTTCAATGTATCTTGTTGGATATGGTATTTCATACTATTGAGGGTGTAGATTATGGTGAGTTTCCTGTTCAAGTATTCTATTTGGGGGTTCCATTTCTTAATATATATAACGTTGAACCTGAATTCCCATTTTTAAACTGCAGTCGAAATATTCCGGCTTAATTAATAACGACCTCTATATATTTATGTAGAGATTATTCGTATACTGAACACTTTTCTAGGTTATATTTATGTTCTATGATGAAATTTAGTTACTTTTTAGTAACTAGAAATAAAGCCTCGACTGGACGTTCATGGCCTGCTTCGATGTCAATAATTCTTAAATGGACTATATATTTGTTTTCACTTTTCCATAAAAAATCGATAGGAAATCTTTAGCTCAGGATCATAGAAGATTCTGAAACTAAACTGACCTAACCCAACAATCCAAGTTTCGACGCATCTTTCCCCCTTTCTGGTCGAGCCAGGAAAACTTCCAGTTGTCATATTCGAGTTAAAATTTTTTCCGTATTTGGAATAGGTCAGTATTACAACTAATTTTAACATGAAAGAGCCCATCAAACACATACCTTCAAAGAATTTCATTGTCTATTTTCCTCATCCGTATGCACTTTCAACAGTCCATTGTCAAGCGATCATTTACACAATCAATATTGATAAATATTCCTCGAATTATCCACTAATGCAATTGATAAGTACTATTTTTAAAACCACACAATGTTTCCAGTGATCACAAATAACACCAACTGAACTAACATACCTAATAAAGGCCACTTCGTTTTTACCACACAATGTCCCGATAAAAACGATGAAACCGCACAATGTTGACACTTTTTGACGGTTAAACGGCCGATAGACGTTTCCGTAAGAACAGTTGTGCGCGAAGACACTGCGGCGAAACGGCTCAGTAACTGCAGTCACCTGTTGCATCCACAAGCAACTGAAACGTGCACGCGGCTTTGCACGGCCGTTGTTTCGGTCCCCACTCGGTTTCACTGAGCGGCGTGCTCGCTTAAGTCGCTAAACTTTTACTATCCGCCTTATCTTTCCTCTCGGATACGGATTGATATGCAAATCGATCATTTTCACTTTCGCCGAATCGATGCGTTCTCAACGGTCTATCAGGTGCGATTGTTGTTTTGCTTTGGTGTCACTTGTGCATCATGAGCAATCAAAGGTCGTTTTTGTTGCCACTTGTTGAATGGCCGGAAGTGCGAGAATGAATTGCAATATTGAAACGACGGGAATTCGACGATTGTAATTACTTTGCGATGTACGATTATTGTTGCGATAATAACATTGGGGAAGTGTAGAGATATGCATTCTACCTTAACACATCAACTCTTTGAATTTCATTTCAAGAAAATCATTAGTGATTTTTTCTTCAATTATTATGTTTTATTCAACCATCAGAAATTGTACATCACTATATTGGATAAGATATTTTTGGGGCTGGTCACTAATCATTATGGATCCATTGTAGTCTCCTGCAAAAATTGTACGTTTCGCTTCATCGCTTTTGGTCAGCTCTAACTGTTCCGACAATCGCTCTCGGCGTCTAGATAGTCTGGAGATTTCACTTTTGTCAATGCTATCTACCGGTATCCATAAACAAACGCCCCCCTCATGTCACAGTGATACTTCTAGAAATCCTTTGGATTGATACTGCCTTGAAGTTTTTCCAACTAGCACTGTAATTGATTTTTCCCCTTTTTTTGATGAGTTGTCGACTTGAGGGTTGTGGGCTAAAAGGAGCCACCGAGGAGCCTTGCCTGGCTGGACCACTAGAACTTTGACGAGTCCACTGAGAATTTTCCTGGAACGATTCCGAAGGTTTCTTATTGGAAACGGCTCTGATGGGGGGCACAATAAACCTTGAGGTCGCAGTGAAACGTAACCCCCTTCCTTACTATAACTATAACTATTTGAAACGATAAATCAGAAACAGAATCGAAAAAAACTCCCTCTTCAGTCATTATCTGAAAATTTTGGGAGATCATCGAATGTTAGGTGAGTATTCTGTATAAAACTGAAGTATGAAACCTTTACTTAGCCATAAAGAACCAAACATTCAGTGTTATTCGGACAACTCTTCATGTGTCAGTTGAAGCACCTGCAAAAATAGCCCCACCTTAAAAAACACCCTATATCTCAGTAACGACTTCTCGGCATCAGCATCAGTACTGAAATACGCCCCCTGATGTAAACAAGCATGTCTCTTTCGTCCAATAGTTGCAGGTGGATTCATCAGGCTGATCCAGCAACTGTTGGCCCTAGACATCTCCACAATGAAAGTGATACTCACCAAACGTCGATTCTACTGACTCTGACCATGGTCTGTGGCAAAGGAAACTTATTTTCGTCCGTGTTGGCGCATGACGTCACTCAGAGAAATAGTTTGAACTGGTTTACGTGTTCATCAAATAGAATATCTCATTACCTGAGTTTTCGAGCGTTCTTAAGCCATTATTGTGGTTCATTTGCATTTAAGGTCGAGATTCAGATCACGTGTAGTAGTTTGTATATTTTACATGGCGTTTTTTCTAGAATTCGTGTTAATATTTTTTTGACTCAATTCTTTATAAGATAATAAAAGAATTTTTACTTGCATTTCTTCATTCTTCATGAAAAGAAAAAAATATTTCAATATTTTTCAATTGAATGACAATGACAATTTCAAAATGAGTCCTATTCGTCTCAAAATTGATATTAAAGGTTTTCAACAAAGCTTTTGTTGAATTCGGAGGAGTATCATTATAATACATACATTCAATTGTATATTCGTAAAAAAAAATAATGAAGTTTCCTAGAAGTTTGCTCTGAATTACGAAAAGCACTGCGTGAAGGCAGGAGCTTTTGAGCGCTCGTACATGCACTTTGTAGGAAGATTCGCATTCTTCAGTTTTAGAAACCAATTGGAAAGATTTTGACTGCTGTAAAAAAAAATTCAAACTAAGGTGAAAATCCAGAATTCACGTCAGTGCTTTAGGTGACCAATTTTTTCTTTAAAATAATTCGCTAGAATTTTCTACGGTATCTATTGTCTTGGTAATGCGATCTGGACAAAATTTCCCACGTAGTTTGAATACATTATTCTTCATCTATGTGCGAAATTTTATTCCAATCCAATATGTAGTTTCGAAATTATCAGGAAAAAAATTGTTTGAACGGCTATATTTACGGAACCCCTAGTCTAATTTTGCTCATTGATGACCGTGACCGCACAATTCGCGATCCGAACATATCCTGAAAATTTCGGGTCCCTAGGCCTTTCCGTCCGGAAGTTATGATTTTCTATGGTTTCTATGGTTCTGATCATGCGATCTGGACAAAATATAGCTCGAATATATCATTCTCAATTCAAATACAAATTTTCGTCACGATCAAACCCGATAACGAACTTAACCGCGGCATTCGAGATTGGAACCTACCCTGAAAATTTCAAGTTTCTAGGACATTCCGTTCGATAGTTATCGTGTATACGGACGGCCGGACGGACGGACAGACTCGAATTTTCCGACAGATTCGTCATCAGTGAGTCGAAAATAGTCGTTGGAGACCATTTTCGGCTCAAAGTTCGAAAAATACAGACATCGTGACGAAATCATATAGCCCACGTGTAAGTAGTATGAGCGCTCAAAAAGATTACAACAAAATGACAATTTAATTGGGCTCCAGACAGAATTTGAATTGAGTCGGGTTAGAACAGATTTTGAGCTCTCACTTTTCTCGATTCTTGGTAAATTTGACGAGATGCCAACTCGGAAGATGGAATTCAACTTGCCAATGCGTAATGCGTATCTTAGTATTGGTGGATGCGGATTTGGCAAGTGCTTCGATGTGGACTGACTATCAAGCATGCAGAATAAATAGGCATTAGTGATAGTCAAAATGATGTTGTAGTATGCTCTGTTCGAACAACCCTTCCGGTATGAATCAGAATGAGTTAATCAACTCTTCCGAAAATCTCTTATTCAGAATTTATAATGTTAATTCACTAATTACAAATTTGAGTAATTACAATTAATAAAAGAGAAAGTTATATACGAATTACGAATATATATACAATCAACTTGTAATCTAAAATGGAAGCTAACACTTTCCGGAAAGAAAAATGAGTGAATTTCAAAAATGATGCAAATTTGCAATCTTTGCAGATTAACATACGATGAGAAAAATGATAAATGATCCGAAAAAAGTTATAGAAATATATATTTAAATCATCAACGACAAAAAAAGTGGTGAACAAAAAAGGAGGAATGCACCTTCTGGCAAGAAAAAAAAATGAATGAAAATATCCGGTCGCACTGAAGTGAACAAGTACCCAAATAAAGATAAGTTAAAATTGTGATATTCAAAAATCGAAAATTCAATCCAAGATAACGAAAAGTGGAAGAGAAGTTTTTCGAATATCCAATTAAATCTATTACCAGAAGATCACACTCACTTTTACCAGCTGTTTACTCTAATAATCGAAAAATCTAATTGTCCTGAAAGACAATTCCGAGAAGTGAAAATGAACGACTTCCCCTCCCCTTTTTTTTTGGAAAAATCTGATTGGAAATCCAGGCTGTAACGAGGTGCATAAATGATCGTTACAATCTGTGAAACAAACCGGCCTCCGGTCTTACGAAAAAAGGCATTCTATATTCATGCTCAATACCAGATCAAAAAAATTCAATTTTCTTTTCGCTTGGAGCAACTGTGAAGCTGAATTTTTATATAACTCATTCGAATTGTTATATGACACATGTAGACGAACAGAATTGAATTTGTACGAAAAATTATACATCTAAATCGTTTGAAACCATTCCCGGCTCAAAAACTTTTAATCTAGGTAAATCGAATTCCGCTTCTGAATATATCTTATTGGAGAATACATGTATATACAGGGTGTCTACTTTTAAAAGAGTCAAACTTCAGTGGAAGATCATAGATGAGATTTGCAACAAAAAATGTCATATAACACATGGTTGAAATGTTGACGGTTATTCTTCAATTTAACATTTCTTGATTTCAAGGAATATTTCAAGTTTTTCCATGAAATCAATTATACTTCAGTTATCCTTGTAGCATCATCAAAGTTGACCACATATCTGGAAATAACGATTAACTTGCTACAAGATGAGAATTTCTGTGTGCCAAAAAATTTTGTATTGCGGCCGTGGTAAGGTGATGAATATCACGATTCTGAAGTGAACAAAACCATATTTTTCGAATGGTTTTATCGATGGAGAATCATTAATTATGGACATGTTTTCTTTCCAGCAAGGAATACCCCATTTAGCGTGCTTTCGAATGACAAATCAAATTTTGTGCTGGATGCTTGTCTTCAGGCCTAATTTCAGGCTTACTAGATAACGACGAAAAAGTCAAAATATTTCAAACTTAAATTTGCACTATTTTGAAGCTGTTTATGATTGAATATTGAGGTAATTTTCATGGAAATCATGAACTTATCTGTCGATTCAAAAAAATTTGAAGGAATAAACCAAATTTCAATAATACAGATTTTATGGAAACATGTGAAGAAAACAGACTACTACTACTTGTAACAATGGTTCAAAATGTTTACCGCCTTGTTCAATACATCGTTTTCGCACTGAATTTACAACCCTGCGAAGTTCACAACGCTTCTGCCGCATTTCGACACAACGCAAATTTATTCTTTCGATCAGATCCTCTCGGACTGAACGCGAATTTGATATACTTTATCTTCCAAGGTGTTCCAGACATAAAAATCCGAAGGCGTAAGGTGGCCATCTTACCCCCCAATGCATTGCACCCCTAAATATTCATTCATCACGTACCGCAAATTCCGGCGTTGGGAGTCATGAGAGGTGACGTTTTCGGACCAGTAATACTTCCCGTTCGCCTCAACGCTGAAGAATTCATTACATCAATCCAAAGCAGCTTAACGGACATATTGTATGAAATGCCCCTGGCTAACAGACAAAATATCTGGTTTTAAATGGATGGCTGTCCAGCTCTTAATAGCCGGAATGTACTGAACAATGAATGAATATTTTGGGGTGCAATAGATTGGAAGGTACGGTCCGGCGCCAAGGCCATACGAGTTTGAATTTTTATGTCTGGAACACCTTGAAAGAAAAAGAATATCGAATTCGCGTTCAGACTCGAGAGGATCTGATCGAAAGAATACATTTGTGTTGTGCAGAAATGCGTCAGAAACGTTGTGAACTTCGCAGACTTGTAGATTCCAGGCGAAAACGATGTGTTAAATATATTGAATAAGCCAGTGGACATTTCGAACAAATGTTAGAAGTAGTAGTAGTCTGTCTTCTTCACATGCATTATTGCAATTTATTTTATTCCTTCGAATTCCTTTGAATCGGCAGATAAATTCATGATTTCCAAGAAAATTACTCCAATATTCAATCATTTAGAGCGTTAAAATAAAGCAAATTTAGATTTGGGATATTTCGACTTTTTCGTCGTTATCTTGTTAGCCATGATATTATGGCAGAAGACAAGCAGCAAGCATAAAAGTTGATATATCATTCGAAAGCCAAATGAATGGGGTATTTTTTGCTGAAAAGAAAACATGAAACAATGAATGACTTTTCATCGATAAAACCATTGAAAAAATATTCCTTGAATTCAAGAAATGTTAAATTGAAGAATAACCGTCATTATTTCGACCATGTGTTATATGACATTTTTTGTTGCAAATTTCATGAAGGCTCTCCCCCTGATGTTTGGCTCTTTTATAAAAGTAGATACCCCCATTTGTGCATAGGCACAAATAAGATTTCTGTATACAGTGATATAGGTAGTATATTCACACCAACAGTCACCAATCATAGAAAACGTTTTTTTCATTCCCCGACATCAGTTCTCAAGCAGAATTTACAGTGAGAAAGTAAGAAAATTTAATGGTTTAGAAATGTACCTGTTATATTTGACTGATACTTTTTGGCCAAGTATCCCTTCACTATCAAAATTTTCTTGTTATTATTCAGCCAAAGTGGTAAGTGTTGTCTTTTATATATGAGTATTCCTCACGTTTTCTTGTACCATTTGTTATTTAAATTATCCTTAAATCTTGGGTTCTTTACCTAGTATATGATATCGCAGACGAAACTTCGATTTGAAGAGTATATATTTTTTTAGATCAATGGTTTACTTGATGACATCCAGACATCCATCTGCTGCAATAAGCAAATTTAACACTGATGTCGATAACGAAACGATAACATTTTCAGAAGAATTCATCAAAATATTCACCAATATAAAGTAGGCTATAAGAAAATTTGAAAATTGAGTAAGTTCCAAAAGGCACAAAAAATTTAGTAAATTTACACTAATTAAGAGGTTCAAAGAACAATCCTTATTTTTCACGTCAGAGGTAGTGTTTTGTTTTTTTTATAGATGGAAAGTATTTTCCAAAAATATTTTGATATTATTTCATCTCAAAATATAGATCTGAAATTATTTTATTTTGAAGAAATGTCAGATTTGAGTTCAGATATGCCAGATTGCCATAATCTCAAAACCAAAATTATGAAAAGATTTATTGTTTTTAGATTAAAAATTAGTTTCGATTAATCATTTATTAAAAGTATTCAGTTTGTTTTATATTGTGATTTGTATCCTTTCAACGGGAATAAATGAATGTGGAATCCAAAAGATTATTTTCATTATAAGACTGCAATACCGTACTTTAAGTAATAAAATTTATGATCTGTATAATCTATTACGTCCTTACAACGATTGACCAGTAAATATTAGGAAAAAAATCATTCTGTTTAATTATCATACGTTTTTTAATACGATTTCCATTCAAATCCTATGGATTCACATTCAAATTTAGGAAGAATATGGCGGATGGGGCGGGGCTTAGCCATATTGTCGCCACTGTGTTTAATCTAGTCACTGTAGCAGAATTAAGCACAGACTTCCATCTGGTGACTGTTTAGACAAGTATTTACAGAACTGTTTCTTGCGGCATCTATTGGCAATGCAAGATAATATGCCAAACTCCATCTGATGGTATAAATCTGAACTACAAAAACGTCGTCTTCATTTGCCTTAGGCGGGGTTTCCCAACCTTTATTTCGCCGAGCCTACCCGAACCAAATATAATATTTTCATGCCCTCCTTAATTCAGTTCCAACAAAAATAAGAAACTGAATCGTTTATTTGAATTTCAAAAAAAGGTACAATACAGATTCATTATATTTATCGAAACTTGTATATCAGCGTACCTATTACGCCCCCGCTGAAATCCCTCTAGGTCCAGTAGGTCCCCCAGGGAGGAGGTGCCCTCCTGGTTGGGATCATTCATTACGATATTATTGATTTATTTTTCAGTTGGGTTTGTATTGTTCAATGATTTTTTGGGATTCCTGGCGGAAGCAAGACCCAGAACTCGCGTTCATAAACCGTTTTCGCCTTTTTGCTAAACTCGGTTGGTATCACTAAAGCCCCTGTTGATACCAACTGCATCGGTAGCTGTCTTTTGAAAATCACAGCCGTCTTTTTCAACATACGCTTTTTGGATATACTCTCAGCTGAAAAATAAAAACAAAAGTTCACTTAGTATTTTAATATAAATATGTATATGAAAACAGAGTTCTATAAACCCACTTCAAATTGTGGTATAGCTTATGATTATCGTTCAGAGATAGCGCTGTCATATTTTTCAGGACGTATCTTTTGCTCGTCCACCAAAATAGAAGTCAGGTGAAGAATTCCATCAAAATGATTCTAATCGTATATCCTTCCTGTTTTTGAGCGCTCGTACTACTTACACGAGGGCTATATAATTTCGTCACGATGTCTGTATTTTTCGAATTTTGAGCCGAAAATGGTCTCAAACGACTATGTTAGACTCACTGATGACGAATCCGTCGGAAAATTCGAGTCCGTCCGTGTACACGATAACTCTCGAACGAAATGTCCTAGGAACTAGAAATTTTCAGGGTAGGTTCGAATCTCGAATGCCGAGGTTAAGTTCGTTATTGGGCAAAATCCGCCTAAGGGTTCCGTAAATATGGCCGCTCAAAATTTTGTTTTCCTGATTACTTCGAAACTACAGATTCGATCGAGATGAAATTTTGCACTCTAATGGAAAATGAGGTGTTCAAGCTACATGCATCTCGATTGTCGTGATCACTTTCATCTATGAGCAAAATTATACTAGGGGTTCCGTAAATATGGTCGTTTGAAATTTAGTTTTCATGATAATTTCCAAACTACAGATTCGATCGTGACGAAATTTTGTATACTTATGGAGAATGATATATTCAAGCTACATTTCTCCAGATCGCATGAACAGAACCATAGAAACCATAGAAAATCATAACTTTCGAACGGAAAGGCCTAGGGACTTGAAATTTTCAGGATAGGTGTAGATCTGAAATGTGGCGTTCACGTTCATCAATGAGCAGAATTATACTAGGGGTTTCGTAAATACGGTCGTTTGAAATTTTATTTTCTCGATAATTTCAAAACTACGGATTCGATCGAGATAAAATTTTGTATTTTAAACGAAAATGGCATATTGAAGCAACATTTCGTCCAGATCGCATGACCAGAACCATAGAAACCATAGAAAGTTATAACTTCCGTAGGAAAAAGCCTAGGAACTGGAAATTTTCAAGGTGGGTTTGGATCGCGAATTTCATGGTCACACTCATCAATGAGCAAAATTAGACTAGGGGTTCCGTAAATATGGCCGTTCAAAATATTCTGTTCCTGATAATTTAGAAATTACCGATTTGATTGGAATGAAATTTTGCACCTAGCTGAGGAATAATGTATTCAAAAAACGTGCGAAATTTTGTCCAGATCGCATCACCAAGACCATAGATACCGTAGAAAATTTTAGCGAATTATCGAAAAAAAGTTGGTCACCTAAAGCACTGACTTGAAGTCTGGATTATCGCCTTAGTTTGAAAATTTGTTTGACAGCTGTCAAAAATTTCCTCAATTGGTTTCCAAAACTGGAAAATGCGAATCTACCTACAAGGTGCATGTACGAGCGCTCAAAAGCTCCTGCCTTCACGGCAGTGCTTTTCGTAATTTTTTTATATATCTTCGATGTATTGAAATTTTCTTCTGCATCAGAATCGCATCAGTTAAAACTACATTTTTCTTAGCGTGAATCAAGTCGTACCATCGTATCATATATTATACTATATTCTTTCGAATTAGAGCAATGGAAAGTTTCAAATATCGAGCATGTTGAAAAAATTTAATATTGGAAGGGGGCGTCATACATACTTTTTTTCGTATGATACATAAGCACAAATGAAAACCTCCTCCAAAAAACCTTGTTACCCTCTGTACCTACATATATTAATTGGTTTTGGATTTGTTCACAGAGTAGGTAACGCAAACAAAAGTTCTTCTTCCTCTTCGTTTTCGAAGTTGAAGAAGAAGTTATCAACAAATTCTCGATGATATTGATTTGAAATTGACGATTCATTTCAAACAAGAATCTGAACCTGAATGAATAATTTCAAAATCATCATCAAATGGTCTGTTCAAGGTACACCAAATTTTCTTAGGTAGATCAAACCCAGGAACCTTCATTGAAGGATTAATTATTGAAGACATCAGACAAATTCTATTCCGAAAACCAAATTTCCTTGTTACTCTTGAATGAAAAAAATGATTTGGCCAAAAAGTTTAACGGTTAACTTGACTTCAGTCTGGCAATTCTACTTACTGGGATATAAGAAACAATCGGAAATAAATTCGGAAAAAGATTAAATTCTTTTTTGACTGCAATCTGTCTGCTAATATGAAGCGGTCCTATGTGTCCAAGCACTGGTAATCAATGTAAAGGTGTAGATCAAACAGAAGAACAGTATTCGACAGCAGAAAATCCTAGTCTGGAGCTGCCATACAGAGAGTGTTGGCAACTGCACCCGCATAAAGAACCTTCGAATTCATGAAGAATCCAAGATATTCAGGCTTGAAAGAGAAGAGATAACCATAGATGTTCTGTTCCCTGCTAAAACGTTGTCGCAAGTTGATGCTCTATCTCTATCTATAAATCCAAACGTCGCTGCATGTGCTGTGAACAAAACCCCGCTAGATTCACCGAGAATTAAATTTTCACTAGTAATACCACTAGAGGTCAAATTAAATCCGGAAATTTTTTCTCGCTCATGAATATTTTGAAAATTATACCGAGTCGAAGACGAGGGATAATTTTGTAAAAATATGATATGATTCATGAGCGAGAAAAAATTTCCGGATCTAATTTGACCTCTAGTGGTATTACTAGTGAAAATTTAATTCTCAATTTGTCACTTTGGTAATAGCGTTAATTCAAAACAAAACAAGGTGCTTTCTTATTAGTTGAGATATTGGCATTCCCTTTAGACCTTTCACAATGGTAGACACAGATGAACTCACATGGGAATAGATTGAAGAAAAGAGATGGCATGTTTTCTTCAAAATAGGACTGATTTCAGCCAGAGTTGACCATCTTTGGTTATCTCTGATACGGTGCCGGTTGCCGTAAACTATAAAACTACCTTTTTGTCAAATGAGCATGTATCAGTGATATGTTTCCCGACCACAATTATGAATAATGAAAATAATACTTATTCACAGCAAGCTTATATAAAGCAGATTAAATGAATTGGAACAACAATTTATTGCTCGCTTCTTCGAACAACCTCAATAGTTGGGGAAGTTTGCTGAAAACTAAAGCCAAGAATATCGGAAAAACATTGCATTTATAGGAAATGTAGAACGCACATTAATTTTATATCGGGAATACCACCAATAAAAACAAATTTTTGATTCCTACCGGCTAATAGCTTTTTCACCGACAATAAGAATTTTTGAAGACAATTCCAATCGATCAAAGGTGCATTAATAATCAGGAGGTATTATTGAAGTTGGTATTTCTCGCGTATCAGTAATAGCTTCATTGTCACTTTCAAATTGAAATATAATTATTGGATGAATAATGAAAAATAATTAGTAGCCATTGTTATAGCGGCAGCTTAATTCAATGGTTTCACCTCTGAAAAGCTTTGTGGGAATGTGTTATCATTTTTAGCTCAATAGCATTTTTCAAGTGCTGTTCTTTGTTCATGGTACGATTTGAACGATCACTGAAGGCACTTTCACTTGAAGTCGATGCCTTGATCGATACAATAATAATATATTGTTGAGCTTATTCATCAAATAATTGGAGTATCTCTTCTTCGCCAACAAATACAGAGTGTTTTCAAAGGTGAGGCTTTTTTTTGACCGGCAATAGAACTCTCCAAAATAATTCATTATACCAAAAATCGTTTATATGAAATATTCACCAGAGTATTTCGAAATCGAAGTAACCCGCGGATCTGAGAAATTCTCAGCCTGGATTTGACTTAGGTTCGTATTGATATCTAAATGTGTAAATATTATCATCTATCTGTGGTCAGTATATGGGAAATCATCTATAATGCATATGATTTTTGTAAGTTTCCGATCTCAACCCCTTTGATTTCTTCCTTTGGGGACATTTGAAAACATTAGTGTATAAGGTAATACTGCGAAAAAACTAAGCAGTGAAAAGGCTTTTGACATAATCCACGAGAAAACTGATGTTATAGTTGCTGCATGTAGAACGAATATTACATGAAGCAACTATCACATCATTACGCCTGGCAAGATTTTGTTCACATCAAACCAATGTTTACCATTTCGAACAATTTCTGTAAACAATGTGGATCAATTTTATCGGTGAATTTGTGAACTTCCTATTTTTTGTATAGGACCTTTTTCCACTCCTAACTTTAATAATTATAGCGTTCAGGAAAAATCTCCCATTAAAAGTAGAAATAGAATACACAAATTTGGGATTAATTGTAGTGCCTAGAAAATATCGCGAAAGAAGTCGAGCACAATTTACATTATGAGGGAATGTACATGGCA
This sequence comes from Aphidecta obliterata, assembly GCA_963966015.1. Lineage (NCBI taxonomy): Eukaryota > Metazoa > Arthropoda > Insecta > Coleoptera > Coccinellidae > Aphidecta > Aphidecta obliterata. The sequence continues at coordinate 9,835,764 of OZ014428.1, forward strand.
TAGTGAAATAACACGATCCAGGGTCGTATCAAGAAGATGAAGACCAAGATTCTTTGCACTTTTTTCAAATTGAATTTCTAGATTTCTTTTGATGGTTTCCAGCACCTGTCAAGAAAAACCACCTTAAAAATCAACCTGTATAATTAAGGTGATTCAGTAGAGTATCAGTTGCTACGAATTCTTTTTACATATATGTAGCTATATCAATAAAAATATATTTTTAGATAATTTAAAAGGAAACTAAAAGTATTGGGCTTTAGTGAAACGAATATAAACACAACTCTCTATTTTCTGCCCATCCGCAGTGAAACACCTTCTCAAGATGTCTACTTTGTGCCTACTATGCTAGCTCAAAACAATAACAAGGCATGGAAATATTCATGGCAGTTGATTTTATTGAAATATTGAAATGTAATTCAGAGAAAAACGGAAGTTTTCTTGGAAGGTACAAACTCTAGCTCCATCGAAAGTCTTTCAATTATTTAACTATTGAGTTCAAATTTTAGTTTAATCGTATGCTGTGTTTGATCGAAGAGTTTTGAGACTTATCTATTGATATGTACTCGTCAATAGGCGTTCCTAATGATGCTCAAGAAACAGTAAAGGACTCCTCCGTTTTGAGTCCAGGGAAAGATGTCGGTCCAGGTATTGGCGCCACAGCAAGTCGGAAAAGTTTCAGGGTTGAAACATACCTCCATCAAAAGGCACTTCTCTGGATTCCAGGTCACAGGAAGAGGTGTGGTGTGGGTTCAGAAAATTCAATTCGCGATTTTTGGAGTATTTCTATGAGAAAATTGCAACGTTGCCAGATGTAGATAAATCAGAAATTTTTGGAATTTTTGCTCTACGCTGATCCTTGCAGCACACCCAATGGGAATCCAGGTAAAGTATGGACCCACATTGAAGGAGGATCTCCTGACTTTCTTGTGACAAGGGAAGGTTATGTTCTGTTCACTCCAAAGATTGAATTTAGTAAAAAGGCTACCCTCGCAACTTTATAACCTTCAAGATTTATAGTTTCATTTGAATTCGCTATAAAGACACATGAATTAAACATCTTGTGCAAAAATAACTAATATATGACTATTAAATATCTGCATAATGAACCATTCAGTTTCTTGTTGTCTCCCCCCATGAATGTTTGGATACCTTTCACATCACCCAGCCCATATTCAGTATCCACTTAGTCGATTCTACGCTGTAGGAAGAATTGAACATAGCTTTCTTCTTCAGCTGCAAGACACACCGCTGTCGATGCAATTTGTATTCGCTCCGAGTACACTTTATTTCCTAGAACTTTGGTGCGTGTTTTTTTTTACTAAGATCGACGGACCTTGTTCAAGAGTGCAGTTACGAAAGAGTTCACGAGAAATCGAACAGTTGTGTTATGTGCATTTTTTGAGTTCCCTTTTTGATTTGATGATTGGATAGGAGCGTAAGATGATATCGGTGAGTAATCATTTTCCTCTCGAGGACTTTGAAGGAAAACAAGGATCATCAATAAAGACAATAAATGAATTTCGGTTGTAATTCGATTGTGGATTACCTAGTTATAGTTTTGAAATTTTTAGGTGGAGAAAATAGCGATGATTCATCAAAGATATGTCTGTATATAACGTCAATATATTTCAGGTCGAAATTTGCAAACTCTTCATATCAACCTGATAAAATGTACCTCTTCTTCGACAATGGTTTGGAAAATCTAATTTTTTGAATATTGAGATTAGCAGCTCAGGAATTCTAATAATATAATAATAATAATATAATATTATTAATAGTCATTTTATCACAGCCGCTCCAATCATCCCTGCATACTGAATTCTATTTGTATCTGCGAAATTTTGAAAAAAGATCCCGGAATATTTGTTTTTAGGGATCATGATGAAGGGGCTCCTACAAGCCCCGGATACGTTTTTGGACGTAGGTTGATGTTGAATTTTTTTTTATCGCTAGTGGTGATACTCGATGTCTTCTGTTCATTCAAATTTCTGAGGGGGGGGGGGAGAAATTTGAATATAAAATTGTTCCTTCAGCAGAAAAAAGTTCGTCCTCTTGAAAGACTACTCAATTGAATTCAGTTCAGTTCATTCGACTTGAAAAATTAAATCCTTTACACAAATATGTTCTGTATTTGTATGAAAAACGAAAAAAAAAAACAAATCTTTCATTCTTTGATTGAAATTTTCCAAGGAAAACTTTCTGTATGGCAATTAAAAATTCAAAAATTGAAAAAAAAAATGCTATTTTGCCTGTTAGACCTTTCGGATATCATAGGACCGAATTGAATATCATTTGAATTGAGAATAGAAAAACACTTATGATTTACAGGGAACAAAAATGACTAAACATTTTTTTTTTGGAATGAACATTTTTTTTACCCTATCACTCTATAAAATACTGGAAATGGTTTGTTGATGTCTAACTATTTTTGGGTGAAAAAGAATGAATATCGAAAAAAAAACAAAAAGCAATGTGAAAAAAATCTAAAATTATCCATATTTTTCGCTTAAAAATCTGTTTTTTCTGTATGCTATTTTAAAGAATGTTGTGGGTATTCAATAATTCAGTAATATTGTTTAACCAAAAAATTTTTAAATCTGCTATCAAGTAATATTTTTTATCTACTCCTATTGAATTATATATTCATTATTCAACTACTTTGAGCAATTAATAGTATCTGTACCCAAACATCGTGAGTTATAATAACTCACTACTATAACTCTCTGGCTCTGTGCTTCTGAACAAGCCGATTGACCGAAAGGAAACAGTCAATTATTGGTATTGAGGGAGGTCACTTGAATAATTTTGACGTTTTCTCAATTTGAGTTGATACCTTATTATTATTGTGAATGTTTTGCTGAAAAGTATGAATTCCGATAGGGAAGATGAATTATTATGTACACCTTTAGGAATAGGACAATCAGCCAATGTTACCATAAAAAATTTATTGCCCGAAAATTCCTAAAACAAATATAAAGGTGTATACAACAATTTTCAAGATTGGCGTAGCACTAAGAATATCAAGTTATCGTTCACAGAGAATGTTCTTTCGGCATGTTTTAATGAATTTATCACTAAATATGAAGCATCGCCCCTATGGACTTTCTAATCCATGCTAAGAAGCACAGCAACATAAATAATGCATTGTTATAAGTAACTATTAAGATTTGTAGATACAGTTCTTTCTCTGTACTTGTAACTCAGAATTTATTGTTATAGTCGTAGATGAAGTATAGTATTCAACTTGCGGTAATGGTCATAACTCACTTGATGAATTACATCACCTGCCTTCGGCTCGCGCTGCAAACTTAATCTGCGTGAGTTATGACCTACATTACCGCTATGTGGATATACCATTTTAGTTCATGGAAATTTCAAATAGTTATTGAAATGATGGAAAACTTACTCAGGTATGATTCGAATAAAGCAGGAAAGTATACTTAGGACTGTTATTGGGCGAAACAGTTATAAAAAAAATTTTTAAAAAAATAGAAATTTGGACGGGACAATTCTCCCAAGGAGAAAACCAGTTGCTCTTTTGAATACGATTGATAAATTAATGATGAAAATAAAACAATCAAGTAGTGTTGTCACATATCTACAGGTATTCTTTGGGTTAGGTTCATAGAACTGTTGAAATATTTATTTTTCTTACAAATTATTTACATTGATTACTAAAGAGTAACACGCCTTCACTTGCTCACGACCTAATTTGGTCTTAAATGATGTTAAGTTTTGTTATTCATTATTTTCTGAATCAAATGATTCTTAGTAAGGTAAAGGTGAAGAAGAACTAAAAGGGGATCAGGAAAAACCACAACCTATCTAAGAGGAGCAAAGGGGAAGTAAGGAGTTTTTTGTCTGATCTCCAAACGCCAAAGGGTAAAATAATTCTATTCTGACTTTTCACTCACATGCTGCTAAAAAACCTAAAATATCAATAAAGATGTCACTTTGAAACTGAACCAACAATTTCACATAAAAAATCCTGTGATTATATCTATATTAACCACTAAGCTTCTTTTTTCACTGTACCGACCTTCAATAAAAATTTCATCCCAACGTTTTTGCCGCGATTATACCAAATGATCCATGATAACGCGATTTTCCTCACTATTGTGCCGAATCGAGATAGCACATAATCGGCTTTTTAATTGGTGCTTTCTCCCTGCTCGAAGAACTACAAGATAGCACTTTCGTTATTTTAATGACCATAAAATATGATGGATCTCTCCGAATTCTCACAGATGCGCTCTTGAGAATAATCCCTGACTTCTTCAGTTCACTCTGACCTCCGAGTTGATGAGAATTAAATACATTATTATTGCGTACCACGATTTTCTATAATTAATTAAGTCTATTTCAATAAAATTTATTGGTAATTCGATGATGAAAGAATATTTTTCATAATCGTCATGGTAGAATGTCTGCATAATTAATGTTTGTAGTTGTATTCAACAGAAGATTCTTGTTGAGATTGAATTTGTTATGGATTAACCGAAGCAGTGTAGTTGCGTGCACGCAATAAATACTTGTGACGGTATCCTACTCGTCGAGTACCTGATATTGGAGTTTTTGACAGAGTTTATCGTAGACTTCGAGAAACTGGGTCTGCTCTAGTACGACGGACTGACATGGAAAGACCTCGTATTCTTGATGACGACGACGACAAAGCAAATGAAATACTTTGAAGCCGACCTAACAACGTTTACAAAAAATGTTATCGCTCGACGGCTTGGTATTTCCCAGTGGAAAGTCTGGTTCGTAATGCACACTTCTGGGCAATGCCCTTTCCATTACACGCCAGTGCTGGTAACGGTAGAAGGGGATCCATTTGGGCTACTAGACTTTTGCAGATTTATGCCCAATGCCGATATTGAAGATCCGGTCTTTTCTTCGTGTGGACAGATGAGTTAAACTTCGATAAAGACTGCATCACAAGTTATCATAACACCCATTATTGGGCTCCCAAAGCGCGAGATAACCCAAAAAGAAGAACAAGATGGTCACAAAGAAGATCCTCTCTAAATGTGTGGATGGCCATAACATCAAATTACTTGATAGGGCCATACTTCCTGCCTCTTTCAGCTACTTTTACCTCATACTAAAAATGTACCTTCTACTACATAAACTGTTATTAGGACAATGTTTCGCCTATTTAATAGCAAGTGTTATACCTTTTCGAAAAGCTAAGGAGACGTTAAGTTTTTAAACTCATTTGCAGAATAAGTTCCATGAAAAAGCGCTTCAACGTTGAACACACTTGGTGAAAATTCTTCGATTCTAACCGTTGTCGAGCAGTCTTATTGAGCTGTTAGTAGTAGGTTCAGTTTCTGTTGATCATTTTTATTGATTGACATGCCCTCCAACTAGATACATCAAAGGAACGGCCCTAAGGAGATCCAATGCCAGAAAAATCGATGAAAAAGCCAAAAAATAAAAGATTTTTTTGAGATTCTTCAAAACTCAATATCTCCATAACGGTCAAGTTTCGGACACCGTATTATAGAACCAAATCCATCAGAAATGACCTGAATAATAACGTCCTTTTATATTTAGTACTACAGACTTTCCCTGTAACCCTGTATATAGCCATCCTATGGCGAAACACGTGTAGTGGTTTTGTAATACTAAGTTATAATTGGATATTTTCTTCTTGCGACTCTCACAAACTATTTACATGTATCACGAATACAAAAATATTCATTGATATAGTGGTATGAACTAATGATATTTTTGGTCAATTTGTCTTCTGTTTGTTGCTAACATGAAATACTCGATCTTTACTTTGAGCTTGTATAATGATGAGCGAAGCTCGAAGCTGAGTTCACTCGAAGCTTCGATTTTGTATGTTCCGTATCAACAAACGTATAAACATGTTTCACTTCATAATGCTGAAAATAGAAAATAAAATGACTTCGACATAAAATTGGATGACTGTTGATTCAGCTTATGCTTCAATTGAATCAATCTCACAAATATTTCATAAAATATCTCAACAGAAGAAATAAATTGGAGATTTTATTCTAATTTCAGAATCTTGACTTGTCAAAATACATTTATATCGTTCACGAATAGATAAATATTTCATGTATTTGGAAAGTTGAGATAGAATGGAATTCGCTGTTGATATTGATTTCATTCACCGATGTTACTAAATGTCAAGTTTTACCACACCTTCTTAACTTTTACTCTCCCTCTCTTTATTATTATTCAAGATACGAGTACTACTGCAGGTGAGGAGAATTCCAAAGGTTAACATTCTTCGAGATTTTGCGATTTTATCCAGATATGATGTAGGTAGCGACTCTTGTGACTCATATCAGATAGAATCAGGAAACTGAAGGTTACTCAAAAAGTTGGTACAGAATCATTCGTGGAAAGTGGAGGAAGTATGCATGTATTTCCAAACACTGCAAATTTTACAATCAACTCTTCTGGATTTCTTACTAGATTTCAAGAAATATCTCAATGTATTAAATATAAGAATCCGAAAAGAATATTTATCTTCTTCTATTGAATTATATATTCATTATTCGATTACTTTTGAGCAATTAATAGTATCTGTAAACAAACAACGTGAGTTATAATAACTCACTACTATAACTCTCTGGCTCTGTGCTTCTGAACAAGCTGATTGGCCGAACAGTCTATTATTGGAATTGAGGGGAGTCATGTCACTTGAATAATTTTGACGTTTTCCCAAATTAAGTTGATACCTAATTATAATTGTGAATGCTTCACTGAAAAAGATGAATTCGGATAGTGAAGATGAATTATTATGCACACCTTCAGAAAACCAGCCATTGTTACCATACAGAATTTATTGGCCGAAAAATAAATATAAAGGTGTATACAAAAATTTTCAAGATTTGTGTAGCAGTAAGAAAAACAAATATAAAGGTGTATACAAAAATTTTCAAGATTTGTGTAGCAGTAAGAAAATTAAGTCATCGTTTACAGAGAATGTTCTTGTGGCATATATAAGTCAACTTAGCACTAAATATAAAGCACCGCCCTGATGAACTTTCTACTCCATGCTAAGAAGCACAATCAACACTCACTCAATGCATTGTTATAGGTTACTATTAATATTTGTAAATAAACTTGTTTCTCTGTACTTGTATCCTAGTATTTATTGTTATAGTCGTAGATAAAGTATTACATTCAACTTATGAGTTAAATTACCGCTCCTTAAATAATACACTATTATGAGCCTCGTGGTCCGAACTCGCTCCGGCAAATCCTCATTCGGGATAGAAACATTTCCTGCAACGTGTACAGTCCTAGGTATTAACACCTAGTCCAACTCGTGGTGGTGGAATCTGACAATTCTATTTCTTTTATTAATGCGGATAAGATATTCGAAATTTATCACGGACTATTGGGTGTACAGTTTTGTACTAAATAATTTCAGTTGAGTACGTAGTACCATGCTTACATTATATATAACAGGATTCTGGAAGGATTATTTGTCAATTTATTTTCAAAAATTTTTTTGACTTTAAATTTCATGGATTGTATTCTCGAGCTAGAAGGACCAATGTCAGATACCATGTTCATCGTTCCTAATTTCATTAAATTATCTCTAAAAGTTTTCGATGAAAGCATCATTGGAAAAAATTATTATTATTATTATTATAGAAAGGAATAAGAGTTGAGGTTCACAACTTATAAACTCAAAAAAATATGCTGGTTGGTACACATACACTATGAAAAAAAATTACGAAAAGCACTGCCGTGAAGGCAGGAGCTTTTGAGCGCTCGTACATGCACCTTGTAGGTAGATTCGCATTTTTCAGTTTCAGGAATCAATTGAAGGAATTTTCGACAGCTGTCAAAAAAATTCCGAAACTTAAGCGAAACTCCAGACTTCATGTCAGTGCATCAGCTGATCAATTTTTTTTCGATAATTCGCTAGAATTTTCTACGGTATCTATGGTCTTGGTGAAGCGGTCTGGACAAAATTTTGCACGTAGTTTGAATACATTATTCCTCAGCTAGATGCATAATTTCATTCCAATCCGATCAGTAGTTCCGAAACTATCTGGAAAAAAATATTTTGAACGGCCATATTTACGGAACCCCTAGTCTCATTTTGCTTATTGATGAACGTGACCGCGATATTCGCGATCCAAACCCACCCTGAAAATTTCAAGTTCCTAGGCCTTTCCGTTCAAAAGTTACAATTTTCTATGGTTTCTATGATTCTGGTCATGCGATCTGGACAAAATATTGCTTCAATATATCATTCTCGATTAAAATACAAAATTTTATCTCGATCGAATCCGAAGTTTCGAATTTATCGAGAAAACAAAATTTCAAACGACCGTATTTACGGAACCCCTTGTATAATGTTGCTCATAGATGAACGTGATCACGACATTCGAGATCCACACCTATCCTGAAAATTTCAAGTCCCTAGGCATTTCCGTTCAAAAGTTACAATTTTCTATGGTTTCTATGGTTCTGGTCATGCGATCTGGACAAAATTTCGCATGTAGCTAAAACACCTCATTTTCCATCTGAGTGCAAAATTTCATCTTGATCGAATCTGTAGTTTTCGAGTAATCAGGGAAACAAAACTTTGAACGGCCATATTTACGGAACCCCTGGTGGAATTTGGCCCATTAACGAACTTAACCGAGGCATTCGGGATCTGAACCTACACTGAAAATTTCAAGTCTCTAGGTTGATCTGTTCGAGAGTTATCGTGCTTACGGCCGGACGGACGGCCGGACGGACGGACAGACTCGAATTTTCCGACGGATTCGTCATCAGTGAGTCGAACATAGTCGATTGAGACCATTTTCGGCTCAAAATTCGAAAAATACAGACATCGTGACGAAATGATATAGCCCTCGTGTAAGTAGTACGAGCGCTCAAAAAAATACAAGTATACAGTAGCACATTCAAAACTGTAGGTTTAGGATTAATATCCTCCTTTTTGGGCAGACTTCCTTCCATCCGTTCTTAAATGTGTTGACAGAAGGAGCTGTCCTATCTAGAAGTAATGAGTTTTTGTACCTCTCTAAACAATGCATGTACAGGTTAAGCGTTCGCTTTTTCATGTCGCTACCATATACCTTTTAGTTTCTTATTGAATTTGGTACACACAATAATGTCAATAATGTTGATCGATCCATAAACCAAAAGTGTTTTGAGTTCTTATATACTATCATCGATGAATAGTGAAGACTTCATGAAAAAATTTCATGTTAAGGTTATGCAGTTAGCGGTAATTAGTACAAGTGCGCAAGTAATGTCTGGGGGCACAAAAAAATGTGTTACTTCTGAATATAAAACAAAGATATCTTTTCGAGAACCCCCCATCTAAATAGTAATAGGGCAAACGTCTGTCCAATAAACATGTAGTGGTAGGTAAGAGATCGAATGAATAAAAACATTATTCACTCATCTGGTCAGATTGGTGGCTCTTCTTGTATGGCCCAGACTCATCAATTTTCTCGCTATATTTTCTGTGATGATTACAGTCAATTTTGTACCTGCGAAGAAGAAGGTTCTTGCTGGTTTTGAACCTGATGAATTGCTGAATATATAAATACCTATCCACATGCAGCGAAGGTGAAGGTTTTAATTACTCAAATAATACTTTATATAGACATGAATAACGGTATTCAACAATCTTGAAATATTGGATACAGAATAATTCTATCATGTTTTTCAATCAACAAATAGTGCGTCTACTAACTTCATTGAAATCGGGTCGTCTATTGGGATCTAAAAAAATTAATATGTAATGGAATTCTCTCATTTCTCTCATAATATAATAATTTTTTCATCGCACAATTCATCCAACTCGAATATTTCGAACTAAATCAATCATTGTCCGTGGTATTATTATATTCATATGCGTTAATACGATGTCGAATTCTTCTTAATTGAGGCCGAAGAAATGTCAGATAACATAATAGGTGCTCGTCACTTTCATCTATTCTCATTTCACTATTGTGCTTGCTTGTTGGAACATCCATGAGAATGAAAATGAATTAATTAATACTTTATGAAGGCAGGCGAGTATTATGTCGACTCTGACGAATCAACATATTCCTCGCCTGAATCTGGAAATATGAAGAAAAAACACGAAATAATATACCCACAAAAAAATGGAAAAATTCTAAATAATAAGCCCCGAAAAACTGGGGACACCTGAATAAATCTCGAATCAAATAATTTCAATTAGAGTCGGAAATTTTTATTTGCTAAATGGTTCCGTCCGGTTCCGACAAGGATAAAATAAGAATGTTTGATGGAAAATTTCCTGGTTTTGCTTTCCATTGAATTATTTGATGTAGGTATTGCATTTTTTTTATTTGCGAACCATAGTTTCTTATGCATTTCTACCCAGTAGATGGATACGTGACAAAATAAAATTGATAAAAGTGCATTTTTATGAATGCAATAGATTACGATTTGCATCATTGATAGGCATTAAATTTCTCTCAGGTAGCGCAACCGATCTAGCCCACTGAAGCATATCTGGTTCGAGTGTTTCCTTCAGGTACATATTAATTCTAATGAGGCACTTTGCACCTTTGCCATCATTGTTGAATGATGTAATATGCATTTCCTGACAGGAAACCCATGGAAGAGTAAATCTGTGTAATTCTATTCAAAGAAGAATTTCAATCGGAAGCTTGAACTCCGCCTCGAGATAGGAACTCTGATTTGATAACTTCATTTATAGGTCATCAATATAGATAAATCTCATCGAAACTGACCAATTTAACGAACGTCTCATAAAATGTCAGGAGCAAGAAGCGCCAGGAAATATGATATTACCTAGGATAGTTTGAGTATTCCATTGGAATTAATTATGGTCAGAGTGCTACCACTTATGGCAGAAGAAAGTTAGTGTAATAAATGAAGAAGAAGACTTTTTGCGTCTTCTCTATACTCGAAATAATGATTTCAAATTGGTACACGAGTTCGGTTACTTTTCTATCCAATCTAAAATATAATTCATCTGCATTAGTCAGCGGAAAAACAAAAAAAATCAAAAGCATAACGTGTTACGTCATATCAGGAGAGTTGACTTCGTCATGAAATTCGAAAAATCAAGAAAGTGATTCAACTCATCCAAAATAGAAAATTCCGCCTAAGTTTGACCATTGAAAACGAGAAGTGAAACTATTGCGTACACGATACACCCAAAAGGAAATTAGAAATCGTTGATATGAATCTCTATTCCCATAGAGTAAACGTTTTTGTCTAATGATATCCATAACATACGAACATAAGTTCCCATTGTTGAGGAAACATAAGGTAGGAGATCAATTAGTCATAGTTCTCTACCCCCGTTTGCAACATACTAATTAAATGACTTTGATAGCCAAACGCAATCGAAATTCACCCACTGAATATTACAATTCATGTGAAAGTGGCCAAGGTGAAAAATTGAAGATCCTTCACCAAGTGTACTATTTCATTCTTTTTTTGTTCCTACAATATTTTCCACAGAAAAAAATAGTTATTTACGTAACAAGTCCGGAAAATACTGTTTTTTCTGGACGAGTAGACAAAATTCTACGAGCTGTAAGCGAGTCCTGGAAGATTTTTCGAAGAAAAATCGTCTAGGAAGTGACTACTCCCGAACGGTTGCCGAAGAAATTTATAATTATTGAAACGTTTATTGAAGAATTATTAAAATCATGCGATTTTTCGGTGATTGGGCTAGTCGATTCTACAATTATTGTACTCGGATGTTTCAGTATTTGTAGGGATCTTCACTTTCTAGACCATATCTCGGTAAAACTAGTCATCAAGTAGTGAATATGGCTTTATCGAATTAACATTTCCGTGCCCTGTTATTTTAGTGACAAGTTTTTGTTGATTCCAACTTAAGCCAAATGAGTCATGGTGAGAGTGATTCCAGGATAACAAATTTTCTATAATAGGACTGATCTTGAAGTTAATATTATTCCACTTACTTGGTACACCGTAAGGTGTCAGAAATAAATGGTTCGTTCTCATGGTAGGCGACCTTTTGATAATAAGTCTCTGTATAATCTGTGAACAAATTTATTCGTTATAAGTAAAAAATTCTTGACTGGACATATATCCAAATTTTCATTATTTCATTATTTACTATTAGTTTATATTTTGTCACCTCTTTAGCAGGCTGTTGGAAATGTTGGATTATATTTCGGCACGCTCCATCTTGGAATTAATTATCCTCGAAGTCCTAGTCAGTAAGAGTCACCTTCGCCTCCTTGGAATGTTAGTTGAAGCGAAATAATGTGGATGGTTTTTTCTTCTTGTATATTTAGTCATAAAACTTGATTAATTTTGACGTTTTCGCAAATTATATAAGTTGATACCTAATTATTATTGTGAATGTTTTGCTGAAAAAGATGAATTCAGATAGAAGATGAATTATTAAGTACACCTTCAGAAATTAGACAATCAGCCAATGTTACCATACAGAATTCATTGCCCGAAAAACCCCAAAACAAATATAAAGGTGTATACAACAATTTTCAAGATATGTGTAGCAGTAAGAATACTGAGTCATCGTTTACAAAGAATGTTCTTTTGGCATATTTGAGTGAACTTAGCACTAAATATAAAGCATCACCCCTATGGACTTTCTACTCCATGCTAATAATCGCGATAAACATAAATAATGCATTGTTATAGGTAACTGTTGAGATTTGTGAATAAAGTTCTTCCTCTGTACTTGTATCTTAGTATTGATTGTTATAGTTGTAGATAAAGTATAGTATTCAACTTGTGATAATGGTCATAACTCACTTGAGGAATTCCAGTACTCGGCTCGTGCTGCAAACTTCATCTGCGTGAGATATGACTTACATAACCGCTCGTTAAAAAATATACTAATATTAACAGTAATTCTATGTTGTTAAGATGTTTCCATTATCTTTTTTACGCATACCTATTACTTTTTCCTCGGTCCCAGAACTAAGCAATCGTCTTGGGTTTCTACATCATAATTGTTTATAATCGATGATTGTAAATAGACTCGGGAAATTACTAGCATAAATTTCTGTTTCTATTGGAAATGAAGAAACGAAAGTTATATCATATTATAATGTCCACCTATTAAAAGATGGAAATCTCGTTCGATCGTAAAATATTTCCGTGGAATCTGTTTTTCGAGGACGAAATTCTTCGTTGTGCGTGAAGAGGATCTTGATCATTTTTCGATAACTTGAAGGTGATCTGCTTAGCGGTGATCGTCAATCATGTCCAGTTCGGATGACACCACCGGTGGATCTTCAGGAAAACATGTGCATAAATATTGAAATATCGTATTGCGATAAGATTTCGAAATAGGATTCAACTGAATTTATTCAAGTTAGGGAATGAATAAATACGTTTGTCGAATTATCTAGGGATGATATCATTCATCAAGAATATTATTTTGAATTTTTACTGTTTTAGTTAGAAATCTTGTTTTATTATGTTCGAATTCCGAAATTTGAATAATAAGCATAAACAGAACAGAACCTCAATAACAGGTAGATCGTTTATAAACATTTAGTGGACGTCCACTTCCAACATTTTGATTCATTATATCGAATAATGTAACATGGAAATCTTCTGATTGCGTTTTATGATCTAGAGTTGTTTTGCTTGTTGCATCCCTGAGCATCGCCATCAAATATGGTGACTCACCGTCAGGTACCCTGCCAAATCCAAGAGAACGCGAACAACCAGATTGTTTATTTCTGAACAATAATTTGTTGTGTCTTCTACCAAGACATAATATACAACCACAATGAATTGTTGAATGAGTAAGGATTTGCGCACATAATTCGCCGCGAGATTTATTCAACTTCTCTTCCACTCTCACGCATAATTCCTGATCAGATGAGAAGGACATTAGCAACTTTGAACGATCCGACTAAGACACTCCCACAATATGTATCATAATAGGTTGTAACTTGTAACAGTACCTTCAATATTCATTTGAATGCCATGCCCACTCAGTACATCAATTTTGTATGTAGGTTTGGGATTATCTGCACAAACGCCAACTCCTCAATTCCAGTTCATCTGAAATGATTTTATGCCTGACAAAGGACAAATAGTGTTAATGAACTTGATTTTGTGGGATTATCAAACAGTTTTTTCCTGATTTTTTTTTCATCCGAATGTAAATACCTCTGATTTATATACGAAATCCTGATTTTTACATCGACATGAAAACATGAATGTTGGATATTTCAGTGCAGAAACAAAACACTCCAACTGAATCACAAAAATTTTTTTTCTTTAAATTTAATTTCACATATCTTAACATTTTATACACAGAATAAAGATTAAACAAATTATACAAATTCTTCAAACTATACAAATTCTTCAAACTATACAAATTCTTCAAACTATACAAATTTACAGGAAATTTAATTTTTATATTGGTTCCTCTTCTGCTGGTGAATTTTCTAGTTTTTAATATAATGTTTCCAAAAAAGTTATGAACCTGGAAAATAGTATACCGAATAAGTAGTAGTTTATTATGCTGCTGACCAAAAAGTTATTTCTTTAACGCCACACGCCAAAAGTTCATTTCTAATCAGAAAGTAGGATTCCGACAAAATTCAATATCCAAGATCACAAGAACTTACAGAATTGAAAATTAAATAAATATTTCCGAGAAGATCACTATTTTCCACCCTTAAGACTTTTGAGGAGTAGATAGTTATTTGATTTTAACTTTTATTTATGTTCCACATTGGACAATTAGAACTCGAGGTTTGTTATGTTATTGCATTATACAATGCAATAACATTCAGCAGAAAAATAAGCATTAAAAAGCATAGGGAGTTGAATGAACTCATTTGCCTGTAACCATTTATACAAATCTACTTTCTCAACCATATTTTGCCAATGTCAAAAGAAAACGTCTCACGTCTCACCTTCTGGTATGAGAACTTTTCTCCGAAAAATTTATCGCGGGATTCTCAGGGTAGGTCGTATATATGAGTGTTGTCACTTAACACACACAGCCAGCCCATTATGCTGTGCGATATTTTACATCTATTTACCGGTCTTTATCAATGGAAATCATAAATTTCACCTGATTTGACTTCGTTGAGAGCCACTCGGCAACGGACGTTGGAAATTTCTAATATGTAAGTATAATGATACTTTGGAAGACTGACCTCCCTGTCTGCGTTTTGCGAGTTCAAGTATACTTTACTAGATGGTTTTTATTTTACAATATTTCCATTGAAAAGTACTAAAATAAATTATATCCTACTCTTTTCAACTCCTTTTAGTTCAAAAATGCAAATAATTTTCGTTTTCATGAACTTTTTGAGGCGAGAATTTCGGTTTGAGTGCGCCGCAAAATATGTGCATTGTACTGACTTTCAGTATTCGATCTACAAATTCTGATGTGTAATACTGACCTTCGAAATCCACCCATAAATCTTCTAAGAAGTTTCATCTGCTTTATTTCGCTTGGGCAACACTACCTACAAAGGCTGAATTTCGTCAGATCACCAGAGTATAGCTACAAATCCAGTTACCTATGCTCATCAATCGTGATATATCCAATAATTATTTCTTGTGTATTCATAATAAATTTTTATCCGTCTGAAAAATACTATCAGTAGAGATGTAAAAGTCAAGGAATGAAGGTCACTGCTTAGATGTATTTTCCTCATAACGAAATACTTCTTGGTAGTTTTATTGCACAATGTATTTCTCATTTATAGCATAGGAAGATGCGAAATAATTTCCAATCAAGTGTAATTTTAATCAATCAAAAAGAAATCATTGTTGCGAGGAACCGGCTGTTGATAGATAGCAATTCTTACTCCACTCTCTACAATATTCAATGTGGAAAGTCATGTTCAAATATTTAGAACGTGAATATCGCGTATCCCTAAAAGGTTTCTGGGTAAGAGGATTTATATTTTTATTGTCATTGAATTTATCTCATGTTGAAGTAATGGTTGCTATTCTGTTACTCAGAACTAGGACACTGAAAGTAAGCAGAGAGTGGACTTTTACTATTTGAGAAGATGGTCGAACACTGCCTCTGAGATTCAGAAAATTTGAACATAAAGTTGTGTATTTCTAGAATATTCCGAATATTTCTTGAAATTTAAACGTGGTCATCACAAAAAGTGAAATATTTTCCTTATTAAATAATATACATATTATAAAACTTCGTTTTGAATTTTGTGCTAATCCGTCGAAATGTTTTGAAGTTATAAAGTTTTGATGGTATTGCAGGGTGAAGCGTGAGGATTTCTACTCATGGTTTCATTCAGGGAACGAAAATGGAAATTTTAATTCATACTCGTACTGACATTATTGAATATACCTACAGCAAATAGTAATTTGTTTCGAAAAAACAGGGCGAATTCCGATTGAACCAATTTGGATATTTTCAAGATTATTGACGTTGCCTGAATAATCTTACGGCGAACAACCCTGGATTTCCAGAAAACCAGAAATTCAAGGAAATGCATTTCAAGACATTTGATACTCACATAATTGCTTGTAGGTCGATAAGAACGCTCCTGATGTTCTAGAGTCAATAATACTAATGATCCTAACTATGGGAAGGCATTTTCAATAATTTTTATTTAAAGATTGAGGAAATTCAAAATATGTATATGTAATTTTCGGTGATAAAATAATGTTGTTGAAAAAAAAACGACCTGTTTATTCGAAACAAAGCGTTATTTCAAAAATCATTATGAAACAAAATATCCTTTCAATACACCAGGTAATAACCCCTTCAAAAAAAACTATGTCTAGTTTCAAATAGCTCTTTATTCGTTTATAGGTGAAAACAATTTTTTCTTGGAAAGAATTTCATACAAAAAAAAATCATTTTGAGGTAGTAATCGATGCGATCCACCGTCAACATGATCTGAAAGAAATTTTGAGTTTTCATATCGAAGTAGTGTATTCAGATGAGCAATTTTACATGCATTTCGTGTTTTTTTTCCAATAATATATTCAGAATAAATTAATTACATGAACTTTCTCATAGTGAAGGTAGGTCTATAGTATAAAATTTCGATTCAAGAAAGTTATGTCTTTTTACTTTTACTTGCTAGATGCAGAAAGATACTTCATTTGGCCATAGTTCTGAATGATTACATTTTTTTGAAAATTTCAGTTCAAGAAAATATTCAAACATTGAATGAACACGTGCTCCGGAGTGAAACCTCACTCAATACTTACCACACACTATTTGAAAACATAATTAAAATATTCTGAATTCCTCAGTAATAAATATTTTACACCCGTTTAACCTTGTTATTTATTTCTATAGGATGAAATATTTCGAAAGGTTGGGGTCAATATACAAATATGTACTACTTATTCAACAGGTGTAGGTATATCTTGATTCCTCTGAATATTGTGTCATATAAATATGTCATAAAATCTTCTTTCACATCTCACTATACTATATATTATTCCATTCAACGGGATGAATACTTACGTTGGAATAATTGGTGGGGGATATTAATATTTTAGGAGATTTTACACTTCATATTGAAGCTTCGCAATTGAAGAATTATCAGAAATAATTTGAGAGTGACATTCAAATTTTTTTGTTCGAACTATTATAAAGGTCACTTATTGGAAATGAGAATGAAGTTCTTTTTTGAGAATGACCAAAAAAAATTATAGAAAGCACTGCCGTGAAGTCAGGAGCTTTTGAGCGCTCATTCACCTTGTAGGTAAATTCTGATTTTTCAATTTTAGAAACTAATTGAAGAAATTTTCGACAGCTGTCAAAAAAAAAATTCAAACTAAGGCGAAACCCCAGACTTCACGTCGGTGACCAATTTTTTTTTCGACGGTATTTACATCTCACACGTAGTACGAATAAATTATTCTTCATTCATGTGCGAAATTTCATTCCAATCCACTCGCTAGTTTGTAAATTATCAGGAAAAAAATATTTTGAACGATCATATTTACGTAGTTTAATTTTGCCCATTGATGAACGTGACCGCGACATTCAAGATCCACACCTATTCTTAAAAATTCATGTCTCTAGGCCTTTCCATTCGGAAGTTATAATTTTTTATGTTTTCTATGATTCTGGCCATGTGATCTGGACATCCTGCATGTAGCTTGAACATGTCATTCTCCATCAGAGTGCAAAATTTCATCTTGATCTAATTAGTAGTTTCGAAGTAATCGGAAGAACAAAGTTTCGAACGGCCGTATTTACGGAGCCATTGGCCGAATTTTGCCCAATAACGAACTCAACTGCATTCGAGATTCGAACCTACCCTGAAAATTTCAAGTTCAGGAGAGTTGTCGTGTATACAGCCGGACGGACGGACATACTAGAATTTTCCGACGGGTTCGTCATCAGTGAGTCGACGAAATGATAAAGCTCTCGTGTAAGTAGAACGAGCGCTCAAAAAAACAAATTAAATGAGAACTGTTAAATAATTCCTAATGTCTTTATTTATTTATTTATTTATTTATTTATTTATTTATTCACAAGGAGCACAAACAGGTAACCCAATACCCAAAACAGTGTTCACAAATTAAAAATACAAAAAATTAACAAAAGTGCCTTATATCTAATACCTAATAACAAGTTAACAATTGGAAGAGAAAAAATAACAGATATAGAGCCAGAGGTGAGGCAGTTCAACAGCGGGATAGAAAATACCTTTTGAGTGAATTTTTCAAGGTTTTTTCGCTTTGGAAAAATACATCGATTTGATCTTTTAGAATATTGCAGTGACGTAGCATTCTGGAAATTGGGGAATTTTTTGCGCTGTTGGAGTGCGCTAGGGGTAAATAGAAGGTTTGTGACCACCTAGATCTTCGAATTGGCGCATGCAAGTTAATCAACCCAGTGATGTCTTGAGAGTCCCAATGTGATTTCAGACAGTATTTGCCTGGCCCTTTGTGAGATATTTACCTCTAAGTCAATCGTGCAATTTTGGGGAAATGGCTCATATTGAAGTTACAACACATACGTGCTCCTTAAAATTGTTGTTAATCAGCAAACCTTCTCAATTGGTCAAAATGAGATAGCAACCCGAAATAAAATTCTACAGTATCATTGATTTCATAATTTTTCATTCTTGTCAGTGGCGTTTGTGTGGGATTTGCACTGAATAAATTGGAAAAAAAAAAAAAAATCATTTCTGGAATCCTAGTTATTCTCCGAGAAATGCTAGTTCCTTGATTTTTTCGTTTGCCGTATGCTTTTCGCACAAAAATAAATAGAATCAAACGGAGAAATTGAAAGTTAAAAGAAAGATTAGTTCAGAAAGATTAAAAGAAAAATAATTTTCAACTATTAAAATCAGTGGCGTATCACTTTTTTATTAGAAATGATTCAGTGCAAATACCGGAAGGAATACACTGACAAGAATAAACAATCATGTTGTACTTAATTGAATGTCTTTTGATGTATAGAGAATGCATACTTTACAAAATCATCCAGCTTCACACCAAAGTTCATCATGAATTAAAAAAAATTCAGAAACCTCAAAAGTTAGGATATTTGCTACATGACTTTATTTGAACTTTCGTGATGATTGAAAAAGGGGAAGTTTCTGAGTCACTGGACAAATGCCCCACTTCAAGTGGTGTTAATAACATTTGAGAAAAATCGAATTTTATAATTCCATTGTGGAATTTTACAAACATTCTGATTTCTTCAATCAAGGCCTAGCTGTACTTATACCAGTTGTAGGAATAAATCAATTCGTGGTTTTCGTCAAATTATTATTCATCGCTTGCAACATCCTTCCGTCTAGTCGCTATTTACGGAAATAAATGGTAAATCGCAGGAAAAATACCGTTATATACTATAAGCTAGTAATGAATGGGTATTAACGGTGTCATAATCAGCAGTTCGTCGATATTTTCTTCAACGTTCTGCTTCGGTGATTCGCTGATTCATTAGCAGTATTTAAACTAAGCAAAAGTGATATGAATACCCGCTCATTACTCCTTGTGAAGATTGTCTATTATGATGAGACAAAAAAAAATCCGCACAAAACATTGCTTATTATGATTAGAAAATGCTCACGAAAGCTGTTTTCTGTACGACAAAAGGTTTCGGTGATATTCACAAAAACCGTTTTTTTTTTTCAATTTCAAATTTGAAAATGGTGAATTTTAGAGGGTAAGTTGATAGAAACTTTTTTCATATTTTTGGACGAGCTATCACATCCTGAAATTCTGCGCATATATTATGAAACACCCTGTATTTTTTGCTTGACCTCCTCTGATTGAAAGCTCACGAGCCGCCACTGCATTCCATCATATCCCATGTATTGTAAATCACGGGACAGGCCAGCATGCTCCAACTCCTACGAAGTGTATGAGAGGAGAAGTGCTAGTTAGTTCTAGTTCAATAATGGATTATTCATTATTGAATTCATTATTTATTTCTATTCTTGCACTGTTCGCCTCTTTCTTCTCTTCTTATGCATTGAATATCCTATACGTCCCATGTGATTTTCCAGACCGGTATATGTTATTCAGTAGAGGGCCTAGAATTAATTCCTGAGGCACCCCCACTTCCAAGTGTTGGGTGTTTGACATATATTTTGACGGAGACGTTTCTATTCCTGTCATAGTATTAGCGAGTATGTGTAATGCAGTTCATCTTATAGGCTTGTCCTCCGTACTTTATCAAATTTTTTTGCCAAGTCATGTGGCTATCTCTTTCTGAAATGCCTATGTGATTCATTACACCTCAGAAATGGACGGTGGAATATTCTCTTCTGAATTCAAATTGTATCTTTGACGTCCTATTCTTCCTTAACGGGGCGTTAACATCGGAGATATATTGCATGATATTCATGTTTTGAAGAAAAAGTTTGAGGAAAAATGAAATTTGGATGCGTCGAAGATCTGTAAAATTTCAAGTGAATCGGAGTAGTCGAGCCAAAAAGTAGAAATATTCCCAAGTACAGATCTGATCTTCGACGGACCAGAAAAGATATATGCTGCATTCATAAAAAGCTCATTGAGCACGGAATCAAACACTGGCAACGAAGAATTGCCGTTATTGCAGTGGCATAATCGTTGTTGCAATAATTATCCGGGAAAAAAGTTTCACAACTCTTGTACGTATTTTCGTGATCGTGAAGTATCCGTTCCACTTTGATAATGAAATTCGCGCATTTCCGTTTTTTCATGATGGATTACTTTCATTTTTCCCCGAATTATCATGTTAATCCATTCATTCGTTCTGAAATGATGTGGTTGGAATGAGGAATTGCATAACATCACGAAATTTCGAACGAAATAGACTACGACATAATGCACTTGGATCAGACAACTGCTTTCTCATCCATAAATTGAATAATGAAAAGGGATATAAACATAAAACAAAAAAAACTCATTTCAAATGTTCAAATTCCATCAAAATGAATATCATTCAATTGATAATGGCACGCTACTGAATCCATGGAATTTTGGTGTTCTATTTATAGGAAGCATATGATATAGACGTATATAGGAAAAAATTTCGGGAGGTTCGAGAACTCGCTTCCAGAAAGATTAGTTAATAATAATGAATGATTATATGAACCTATATTCATTCATTATTATTTCAGATCACTCAATTTTTTTCTCAAGTTTGCATTTGGGGGAAGCTGCCCTCCTATCCCTGTATTAACAACATTAGAGAAAATAATGAACCATCGTGGAACTATTGTAGTCATCTACATATGAATAACAAATCTCAAAAAATAGGCTGAACTTAACATTATTCAATGAACTACTTATTGCAGTGTTGTTGTGGCTGTTGTTCTGGTTTCTGCATATGCATATTTCCATGGACCGTTGCAACATGAAATAACGAAATCCAAGTGAGGAAATCTCATTGAATTCAACTATTTTCACATGTGCCGTAATAGTAAACTTGACCTTAAACGACCATTCCTACCATTATCTGCCTTATATCCCCCATGAAGTGTCAGGGAATAAGGACAGAAAAAATAGTTCAATGAAAAGGTGAATGATACTAGATGCCGGCAAGGTCAGCAGTAATGAATAAGCTGTTAAAAAGATGTATTCCATCTGAATCAAGAGAAGTGCAAGTGTGAGTGTTCAATAGGTAGCCGCCTGCGAGGATAGTGAAAGTATATAATTTCACTGCTTTCACTATCGAATATGATCAAAAACTGTTGTCCGTTTATTCGGAACTTGCAGTTATTGAGAAAATATGTAATAACCAATTTTGCAACATGTCTTCTATGCCAATATATATGGAATTATATATTTAGTACCTAATAACTGGAATATGAAATTTACAAGGTTGACTGAATTCTTGTATAATCGCGATGACATACTTCCTCGTATTGATCTTAGAAAAAATTAATGAATTGCGTATTAGGAAATGTAAGAAGAGGAATTGCTTCCAGGCATTAGCGAACTCGGATTCGTCTCGCCTGTAGAATGATCATATAAGGAGCTTCCATCAATGTTAGTGCTTGCCAAGTATCTATCTTACGCTCGAGCTATTTCTCAACTTTTGTGAATTCTTATTGTTGAGAAAATGTTTGTCAGTGCTGTGCAACTGCACTGGATCTCTGTTGATTGCATTTGGTGGCTATAATTTGAAATTATCAGAGCCCTCAATGCTTTGGAAATAAATTTAGAAGAAAATTCAATAAAGCATCAATGATAGAAAAGTGAGGTCATTAATGGCACGAAGTAAAGGAGATTGAAAAACCTGAACAACCTCAAATTAAGCAATCCGGATTAGCTGATATTCAAGGTATATTCTCATTGGTCAATTAAACTTCATGATCAATAAATTGCATGATGGTTCAATCGGAGTTAAATATCTATAATCTAGAAAATAATTATTAATTGGACATTACTCAAAAACTAATAATTTCACTCCTTCAAATTTTCTTTGAGTATGAAGAAATTAATTTATTTTACCGAAGCTTAGGGAATTTTGATAACAAATCTCAATATCAACAAGTAAAGAGCTTCATGAAACTGGAAATATTTGATAGATGTTGATTTGAAAATATGGATCTAAATTTCTGATGACCGATTTTGGTTTATTATTTCCAAAAATAAATATTTTGAATTGGACAAAAAAAAAATTTAAGGCCTTCATAAATTTCAAAATTTTGTAAAAACACTTGCTCAAGATAGAAGCTTTCGCGCGCTTGTTTCTTCGTATACCAAACCGGCCTTTATTATGACGAAAAATTTCAGCAGGATATGGCGAACAGTTTCTGAGACAACGGAGTTTCGAAAATTTTTTTTTAATATTTAGTGATACGATCCTTACGAAATTCAACACGAATTTTTTTGTCGTTATATTACAACAAACTAAAGAGTTTCAATTCAATCGGATTGAGAATGAAATTTCACCTTGAATTTTTCTGTTCGTTCAAGAACATTCTCGGTTAAAACTTCGAAAATTAAAGACTTTTTGGCAAATTAATAACAGTCTTGTTCATAAAAATTATAAAAAGCACTGCCGTGAACTCAGAAGCTTTTGAGCGCTCGTTCATCCACCTTGAAGGTATATTCGCATTTTCCGGTTTTAGAAACCAATTAGAAAAAAATTTTGACAAAAATTTCAAACTAAGGTGAAACTCTAGACTTCACGTCAGTGCTTAATTTTTTTCGATAATTCACTGGAATTTTTTACGGCATCTATGGTCTTGGTAAAGCGATCTGGACAAAATTTTGCACGTAGTTTGATAAAATTATTTTTCATCTTTGTGCAATTATCAGGAAAATAATATTTTTAACGACCATATTTACGGAAACCCTAATCGAATTTTGCTGATTGATGAACGTGAACGCGACATTCCAAACCTACCCAGAAAATTTCAAGTCCCTAGGCCTTTCCGTTCGAAAGTTATAATTTTCTATGGTTTCTATCATTCTGGTCCTGCGATCTGGACGAAATGTCGCTCGAATGTATAATTCTCTATTAAAATACAAAGATTTCGTCAAGATCGAATCCGTAGTTCAAACGACCATATTTACGGAACCCTAGTCTAATTTTCTATGGTTTCTATGGTTCTAGTCATGAGGTCTGAATAAAATATTGCATGTAGATTGAACACGTCATTCTCCATTTGAGTGCAAAATTTCATCTCATCGAATCAGTCGTTTCGAAGTAATAAGGAGAACAAAATTTCGAACAGCCATATTTACGGAACCCTTGAAGAAATTCTGCCCATTAACGAACTCAACCGCGGCATTCGGGAACTGAACTCACGCTGAAATTTTCAAGTCTCTAGGTCGTTCCGTTCGATAGTTATCGTGCTTATGGCCGGACGGACGGACATACTCGAATTTTTCGAGGGATTCGTCATGAGTGAGTCGAACCTTGTCGGTTGAGACCATTTTCGGCTCAAAATTTGAAAAATAAAAGACATCGTGAGGAAATGATATAGCCCTCGTGTAAGTAGAGCGAGCGCTCAAAAATATTGAAGAGAAGCGAAAAATGGGTATGTCCATAGCTTTTCTCGAAAACCTGAAATTTTCTCCGATACTTGAGACTTGGCATTATATAGACAAAATTTTAATGTTAGATGTCTTATAAATAGTGAAGATGAATAAAAAAAATAAATAGTGGGGCATAGTGTGATATATGAGATATGCGTTTCTAAAGTCTCAAGAAGTATTTCCTCCTTATAAATTTTCAATTGAATTGAAAAATTCATTAAAAACAAAATATAGAAGAACTTGATATACACTCTTGATGAAAATTGACTTGAATATGATGTGTTGTGTAGTTTTTGAGATATGTGATATTATCGGTTACTTGCTCTTTCGTATTGAGATCCCTCCCGGTTCGTAAGTGGCCTCTTTTTTCTTCAAGCCTATCACAAGATCAACAATTCGAATAAATCTAATTTCAGATGCGAATATGGCAAGAATGATAAATTCTTAATCCGGCCTATGATATAATAGTCTTACTGGAAACTAGTGCAGTCTATTTACTGGAGCGGTAGACGAAATCGAGAGTTGGAATGCAGCATTACCGCATCCTTTCCAAATGCTCGAATTCCAACTATGCAGCACGACGTTCAGTATGGCCGACTCAATAACAAGAGAGAAGTACCGAAGTACGGTACTGAAATCTTGAAGGCAAACATGTCAAACGGAGACCACTTTCGATTTCTTTACTGTTAAATCATCGCTTTTGACATTACCGTCGTTCTCATGAATTGGAATTTTAATGAGAAGTTCTGTTTCGATTGTGGTCTGTGGATGTCCTCTCGTGGTTCAAGAACGTAACAGGATGTGGGGATAGGCAATGTTGAATGCTATTGATGACAGCATCATTCTATTGGTCTTTAATCTATTTCCTATCCTATCACGACAACTCTACTAGAATCCGCACTTTCTGTTTCATCCCGATGGCCTTCAGATTTATATATCCGACAGGGCTCGATACTTGATTACTTTATACATACAACTAATGTAACGTTGTCCAAAAACTATCGTTTTCTTTAAGATGACAAGCAAGGCAGTCCACAGACTACTTCGAAAAACATACATCCAAAATCTCATTACATGTCGATTTAACAGGTTCAGCGCCATGGCGGACACCGGTGTCCGCTCTATAATTCAGAATATGATTGTCTGGTCTGGCCAAGCGGACGAGTTTTTACGATATTCAACACGTCGATGTGTCCGCTATGGCCTTCCTTTACCGAAAAGTCTTGCCAGTTTGTGTGAAACGGGACTTTTGTTTGGGAAATATGGGTGGTATTTTGTTTCTAGTAAATTCGGATAAAGAAGGCGGACACCGGTGTCCGCTTTCAATTTTCTATATTTTGAGAACTCTTTTTCATTTTTGGGTCAGCATAAATGTTATTAAATGAACTCATATATAAGAAACTTTAAAAAAAATGATGGCCCAGGAAGAAAGTTTGGTCGAAATACTTCGGCGCTGAACCTGTTAAATAAATCATATCTGAAACTGTCTGCTCAGGTAGATGAAAAAGAAATTTAATTTTCAGTATTTTGTTTGAGAACGGGTAGAAAAAGTTATGCGTAATAAACGTACGAAATGATATCACTCAAAATAACAACTTTTAGAAGATATTAAAATTGAACAGATTAGAATTAAACGACCATATTAACGGAACCCCTAATCTAATTTTGCCCATTGATGAACGTGACCGCGACATTCGAGATCTACACCTATCCTGAAAATTTCAAGTCCCTAGGCCTCTCCGTTCGTAAGTTATGATTTTTTATGGTTTATATGGTTCTGGAAATAATCTGGAAATAATGTAACTTGAATATGCCATTCCCAATTAAAATAGAAAATTTCGTCACGATAAAATCCGTTGTTTTGAAATTATCGAGAAAACTAAATTTCAAACGACCATATTTACGAAACCCTTTGTCTAATTTTGCTCATTGATGAAGGTGACCGCGACATTCGAGATCCACATCTGTCCTGAAAATTTCAAGTCCCTAGGCCTTTCCCTTCGTGAGGTATGGTCATGCGATGGTCCAGAACCTTTATGTGGCATAGGCAAATGCACCAGACTGAAAGTAAAGCACTCTGGAGGAATCTGCCAGGAATAGATCACTCCAAAAAGTTCCTTCGGAACTTCAAAAGTGCAATATCCAAAAAGCATTTGGATCGCAATAACAATAAGTTACGCCTTCTTACTGGCTTCCTCACAGGACATTGTCACCTCAGAAAGCATATGATGAGAATTGGCTTAACAGAAACTGACGATTCTAGATTCTGTGAGAAGAGGAGGAAACTCCTGTTAACCTGGTGATAAAATGATTCGCCATTGCAAACCAGCGCGAAGAACGTCTTGGACAAGAGAATTACAAAAGGAACGAGGACTTAACCTCCTTGAAGCCCTCTCAGATACTGGAATTCATTGAAGCTCTGGAGCTGGAGGGCAAGCTGTAGGTAGCGCTTTGCAAAAACAGCTCTGATGGGGGCACAATAGACCTTCAGGTAGCAGTGACATGTAACCCCCTTACCTAACTATAACTATAGTTCATTTATGAGAGGTTCAATGAGTTCGAAGGTAAAGGGTTAATTTTTGAACGCAAGATACATTTTTGAACAGCTAAATTCGATTTCGCCTCAAGAGACAAGCTTAATCTTTCTATAGAAGTACCTACTTTATACATAAGTTGTATAAATAACTATTTTGGACTATAGATATCACCACAGATGTCTCATAAATATTCCATATGAAGTTAGTTATGTTAAATCTGAATTTTTCATTAGAAAATGCAATGATTGGGTATTTGGGAAGATGGGAAGTATCTTGCTTTATACATAAGTTGTATAAATAACTATTTTGGACTATAGATATCACCACAGATGTCTCATAAATATTCCATATGAAGTTAGTTATGTTAAATCTGAAATTTTCATTAAAGAATGCAATGATTGGGTATTTGGGAAGATGGGAAGTATCTTGCATGAAACTAATTATTACCAATCAAGTTCCTACGGGTGATAATGGATTGGTGTAGTTCACTTTCGAAAGACAAAATTATTGCTCATGTGAATTATTGAAAAAACATGTATTATGATTAAACTAAAAACGCAAAACAAACAAGTCAACAGCAAACCCAAAATAATAGGTAGGCACGGAGAAAGTTGAAACTATCACAAAGAAGAATGCAGAAGATCTTGAACAACTATTAAACAAACATTATATGTTCCTATCATTCGTGAATATTTCGAAGGAATGATTACGAAACATCATTGTTAAGAACATACAATTCTAGTTTTTCAATCTGGAACAAACGAGGTCAATCAAGTATCGACCTTCAAGTAACTAGAACCACCGACATATTTCAAGAATGATCTTTTCATACCGATAAAAATCTTCAACGAGATGAATAGTGAATGGTATTTTCCCACATTTGTTTGGCAGTCAACTGAAAAATTTATTCAAATGAAGAATTGTTGAGAAACCAATTTTCTGGATTTAATGACCTGTTTATGGTTTCACTTGCAAATATTCAATATTATAATATTCCTTTTCTCATAAATGGAATGTTCAACTATTCGGAAAGCTTCCCGATCATTATTTTCGAAAAAACTCATATTGAAAATTAGCCTTTTATGAATTTGTTTTATTTTCCATGTGTATATCTGATTTTTCTTGGATGAATATTGTTGAAAATAGTTTCATACTTAGTTACTGTTTTACACTGAAGCACAGAAACACCCTGTAAGTATAGATGGGTAAATCTCAAAATAAACCTATCTGATACATTCTCTCATACTGTGATAATCTTCTTGTCTTATTTATTTTTATCCCAAAAAAACTGCATTAGGTTGTTTTTCATTTTTATTACTCTCAGCAATGTTATCAATATGGCTTGTTTGAAGTCCAAAACTCTTCTTGAACTTCATTTTCGAAAATTATGTGGAAATAATTGACAAAATGTCAATTGCATATAATAATGAATATATTGTTTGGTTCTTCGATGTATGTCTGGGGGCGTCATGTGTAGGATCATAGGTCCAGCGAACGGCATCCATCCCTTAAGAATTGAATTATCTTCAACACAATTTTCATTTTTTTATTCTGATAGGTGGGCAACACGTGGAAAAATTACGGAATGGGAATTATCTCTTCATTTGAAGGTTTTTATATGGCGATTATCTCCAAATCATATCCAAAATCATTCAGCTGGAGATCAGTTCAAACGTATAATCTACATAATATCCTGTTCCAACCCTAATGTAAAAAAAATCCTTGCAATTAGGTACGGAAAATATTTATATCTATTAATATTGGTCTTCGTTTTCTGAAGTTGAATGATCCATTTCATGGAGAACTTGTTTTGATCTAAGTCTTAAGCTGTCGAACGCCTCGTATAAAATTAAAATCTCCTTGGTGAATTGATTGATTTCATTAATTTATTTTTCTTTTCATTCTTCCGTAGTTTGTTTTTTTTTTCAGTTTTCTTTCAATCTCATTGAGATACTTCTATCTAGATAGGCCTCCGTCCTTCTCCGCACAATTAAAGGCACATCCTTTTTATATGAAACAACTACCGAAATCACTTTTCATTTTGTTTAATTCGAATGAAATTACATTTAATGCTTATAGTCATATATGTTTGTGTTTTGAGCGTCACGATGTCTGTATTCTTTAATTTTGAGCACAAAATGGTCTCAATCGACAGAGTTCGACTCACTGATGACGAATCCGTCGGAAAATTCTGTCTGTCCGTCCGTCCGTCTGGCCGTAAGCACGATAACTCTCGAACGGAACAACCTAGATACTTGAAATTTTCAGTGTGGGTTCAGTTTCCGAATGACTCGGTTGAGTTCGTTAATAGGCAGAATTCCACTAGGGGTTCCGTAAATATTGCCGTTCAAAATTTGTTCTTCTGGTTTCTCCGAAACTACAAATTCGATCGAGATGAAATTTTGCACTCAAATGGAATTACGTGTTCAAGCTACATGCACAATTTGTTCTACATCGCATGACCAGAGTAAATGGAGTTTGTGCTCCCTTTCTGGCAAGTGTATTACCCTTTTCGTTTCCTATAATTCCTGAGTGACCAGGAACCCAGACTTGAGGGATCTTAAGCTCATTTAGTTCCCGATGAAGGCTTTCACCTAATTCTGTAGACTCTACAATATCCAAAACTTCGGGAATTTCAGATGGGTTCAAACGATTTCAATGGTTTGTTTTAAATAATGAACCACTAGAAAAAAACTTCGGTTGATGTCTGGGGAAGGGCTTCAGGATATTCTGATTCAACGCAATTCTTCACTTAGGAGGTATGGAGATGTTATCAACCAAAGATTTGACCAATTGATTAATAATTGTTTTTTTATATCCGACAATCTCAACTTTTTGTGCTTCAGATTTCACTTATGATACGACTTATTCAATCAAAGAAGGAATACACTTTAATATCTGATATTTCGTTCTTAATGAGGACTTCATACTTTCATAAATACTGCAAGACTACATTGCGTCATCTTTATTTATTCTTATTCTCTATGTACATTCCCGAACCAAAACTTACCAAATTAACAATTTGCTTGTTATTCTATTTCCTTATGGTCAAGTTTGCGTGAAGTGCGAAGATCATGGCGATGAACTTGAGTCCGGAAATATTAAAGTCCTCACTTTCTTTCGGCATAATTAATTATACTTGTCTTGATTGATTCATGAATGTAAATTATCTCATACGTTCACACCTGTTCTTCTTCAAACAAATTACACCATTTCAATTTGTCTATTACGTGTATTGTCTACACGGTATGAATTGCGGAATAAGCAAGGAGGCTTTCTTATTTGTCACCCATGAAAGAACACGCTTTTCTGGAAGTCATGAATAGTTAAGAGGTTTTCTAAGTAGGTAATCTTGATTATGAAATGTTGGATTATGAAAATATGGAAGAAAGCATCGACCGAATATATCGTATAAAACAATGTAAATAGAGGTGATTGGAGAATTCTTCCCTATAAGCTTAAGCCGAGCTTTAATATTGTTAGAAAAGAAAGGTTCTGTAAGAACCTGAGTTTATGCGATTAAATGTGAAAAAGTATTTGAAGAATTGACCTCCTGAGTAAGTGTCATCAAGATATTATCAGCTAACCCAGGAAGCGATTAATTTCTTCGTGATATTTATTTTTTCTTGAACCTCTAATTGTTTAGCGAGGGGTTTTTGCAATATTAATGGGCAGACGTATGTGTGTTTCCTCCCAAAGTGGACTCATCAGTAGGGGTGATCCAGCCACTGTTGCCTTAGGCATCATCACAAGGATAGCGGTATTTACCGCATATCGAGTGCACGTTATGCAGAGAACTGCGGGAAAGAACGTGGTGTGGCATAGCCGACAACGCCGTCTTCTGGACGTGTGGAGAGCCGTCCCAAACTGTGAGAACATTGAATTTGGGACGAACAGTATGCTGAATATAAGAATTAGAGAACTCGATCAGGGTATATGCGCAATTCGTTTAAATCTATTTTGCCACCAATGAAAATTAATATATTTTTATGTCGGTCACACTCTAATGATCTGAGATAATTCTTCCTTTATTTGTTGTGTCTTAAACTTATATCTTACATTGTTCATGTTTCGACAACAATCAATAAAAATCAATCTTCCTTTCCAATACTACGACAATTGATCGATGAAGATACGCCAACCGAACTCAATTTGGTGGAATAAAAGAAATGTTAATCAGTTCGAAAGTTGATGCAACGAATATCAATTGCATTATAAACTAATTGAGGAATTTTTATGTGGCAACAACTGGAGAAAGTAGTGGTACAGGTGAACTACTAACTACGACTTGACACGAAAGTATCAATTAGGTAACGATTAACAACAGCTATAATACAACATTTCGTTTTTTTTTGAGCGGCATTTACAAGTAATGCTTCGAGGGGAAGACAACGCGTTTTTCTTGTTAGTTGAGTAATAAAAGATGCAGTCAAAAATGAAGGAAGGATGTTACGAGATGACGAACAATTGGCTTGTTTGTTTAGCATTGTTGGGTAGGTTGCTCTGTATACGGATAGACGACCTAGATACAGTCTTTCGTCACACAGTGAAAAATTCTTCCATTTGTGTATGTGGAAATCCAACGCAAAAATTCCTTACGTTGTTCTAGTATAGAAGTTCGAGAAAGAATACACAGAAATGGAATACTTTCCAAACAATGTGACATCACGCTATGCCTTTCTGGTGCCAGGCGCTGAAATGTTGAACAAATACGCTCGGGCTTGAATAAATGATCACTCCTTAACAATTCTCATGAAAAGTTTGTGTTGCCAAAAATTCATGTACGTATCGAAAATCAATAATCAATCGACATTGATCATCCTTGCTCAGTAATCAAATATGAGTATTCAAGACATCAGAATTTGGGACAGAAGAGTAAAAAAAATTGTGGAAAAAACTGCCGGAGTCTAGCGCTTTTGCGCGCTTGCTTGAATTCATCGCCAGCGCGGTAATAATGCGCATAACGCTGCTTGGTTATCAAACTCACCCCAGGTTTCTGAGGGTCTGATCAAACCGTAGTTCAACTGACACAACATTGGACTTGACAACGCTGTCAATGGGTTTCTGAAATGTTGTTCAGTGAAAAATAATATAATAATTGATCTTTTTGATTTGAAATGATGTGAAACTGTAGCGAGACTATCGAACCAAAGATTATGAAACGGACGACAGATTCTGTGAACCAAACCGGCCGTCAGTGTGACGAATAATAGCATTTTATGAAATCGACACTAATGTAATTACAGAATTATTAAGAATATTATATCGAATTTTTCAAACACAATATCAGAAAAACACAACGTGGAACAGCTGTACAGCCAAAATTTCAGCAGAATACGGCGAATAGTTTCTGAGATACCAAAGTTTTCTAGTAATACGATCCTCACGAAATTTGACTTACTGCAATGTATCAATTCGACCTAACAGGTCTCTTTCGAATTATTGAGGAAAATATATAAGAAAGTCTTATATACGAATCTTTCCAGCGGATTTTCGAACAGGCGCATTCAGATCTTAGGGCTTTTCTTTCGAAACTATCGTGTTTATGGCTAGACGGGCGCACAGAATTGAATTTGACCACGAATTGTTCACCTGTGAGTCTAACCTAATCGTTTGGAAACATTCTCGGCTCATAACTAAGAAATAACAGACATTTGACCAAAAAGATAATGCTCTTGTTCATAGATATGTATTGGTAGGTATGAGCCATTGAGAGATTTCCATCGCGATTTTTCACGCACAACGCAACTATACAACTTAGAGCTTAAAATATGTATTGGTAGGTATGAGCCATTGAGAGATTTCTATCGCGATTTTCCACGCACTGTACTGAGTGTTCCAAGAAAAATTTTTGATTGAACATCTAGTGAAATGTGACTGAATTTGTTATTTTTGAGGTAGATTTGAGAGGACGACGCTAATTTACATTAACATTTATACTATCCAGCCAGTATATAAATGAAAACCAATTTAGACAAAGTATGATTAATCAAAAAATCTTTATATTTTCTGGAAAATCTAGTAAACATGGATGAAGGAATAGACCACAAAGAAAAAATTTATCACATTATCTAGGTCATTTAGTCAATATAAAAAATGACTATTCATTAATTACATCTTCTACAACATTTACAACCAAACTGAATATTGTGGATATTATCCATACCATTCAGCCGTAATATATCAAAACTTTTCAATTTGAATAGAATGAAACCTTTTGAGTTGGAATTGATCAAAACATCTGGCCATATTTCAAATATTTACTCAGACACGGATAAAGTAAAAA
Source organism: Aphidecta obliterata (assembly GCA_963966015.1). Taxonomy (NCBI): domain Eukaryota; kingdom Metazoa; phylum Arthropoda; class Insecta; order Coleoptera; family Coccinellidae; genus Aphidecta; species Aphidecta obliterata. The sequence goes on from OZ014428.1 coordinate 9,869,022, forward strand.
GATAAAATAAATTTAAGTTTCTTTCATACGGGAGATATAATTCCCAAAAAGAATGAAATTTAGGTTAGGTAAGGGATAGCTTGAGTTGGGACAGTGCTTAATATTTCAGGATATGTCCGGTTACCTTATCACCGAGGAAGTTATAACTAGTTAAATATAACTCTCAAAATAAATTAATAAACACACACTATTGCCTTAATCAAGGGATCGCGGATATTGAAATAGAAGGATTCGTAAGTGGGAGCGTGATTGTTACTTTAACCTGCTCTAACTAGTTATTTGATGAATTTTTTCTATAACCTACTTCACGTAGTCAATAAACATAACATCCATCCATTACGCAACATACCTTTATATCTATATTGTTGATTGTTCATACTCGTCGATAAGGAACCGGCGTCATAAAGGGGGCTTTATAAATGATCAATACATCGCAGGCGGCTTGAAAATATCCTTTTTTTGCTTCTTCATATCCATACCGTTCACACTTGCAATTCCAGGCATATAATTTATTTTCTGCGCGAATGACAAACATAACCTCAATCATTTTTAATTGCTGTCCGTTTCGAAATTCTACGATACCTATAGTTCGGAACATCAAGTGAAGAGCGGCAAATAATCCAAAGCCGACTTTGATGTTACAATCATTCATAAAATGAGCTCTCAAGAATTAAGGAGATCACGTATATCGTAAAATGGGGTGAACAGAAACACATGTTCGAATGCTCATATATGTTGGAAGAAAAATAATTCAATATCCATATTTTGGCGAAAGTCCTATCACACTTAATACAACAGACGTCCGTTTAGAAAATGTGTGTGCAATTGATGATTTTAGCAAAAAAAAAATTATGTCGCTTGTTTCTATTCGCCTTCGAGGTGAGGTGAATGGAAACACACGTTGAAAACTGGTCTATATTGCTTTTGGTCTGCAGTGGGGGTGTATGAAAATCGATTTAAAATCGAGTACATATACACTATAACAGCATAGAAATATTTTTTTCTTAGTTTTTGGAAGCAAGCAAGCAATTTTGGCTGTTTATCTGAATTGATCGAATTCAAGAATGAAAACTGAAAAATTTCACTAGATAAACTAATAAGCAAACCAACAAGATTATCTAGTTTATCTAGTGAAATTTCTCAATTTTCATTCTTGAATTCGATCAATTCAGATAAACAGCCATTATTATTCCTTAGTCAATTATTCAGACGAATAAGACTTCAGCTTGAATCCGTTGAATTTCCATGTGTGACTATTTATGCTTGTAATGTTTACGGCGTTGTCATACATGTGTATTTCGTTTTTGGAGAGCCGATAAGACATTTTATGATCTACAGATATTTGAGACAGTTGACTTTGGAACAGACAGGTGGCGTGATTTGGGAAGTTTTCTCAGTACCACGTTACCTTATGTTTTAAGATCTTTTGTTTCATTCATCGAGTTTATCATCAAACTTACAATAGAATAACTAGTATGATTTCCTCTACTATAAATTCCACGACACGTGTTTCGATGCGAAGCATCATCTTCAGGTGGTTAAGGTATAACTATTATAGTTACAGTTATACCTTGACCACCTGAAGATGATGCTTCGCATCGAAACACGTGTCGTGGAATTTATAGTAGAGGAAATCATACTAGTTATTCTATTGTAAGTTTGATTATGGATTTCCATCAAGTATCGGCTAATTCTATTAGAATTTCGAGTTTATTATATTGCATAGTCGTACTGATGAGATTTGACATGGATCGAAACCGGTCTACGATTGCAAGTGATAAATTTCGTTGGTATCTGGGATACATGAATTGTCTTGTTGGCTTGCTTATTAGTTTATCTAGTGAAATTTTTCAATTTTCATTCTTGAATTCGATCAATTCAGATAAACAGCCATTATTATTCCTTTTTCCAATATGATATTTGAACTTTTCGGTCTTTAACTAACAAGAAGCCACATTTGAGATTTTATGCCTTCTAAAATCAACTTAATATTCACTAATTAACTTAGCCTACGATATTCTCTACTTGAGAATTTTGCAAAACCACTTCACGTGTTTCGCCATTGCCATGGTTTCAACAGGTGATGACATATACGATAGAAACAAGTGTTTCTATTGACACCACCCTAACCCCAAATTGGTCACAGTTCGCTAACGCCTAATTTTATTCTTTACTGATATCAATATCAAGAAAAATGATTATACTCACATGAACACTATGCTTTTCACTACAACTAACAGAAAAATTGACACGGGAACCTTTATTTTTCAGCTCCTTCCAGGCAAAGTTAATTCCGTACCAAAAATTCACCGAATGAACAACTGAATCTAGTTCTCAGTTGGGCAGTTTTACCTTCGGTTTGAAACTTTGGTTCTAGTGTAGTTCGTTAGTTACGCTCTTGGAAATCGCTAAGCGTTCTTTGTTCCCTCAGAAATAATATAGTATTCTTCCGAGAATTTCCATCTTATCTTTTCAGTCGAATGGTCAACCTGAATTTAGGCGAGAATAAATAAGTATTCAGTAAGATCATTCCGAAAAAGCTTCAATCTATTGGCGACGCATAAGCCACTGATGTGTGGAAACACATTATTACACTCTTTTTGTTTCTGAATGTTCATTTTCTTCATTCTGTGTTCATGCTCTTTCGTTGAATGTAAAAGTGGGAGAAACTTTTCAAATTAAAATACTGCAATATTAATTATCATTTATTCGCTCACGTGAGCACTAGACTATCTAGGCTGAACTCTTCTATTGTTCTTCTTAGGATATATTCGTCGTTGCATAACGTGGAAACGTTAAAGATTCAAACTAGTTATCCGATATCCAGATCCTTTTGTTTTTGAAACCAATCCGACCGACAATGTGAATGGATCTGTGTAATTGTAGTCGGCAACAATTCACTTGAATGACCTCTCATATTTTTTTTGCCATTCTGCAGATCATGAAAAAACTTACATTAATTGAAGTCGTGAGAAATATGACAAAATGAAGTATTATCTTTATCTGAGAAAGAGGTGAATGTCTGATTGCGAATGTCCATGGCTCTTTGTAATTGATCGACTGATTATATTATTTTTCTTTTGAATAATGAATTTAATTGTTTTTTTCTTGTTTCAGACCAGAGTTTTCCAGTGGTTATTCCTTATATTCGGATTGTCGATATGCATCTCCAATTCAAGTAAGTACAAATTTGCAGGGTTCCCCAGCCAAAAGGCACAATCGAAACCCCTGAAACCCCTTCTTTATGTCACAGCTATTTAACTATTGACACTATTTGGATGAAATTTGGAAATATTGTTTCTTGGGATCTCCAAAATTTATTACCGCATCCAGCTTTTGGAACGAAGAGAATCAAAACTATTTTCGATAGATTAGTGCTGGGCATCACAATAACTTTCCTTATAGGTATTCGAATAAATATTGTAGAAGTAATGTTTTCAAGAATTGCTTTCTCACGAGGGTATTTCATGAAACGAAAGAATGCGAGTCATACGTATTTATGCAACTAAAAGCGGAAGAATGGACGAAGCACGCGATAAATGTAGGCTAGTCGGTACTCTGTAGGTACTCGAAGATTATGTTTCTGTAACTTCACATAATTATTGTGTAACGTAAAGTGCAGCGCATATTGTAGCCATCGAATGAAACTGAATAGTCTTGATCACTTCGTAGGCGATTTCAATTTCAATTAACGGAAACTACGAGTGGTAGATTAATAAAATGAAAATCGATTCTAATTGAATGGAAGATAGTAAAATTAATCTTTGACGAAGTATCAGGTTTCATAGAGTTGAATTCCAACTAAAATTTCCTCACCGAAATTATCTGTTATAACGGCTGAACAAGGTGTTACTCAGGATCAAAGGAAACCGTATTTTTAGTTTCCATCCTCGTTTCATAAACCTTCTGCAGGTGAATTCGAGACATTTGCCTTCCCAATGTGAAACGCGAATTCTCGAGACAAATCATAATGTCTCAATTATATCAAGTATAATGGAACAAAAATGCTAGATAATCCGAAAAAAATGATATAAAGCACTGCCGTGGAGTCAGGAGCTTTTGAGCGCTTGTTTACCCACCTTGTAGTTAGATTCGCATTCTCCACTTTCAGAAACGAATTGAAAAAATTTCAAACTTAGGCGAAAATCCAGACTTCACGTCAGTGCTTTAGATGAGCATTTTTTTTTTTATAATTTGCTAGAATTTTTTACGGTATCTATGGTATTGGTCATGCGATCTGGACAAAATTTTCCACGTAGTTTGAATACATTATCCTTCATCTATGTGCAAAATTTCATTCCAATCCAATCAGTAGTTTTGAAATTATTAGGAAAAAAATATTTTGAACGGCCATATTTACGGAACCCCGAGTCTAATTTTGCTCATTGATACATGTTTCCGCAAAATTCGCGATCCAATCCTTCCCTGACAATTTCAAGACCCTAGGCCTTTCCGTTCGAAAGTTAGAATTTTCATGGTTTCTATGGTTCTGGTCATGCGATCTGGAAAAAATGCAGCTTGAATATATCATTCTCCATCAAAATAAAAATTTCGTCAAGATCGAATCCATAGTTTCGAAATTATCAAGAAAACTAAATTTCAAACGACCATATTTACGAAACCCCTAGTCTAATTTTGCTCATTAAAGAACGTGACCGCGACATTCGAGATCCACATCTATCCTAAGAATTTCAAGTTCCTAGGCCATTCCATTACAAAGTTATACTTTTCTATGGTTTCTATGGTTCTGGTCATGCGATCTGGACAGAATTGCTAGTAGCTTGAATACAACATTCTCCATCTGAGTGCAAAATTTCATCTCGGTCGAATGTGTAGTTTCAGAGTAATCAGAAAAACAAAATTTCGAACTGCCATTAACGAACTCAAACTTGGCATTTGGGAACTGAACACACACTGAAAATTTCAAGTTTCTAGGACGTTTCGTTCGAGAGTTATCGTATATACGGACGGCCGGACGGACGGACAGACTCAAATTTTTCGACGGATTCGTCATCAGTGAGTCGAACCTTATCGATTGAGACCATTTTCAGCTCAAAATTCGAAAAATACAGACATCGTGACGAAATGATAGAGCCCTCGTGTTAGTAGTACGAGCTACAAAAACACAGGTTTTCATCGAGGCTGCCCACCATGTGGTCTGAAACACTGATGAAATGAAACTGAAAGTGACTTGTGGGTTTCATAGTGATAGGGTATAACAGAAAATATCTCATATATGAAAACCTACAAAATATTTTTTATTGCTACCAATTTTCGTAGGTCATATTTCTTATGCTATACTTGCCTGAATTGTTTCAGAGTTTTCCACTTTTTAAATTTAAATTTAAAGAAGAGGGCACACTTTCGATTAATTCAGATGCTCATTGATTCCACCAATTATTGATTCAACTGAGGAAGTCATTTCAAAATAATTCAATATTTTTGAAGACTTATCTAAGATACTCCACATATTTGAATTTTTCCAGTTACATGCATGGCGAGTGCCTCCCACAATTTTCCGTTTCATCAATTCGCTACACCATTCTATAGCGGCTTTTAGAAGACACTTTCCCTTCAAATTCCATCTCTATAAGCTAATAGTCACCAAAAATATGGAGAAAACGGGCAATCGAACAGGCGATCAGGACTAAATTAAAAGGGTTTCGCTTCTACCATTTTTGTTATGTACCCCTATAATGAGATCAGTTTCAGATGTTGAAAAGGCGAGTGCATAACGTAAATGTTTTTATTTTTCACAAAAGGTTATTCGGTAATATGTACGTTGGAGAAATATCTAATAAAAAAATTATAAAAAGCACTGCCGTGAAGTCAGGAGCTTTTCAGCGCTCGTTCATCCACCTTTTAGGTAGATTCGCATTTTCAAGTTTTTGAGCGCTCGTACTACTTACACGAGGGCTATATATATCACGATGTCTGTATTTTTTGAATTTTAGGCCGAAAATGGTCTCGATCGACATGGTTCGACTCACTGATGACGATGAGTCTGTCCGTCCTTCCGGCCGTATACACGATAACTCTCGAACGGAACGACCAAGAATTTTAAAACTTTCAGGGTAGGTTCGAATCCCGAATCCCGAATCGCGGTTGAGTTCGTTATCGGGCGAAATTCGACCAGGGGTTCCGTAAATAAGGCCGTTCGAAATTTTGTGCTCCTGATTACTTCGGAACTACAGGTTCGATCGAGGTGGGCTTTTGTGGGTAATCCTACTCTTTCCAAAAACAGATTTTCAGGAGTGTCAAAATTTTTTTGAATTTGCTTCTAAAACTGGAAAATGCGAATATACCTACAAGGTGGATGAAAGAGCGCTCAAGAGCTCCTGACTTCACGGCATTGCTTTTTATAATTTGTTCGAATTTTTCATTCATACATTGTAAATTCGCCTTCATATTTTCATGATATAATTATTCTAAAGTATAAAATGAAGCCTGTATTGGGTGTGAAATCCTTAATTACTAGTTATAAAATTAGGCGTTCACTCAAATGTAAAAGATGATTCTACTGATCTAATAATTTTTTCAGGTTCAAAGGAGATACGGGTGGTTTGCTATTACACGAACTGGTCAGTTTATAGACCAGGTACCGCTAAGTTCAGCCCTCAAAATATAAATCCCTACTTGTGCACCCACCTCATCTACGCCTTCGGAGGATTCACCAAAGAGAATACGTTGAAGCCCTTCGATAAGTATCAAGATATGGAGAAAGGTGAGTTCCATGTTCAACATTTTGATAAAATGTCATCATCCCCGATTTCTCGACACTATGGATAACTTAAACTATTTTTCTTTCGCTTGTACTGAAGAAGGTGGTGTGTCTTCTCTCACCTATAAACATTTCACAACAGTGCCTATTTGCTTCCTTGAGGTTTATGTAATCCATTCACTTCCTAGAAAGTAAAACTTTTAAGCTACGCATCTTTTATACAATTTCCATATCTTCTCGATGATTGTATGTAGTGCATCGTCTTAACTCTCGAACAGATACATTCAGAAATTTCAAATTTGGTCTACTAAAATGATATCGATACTATGTGCTACTTTTCCATACGTACTACATCTGAATTAGTTGAAAACTACTGAATTATCTTCATTTAACTTGAACAACCTCCGTGAATTATCAGGAGCGAATTGACAATTTTTTTTTGCGTCTTGAATGAATAAAACAGTACGCAGTAGATTGAAGATCGTTGATTTTTAATTCATATGTACTAAAACTCAAGATAAGCTTATTCAACTGTTGCATTCCTTATGTTCTGGTACAATTAATTTTTTTGAATCATTACGTTTATGTTCGAGATGCAATTATGCAAGTCAACATGGATTAGTCTTAAGAGAAGATAATCATTTTAACTGTCCATTCCTCTATTATGCAATCATTTCGCATTTCCACAGAATGAGTTCAATGTGTGCTCCAATTCACACTTGTTGTGTCATTCTGGAATAAATGCACCTTTCTAATGATAGACTTCCTGAGGACATATCGATCAAATACCACTATACGTAAAGCTATATGGTTTTGAATTATCTACAGAAGTTTTCCTATTCCATTACGTTCATTCAAAATATGATGTCCAATGGAAAGTTATTTGAGCTATTTCCATCGTCTATGAATTTCCAAGTAGAATGGTTATCCTGAAGGGATCCTCAAGGCGGTTGTGGTGGAAATAATGAAAATTTGCATGGAATTTACAGCATTTTCAGTGAAGCGGACATCGTGAATTTCACTTGAACACTCAAAAATGAAAAAAAAAAAAGAATTATTTATAAATGGATTGTTTTTTCCAGGTGGTTATGCTAAATTCACTGGACTGAAAACTTACAACAAAGACTTGAAAACCATGCTTGCAATTGGGGGTTGGAACGAAGCATCATCTCGTTTTTCCCCAATGGTTGCCAGCGCTGACAGAAGAAAGCAATTGGTGAAAAATTCGATAAAATTCTTGCGCCAGAACCACTTCGATGGATTGGATCTGGATTGGGAGTATCCTGCCTTCCGTGAAGGCGGAAAACCTAGAGATAGGGAAAACTATGCGAAACTTGTTCAGGTTGGTATAAATTAATATTAAGGCAGGGGTTGTATCTCTTGGTATAAATCAATGTTGACAAAGTTCATTTAATCAGAGGATCCATTGTTTGGATTGAACGAGAAGGAAGAAATGCAAACCGAAGTCAGATTTAAATTATCACAATATATTGTCCGAACATCAATGAGTTGCAAGATTTTAAAATCACAATATCTGTCCTTAAAGTGAATTTTTGACGAACTCGATAAGGAAAATAAAACAGGAACCATTGTGAACATCTCTTGAATCCAGGAAAAATCCATCAATTTGGTCAAAATACATCGCAAATAACTCGTTCCATTCAAAACATAAGAAGGAATCTCTTTCAACAAGATCTAACCGAAATATGAAGCTATCATCTTCCAATATGATTGTTGGATTTCTCATTCGATTTTCGGACACTACACTGTCCAAAACGGAAGGTCTGAAAATTTTGCAGTTGAAATTATTTCTTCTCGAACGTTACCAAGAGATTATCGTTAGAAATAATGAACAAAAATAAAGTATCATAACGGTGATTGAGATATAATGTTCAGGAACCTATGCGGAGACATATACGAGTATGGGATTCCAGTGAAAGTGAATTTTACAACCGGAATTTCTTCCTCACTTAACACTCACGCCAATATACCACGAATTATCAAATTTCTATAGTTATTATCCATACAATAGCAATGAAGCATTGTTTCTTTATGAATATTGAACGTTGAAGGAAAAGTTTCTACGTAGTCATTTCCTTCGAGTTTTATTCTGCCATCATTAAACAAGGTATCAATTTCTCTAAGGAAGACAACTCATTTCTTTAATATCCACAATCAGGAATTAATCAGTGGACTTCCTGCCTTCTCCTGATAACAAGTGCATGAATTTATTTCAATTGTATTCAGAATGGACAGGATTTCTTCTCTGGAAAAATTAATCTTCATATTTTCCCAGGAAATTAAACTAAATAAGTAATCATTAGCATATTATGAATATATCGGCTTCAGAGAAACTATTTTATTGAGAACTTCTCACAATTTCGATGGGAAACTAATAATGTTCTTTCGTACTGAGCGAAGTGATTTATGTAAGTTAAATCACATAGATCAGTTTGAAAGATCGTTCTTTCGTTTTCAATCAGTTCCCCCTTCCACAACTCCAAAGTGATTGTAAGTGATTATTCTGATCGCGAAATTTCTTATTTCAATTAGATCATATTGGTTAAGTCAAAATTTGAAGTTTCGAGCGCATTCTTTCGCGCTTGAAGTGAATGAATGTCTTCAGATTGCAAAATCACTTTCACTTGAATCACATAAGTTCCATCAGCTGAATCAGTACGGAAGAACACTACTATTATACATGTGACATTTTGGGCAGTGTGAAATGAAAAAATTATAAAAAGCACTGCCATGAAGTCAGGAGCTTTTGAGCGCTCGTTCATCCACCTTGTAGGTAGATTCGCATTTTCCAGTTTCAAATACCAATTGAAGAAATTTTCGACAGCTGTCAAAAAAATGACCGCAGCTTTTCAACAATTATGCCAAATCAGCTGTTACAGAAATATAAGGATTCTGTATTCAATAATTCGTTGGAATTTATTTATTTATATATAAATCATTCTCCATTGAAATACAGAATTCCGTCACGATCGCCATATTTAGGCGAAATTCTACCCATTAACAAACTTAACCGCGGCATTTGGGAACTGAACCCACACTGAAAATTTCAAGTCCCTAGGTTGTTCCTTTCGAGAGTTATCGTGCTTACGGCCGTACGGACAGACTTGAATTTTCCGACGGATCTTCAGCTCAAAATTCGAAAAATACAGAAATCGTGACGAAATAATATAGCCCCCGTTTGCTCTAAAAATCACTTCTTGAGGGTTGAAGCATGCTAAACTTCTGATGGCACCATTTAGTTTAATAATTAAGCTTTCCATTTATTTTTTCAGGAACTACGAGAAGAATTCGAAAGGGAATCAGAAAAGACAGGAAGAACCAGATTGTTATTGACTATGGCTGTGCCTGCTGGTATCGAATATATCAACAAAGGATATGACATACCTAAACTGACAAAGTAAATACACAAAAAATGTTCTCAAACACCTTCTCAAATGAATAATGAAATGTGTCGAACACATTATTTTAACTGAATGATTTTTATTCCCTCAGATATTTGGACTGGATGAATATTTTGAGTTACGATTACCATTCAGCCTTCGAGCCTGCAGTTAACCACCATGCTCCACTTTATCCGTTGAGGGAGGCTACTGAATATGACTACGATACTGAACTTAACATCGTGAGTGAATCTTTGTTTGATTTGGAATGAATAGTTAAATTCAATATATTCACAGGATTATACCATCAAACACTACCTCGAGTTAGGTGCAGATCCGAGCAAGCTTGTTATGGGAATTCCTACCTATGGAAGATCATACACTCTTTTCAATCCGGACGCGAATGCTATTGGCGATCCTGCAGACGGTCCAGGAGAAATGGGTGAAGCTACAAGGGAAAATGGATATTTGGCTTATTATGAGGTGAGAGGTCACTTCTGTCACATAGAAGATTGAGAGGCATCCAAGAATTATCTATATTAGCGAATAGTTTTATTATATTGAATCTCACAATTTTAAAATATGAAAAATTAGAGGCTGTAACAAAAAAGGGCTGAAGAGAGGTCCTGGTTCCTCTCTCCTTCAACAGAGTTGCAGAGATAGTATTTTAGTCACGTGTAGTATATTAGCGTATGGCTTAAAGTGAACCGATGTTCTATAGTGGGAGGAATGTTTTTGCAGATCTGTGATAATCTCAAATCGAACGGATGGAGTATGGTTCAACCAAATGAGGAAGCAATGGGACCGTACGCTTTCAAGGAAAATCAATGGGTTGGTTTCGACGATGAGAATATCGCAAGGAAAAAAGCTGAATATGTAGCTGAAAATGGCTTAGGAGGAATTATGTTCTGGGCTATCGACAATGATGATTTCAGGGGAAGCTGTCATGGTAGACCATATCCTTTGATTGAAGCTGCCAAGGAAGCCCTTATTGCTGCTTCTGGGTAAGATTAAACATCCGAAAGATGTATTTATATTTCCCTACATTTTCAATCAGAATAAAGTTCGCGTTACATATCAGAAAATGAGTGAGGGACATGTTAGAGGGATAATTCTTGAAAATTTTCTCTAGGTCGCCAGATGATAATCTCATTTCACCGCCAGCTAAATCAACGAAATCTAAAAGTAGACTTCGGAGTAGACAAAAGACAACAGAGGAACCTACAACAGAAAAATCTGAACCACCTTCTAAATCGAATGGTTCACGTAGAAGAAACAGGTAAGCCGCATTTTTCTTTCTATAGCTTGTTCGGGCTTCAAGTGGCTTACAGAAGATTTCTGAGAATATTTTCAGTATAATGATCTAACTCAATCGTTTGATAATGGAGGTTGCAAGTGACGCGGATCGTATAATATTTTGACTTGACGTCCCTTCAAGTGGCATAACCACTTTTTATAGCCAAAAGTGAATCATATCGATGTTTTTGTTGTCTTCACCCAGAAGGGTGGTGCAATATGTCCACCAGCTCGAAGAACGTTACGTTTATGCTATCGAAGTATCCTCAACGCCAAATGTGGATTTCATCTTCATTTCAAGGTCATTGGATCTGAGAGCGTTGAATTTTCTTTTGAAGTCAATGCTAACAAACCATGCGTAATGAATATTCTCAGGAATAACATTCTTCAAATTTTTCAAAAATCTCAATCAATATGTCAAAAAGTCGACGTTGGTTCTAAGAACTACATATTGCAGAATTCTCTCCGTTGTCTAGAGTATAATTCGCACAATTTCTTGCCTTGACCGATCAATGTGTATGAATTGAACTTTTCATAACTCTATTGCAAATACATGCATATATATTCACTGAGTACCTACAGTACAGGATTTTCAGTGGTATTTACGTCTAACAATACTGAAAATTATCGGAACTGTCTAATTCATCTAATTTGAATGAATTCTAGACGAAAAATTTCTTTTGGCAAAAATGTAAATTGTCTCATTCAAATCAACAGAATGAATCGAAGAAAGCAAAACTGAACCAACAGTAAACACTTAAATATATGTAAGAAATACTTACATACCCTATAAAATCATTCCGATCCAATAATGAAAAATGTTATTATAATAAAATAGCGCGTGCTGAATTATAATATTTCTTTTTTTTTATAATAATCTCACCAGTTAATAGCTGATTAGCGAAGGGTGTGCGCAACCTGTTCTCCCCATATATGAATAATTACTCGACATATGAGATAATTTACATTTGTATGGAAATAACTTTTTCAATGTCAATATGTTCTTTCAGACTCAAATCGAAGGCTAACAACAGAGATTCTGACTCAGATGCTAAAACTAAATCTAGGAGAAATGAATCGAAGAAAGCGGAAACAACCTCGACTTATAGTAGTCTCAGGGTTATCACGCCTGCCTACACCACTCCTGAACCACCATCTACACCAGACCAAGGAGGAGGTGAGTACATTTGCTATTTTCAATAAATCCCTCATAATCCTGTTATTATTTTTTTTAATGTTTCATTCAGTAATAAGAAAATGAAATACGAGCTTAACACTTGCTGTTACTAAAATACCTCTTATCAATTTGGTGGGCCATTTCTGCAAGTCTTGAGGAGATTACTGGCCTTTGAAGAAGTTTTTATAACAGGTTTAGGTAACGTAATATCGAAGTGAAAACGTAGAACTTCTCTAGAAGGGGAAAAAAGCCCAAATAACTTTTCGTCTGCCTTACCATCTGGATCATTTTACCCACAGACTATATAGATGAAATTTGGGAGGATATATTTTATGAAATGCTATAAAATAGTGTTGTAAACTCAAAAAAAAAAAGGGGATGAAGAAAATAAACAGAGCAAATGATATAAAAATTTCGAAATATCTTCCGTTGTATTCTCTCAATTAATCAATAGGTACTTTGAAGTGTATGAACTTGTAGCTAGGCAGTTGAATATTTGGTTGGACTGCCTCGGTGGTCTGGTGGACTTCACAGTGGCTAGGTTGCCGTAGGTACCAGGTTCGAATCCCGGCTAAGTCTGGACGTTGTGAATGTCTGAGAATTGAGAAAGTTCTATAAAATTATGTGATGATGTCTGAATTGTGAACTCACTAAGGACAAAACACTAAAAAATAAGAGAAAAATAATAAGTATATTAGAAACACTAATATGAAATTGACTTCCATGTGTTGTAGCATTCAAATGCGAGGATGAGGGATTCTATGCTAATCCTAAGGACTGTAAGAAATATTTCTGGTGTCTCAGTGGTCCAGGAGAACTAGGAATTGTGGCACATCAGTTCACTTGTCCAGCTGGTGAGTGAAATAACATTCTCTCATTTCTTGATTATATATCACCATCAATATATCCTGGAGCTCCGCGATTAGCTGGCAGTAACATAAGTTGTTGGCTGTACATCGGCATCGGTATCGGTATGATCGAAGGTGAAAAAATGAAAAAATGCTCGCAAATATTGCTCTGTTATTATATCGCTCGAAAAAATTCTTTACTAACCTATTCAATGTTGAATAAATAATGAATCTGCCAAATTCATCTCACATGAATATTTTCAGGATTATTCTTCAACAAAGCTGCCGATTCTTGTGATTACTCGCAAAATGTTTTATGCAACAAAAAACTTTCGAAAACAACGAGTACAACAGAGGGCAAGAAAAGTGCGGAAACCCTTCAGACGACAACACAAAGAACTTCTACGAGAGCACCTCCGGCAAGAACTACAACTAGGACAACCACCACCACCGAAGAGGAATACGATGTGAGCACTTTTCTAACTCAGATTTTCGTAAGATCGTATTGGTCCGAAAGATCCTATAATCAGAATTAAAATTATTGGTTGGTTATAATATTGTTTTCAATCACCAATATATATTTATTTGGCAGTAGGTTTTTTATATCAACAATGACAAATGCTTGAACCGTTGATTGAAGAATATGAATTTCGAAAAGATTTTTGCAAAATACCTATCAAGATGTTCATCTTCCAGTGGAAATTTTCATATTTCTGTAACGTAAAAAGTTGTTTATTTAGTTCAAAAACATCATGTTTATATTATTTTTCAGGATGAATATGAATACGAAGATGAAGACATCGGTGACGCAAAATTGGACTCTGAAGAGGATCCTAGAGTAATAAAAGAACTATTCGATCTCATCAAGAAAGCAGGTATGTGGGTTATTCAAAACAAAGCAATAGGTTAGTGTTTATGAGCGCTCGTTCTACTTACACGAGGGCTATATCATTTCGGCGCGATGTTGTATTTTTCGAGTTTTTAGCCGAAACTGGTCTCAATCGACAAGGTTCGACTCACTGATGACGAATACGTCGAAAAATTTGTGTCTGTCCGGCCAGTCGGCCGTCAGTATACACGATAACCCTCGACCGGAACGACTTAGAAACTTGAAATTTTCAGGGTAGGTTCGAATCTTGAATGCTTGAGTTCGTTATTAAGCAGAATTCTACCAGGGGTTCCTTAAATATGGCCGTTCGAATGTTTGCTCTCCTGATTACTTCGAAACTACTGATTGCGCTCAGATGGAGAATGACGTGTTCAAGCTACATGCAAAATATTGTCTGAATCGCTTCACCGGAACCATATAAACCATATAAAATTATAACTTTCGAACGGAAAGTCCTAAAGACTTGATTTTCAGGGTAGGTTTAGATCCCGAATGTCGCAGTCAAGGCCATCAATGAGCGAAATAAGACTGGGGGTTCCATAAATATGGTCGTTCGAAATTTTATTTCCTTGATAAGCTCAAAACTATGGATTCGATCGTGACGAAATTTTGTATTTTAGTGGAGAATGATATATTCAAGCTATATTTTGTCCAGACCGCATGACCAGAATCATAGAAACCATAGAAAATTATGACTTTCGAACTGAAAGGCCTAGTTGTATTGACCTCACTAATCTGAGGACAACACACCTAGGAAACCCAACATCCACCATTTTTATGGTGAAGGGGACTCCTCCAGGTCGACTTGCGGCATTTCTGTCTGCTTGTCTGCAGGACTGAGTCTCTCAAGCAGTATGCGAAGGAACAATGGGCTACATGGCCTCAGTTCAGCCCGGAGCGGGCGCCGCACAGAGAAAAAGAAGAAGAAATGCCTAGAGACTTGAAAACAAAATTGGTCACTTAGCACTGAAGTGAAGTCTACAGTTTCGCCTTAGTTTGAAATTTTTATTGACAGCTGTCAAAAATTATTTCAATTGGCTTCTAAAACTGAAAATCTACCTACAAGGTGCATGAACGAGCGCTCAAAGGCTCCTGACTTCACGCCAGTGTTTTTATAATTTTTTGAGCGCTCGTATTACTTACACGAGGGCTATATCATTTCGTATTTTGAACGAGAATGACATATTAAAGCAACATTTTGTCCAGATCGCATGACCAGAACCATAGAAACCATAGAAAATTATAACTTCCGAAGGAAAAGGCCTAGGATCTTGAAATTTTCAGGGTGGGTTTGGATCGCGAATTTCACGGTCACGTTCATCAATGAGCAAAATTAGACTAGAGGTTCCCTAAATATGGCCGTTCAAAATATTCTGTTCCTGATAATTTAGAAACTACCGATTTGATTGGAATGAAATTGCACCTAGCTGAGGAATAATGTATTCAAACTACGTGCGAAATTTTGTCCAGATCTCATCACCAAGACCATAGATACCGTAGAAAATTTTAGCGAATTATCGAAAAAAAAATTGGTCGCCTAAAGCACTTACTTGAAGTCTGGATTATCGCCTTAGTTTGAAAATTTATTCGACAGCTGTCAAAAATTTCCTCAATTGGTTTCCAAAACAGGAAAATGCGAATTCACCTACAAGGTGCATGTACGAGCGCTCAAAAGCCTTCACGGCAGTGCTTTTCGTAATTTTTCTTCCACATCTTGCCGAAAAAAGTCCGAGAGGTCCCTGGTTCGAATGATTATTTTCTGAACTGAACTATATAACCATTACACTATTAACGATAAATGATTAGCATAATGAAATGAAAACATCTAGGTTTGCCATGACATTTTAAATTTCAATTTTGATGAAATTTCTTGATCCATTAAATCATAGACAGCTTCTACCCATCTGAAAGCATTCTGAGATACTACAATATGTAGCATTCCATTTTGTACTGCAAAAGAAAATAAATCATGCTGTATAAAGCTTATTGAATTCAAGAAAGGGTAGTCTCATTCTCCAAAGTACCACTTCACAAGAAACTCACAACGTCACAACGAAATTCTCATAGGGTATGATGTGAACATCTCATGCTTCAGTTTTGGAATGAATCTTTCGACGCTAACTGAATACCTGGAATTTTTTCAAGGCCATCCATCTAGTCTTGAGGAAACACACCCTTTCGACGAGTCGAACACTACCAAGGCGTGAATAATCAAATATAGCCCTAACACGAACAACAAAATCTTGAACCAAACCATCAAGGTCAAGTAATAGCCCCACCAGATTTATTGGTTCGAGTCATTCCACCTTTGAATAGAATATAATTTTAGTGAATAATCATTATTTTCTATTATCGATAATATAAGGCATTGACTGAAAACTGTTGAGGTTAGGTAAGGTTAGGTTAGGTCAGATGCTACTACTACGTGAATATACTACTAGCTAGCGAATTCCATTACTGAATTCGAAGGGTTAAAATCGAAGTATATATTCGAAATATACGTTGCCGAAAAGCTTTGAAGCATAGACTTATAAGATTTGGAACATGTATGATATCACTCAAATCAATATATGTTACCGAAAAGATTAACTCTTTCAATATTGACCGGAAAATTTTCAGTGTTTTTTTCATCGAATAATCATGATCCATTGTAAATTCTGCGGTATACCTAAATATTCAAATATTTTAGGAGGAATAGAGGAACTGGAAAAACAACTAGATATTGGTCATGGTGAAGTGAAGGAAGGTGCCACAACACCTTCAACAAGAACTAAATCTATTGTTGAGAAACTCCTCACTAGCAGAAATAACAAGAAGACATCAGGAAATAACAGGTGGGTCTGCATAATAAGTTGAAACTTTGGATACTTGTTGTATGCTCAACTTTGTTGTATGGCATCCATAGTAGCGATCAAATTACTTATAATACTCACGAAATACTTTGAGATACTTTATTTTTGTACCTTTCGCTGGTAGTCTTCTATTTTCTATAACATAAAACGCTTAATGTCCACAGAAATAAAAAAGTTCGATCGATCGAGAGGCCGAAGGCCTCGTTACTATAATTAACAATTGTTTTATATCACGAAATATAGACTGAAATTGGCCGAGCGTTCAATAAGAAAGGCTTAGCTTGTGTTATATCCTCGGTTATATCTAATAACTTTGTATTACCCCTCATGTGAAGCGTTTCATCATGATTTAATCTGGGACATACATGCTCTCATTTATTTCTGAACGCACTTAATTCATTCATCTACATTCAATTTTCATCACAGATATTCCAACATAAACCGCAATAGCAGAGGGCCACAAAATGCAGGAATTGAAAAAGACGCGGATAACGAGTATACAAAAAAAACCGATAGAAGACCTCAATATACCACCATATCCAGAAAAAGGCCAGTTCCATCGAAGGACGAACAAGATGATGATCAAGATGAAGAAAAAGAAGATGAGGTTTTAACCTCTAAATACACGAACATCCGAAGAAGTAAAGAAGGATCCACTGCTGAAAATCGGTAATAAGAATTTTACTTTTCGTGTATAATAAAAATAATTGAATTCTGAGTGACATGTTGAATTATTTTGCTTGCAGGCAAACTCTGGATAGAAATAAGATACTGGGTGAAGATGACAGAGAAACCGAAGACAGTAACAGAAAGGAAGTGACTGTACATTCAACGCCTCAATATGTCAATATAAGAAGACAAAGACCAACAACAACAGAACAGTCGTCTACTTCGAAGTAAGTTTGAAATGTATAATTATTATGAAAGAATATGCATGGAAATCATGAAAACATCTAAAAACTGATTATTCTAGGTATGTGTCTATCAGAAGATCAACTACACCTGAATCGCCAAAAGTTGACGAAGAAGAAGAACTGACAACTGCCAGGTATTATTTTGTTCTCTTAGGATTCTGAAACGTTGACCATCTTACATATTAGGCGCCCAAAAAGAAAAGCGGAAGTTTGGCTGGCGAATTTTTAGGGTACAGTCGAGTGGCGAGCAGAGATTAAAGAGCAAAGCCACAAAAAATACACGAAAAACTCGACGCTCCACTATGCGCACTGTGCTCTTTGCTATTTGCTCCTCGGCCCACTCTGTGAGTACCCTTACGGTACTTACAGAGCCGAGCGACGAGCAGAGCTGCAAAGCAAGCACCTATAGTGGAGCATCGAGTTTGTCTCTTTGCTTCCTGCTCGCCCGAGTGCTCGTCGGTTCACACGAATTACAGAAAAAAACTACAGAAAAAATAATTATTTCACCATTTATCTTGTCCGTCATTCAACTCGAATTTTTTTTCTAGGAATCGAGTTTCGGATTCTCCAATAACTGAGAAACAAACTCCGGCGTTAAGGTAAGGGTTTTGAGCAGTAATTGATTCAACAGTTAATAATGATTAATGGATAATTTCAGATATCAAACTCTAAATCGCCAAGCAACCTCCACAACACAACTCACCTCATCATCCCAGCCTACCACAACAAGTCAGCCTTCAACATCAACTGAAAACGATGTTAAAACAGATTCTCCTGAAATAACCAGCACTACTCCTTCCAGATCCACAGATTTAACCTCTCCATCTACACCAGAAGCTACAGAAGAATCCAACTTCTCCTCGAGAACTTCATCTTCTGAAACGTCTTCGATTACAACAACTACAGAAGAACAGAAAATACAAACAACAAAATCCTCGGTATTCTACGAACCTAGACCTTTTTCTGTGGAACAAAAGTCTACAATTTCCACAACGCACAAACCTGTTCGCACAATTATCCGCTCAACAACAAGTCCAACCAAGGTGAGTGACTCAACCGTAAGATCTCGTTTCCGAATAAGGCAATTTTCCCATAAAAATATAGAGAATAATAAAGTCGATGGTGTCAGTGATAACAGCGTAGAGTTAGAAAGTAGCAATGAATATACAGGTACCACAAAACGTCCTTCAAGATCGAAGAGTAGAACATCAACACCAGATACTGTCAAAAATGAAAATATCACGGTTTCTACCAAGCCAGCTTTTCGACAAAGAACAAGACCAGTCTTCACAAGCTCAACCCTGAATCCGTTGAACGATAAGGAACAGGATGACATTCAAAGAAAATATCGTCCGCTTAGTTTATATGACCTTTCGTCCCTCACTGCAGCTGACATAGTTATCCAAAAAGGTAACAAAGAAAGTGAATTCAGACGTTCTAGGTTGCGCATAACCACAACTCTGTCTCCTGAAAAGGAAGATTCCACTTCCAGAAGGAAAACGTTTGATAGAAAGAGATTACCACAAATTGGTAGAAGTACCACTGAAACCCCTTCAAGCACCACAAGAATATTGAATAATGAGACACGAAACGAAATTCGAAATTTGAATCAGCGAGCGAGCTCAAAAAAGACATCTGAATTTCCAGAAATACCAGTATCAACAACAAGAACGCGTTTGTTGGGAAGAACCAGAATAGCTTCAGATGAAATAAGTACAACTGAAATCAATAATGATTTGACTGACCAGATCAAGTCTGGTTCAGATGAAATACAACATACCAAACAGGATCAGAATGAAATTAGTTCCTCTACGGATTCCACAAGAAGACCTAATAAAAGAATGAGAAAAGTTCTTAAGCGTCTTAGGACATCTACATTGCCAGCAACTACAACTACTGTTACTAGTAGAGGTAAGCCATTGTCGTATGCTTCTCTGAATTTGGAAGTGGTCACCACTTCGGACAGACCAACATCGAGCTCTAATATTCTAGTAGTTGACAGTGACTCAAACGAAGCTAATAATTCAGATGAAACCATTGAAGAAGATGAGAATATAAAACTGTCAGCCACAAACATTCGTGAGAATAGTAACATCAACAATGATAATGCAATTTACGACATTGGTTTCCGAAAATTCAAAAAAGCTGATGTGGTGTACGATAAAACACGTTACGGGACAAAGAATGCCGATGTGACAACTACTCCAAGTACCACTACTACAGATTTCAGTTCAACAAGAACTAGAAAAATTATTCGTCGATTCAGACCAACAGAGCATAGTGAGCTGAGAGATTTACCAACAACTTCGAGAACCATTGATACTAACCAAGAGACCAAATCTAACAAATCAGGAAGAGGTAGAAAAATTATTCGTCGTCTGAGACCCAACTCAAAATCGATTTCAGCAGAAAATTATTCAAGTGAAGCAGTATATAATACAAACCAGGAAAGAGTTGTGTTGAATAACCAAGAACCACAGTTTTTCGAGAGGAGACGTCAATATTCCAATAGAAATAGCAGCAAGATTTCGAAAAGTGCAAGTTTCAGGCGCAAGATCGCAACACCAAAGGAAGGACTAGTGACCACATCCTCAGGCGATAATATATTCGGAAACAAAGGAGATGATGGCACTGAATCAACAACACACAGAGGAAACTCAAGGTATGTTGCTATAGTGAGATCAACACCGTCAAAAACTTCGAGTAATTCCATCGAGTATGATCAAAAACTTGGGAACAAAGGGTACCAAGCATTTTATTTCACAACGCCTTCTGGTTCAACGCTCGAAGATGATTCAGGTGAAGAAACATCGTCAACTGTATCGTTCGAAGAAACTACTTCACCATCCTATAATGAATCTAACGAAATTGAAACTATAGTAACAGAAAATAATGTATCCGAAGCAACAGACACTCCGTTGGAATCTGATGAGGCTTCGAAAGAACTTGATGAAACTTCCGGAAAAACTGATGAAACTCCATCTGGAACTACTGAAACAATATCATCCATTACTCCATTTTCAGAATACACTTCAACACTTTCAGAACTTAGTACATTGATTGATTCGAAGTATGACTCTTCTCCTGAAGTGCTGAATACAACAGATGGTACAGAATTCAATTCAACTATAAGCCCTTCAACAGATGACTATGCTACAAATTCTAGCGAGGATGCTGATTCAACAACTTCTAGTACTTTTGAAACAACAACACTCACAACAACTACAACCGAATATATCAGAAAGAGTACTTTGCGTAGCTCCAGACTCAGGCCTACTTATCAGATAAGAAGAACGACATCAACAACAACCCCAGAAACACCGAAGACAATTAAAACATCTGAAAGAACACCGAAGTTCTTCACAAGAAAGAAACCTTCTTTCAGGCAAAAAAGTACAACTGAAGCTTTCGTTTCCCTGAACAGTCCTTCAGAGAAACCTAGAAGAAGATATCCTTTCTCAAAATATGGAAGAACTTCAACAACTACTTCTTCATCTGATGATGATAAGATCGAAACAACAGAAGAAATACCCGATCAAAAATCATTTTCGTCATCCAATAAGCCCGACACTCCTTCAACCGAAAAAATGAATGATATTAAAGTAACAACTGAGAATGATGAAAACACAGATGGACAAAAATCGTCGAAATCTCTAACAACAGGAATAAATCCTGCAAGTACTGAGTCCAACCAAGAGTTCCCATCAGAATTTGCTGAAAAACAAAGATCAAGAAATAAATCTCTCTTTTCCAAAAAGCGTAAAATGAACATACCTGTACTTTCTTCTTCTGAGATCAAAGAGGAATCGACCACTGAACATTACACGACCCTTTACCACGTTTTTGCAGAACCTGAAGTAAATGAAAATACAACAAACTTAATAACAAAAAATGAAACTCACATAAACGCAGGAGGAAGAATAGAGCAAATAATAGAAATCAATAGAATAATAGAGGTGCACATCAAAAATGGAAATGGCGATCGGAGTGTAGTTGACGGAGAAGCCAAGAGTATATTCGACAAAATTGGAGCTATCAATAGGATTACTTCAATCAAAGTGGTAGACGGAAATGGAACAAAAATAGCGGATTTGCCATTGGACCAAACCAGCCAAAGATTGGCAGCCGTGCATGATATCATAGAGCAAGAGAAGAAAGATGAAGCAATATCAGAACACCGAAAAGATAGGAAGTTCGATCTGAACATCAACAATTTACCTAATAATGAACTAAGAAACAGCGTAGAACGTCCAGAGATAATTGATGGTATTTCCCATATAAAAGTCATAACTCCTAATCCCATTTTGTCACCTGAAGTATCCACAATAGCATTAGAAGCTTTGTTTCCAACAACAGAAAAGAGCAAAGCATCTGAAGAAAGCAGTGCTACCACTGTAGGAGAGAATGAACTCTTAGACACTGAGTACTCACGGTTTGTGAATATCAGAATAATAAAACCTGCTGACGGAAGAAGTATAAGTGAAGGTGAATTCGCTGATACGCCCAAAGTGGTCAAGGTTCTTCCAAGTGATGTGGAAGTAACCATGGAGGCCAAAGTGGTCGAAGTTACTCCAAAAAATTTGAATCAAGTTATCAGAATAGCGCCGATCCAAGTTGCGATGGCACGCACTATCGCTGACACCCCTGTTGTAGGAATAAACAAATTAAATGAAAGAATTGGCAAGACACCATTTCGTCCGTCATTAGATTCGGGTGTACCATAAAAATTACAATTCCTCAATTAGTTGTATGAACAATATGAAAGTATTTTAGTTTATCTTAGTTTAATTTCGTGTAGGTACTCATGTATATATGATGTTGTTCTATTTAAATATGTTTAGTGTATGTGGTTCAGAGCGAATTTTTGTTGTATATAATTGCACTTTGTAACATAACGCACTGTTTCTGCTGTTTGATTGTGTGCCATAACCTATTCTGTTTGTCTTATAATGTAGGTGGCCAGTGAGTCTCTTCTGTACTGTTTGTGTTTATAAATATAAACATTATGTTGAATATTGGAGCCTTTTTTCACCTTTCAGTCAATTAAATGTTCTCATATACTAACAACTCAGAGTCATCATCATTCGTATACAGGTTATATTCACCGAATCAAAAATTTTCCACAATGATTTTTTCACGAACTTTTTGATTTTTCTTGAATATCAGAATCATCGAAGTTGGTAGATATAAATGAGATATCATACAGTAGATATGATGAAATAATACCGTTAAATCAAAAATAATTATTTGTAATTAGTGCCTTTATAAATTTTTATCTCTCAACATTTTTGAATTGAGCTATGAAATAATAGGTGAATACAAAAGTAAGAAATAAATTTTTCCATGGGACAAAATAACCTTACCCTTTCAATTGACCCTCGCGCAACTAAATGAAAGAAATAGTGATTTGTCACAAATCAGGAAGATTTTATTGGAGTGCCCGAGGATTTTGGCCAACTTAAAAGTATTGGTAGGTATGAATTTGAAATTTTTTTTCAACGAAGTGGAAAACATCAGTGCAGTGGTAATTCCTTACTCAGATATTATTTAATATCTCAGCTTTTTCAAGGTATTTGGGGAATATAACCTGTATGCGGAAAAAATGACTCGTTTATGATTGCTTCTTATAAGCTCCAGTATATTAACTATAACAACTCTTTTCTTCAACCACCAAAAATGTTGCATGATGTTTTCTTCTTCGGTTATTGTCTTCTTTTAAATTTTACTTATCAACTGTTATTGTACTCTAAAATAATATTCAACTGAAATTTTATCCATTTTCCACTTGTAATTATATCTATGAAAAAGTTACATAAAGGGAGGGCCAAATGAAAAATATCCATGCAGATGTTCTCTCGTCCTGCTACGCGTGGAAACTGGATTCGTTGAGAATCCTATTAATGCGCTGAACACTGGTATGCAGTATTTTTTGCTGTGGATGAACGATAAAATACTTTTCGGAACTGAACCTATTTGCAAATTTTGTTGGTGGTTTTCGGTGTTGCAAATCATTAAGAGTGCTCCAAGTTCGTTTCAATTATTCCACTTTTTGAATTCCCTGTAGTTTTACCAGACAACCGACAAACCGGTAACCTATATCAATAAGTCCAAAATGTTCGATTTTCAGCATTAATATATCTGAAAGATTAATAGTTTCGCCTGAATTCAGTACAAGGACCTGCAAGAAGGTCGGACGGTAAATGTTGGAACGGACTGGTGTCTTTAGTGAGGAAATTTGCTCTGATCAAAAAAAAAGAAGAAGAAAAGTCAAATCCATCATGGCTACACTGTTCTGAAGATGCTCAAAAAAGCCAAAACCGCTCTGAAGTTGCAGATGGTGAATTTGATGTTCTCCGGAACTTACTTACTTGGATTGACGATAAGTCTTCTCGATAATTATTTCCTTACATGTTTAACATCTTTGCTCTTTGCACTTTCCATTGATCTTACATTTATTTCATTGAGTAAGCCAACATTGTTCGATATTGGGAAGTAACATAGGAGAGCCGGATTGAAAACATTAAAACATTACAGCAATACAGCAAAACATTTTTTTCGCAATTCTGGACAACTGCACAAGGTTTGTATTAACTGCCTTCCTCCACTATCATACCATAAAATTTCATCTCAACAAAATTGTATTGTCCTTTTCGGAATTGATTGATAAACATAATAATTTATCCCCCATTGTGTGGTCCATAATCTAAATTAATGGAAAAATTCATGGAATTGTAGAAGAGGGATGCAGTAAGAGGTAATAGTGTGCAAGTCTTGTCTAGGAACCTTCAAAAACCATTTATTCTGAATATCGATAAAGAGGTTCAGTTCTGAAAAAAATTCTAATTCTAATACTGCGTAGTCTTGTTTCGAAACTTACAAATATCTCTTCAATGGTATTTTCCATTTGAATCAAAATAGGTTATTCACCACCCTGCTCCTCGGCGATGGGAATTGAGGCGAACCAATTCCAGCAACTTTTGTATAACTACAGTATTATCACCTCAAACCTCCGTAAAAATTTTAAGCTGGACAAGGTCTTACATACCTCCTAGAATAGAGTTTAAATCATATAAGGAAATATAAATTACCGTTTTACATTTCGAAAATATGAGGTTTTGCAGATCTGATGATTAACAGAAACATCACAGCTACCTAATGGCCAGAATGTACTATCGATTGCAAGTTATTTCAGAGTACTATGCATCAGAATGATTATATTAATTCTCCTTCTTCTTCGGTCCTTTTTCAGGTCGGTCCTTTTTCAATTCTAGTACTAAAGCACAGCTTCACGTCCTTCACGACCTTCACGCCTGTAATCTCTTTTGAAATAGATTTTTCATGTTCCAACAGGTCTACGAAAGCATCACCACAAACGTTCCCTACAAATCCTACCAAAGCATTTACCGAACAGTCTTCAGGACAACGACCATGACTTCCTTCATATCCTACGAAAGTTTCGATAGTTCAACTGGTGCCATATTTGTCAGCAGTTCGTACACTATGTTGACTTTGATGTCCATATTATTTTTATCACAAATGATTCAGAGGGGATATTTAATATGAAGATGCTTGAAATAAATTTCTTTTAGATAATTTTATTCGAATAGGTATACTTACACAGGGTAAGGCGAAAAAATCACTGATTTGGGAAGCTTATAGAAACCAAATCAAATAATAAAGGATACTTTGTATATCAAAGAACACAAATCATCTGTGAAAATGCAATATTAATGAGTGCGGAATTGTTTAATCGCACTTTACGATTTCTTTCTGTGGGGCTATCTCAAGCTCTTGAACTCGAGCAGACCTCAAGTAAAGAATAGTAGAGGACGTCTCCCTCTTAATATTGCGTATTCTTAGACGGAATTTTGTGTGTTCAATGATAAAATGAAAAATATCTTACTTGGTTGGGTTTTTATCAGCTTGCCAAATCAGGTAGTTCTTTCTGGCACACCCTGAACAACATGCAAATTCTCCAATATTCCACTCAACTTTCAGAATATCATATTGAGTTGTGAGGTTTTTTTTAGAAATATAATATTGCAATGATTTTAGCTAATAACGCTAAGGCCGTCTTATAGCCACACCTGACATACTAAATGACAATGACCTATAATTTTTTTTTATTGTACACTATCATCAATGTAACAGAATCTATCAAGCAAAAAACCAGTGAATAGGGCTAGTCTGCGACTTCTACATATATTTAAAAGTCGGTGCTTGAGAATTGTCGTTTCTCGGAATAAGTTTTAGATAGCCGTTCAAGAATAATATTTCAGCAAGTACAGCCCTGATAAAATTCAATTTCCAAAAACGAGTATTTATAAAAGAACAGTTAACCATTTAATTGAATTCAGAAACTCTTTCGAAAATTCTATAGAATAGAAAAGAAAAATTGGAATCGAAAATTTTTCAACTCATTGGCACTACTCAAGTTCTAGAGTGTTTGGTAATGGATTAAACGGTCCATAATATGCCTTTTTATAATGGAAAATTACTCGAAGTTTTTCCATCGTTTTTGGTTCGGATTACCAGACCATCTTTGAGGGAAGGGCTAGTTACCCACTTTCGATGTCTGGCAGCTATTCCCGTATCATATATATGGAGGGTTGACAATGTTAACATATTTCATTGTTTTTTGGGTGTACCATTCATTTAATGTTAGACATGAAAGAGCCTAGGACTGATCCCTGGGACACCTGAACCCTAAGTATATTTTATTAAAGTTTTTGTAATCATTTTCGGATTAGGTTTTTCTATTTCTCAGATAGTTTCGTATTATTGTGCATAGTTTGACGACAGAAAACACAAAAAAAAATACAACGTAGTTCTATTTCAGAGAAAAATCATGTCTATTGAATTTAAGTAGAAACCATCTTTTCGAAGATAGACCATTTTCACACCATTCTTCGATAATTTTATATTTGAAACTAGTGCATATATTGTTTGTGAAACATATTCTTTAAAATTGTGATATGTTACAAATTTAATAGATCTTGGCATGTGCACAACTCACAACTCTCTTCAAGAGGATGTTGGTTAATTCAGAAATGCTCATTAGAAAAGTTGATTGCAATGTATGAAGTACAATTGAATTGGTCATCTGCTTTCAAGGTTCCAAATTCTATATTTCTCGAATACAAATTTTCCCTCTCGAATCGACTGGATCCATAAATAATTCAGACTCTTGTTCTGGTATTAATTATTAGGCACGAGATGATACTTCTTTAAATATACCCGATATATTATAAAAGAAGTTTTCTGTACAACTATAACAGATATAATCCAATGAACAGTTTATTCAATAAAAACAATCACTCTTCAACTGGATTTTGTTGAGAATATCATTGAAAATAATTTTTGTCACTTGTTCCTATACGTTTTTTTTTTTTACACAAAATAACATTGGAGAACCTCCTTTTTGAGCGCTCGTTCTACATACACGAGGGCTATATAATTTCGTCCGGATATAAGTTGGAGGCTGTCCGTCCGTTACACGATAACTCTCGAACGGACCGACCTACGAACTTGAAATGTTCAGGGTAGGTTCGAATCTCGAATGCCGCGTGTTCGTTATTGGGCAAAATTCGGCGAGGGGTTCCGTAAATATGGCCGTTCGAAACTTTGTTCTCCTGATTACTTCAGAACTACTCATGCGATCGAGATGAAATTTTGGACTCAGGTGGAGAATGACGAGTTTAAGATACATGCTGAATTTTGTCGCATGAACAGAACCATATAAAACATATAAAATTATAACTATCGAACGGAAAGGCCTAGGGGCTTGAAATCTGCGGGCAAGGTTTGGATCGCGAATGTCGCGTTCACGTTCATGAATGAGCGAAGTTAGAATAGGGGTTCCGTAAATATGGCCGTTCAAAATACTTTTTCCTGATAATTTCGAAACAACCCATTGGATTGGAATGAAATTTTGCACAAAGATGAAGAATAATGTATTCAAACAAAATTTTGTCCAGATCGCATTACCAAGGCAACAGATACCGAAGAAAATTCCGAAGAATTATCGAAAAAAAAGCACTGACGTGAAGTCTGTAGTTTCGCCTCAGTTTGAATTTTTTTTGACAGCTCTCAAAAAAATTTCAATTCTTTTCTGAAACTGGAAAATGCGAATCTACCTGCAAGGTGGATGAACGAGCGCTCAAAAGCTCCTGACTTCACGGCAGTGCTTTTTATGATTTTTGAATTTATATACCTAGTGACTACGGGAATACGACAACAAATGACATAAAACTCAATCAAGAATAGTATCTATATCGTTTGAGCCGAAGGCTGCATATTCCATGTACGTTGTGCCGTTTTTTTCGACTAAGTACAGCAAAATGATTCACTTCACATGCTCATTTTCAGTTTAACTCGACTACCTAATCACGAAAATTTCTTGATATTATTGTGACTACTATATCATATCTTGATCTCACCATCAGAAAAAAATCAAACAGTCATTGTCAACAAAGCGTTATGTTAGGAATATAACGAATATATTCTATATTGATACAGAATTGGCACTTGCACAGTTTGAAAAAGTGACACCTTACAAACTGCAGAAAAAATTCTACTACCTACTTCATTTTCGTTTCTATTTATGTGAGATAATGAACCTCATCTGAATGTGCTTGTTATCTTGCACATTGAATATCAGTTTATGAAAAAAAATATATAACCTATCCAATCTTATTCATATACGACAAATCAATATATTTGACATGATTTATCCGGAATTGGAATCCAGGACTGCCATCACAAAAGAGAAGAACTTTCTGCGCAAAGCCCACTTTTGTTTCGAAGTTGGTAGTACCTACTTACCTGGTTATTTTGCAAAATTGAGAAAAAATTACATACAAAGAATAACAGATACAACAGTAATATGTTTCTTATTTTGTTCCACAACAACTTCGTGGCAGTATGTAAATCATTTGCATCTAACCCAGTGAATTCATTGAATCAAAGCTATAAGTATTATGAATGCGGGAAACGTGGAAAATTTTTTGAGTTTGCATATTTATGAGATATTTCATTACAGAAATTGATTCATTCAAACCATTCGAAAGACACAATTGATAAAATTATAAAAGCACTGCCGTGAAATCAGGAGCTTTTGAGCGCTCGTTCATCCACCTTGTAAGTAGATTCGCATCCTGCAGTTTAAGAAACTAATTGAAGAAATTTTTGACAGCTGTAAAGAAAATGACAGCAGCTCTTTTTCAATTACGCCGAATCAGCTGTTACAGATATATAAGGACTTTTTATTCAATAATTCTTCAATTCGTTGGAATTCAAAATGATTATGGTTAGGCGATCTGACTTGAATATATCATTCTCCATTAAAATACAAAATTTCGTCGAACCTTGTCGATTGAAACCATTTTCGGCTCAAAATTCGAAAAATACAGACATCGTGACGAAATGATATAGTCCTCGTATAATTGGAACGAGCGCTCAATAAGATGGATATGGGTGAAGGGTAAACTCTCAATTATTCCCAATCGTTGTTTCTGAACAGAAAAGAAGATTCAGGATGGAGCCATAGAAATCAGTAACGTATTATTTAATTGAATCGAGCTGAAAGGTTTTTCTGATGAAAGCAGAAATGAAACATTGTGCGGAACTAATTTCTTAATTAAATATTACCATTCAGAATAAAAATATTCATTTGAAGAGTGCGGTCCAAAAATGGTATGGCCTCCTTAATGAGGACATTATCCAACGCTCAACCTACAACTTTCAAAAAAACCAATCACACAACAATAACAATCTAAGTTCTGCAATGCTGCTGGCAACTTTCACTCATGAATGTTTTATAACCGTCTGATAGAGATACCTATTTGATTACTCATAATGATCGTAATTATGGTAAAAACTTCTATTAAGGAAGGTTATTATCATGATCTCACTATTAAAAACAAATCATCATTTTCTTGATAACATTTTTATTCTTGTAAAAAGTAGTAACTATATTGTACTTGACTGTAGATTATTCGAAAAACAAACAAATTCTTCAATTCAAGAATAATGGTAGAAAATAAGCCTGACAGATAAAACAATATTGGAATCGAAATTTTGAATTGAACTTTATTATTAGCTCTATATTATAATCCTGATTTTTCTTGAGAATGTATCCATCAAATCTTATTTCTCGATTGGATTAAAATTGGAGGTAACGAGTTGCTCGAATAATAATATGTGTGTTCGACACGGAAACAGAGAATGAGGCATACATCTATGCATAAATTTCTATTGTTTCTATCTGTTTATGTATTCGTTCAAACAGTAGGAAAAATGTTTGAAAGATTTATAATTATTATTGAAAAAAAATTATCAATGCCAAGTACCTATTGTTAATTCAATCAGTTGAATACCTCCAATATTGCAATATGAAAACTTTTCAAAAATGCAGAGTTTTTCTTCATATTATACAAAAACTTCATATTACACTAAAAAGTACCAATATCTTTTTGTACCGAAAGCGATGCGGACCTGGAAGTGTTGAAGAGTAATGGTTATAAGGGTAGAACCAAACTATATACCACAAGTTTCTTGCACTTCTGCAAAAATCTCTTCAAGTTTTGTTTGTGCTTTCAGAGTGGAAAAGATATAGAAAAATGTATTCAGTTCGAAATAACTATTCAACAAACATGCTTATTGCTTTCTAGAATTATTTCTATGCGAAATGATCGACGTTTTCTTGAAGCGGTTAAGGAACCAGGTAATCTCTTCGGAAACCAAATAACCAGGAAATTCACAGAATAAAAAGCATGGCAAAACCATTGTGAACTCACCTTGCATCTTCAGGAACAATCATCACAATCTAAAGTCACCAACAAAACCTAAGATATGGGTGGTATACGCACTTTTACGCATTTTATCTTGAAAATAAAATTCTTGAAATGTTTTGCGGATTTTTACCTTGAAATGAAAATAATTCGTTTATTATTTATTCTACTTCCACATATTGAAGGCACAATTTTTTCCAGTGAATAATTCTCGTTTATACTCTTAATAACTATTTCACGAATCACTTATGATCATTCTGTGATGTTCAATAGTATTTTTTATTATTTTCATATTTTTATTATTAATCGACTGAAATTTTATTTCACTAAGAAACAATGAAATGATATTCATTGATCCATTCAGACACAAAATAATAACCTTCATTATATTCTCCCCTAACTCAAATCATTCTATTTATCTATTATTCAGATTTAATTCACATTCTTGAAATACTTTCCTTGGCCAATCGGAATTTAAGGATATTGCATATATGATTAAATGAATCTATATAAAATAAATATTCATTATATTTGTTTTCGGGACCACTTGAACATATTTCTCCTTCTTCATATATATTTTTGTGATTTGTATCACCCCCCATATTCCAATTTGAAATAGGTGGCCATGGAGAATATCAAATGCCGTTAAATGTAGAAAACTTTTTTATTAAATTTATTACACTCATTCCAGAAATCGTAGAAGAAGAATATTAATTTGTTTTGTCCTAGAATAATGGGAATTTAAATAGTAATTATATGTACTTGAAAAAACAATTTCCACATACCTTTCCTTTACGCAAAGTGAATTAAACTTTTCTGTACAATCATATTTATTGGATATAGAAACTCAAAACACTTCTTATAATTCAATGTGAAATTCTGGATAAATAATTTCAGAGATCGAATTCAATGAACGGGAACAGAATAAAATTATTGAATAAGGTTGGGCCATTTTCATTAGCTTCAAGTTATGGATCATAAATAAATTTGCAACCAGACATTCAATCAATTCATCAATAAGAGATCAATCATCTCAACTTTTTTGGGAAATAATGAAACACCAAAATCAATCAACTTTATTACCTTCCGAATAACAATTCAAAAAAACACTCTTGATCTGCACTCAACTACTTCTCGACTGATTCAAATTTGTGATTTTTTCCATTTTTCAGAGCACGAGACCAGCCGCCCGATTCCGTATAAGAACGCGGCCAAAATCCACCCAGAAACCGACTGCAGCACGAGCTACTTACTCCAGATACTCCTCCAGCACGACTGGCAGACCGAGGTCGACTAAGACCAACCGCAGAAAATATCCACACTTCACGAGGATAGAAAGTCAAGGTGAGGAATTAGTTAGGTACCCTACCTTCGAACAGGTCTGTATTTGATTACTGTTTATCTAACCGAAACTGAAAGTGTGAAAATTAAGAATATTTATATATCAAATCAATGAATATTATGATGAATATTCATTATTGACGAAATCTCTTTGATCGATTCAAGCTTTGCTGAATTACAGCAATAATTTCACAAAAGTATCCGGTTTTCAATATATTGTGAAGCACACGTAACCAACATTCCATGAATACCTATATTTTCCTCAAAACAATGTTTAACTACTGTGAATACTACACCGTGAATATTGTTTTTGCAGCGGGAAAACTTTTTATAGATATTCTGCATCGGTGATAATAATACGGATAGTTTTATTTCAAATTGAGGTCTAATCGACCTATTTGTAACGGACAAATCATTGCAATAAAAACGGATACAAAAGTTTCCGGAATAGTTTTTCTCTTGAATAATTAAGGCTAGTTATGTCCTGATAGGAGAAAGATCGCACATCTAGGCGTCGACAACGTCAACGTCAACGACAACGTCAACGACAACGCTTCGCGCGTTAAAAAAGAGGCCTCACACCGAACGCCAATTCGCGTGACCAGCCTTTGTTGAGCCTATCAACATATTATCAGAGATCACTTGAGGAAAATGAACCTATTGTTATAGAAACATTCGATGGTACCATCAAAGCAATTATGTTAGGTATCCGGAAATATTTTCACTTCATTATCCTCTTCATATCGAACCCGCAATTCTCGAGAATTGACGCCAGATCTGTGGCGAAAGGTCCTTCTTCAAGTCTTCTATGTTTTCTCTTGACACAAAGATCTAAGACGAAGGTATGGTTGCTCCTCAATTTAACATCTTCAGAGCAGCTGTTTCATGGACTACATACATCGGCCACATGGAGACAGCGTATTAAAAAGGAGACAGGGATCACCTGAATAAGCTTCTGGCATTAAATTCGATACAAACAAAATTACGAAAAGCACTGCAGTGAAGTCAGGAGCTTTTGAGCGCTCGTACATCCACCTTGTAGGTAGATTCGCATTTTCCAGTTTCAGAAAACAATTGAAGGAATTTTCGACAGCTGTCAAAAAAATTCTCAAACTTAGGCGAACCTCCAGATTTCATGTCAGTGCTTCTGCTGACCATTTTTTTTTCGATAATTCGCTAGAATTTTCTACGGTATCTATGGTCTTCGTGATGCGATCTGGACAAAATTTCGCACGTAGTTCGAATACATTATTCTTCAGCTAGGTGTAACATTTCATTATAATCCAATGAGTAGTTTCGAAATTATCAGGAACAGAATATTTTGAACGGCCATATTTACGAAATACCTTAACTAATTTTGCTCATTGATGAATGTGGCCTCGACATTCGCGATACAAACCTACCCTGAAAATTTCAAGTTTCTAAGCTTTTCCCTTCGGAAGTTATAAATTTCTATGGTTTCTATGGTTCTGGTCATGCGATCTGGACAAAATGTGGCTTAAATATATCATTCTCGATTAAAATACAAAATTTTATCTCGATCGAATCCGTAGTTTCGAAATTATCGAGAAAACAAAATTTCAAACGACAGTATTTACGGAACCCCTACTCTAATTTTGCTCATTTATGAACGTCTCCGCGAAATTCGCAATCCGAACCTACCCTGGAAATTTCAAGTCCCTATGCCTTTCCGTTCGAAAGTTATGATTTTCTATGGTTTCTATGGTTCTGGTAATGCGATTCGGACAAAATTTCACATGTAGCTTGACCACCTCATTCTCCATTCGAGTGCAAAATTTCATCTCGATCATATCTGTAGTTTTCAAGTAATCAGGAGAACAAAACTTTGAAGGGCCATATTTACGGAACCCCTGGTGGAATTTGGCCCATTAACGAATTTAACTGAGGCATTCGGTAATTGAACCCAAACTGAAAATTTCAAGTCCCTTGGTTGTTCCGTTCGACAGTTATCGTGCTTACGGACGGACGGCCGGACGGACAGACTCGAATTTTCCGACGGATTCGTCATCAGTGAGTCGAACATAGTCGATTGAGACCATTTTCGGCTCAAAATTTGAAAAATACAGAAATCGTGACGAAATGATATAGCCCTCGTGTAAGTAGTACGAGCGCTCAAAAATTCATTCAAGTCATTTTTTCTGCTATATTTTGTTTCAATATAAAAAAAAAAATCTTCACAAGCACCATCGTTTGTTTCTACGCCCTGCGATGCTCTGATTGGATTCTGGTGTGAGAAATATCGAAGCTTGATGGCAACTGATTTTTATTTCAAAGGAGTTTTGTTCCCCAAAAAACTTCACAAGAATATGTTCAATCAGGATCTGTTCTTCATGAATTAAATTCTTCTCTTTGTTATTTCCAAAAGCGGGAAAACGTGATCGTGGGTACATCATTAAGCATCACTCGAATCGTCAAAGGAAAGTGAATTTCTTGCTCATCCCACGAAAACTGGTTTGCCTTCAATGTGATATAAACAAGAAGAATTATACCTAATGCTCCTCTAAAAAAGGAAAATCTGATTCCCAATTCTAATGGCTTAAAGGTCAGAGTATTACAAACGATTTCTAACAATGAGGAAGACAATTCCAGGCAGATACAAAATAGAGAAAAGTTTCTCTCATCATTCATGAAGTACACAATAATATGTTTTCATAATAATAAAATTAAAGAACTCAATTCAATCGAAGGACTTTCTGAAACCTTGCACGAGGTATCAGAAAGGCTGTCTATACCGAGTGTCCGCATAGGAAAGGAACGGCTGTATGTCGGCAATGGTAATGTCTTGAGATTAGGGAAAAAATTCTTTGCCACAAAAGTGGACAAAAGAAATGCCTGGAAATCATTTTGAGGTTGAAAATGAATTGAAAAACATAAAATGTAAGCAAAAAATTCGAAAACACCATTTAACAGCTTGGGTAATGCTGCATCCGCCGATTTCGTTTGGCGTCTTCTTTTTCAGTACATGACAGATTGAGAGAGAAACAGTCAGATATTTCCTGATCCTTTTAACCGATTTCATCATTTTTAGTCTTGTCTGAACGGGTGTTGGACCGTTCATTCGGAAACAAATAAATTACACATGACATTCACATATCGCACCCGTCGTAGAATAAAGAGACAACTCAAAAATTGATTTTGTTGGGAAATCGTATTTGAAGTTTTGGTTTACCGAAGTTTTCGTTCTATACTTTTGTGGTTTAACTCAATTTAACAGGCTGAACATTCATAATTACTGCAGCAATCCATTTGAACATTATAACTTCAGCATCCAATATTCAATTAATGCAATTTTTCCCGTCGTGGTGGAATATTCTACTGTATTTCCAAAAAATTTGAAATGTTACCTTTTTTCACGAACCGTCTCTTATGTGGCGGAGAGGCCAACTAGAGATATTCTGATATTGCACGTAAGAAAAGAGCGTTCAATACCGTCACTAATACAAAATGAACCTTTTTTGAGTTGTCTCCTTTTCTACGAAGGGTGCGATATTTAGATTTTTTTTAGAGAAAACAAGGGTAATGAGAATATTCTTTCAATAGATTTTCAAATATCATAACATTGGTTAACTTTTGGTATAATACGGAAACAAATAAACCAGAGGGGTTTATCTGTGACTCTACTCATTTCGATTTTTTCTCGAAAAAATCAAATGTAGTAACCACATTTTCCCAGATTCATGAATATCATAACATTGGGTGATTTTTGAGCGCTCGTACAACTTACACGAGGGCTATATCATTTCGTCACGATGTCTGTATTTTTCGAATTTTGAGCCGAAAATGGTCTCAATCGACTATGTTCGACTCACTGATGACGAATCCGTCGAAAAATTCGAGTCTGTCCGTCCGGCCGTCCGTCCGGCCGTATACACGATAACTCTCGAACGGAATGTCCTAGAAACTTGAAATTTTCAGGGTAGGTTCGAATCTCAAATGCTGCGGTTAAGTTCGTTATTGGGCAAAATTCGTCTAGGGGTTCCGTAAATATGGCCGCTCGAAATTTTGTTTTTCTGATTACTCCGAAACTACTGATTCGATCGAGGTGAAATTTTGCACTGAGATGGATAATTACGTACTCAAGCTACATGCAGAATTTTGTTCAGCTCGCATGACCAGAACCATAGAAACCATAGAAAATTATAACTTTGTAATGGAAAGGCCTAGAGACTTGAAATTTTCAGGATAGGTGTGGATCTTAAATGTAGCGTTCACGTGTACCAATGAGCAAAATAAGACTAGGGGTTCCATAAATATGGCCGTTTGAAATTCAGTTTTTTTGATCATTTCAA
Source organism: Aphidecta obliterata (assembly GCA_963966015.1). NCBI lineage: Eukaryota > Metazoa > Arthropoda > Insecta > Coleoptera > Coccinellidae > Aphidecta > Aphidecta obliterata. Next base: position 9,905,562 of record OZ014428.1, read on the forward strand.
AATTATGGATTCGATCTCGACGAAATTTTGAATTTAAATTGAGAATTATATATTCGAGCTACATTTCTTCCAGATCGTATGATCAGAATCATAGAAACCATAGAAAATCATAACTTTCGAACAAAAAGGCCTAGTGACTTGAAATTTTCAGGATAGGTTCGGATCGCGAATTTCGCGATCCTTTTTATCAATGAGCCAAATTAGACTAGGGGTTCCGTAAATATTGCCGTTCAAACTATATTTTTTCTGATAATTTCGAAAATACTTATTGGATTGAAATGAAATTTCGCACATATATGAAGAATAATGTATAATTTTGTCCAGATTGCATTACCAAGACCATAGATACCGTAGAAAATTCTAGCGAATTATCGAAAAAATGGACCCAAAGCACTGACGTGAAGTCTGGATTTTCGCGTTGGTTTGAAATTTTCTTTTACAGCTGTCAAAATCTTTCCAATTGGTTTGTAAAACTGGAGAATGCGAATCTACCTACAAGGTGCATGTACGAGCGCTCAAAAGCTCCGGCCTTCACGATAGTGCTTTTCGAAATTTTTTTTAGTAAAAACCGCAAATTTGAAAAAAAATTAATTTATGTTTTATGACTAGTGTGTGGAAAAAAGAATTACGAAAAGCACTGCCGTGAAGTCAGGAGCTTTTGAGCGCTCGTACATGCACCTTGTAGGTAGATTCGCGTTTTCCAGTTTTAGAAATCAATTGAAGGAATTTTCGACAGCTATCACAAACATTCTGAAACTTAGGCGAAACTCCATGTCAGTGCTTTAGGTGACCAATTTTTTTTCGATAATTCGCTAGACTTTTCTACGGTGTCTATGGTCCCGGTGGTGCGATCTGGACAAAATTTGGCACGTAGTTTGAATACATTATTCCTAAGCTAGGTGCAAAATTTCATACCAATCCAATCAGTAGTTTCGAAATAATCAGGAAAAAAATATTTTGAACAGCCATATTGACGGAACCCCTAGTCTTATTTTGCTAATTGATGAACGTGACCGCGACATTCGCGATCCAAACCCACCCTGAAAATTTCAAGTTCCTAGGCCTTTCCGTTCAAATGTTACAATTTTCTATGGTTTCTATGGTTCTGGTCATGCGATCTGGACAAAATATTGTTTTAATATATCATTCTCGATTAAAATACAAAATTTCATCTCGATCGAATCCGTAGTTTTGAAATTATCGAGAAACCGAAATTTCAAACGACCGTATTTACGGAACCCCTAGTATAATCGTGCTCATTGATAAACGTGAACGCGACTTTTCAGATCCACACCTATCCTGGAAATTTCGAGTCCCTAGGCCTTTCCGTTCGAAAGTTATGATTTTCTATGGTTTCTATGGTTCTGGTCATGTGATCTGGAAAAATGTAGCTCATGTATTCTCATTCTCCATTTTTATACAAAATTTCGTCACGATCGAATCTGTAGTTTTGAAATTATCAAGAAAACTAAATTTCAAACGACCATATTTACGGAACCCCTAGTATAATTTTGCTCATAGATGAACGTGATCACGACATTCGTGATCCACACCTATCCTGAAAATTTCAAGTCCCTAGGCGTTTCCGTTCAAAAGTTACATTTTTCTATGGTTTCTATGATTCTGGTCATGCGATCTGGACAAAATTTCACATGTAGCTTGAACACCTCATTCTCCATTTGAGTGCAATATTTCATCTCAATCAAATCTGTAGTTTTCAAGTAATCGGGAGAACAAAATTTTGAACGGCCATATTTACGGAACCCCTGGTGGAATTCTGCCCACTGAAGAACTTAACCGAGGCATTTGGGATCTGAACCTACACTGAAAATTTCAAGTTTCTAGGTTGATCCGTTCGAGAGTTATCGTGCTTACGGCCGGACGGACGGACGGACAGACTCGAATTTTCCGACGGATTCGTCATCAGTGAGTCGAACATAGTCGATCGAGCTCATTTTCGGCTCAAAATTCGAAAAATACAAAATCGTGACGAAATGATATAGCCCTCGTGTAAGTAGTACGAGCGCTCAAAAAACCGTTTCTTATGCAACATCGGAATCTTTGTTGCATTCAAAGGGTCATAATAATAAAAACGTTTATTCTGGAAAAATATCCATAGGAAGGAATTGGGTCTTTCAACCATCCAAAAAATTCTACATAATATGTGTGAGCTTAATCGTAAATAACAGAATATAGAAAATGTTCAACTTCAACACTTCAATATAGTAACCTAACATGTGTTTTATTATTACCAAAACGATTAAAAAAACTATCCTATAATAACAAAAGTAACAACAATTCGCTCAAGAAGGAAGCAGCCTCGATCTCAGTTCTCCCCTGACATGTTCTATGGGGAACCTTAACAGTGGTCTTATTCAAACTGTAGAGGCAAAAAATGAAAAACAACCCTCAAATTTCAAATTATGATGCTGAGGTAGGTAAGTGAGGTACATAGAAGGGGTCAACTCTCAGATCCACGGAGTGCAACTCTGAGCGCCGAATCAATGAAGCATACAAATATATCGATTACTGTATTTTCAATGATCTATACAAAAACTAATTTCAGCCTTAATTACTGCTGATGCATTATTGATGTTTCGAATGAACCCTGATCTAGAATTTATTCATTGTTAACCACTTCCCTCATTATTCCCCAAACTTGATAGTCTACTTGGAGTCGAATCTGGGGAACTGTCAGGCCTTCATTTCCACCACGCGCATTCCTCCCAATGTTTACCGCCTAAAACGGAAGCCGGTGTACAATTTCTGTTGACCAATTCAAGTATTCACAGAAACTTTAATAACCAACGAATATGGAAATCACAAAAGTAGCTTATCACGACAATAATCATGAACATAATGAGAAATTACTTTCCTTTCTTCATTTAAATCTGAAAATAATTTTTCAGTACAAACTACATCAGCTCCAACACAATCTCAACATGTATCAAGAACACTGAGCCCAAGGATCACCACTATAATGGACCAGTCGCTGCAGTCAACGAATCAACAGTTTTTGGAGAAAGAAACGACAGAACTCAGCCAAATTGCATTTTCTCTACTGCAGAAGGCGCCCTTACCTCCCAGTGTAAGACCACAGCAAATCCATTCGCCAAGTACTACACCTGCAACAATATTTCCCAGAAGTGAGTGAGACTAGGAATATAAAAATTTATAAAAAGCACTGCCGTGAAGTCAGGAGCTTTTGAGCGCTCGTTCACCTTTTAGGTAGATTCGCATTTTCAAGTTTTAGAAACCAATTGATTAAAAATTTGACAGCTGTCGAAAATTTTTTTTTCGATTACCTATTCGCTAAAATTTTTTATGGTACCTATCGTTTTGGTAATGCAATCAGTATCAGGTAAACATTTTTTTGAACGGCCATATTTACGGAAACCCTAGTCTAATGATGCTCATTGATGAACGTGACCGCGACATTCGCGATAAAAACCTACTCTGGAAATTTCAAGTGCCTTGGCCTTTCCGTTCGAATGTTATAATTTTCTATGGTTTGTATGGTTCTGATCATGCGATCTGGACAAAATGTAGCTTAAGTATATCATTCTCCATTAAAATACAAAATTTTGTCACGATCGAATCCGTAGTTTTGAAATTATCAAGAAAACTAAATTACAAATAACCATATTCACGGAACCCCTAGTCTAATTCTGCTCATTGATGAACGTGACCGCGAAATTCGAAATCCACAGCCATCCGGAGAATTTCAAGTCCCTAGGCCTTTCGGTTCGTAAGCTATCATTTTTTATGGTTTTTATGGTTCTGATCATGCGATCCGGACAAAATGTAGCTTGAATAGGTCATTCTCCATTTGAGTGCAAAATTTCATCTCGATCGAATCAGTAGTTTTGGAGAAATCGAAAGAACAAAATTTCGAACGGCCATATTTACGGAACCCCTGGTGGAATTCTGCGCATTAACGAATTTGACTGAGGCATTTGGGAACTGAACCCAAACTGAAAATTCCAAGTCTCTAGATTGTTCCGTTCGAGAGTTATCGTGCTTACGGACGGCCAGGCGAACACAGCTTGAATTTTCCGACGGATTTGTCATCAGTGAGTCGAACTTTGTCGATTGAGACCATTTTCGGCTCAAAATTCGAAAAATACAGACATCGTGACGAAATGATATAGCCCTCGTGTGAGTAGAATGAGCGCTCAAAATTTAGACACATTAAAAATTGAGTTTATCGTTTTCTGGAATCTATTCATAGTTTCTTCTGCGAGAACTTGACAATCAGAAGTATATTTTGAGATGGTATCAGAACATATAGCTTCACCATATTGTTAGAATGAATACAGTAAATGAAACAGTGGAAATAAAAATTCCGAGCTTTTTGCAAACTAGCTAATGTTCTCTTAGATTATGATTCATATGATTTGTGTTGATTATAGTATTCTCATATTATGCAGTGACAAGACAAAAATTATGTAATTTAAATGAAGGCATTTCATATTGTTGTCTCATCTGGGAGATCAGATCAAATCTTACTAGATAATCATACTAGGGTAAAACGATTATCTAGAGGGGATATGTAAATATAAGTTGAAGTAATTTTGTTCTGATTCTTATTTTCTCTTCTTGTTGCATTTGTTATATGAGTTTATTATAAAGAAATATAGTAATTCTCCCAAAATTGAGCAAGTCACGAGTTGTAAATAGTTATTTTGACAGTGATAGTTTTTAGGAGGGTTGTGCGATTCCAAATAATTTCCACCCGAATCCATTAGCTACTTGATACTAGAAGATTTTCGACTGGGAAACAAATTTTTTTCCTTTTTTCGTTGTTCATACTTTTTGTAAATTTTTGAAGAATTTGAAGAATGTCAGAAACAATGACAGAAACTTTTCGTATACCTTTACAACAATATTTGTGAGTTTTTCAATAGGGGTGCTCGAAATTCTGGCGCGTACAGCGGCCATGATGTTTTATACCAGAGCTATTCGAGGGCTATATAATCTAATAATGGAAAAATTATTATGCATAGTTAAGTAAGGCGATTTCTTGAAATGTATACTCCGTTTAAGAATTATTGACATCTCGGTTGGCTGTGAAAAATCGAATTTAAGTTGGTAATAGACTATTCAGTAATATTTTGGGTTACTGAATTCAGGTTGGTATAGGAATAACACTAACATTACCCATAGAAATCTTGCTTTGATGATTTTATCGAAGATATTGGTGAATATGTAATTATAAAAATTTGCTCTGAATTTGAGTATTTTTTGTCTTATGCTATTAAAATGGCTGGAATTGACCAGGATACATCGCGCCTAACAAGAGAACGCCAAGCAGTTTGTCGGTGTTACTTCGAGTTTTTCAAAGATTTGGCATATATTTCCGCTAGTGTTTCAGGTAAAGTGTTATTCACCGACTCAAAGTGTATTCTGATTGATCAATGTCTGTTGAATATTCAGATTTCACCAAGCCCTGTCCTTCAAAGAGTCATTGAATGACTTTGTTTTTGCTAGAATTGAAAACAATGAATATATCAGTTTAGATATCCTTTTCGAACTGGCCAAAGAGCACCTAGATTTCAATTGATCAAAGTCAACATTATATTATATCATAAAAAAAATTGGATACAAATACAAAACAGTTGATCGAAGGAAAATTCTTATTGATGAAACGGAAAATATAATAAAAATAGTACGATATTGTGATAAATACCGAGAATACATGGAACAAAACGTAAAATTCATTTATCTAGATGAAATTTGGATATTCGAAAACGGTATTCAAATTCGTCAGTGGACACTAGAAAATAATCCAAAAGGTATGCCGAGTATATTCAAGGGTAAAGGCAGAAGATGCACTATTTAGTATTTTGAATGCTGAAACAATTGATGAATTTTTACCTGGTTGTGATCCGATTCTTGACAGTGGTATTAATGATAAGGATTACTATGAATGGTGAATTATTTCATAAATGGGTTATTGAAAAATTGAAACCTTTCCTGCAAAAGGATGCCCATCAATAGGATTATGTCAGCTTATTCAATAAACACATCCAAATCACTACACTACGTGGAAACAAAGTTTTCAATATTCTTATCTTTGCTCTTCTATCATTCATAGATATTTTGAGTTCATTTATTATACTTATACTGTATGGTACCCTGTTCACATTTCCTCTGCTAATACACATGCTATATTGTTCCCAATTCGAAAGTATACTGAATAATTGTAAAATTGCTCATCAATTATAATATTTTCAATAATTCATGGACAGTTTTAATGAATGAAAATAAAAATTGACTTTCTTAAAGTATTCAACACCGAGCAATAAATAATTCACAAATTGGTTCATATATTGATAGTTCGGTACAAATTTCATGTCAAAATTCTTCATGTACTACATAGATTCTTAATTTTTTTCCTCTCTTATTTCTCAATACATCATAACCCTGTGCTTGCGAAGTATCCAAAAATTTTTTTCTGTTGCACTACTAGCTACCTGCTAGAATTCCATTGAATATCCTTCTTGAATACTGACATAAAATGGTACTCTTATATGGTTCGAATTTTGCAAAATTTCCAATAAATATTTATTTGAATGATCTTCAAATAAATGACTTTTATATGAACGATAAGTTCAGATAATTTCATATGAAAGCATTCCACGATATTTTTGCGCTCTCAAACCCGAATTCCCATGTTTGAACTGCAATCGAAATATTCCAGCTTAATTATTCGATAATTCGTAAACTCAACACTTTTCTAGGTTATATTTATGTTTTATTTCTATGATGAAATTAAGTAACTTTTTTGTAACCAGAAATAAAGCCTCGACTAGACGTTCATGGCCTGATTCGATGTCAATAATTCTTAAATGGACTATAGTGCGGTTTGCAACCACGGGGCATTCAAAATTTGACAAAAAAAAGTTTGATTAGCCCCTTTGAATAACTGCCAAATTAGATTTAGAGGAACACCTCTCGAGATCAATTCCGTATGTCTAAATGAGTTTAAGAATTGATTTATATATCTACTAATAAAATTTCATCTAGATTAGATAACCGTGAACTTCTTCCTATTGAAAACTGCAGTTCTCTTCTCTGGATTTCTAGTGCTCTCTCCATGTTAATTCAACATCGAAATCCAATACAAGGTATTTTACAGTTTCGGTTCGTCTTATTTGTACATTTTTATCGTTTATTGGGGAGATGTTTCTGGTGGATATTTTGGTTCATTCATTTCAATTCTTCACTTTTTCAAATATTTTACAGAAATATTAAGATGATTTTGAATGTAAACTGCGTTCATTTGGGGATCATGAGGTCTGGAAGAATGACTATGTCATCCAGGCGTTTCTCGTGTCCACTTCTGTGACAGTCAAGGTTTTTCCCCAATTCTAGATCTTTAGACCTCATCATTGCCGATACAAACGTTGCGACATACAGTATTCTGTATATTTCCATTTGGCTTCTCTTATTGAAATAAGCCTTTTCTTCAATTTTCAGTCACAAGTCCAAGGACGAGATACATTTCCTCCACATTACCCATCATACTGACCTCCACCAACAGATTCTCTATACGCCGTACACAAAGCCCCAGGAAGGAGACCCTCAAGATTTCTGAAGGATTTCCTCAATATGATAAGGTTGGGAGCTACTTAGACCAACTACCGAAATACGCAAAGGTAATACTTCACTCGAACGGTGTAGTGGAGTGTCTGGACCAAGGCAATTTTCCACATCCAGCATCTTGTAGGAAATTCATATCCTGCGCCAAAATGGACCACGGGAGAGTGTTAGGTTGGGAATACACCTGTCCTAAGCATCTTAGTTTCGACCCTATAGGAGGTATCTGCAATTGGTCAGCTGGATTGGGGTGTGATAGGAAATAGAAAATGTTTCCAGAATGAATTATATCGAAATAAAATATATACAAATGAAAGGCCAAATAATATAAGGTGCAAAAATTACCACAACTACAGAATGATAGGGAAACTTGAAATGAAACATTATGAACTGAAATTTTCACAATAGGGAGATAATATTTTATTGATAATATGTTATTTGTCATCAGTGGATATAAATATATCGTAATACGTGAATAATTTCCAACGTTTATAAAACAAGTGAAATACAGGCGGAGAATTCTAAATTAATTGCATGAGAAATTGTTGCTTTCCTATAGTGACATTATTTGGGGCGAGGAAGATTCTGGATAATACTCCAATAAAAAAGTTGTTTTTGAAAATATTTATCAACGAGAACGAAAATGTAGGCGGGTCAAGACCCTGTTACAACAGACTCCTGAACAAGATGAGTTTAAAACTTGTATCTCACTAGCCCGTCACTACGTAGATGAGCGGATGGCATCAAAATGCGGATAGAATATATTCATTCAAAAATACAATAATAGTCTTTGCGAGGAATGAAAAAAATCAAACTGAGTAAATATTCATATTGTTCATAATACTGATCCACATACTGAAAGAAAAGAATTATTTTGAAACCAATCATTCCGAGAATCATTCTGTAGTTGCACTATATAGTTTTATAGTACGCGTAGTATTCGTTCTTGGAGAAACTAAAAACGAGTTACTGGAAAAAGTCATGGAAAGTAATTATCTCATTTGATTTGGAGATCCTGAATGTTATTTTGAATAAACCTTTTATGTTTTTTATTTATTAATACTACGCAACTCACTGGTCAGTGCCATTCGATACGTCCCATCGGATTGAAAAATGTTCCAGAAGAATATCTTTGAACCGATCTTGTTGTCCTTGACATGTTTTCCATATTAATTGTTGAAATATAAAGAATGAATAAAATCTGAATCTGGTACAATGAATATTATTGTTTGATTATTTAGATTTATCAAACACCGAATTCCATTCCCAATAGATTCGAAATAAGAAGCCAACTTCAGAAATCAGCAATTATAAATACAAAGACATTAATTTTCATTGAGTCATTACCATTACCTATTGCTAGGTCTGTGTAGATGATCGATATGTGCTGGCTCTAAGCGAAATTTTTACTGGTGTCCCTAGGAGAGATCTTGGTGAAGTCACATCACACCCTGGTCAAAACTTATTGCGAGGTTCCGAAAATTTTCCAAAGAATAGAAAAGTCCCATTGCGAATTCTTGAAGTAATAATATTTTTCCTTCTAGAAGAGATACATTCGTATTTCGAGGAAGATGACGGGAACCTCAGGGATAGTAAACATTTTTTTTTCCTTCGAACAATTCCCGAGGTTTAATATTAGAAATAAACTGGAATTGTAACATGTTTGGCTCTGTTTCATAATAAATATCATGAAAATGTTAGAATTATAATAATTCACTTTATGTTACAAAATTGATACAGTCCTTCTGTATTTATTCCAAATCTTCTGGAAACTGCAATCTAACAGCTTTTCTCATCGCATCCATCAACTTAGCCAACTGTATGGTTTCATCCAGGGTGATCCTGGGACTCTCCAGTTGACCTATCACACAGAAAAATCATATATCACCAACTATTGAATTATCTGAAGAAACCATTTTAAAACTTTCTTATCTTTTTGGAGACCTATCTTACACACAGACATGTGGGTTTAACAAAATTACAATGTTGCTTGTACCATCGAATATCATAGGTTATATTACCTTCCTCGAGACAACGCTTTACTTCATCCGCTTCATAAGATAATCCTGCGCTGTTCATATGACGGAAAGCCACTTCGCTCTGGGGAAGATCGAAATTATAGGTTTGATCTTCGGCTATCAGTTGCGTTGGACACCAGAAGTTTGGCAATCTCAAAGTTCCCTTAGTACCAACGATTATTCCCTCATTTGGCATTTGTAGTTCTGCTGAGCAAGTGACCGAAGCCAGTTTACCTCCAGGGTAAGAAATCAAAGCTCCAGTCGTACCATCCACTCCATCTTTGGTCAGAGAACCATTGACTACTACGTTGGTTGGTTGCAGTCCGCGAAAAATAAACTGTTGAAACTGAAGACAGTACACGCCGATGTCTAGAATTGCACCCCCGCCTAGTTGCTTGTTCCTGAATGGAAAAAAAAAACGTGAAGATGAATGATGATCGAAAATATCTCGCACATCAGTAATAATTTTTAATATAATATTGAAATTGAATTATTTTTCTTGAAAATAAATTCGAGAAGAGCAGAAGTCAGGAGTGGAATATATCAAATTTCTGAAAAAAAATTACATTTTTCGTGAATATTTCCTCTTCGTCCAGACTGATACCAGCTCTTTGTTGAAAAAATATTCAGGAAATAGAAGGTTGAGGCTTTTCTATGGGCTCTACCGAAGGTTTTTAATTTTGCATTAGAAGTTTTCCCAGCCTCAACATAAAGAAAGACCGTTGGTAAACTATGAACCCATTGCTGAGCCTCAGGTGTCATAAGGGCACATTAACAAAGTATAGAACATATCTGGATCTGCGAACTCCAAGCTTTCAAAAGAACTTCAGAAAGGGGGCTCACAAAGGCCTAGGAAAGCCACGATGAAAATATTGAAACAGGGTCAATTTTCATATACTTCGACATTCAGATCGCACTGCCAGACAGATCAACTTCAAACTTGTGAAAAAATGCGCTCAAGCATTAAACGAATGGGCCTAACACATCAAAACGACCTTGTCATGGGTTGCCGGACACATATGGCATTAGGCTCAGTGAAGATCTTAAGTTCGAGAATACTTAAGTGGGCTTTGTAACAGAACATTACGAACCAACACAAGAACAACATTGGCCTAGCAGAACAAGCTTTATGTAAGTCTCACCAAGAAGAAGAGGAAACCCTCTTCCGCATTCTAAGGTGGTGCATAGCACATGGTGCGGTTGGGATGTTTTAGGACATCCTAACATTATGATTATGTAACAGTGCGTCCAAACTCACGTGATTCTCTCTTTGCCCTGAAGATTGAATCCGAAATTTACGTTGACGAAGAGTACCTCTCCAATGCTCCCATCAGCTATGAGTTCCTCAGCTTTTCGATAGGCAGGGAAGCAGCGCGACCAAACAGCTTCCATAAGAAAGGTTTGTTTGCATCTAGCTAGGTTTACTAATTCCGTTGTTAGTTTTTCGTTCATCGTGAATGGCTTTTCGCATAAGACTGGTTTTCCATTCTCAATCATTAATTTCGCTGTGGGGTAATGTTGAGGATTGAGATTCCCAATGTACACAACATCTGAAACATTAAAAATATTAATTAAGTTAAAACATCGGCCGGAATTCACCGATGGGTTTCGTAGATGCAGCCATCTGAATATTTTTCAATAACTTGTAGTTAGTCGAGAAATTTGATAATAATTCTAATTCTAATTCCAGCTTTCTAAGTTTCTAAAAGTAAAATGACATTCTTCTGGTCTATGTTGGAAAATTTCATATATTTAATATAATTCTGTATATATTCTATAAAATGACATAATTCGTCACACTGACAGACGGTGTGATTCGTTTAATCTTCCTTAGTTCGATAGTCTCACTTTAGTGTCACCTAATGTCGAATTAAAATGATCATAGATCAGTTAATTTTACACCAAGCAACATTTCAGAAACATAAATTGATCAGACATCGCTGTCAGTTTGAATGTTATGTCAGTTGATCCACGATAAGATCTGTCTCTCAAAAACCAGAGATGTGCTTGATGAGTCTTGAGGCCAAGCACTGTTGAGCGGGTGCGTTACCTGGATGGATGACCGCTTTGGTCATGAATTTGAACGGGCTCCTGATATCACGTCATTATCAAGAATTTGTTCATTCAGGGTCAATGTTGAAATATGTTCCCAAGTAAAAAACTCCTGCAAAATAAGAGGCCAAACAACCTACCGATATTTTTACTTGTTGCAATACAGTCATATCCCTCATATGCTTCTGGGATGTTATGCTCTTTCGCGAATTTTTCTGCATTTGCCTTACTTCCACTTCCAACTGCAACCACCGTATGTTTATCTGGAAATATTTGTATGGCCGTAACGAAGTCATTTGTGATTTTACCAGCTCCCACTAGTCCCCAGCGTAAAGGTGCCATCTGCGAATGAAACATAAGGGTAGTTTTATTAATATACAGTGTGACCCACATAAAATGGTCCTGTCAGATATTTATGTGAGTATGAGTTTTTCCGGAAAACTGCGAGAAAATTGGATTCTTAGGTGTACGATCATCCCCTTAAAAAGATTGACCACCCCCTCAAGAATCTTCAATGCCAAAAGGGGTCGAGTGATTAATAAGACGTTGAAATGAATAAAAACATCGATTAAGAATTTATTGGTATGTCACTGGAATCCTACTGCCATATAAGATTTTTGAGGATGTTGCCAACCTGCTTTAGGGGATGAACTATGAATTTGCAATCAGAGGATGTCCTGCCACTCCTGCCTCAGCGTTCTCCAGAAAAAACTTTTACTCACGGAAATATCTGGCCGGGCTGTTTTATGTAAGCCACTCGGTATGTATCTTGGTTTTATTCTCCAATGTAATCGAAATTTTGGTAGGAACATAAAATGAAATATTTGCATGATTAAAGCTACAGTGGAGCCGCATTTCTCTCGACACAATGACGTACGACCGTCAACAATAGCGTTGGAGAAACATGCACACAATGACATATTGTAATCTAAGTGCCTATATTGCACCCGTATTTCGCAAGACACGAAGTTGAGGAATAAGTTATGTCTAACGAGATCAAGCAACGTAAAAAACAGGGTGTTTTTCAGATGAGGTTTCTTTTTTGACAAGTGCTAGAACTCATCAAAAAAGATCATTTCGCTGGGAGTTGATCATATAAAATATTCGATTTGAAGAAAGTGCAAAAAGTCTTGGGCATCAAGACCTTAATACGACTCTGGATCGTGTAATCTCTCTGTTAGGAGATCTGAAATGAATCACGGTACCAAATGCATTCCAGCAAGTGAATAAAGTGCTGGTTTTCATCGCTAATTTGTATATTCCCTTTCGACCTTCATTAGAGGATTTTTTCTGGTTCGATTCTCAACACATAAAATCTTTTCTACGACCAAATTAAATCTTCGAGTAGGTATGCCAGAACAGCAAGTATAGGTACCTGCAATCTTTTATATTTCAGCATTATGTTATTGTTCGATTAAACATTAGCATGAGATATAAATGTGTTCGATAAACACAATGTTGCCGACGCCTATGCTCGAGTTGTTTCGCAATATTCTATATTTAGGTCTCAAATTAACCTCCAATTCAATTTTCATGATATTTCCAGAGCAGCAACTATTTAATTCCCCAGTGTCTAAATAGTAATAAATAGACTTTGGACTTTGTGATAATACTGATAATCAGTCCTGATATTATCGATATCGAATCATGACGTGAATCTGTGAATACCTACATAAATTGAGGTTATTGTATATAAAAGAAATCTGAGAAGGATATTCCTTGAAATCATCCTGTCACTTGTGGAAGATTATAGATTCAATAAACGAAAATTAAATGTTAAATGTATGTACTTACGATTTATAAAAATTGAATACACAGTCGTTGGTATAAGCGATACATACCTTGAAAGTTGGAAATAGCAAAAACGCCTATGCTCGATGACTCAATAATCTCTGAGGTTATGTGGCTATGCAAGTAAATCGCTAGGAATTGCTGTTCAAAATCAACATATTTATCAACCTTCCATTGATGGGAATGAGTATCCATGGAATTGTTTGAATTAGCCATTACCTCTGTTCTTATCATATGCCTTACGCAGAGGCGTACTGAAAGAATTGCCGATGATGCAAGTGAACAGGTGGCTAAACGGTTAAATGTTTGCTGTCCTCAATATTCACAGCGAAAAAATCGATTTCACATTTTCAAATATTTCCATAGTTAGAGCTGACATGAATTATAATAAATTATAAAAAGCACTGACGTCTGGTCAGAAGCTTTTGAGCGCTCGTCCATCCAACTCTCATTGAACAAATTTTCGACAGCTGTCAAAAAAAAGACAGCAGCTCTCTGTCAATTATGCCGAATCAGCTGTTACAGAAATGTAAGGATTTTTTTTTCGATAATTCGCTAGAATCTTCTACGGTTTCTATGGTTTTGGTCATGCGATCTGAGCCAAATTTCGCACGTACTTCGAATATATAATTCTTCATCTACGCGAGAAATTTCATTCCGAACAAATTAGTAGTTCCGAAATTATCAGGAACAAAATATTTTGAACGGCCATATTCACGGAAGCCCTTGTCAAATTTTTCTCATTGATGGACGTGACCTCAACGTTCGAGATCCAAACCTACCCTGTGAATTTCAAGTCTCTAGGTCTTTCTGTTCGAAAGTTGTGATTTTCTATGGTTTGTATGGTTCTGGTCGAGCGATCTGGACAAAATTACGCATGCAGCTTGAACATTCTCCATCTGAATGCAATTTAATTCCGATCGAAACAGTAGTTTCGAAGTAATGAGGAAAACAAAATTTCGAACAGCCACCCTGGTCGAATTTTGCCCAATAACGAACCGCAGCATTCGAAATTGCATACTGGAATTCAAAAAACACAAGATATTGTAGGGTTAGGGCAGGAAGAAGAATTCATTATAAAAGATCGATTTCTGCAGCATCTCCCTAATATTCAGTTCCCCCTTGCCTTCCATGATAATGTGCTCGAGTTTACCGTTTTACTGAATGTAGGTACTGCATCTGGACTTACCAGACTGTCTCTTTAGGGGAAACACTAAAACAATTAGATACCACGAATGATTTATTAATTATTATTTTGAGTAGGACTACGTATTTAACCACTACGGTACTGAGAGAGGACCTAGAGTACCTACTTAATCAGTGTACGTTTCCGTGGCGACTGTCTCCTTTCTTCCAGCATCGTTCCTGGTTTATACCACTTACTCTTTGTTTATGTCATCGCCGTCCCGGCTCTGCTGGAGGGTGCGCGTTTGTCTGACTCATATCAGGTACTTAAGTCTGCTGCAGTACCTTCTTTCCATTGAAGACTCGATTTTGATTGTTGCTAAATTCTGTGGGAAAAAAATTCTCCAAGTTTTCCTTGGACGCTACATTCAGATGTCGCTATCATTTTTTCAGTTGAAGGAATTTATTTCATTTATTTATTTATATTTTTACGGGATTAACCCCAACAATTTGATAATATTATTTTATCATTTGAATGAAATATTTCCACAGTTGCTACATTTATTCTGTACTATTTAGGAGAGATACAAGAGGGAAAATCCATAATTATTGTGTCCTTTCGTTTTGTTGTTTTCATCATAAATTAATCTTGAGTAATTTTCAGAAATATCAACATTGCTTGGTAGGCATATTTCAGAATCTGAAAAATGATATAACAATTATTACTTCATGACATTCTGCAGGACGACACATTCTTATCACAACTATAATATGACTGATAAACTCAATATAACAGAAAACCATTCGTAAAGAACGAACGTGGTTAACCCTTAATGCGGACGATGCAGGAAATGCTGTCAGGCATCGACAGGTTGGTGTTGATTGATTCAATAAAAAACTGACCCTGCTCGGCTTTACTGGGATCCTATGAGAACGAAGTGAGTAGGAACAAGAGCTCATTGAGATAATGAAACTAAGGAAATTCAAATTATATGAACTATGTTTCTTCAATAGACACAAAGATATTGATAATAATTTTGATACTCACCCTCACCATGAGGGTTCTGTCAACACACAAACCCAAAGTTTTAATCATTTCCTCTTTCTGGGTGCGACATAGTATTATAAGTAATGTTTTTTTATTGGCCTCGTTCCAATTGTACCATCTGCATGCATTCAAACTGAATCTGAATTCGTAGAACTGAAAAAGGTAGGAATTATATTTCTTTACTAGCTTCCATACAAGAAGCAGGTTGTAAAATGATGAATTTTCCGACTCACAGCATCATTCACATCTTGACCACCCTGACAGCAATCCATGGCCAATACATAACTCAAAAACAATATAGAACCAATCTGTAGTACATCTAATGGATTTCGATTCTAGAAAATGACAAAATCACATCTTCTGTGGTAAATTACGGAAAACCGTAAGGCTCTACCACATAGAAGGCGGTCTGTCGCGGCCGCAAGATGGGGTGGAGATAAAAATGTGCAAGAACGTTTTATTTTAAGTGTCTCATGTAAGTATTGCAAGTTGAATAAATTGAGCTCGATTACAGAAAACAAATCGAATCGAATAAACCCGATCATTCATTGGACAACTTTAAGATAATCCTAGGTTTACTTTCTGGACGTCAGTACGTCAGGATTAGTGATCCTAGAATAATAAATCAGTGTTTCCGTAAACCATTTTTAAAGGCCGTTTGGCACGCCCTTCCAGTTAATTAGAAAGATATCTTCAGTAATATCTTACGTAGTATAAGAAAATCGAGCAAGACAGTAGTAGGAGTTGACCACAAAATAGCAGAAATAGGAATGTGGAATATACAACCTGCTGCACAACCTTGAATGTTCTGGAAAAAAATTAACATACTATTGGTAATTATTCTAACTAGCAGTTCTGAAAAGTATTTGATTTTGTTCGATTCAGAGTACCTCTGCAACGCGCCTGTAAGCGAAAATCTATATACGGGGTCAGGTACCCAACATGTTAGGAATTATTCGAGTATGAATGAAACTTCCATATGTTTTTATCCTGTACACCTTGAAAGTTCGAGATCCAAAAAGTATTTGGATCTCAGTAAGAACAAGTTACGTCTACTCACTGGCTTCCTCACAGGACATTGCCGTCTTAGGAGGCATATGATGAGAATGAGCTTAACAGAAACAGACGAGTGTAGATTCTGTGGTGAAGAGGAGGAGACTCCTGTTCACCTGGTTACAGAATGCCTCGCCATTGCAAACCAGCGCAAAGAATGTCTTCGACAAGAGTTTTACAGGAGGAATGAGGATCTAACCTCCTTAAAGCCCTCTCAGATACTGGAGTTCATTGGAGCTCTGGAGCTGGAGGGCGAGCTGTAGGTAGCGCATTTGCGAATACGGCTCTGATGGGGGGCACAATAGACCTTGAGGTCGCAGTGGAACGTAACCCCCTTCCTAACTATAACTATAACTATCCTATACACCTGGCAAAAAGGATATCAAGTTAGTGAAGAATCGTAAAATGATTCAGGCCTTGAAATATACAAACTGTAAGTTATAATCATTTGGTCTTCTTTTGGGACAGCATTTTTATCATTTCCCTCCAAGTGTATACTTGCTTCTAGGTTAATAGCGTACACATTCAATACCAAGAAAAAACGATTCTGCAAAATTTCAGCTTTGTGAATGGGTACTTTTCAGATTAGGTTGAAAATCACTTGGGCGAAGTGGAAAACGCACTCTGAAGTGGGCGGCACTTTGGCCGCTCACTGAAAATCATTCCCATAGCGTTCCTCATACTTTGACTCTTGGTTCGAAACCATGCCAGCCACGTAGCATCCACATGGTGAATCAACAAAAACAATAGAAGAGCTTATAAAAAAAACGGCAAAATAACAAGAATACACATAGAGAAGAAGTCAAGTGCTGAAAAATGCATCGAATGAGCTGAAAACAGACAGATGGAACCAAAGAGTTAGAGAGCTGAACACCATAGACCGCTGAGTATGGAAGATGTAAAAGTGCTTACAACACGAGATAACCGATAATTCCTCGTCTACACGGAGCTAATGGGATGGCCTACTCAAAGCTTGAAAAATCAGAAGCACTGCTCGACGCAATAAAGCCAGAATTAACTACAGAGAAGACAATAACAATGAAGACTTAGAAGAAGAAGTCGAAGGAAATGAAGAATTGATGTTGCCCAACAACAGCAACGGAGATTAAAGAAATCATCAAGAAATTGGAAAACAGGAAAGCTTCAGGAAAAGACAAAGTAACGGAAAATGCCCAGAGAAGGAACAGCAACCCTAACAAATATAGCAAACGCAGTGATGAGAACAGAATACTATCCGAAAAGATGGAAAACAGCATAAGTAATTGTGTTCAATAAGCCAGGTAAAGATAGAAAATTCCCACAAAACTACAGGCCAATAAGTCTACTGTTAACACTTGGACAAAAAATTGAGAGAGTCATTGCAAAATGAAGAAACAGAAGCGCTGAATCTGATACCATCGGAACTATTTGGATTCAGAAGGAATCATTCCACTGAACTTCAACTGTTCACTGAATATGTCACTGAAAGATTTCAGAATGAAAAAGCCTCAGGGTTAGAGCTATAAGATGTCGAGAGAGCCTTCGAGCGAGTTTGGCACGAAGGACTTGCCTACAAGAGGATGATGGCAGGCCAGACTACCGAAACCCGTATGAAAATAAGAAACTACCTGAGGAACAGGACTTTTTATGTCAAAATAGATAACACATTATTTTCCACAACACAAGTAGAAGCAGGTTGTGCCTCAAGGCTCAGTTCTAGGACCTCTACCCTACAACATCTATATTTACGATATTCCTACAAACTCAAGAAGTCTGCAAGCCTTTTATGCACAACACGGGAGTAGCCTTCAGACATCGACGATCAGATGTCACACACAGAAGATTGCAAGGAGTTATAGAAGATTTAGAAGAATGGTTCTTTAAATGGAAAATTTGAATAAATATCAAAAAGGGATAAGTTATACTCGTACTACTACAGAAGCGGTGACTCGAATGAATTCCAAACGAAGGGTAGATGGGGAATAAATAAATGGAAAATGAAGTCAAATATTTAGGGGTAAAACAAAATACAGGGCTTGCATGGAAAAACCGTATAAAATATGTAGAGAACAACACAAACCCAGCAATTAGTAGACTGCTAGGAAGAAAGTGCCGAATGAATCATAGCACGAAACTGCGAATGATCCAGTCAATTGCAAGACCTCAACTAACATTATGGTTCGGCAGCATGAGGCCATGCACCCAATAGCCATATAAAGAAGATTTAAGCAACAAAAAATAAACTGCTAAGAGTAGCAAACAATATGCCATATGCTCGTTAGAAACCAACAAATCCACGGAGATTTGAAAGGGGAAACTGTCACAGATTTACCAAAAAAAAAGGCCGAGAAGATATTCGAGAAAGCAATTCAACATCCAAATGATTAACTAAAAAGACTAGTTGACTGAAACCCTGCAGAAATTGTGATAAGGATACCCACATATATCGAAAAATCCAAAGATCAATTACGTAGAAACAGTAATTTAGTTAACTCAATTTCAAATATCAAGAATAAAAGACTCTCCTATGAAACGCATAGGTAACACAATAATCCCACGACAAAGATCGTGAAAGAGATACGTACAAAAAGAGTCGAAAGCTTAAAGCACTAGATTCCTGGATTCTAAAACAGCAGGTTAGGTTTAATTGAAGCAGGTCGTGCTTCACAGAAGTCTCAAAAGTCTCATACTGTTCTATTTATCGGAGATAGTTCGTCCATGAGGATTCCTCCTGACAAAAAAAATCGAACCTATATTGTCCTCAATCCGCTGCTTTTTATATGTTAAAGATTTTTGCTTACAGGCTGTACCTACGGGCGATCAGAAGGTTTGGATGCGAGTGAATTATATTTTATTCCCGTATAAAAAGTGCGATAAGATGAATTCTAATCACTCGAGAAGAAGAACATGATGAACAGCACAGGTTTTCAGATGTTTGTTGATTGATGAATGGTCGTCCTTAAACTCATTAGCTCGTTGGAGGAAATCCGCTAAAATATTGAGCTGTATACCAACTGATTGAACTAAATATTTCAGCAACATATACGATGATATTGCATAAAATGTTGCAATCTGATGAAATGTGTAGATACAAGTGTATATTAAAACTTTAGATGATATTGACCCAGAATAATAGTTGGCTACGTAATGTAGATCAGGATACACGCTGTTCCCGAATATTTGTCCAATCAGAGGACATACAAACCCTGTGACCAAACACTGCAACATGTAAGAAGCAGACTCAATACGTTTGATTCTGATACTCCGTTGCAGTTTTGTTCGCATAGGAATGGAGGCAGTTTTGATATCCCAAAACTTTTCCCGATGAATAAGTTTCAACTGTGTTCGTATCACGAGTGCTTCCATGACCATAACTGTAAATATCTGAAAGAAAAGATTTTGTTGATTAGAATAATGACTCAAAATTTCGAATAGAGTGTGTTTCATCCCTTTATTCAGAAATATGAAGCTCTTGCTTAGTATATTATTTAACGAGCGGTAATGTAGGTCATAAATCACGCAGATGAAGTTTGTAGCACAAGCCGAAGGCGAGTGCTGTTATTCATCAAGTGAGTTATGAACATTACCGCAAGTTGAATACCTTTCTTTATCTACCACTATAACAATGAATACTAAGATACAAGTACAGAGAAAGAACTTTATTCACATATCTTAATAGTTACCTATAACAATTTATTATTTATATTGATTGTGCTTCTTAGCATGGAGTAGAAATTCCATAGGGGCGATAATTTATATTTAGTGCCAAGTTCACTGAAATATGCCGAAAGAACATTCTCTTTAAACGATGACTTAATATTCTTACTTCTACACCAATCTTGAAAATTGTTGTATACACCTTTATATTTGTTTTGGGATTTTTCGGACTATAAATTCTACGGTAACATTGGCTGATTGTCTGATTTCTGAAGGTGACATAATAATTCATCTTCACTATTTGAATAAATCTTTTTCAGCAAAACATTCACAATACTAATTAAGTTCCAACTCAATTAAGAAAATGTAAAAATTATTGAAGTTGTCTCCCCTCAATACCAAAAATGGACTGTTTCCTTTCGGCCAATCGGCTTGTTCAGAAACACAGTGACAGGGAGTTATAGTAGTGAGTTATTATAACTCACGGTGTTTGTTTACGTATACTATTGATTGCTCAAAATTAGTTCAATAATGAATATATAATCATTCAATAGGTGTAGATAAAAAGGTTTTTCGACTTCCTTTAACAACCAAAAATTACGGAAAGCACTGTCGTGAAGGCAGGAGCTTTTGAGCGCTCGTACATGCACCTTGTAGGTAGATTCGCATTATTCAGTTTTTGAAACCAATTGGAAAGATTTTGACAGCTGTCAAAAAAATTCAAACTGAGGCGAAAATCCAGAATTCACGTCAGTGCTTTAGGTGATCAATTTTTTTTTCAATAATTCGCTAGAATTTTCTACGGTATCTATTGTCTTGTTAATGCGATCTGGACAAAATCCCACGTAGTTTGAATATATCTTTCTCCATCTATGTGCGAAGTTTCATTCCAATCCAATAACTAGTTTAGAAATAATTAGGAAAAAAATAGTTTGAACGGCTATATTTACGGAAACCCTAGTCTAATTTTGCTCATTGCTGAACGTGCCCGCACAATTCGCGATCCGAACCTATCCTGAAAATTTCAAGTCCCTAGGCCTTTCCGTTCGGAAGTTATGATTTTCTATGTTTTCTAAGGTTGTGAACATGCGATCTGGACAAAATGTAGCTCGAATATATGATTCTTAATTCAAATACAAATTTTCGTCACGATCAAATACATAGTTTTGAAATTATCGAGAAAACTGAATTTTGATCGACCATATTTACGGAACCCATAGTCTAATTTTTCTCATTGATGAACGTGACCGCAACATTCAAGATCTACACCTATCCTGAAAATTTCAAGTCTCTAGGCCTTTCCGTTCGAAAGTTATAATTTTCTATGGTTTCTATGGTTCTGGTCATGCGAGCTAGACAAAATTTTGCATGTAGGTTGAATACCTTATTCTTCATCTGAGTACAAAATTTCACCTCGACCGAATCTATAGTTTCGAAATAATCAGGTAAACAAAAATTCGAGCGGTCATATTCACGGAACCCCTAGGCGAATATTGCCCGATAACGAACTTAACCGCGGCATTCGAGATTCTAACCTACCCTGAAAATTTCAAGTTTCTAGGACATTCCGTTCGAGAGTTATCGTGTATACGGCCGGACGGACGGACGGACGGACAGACTCAAATTTTCCGACGGATTCGTCATCAGTGAGTCGAACATAGTCGATTGAGAACATTTTCGGCTCAAAATTCGAAAAATACAGACATCGAGACGAAATGATATAGCCCTCGTGTAAGTACTACGAGCGCTCAAAAAGAAGATGGAATCGCTTCTAGCATCTTACCGCCGAAAAAGGCAAAGAGCAATGTCTACAAAATCAGGCAGCGGTGCCGAATGCACTTATAATTCGAAATGATTTGCATTCAAAAGTATGCAATTCTTGATGGATAAATATAAACCGAGGAAAACATTTGATTTCTACCCTAACCATAATTCTAACTAACTAATTCGTACTCGATTTCCGAATTTTGTCGCAGATCAGAGATAATAAATAGTCAAAATCCGTTGACGCTATTCTACAGAAGTTTTGGAATTTGGAAAATAATTATTACTTACTAATCCTCCAAAGGAATGATTTTTACAAACTGTAGTAGCGAAAATATGAAACCAAAGATCATGAAATTAACCACAAACGTCCAAATATTTTATGTACCTCAAAAGATGGAATCACAGAATATCAAATATTTTTGATCAGAAATACCCATGTCCACACAAAATTCCAGCAGAATATGATGTAGTTCGAAAAAAGAATTCTATCAAAATCTCCTAGTGTTATGCTTCAGAAGTTGACTATTTTTCATTTGAAATTCTAGAATTACAGACATTTGGGCAAAATAATAATGCTCTTGTTCATAGAAACCATCGAGCGAAACCCAAATTTCTCCTTTACCTGCCGAAAAATTTCGATTCGGAAGAGAACATTCGATGACCGACCTGAGTACATCATATAGGTATTTCAGAACAAGAAAGTTACAGATCTCCTTCCAGTGGATGTGTACTCACCCATGGTCCGGCGCAGAAAATAGCTGAGTAACGTTTAAGGAAAAATTCTGTGCCATGTTCTTTCCACAAGAAAAAGCAGACCACTGAAGCAAAACTAAAGGCTACGAGAATGCTACAGAAAACTAAGAAGGTGGACATTTTATTGTGATTCATAAACTGGTGGTACTCGAAAACGAAGCCAAGTGGATCATCTGTAATCAATAAAAAAAAATGAAGTATTTTGGATTTCGTATCTGCTAGAAGGTTTTTTTTTTGTTTTTTTTTTTCAGTTACTTCAAAATGTTAAGTGACAAATGCATTTTCATAGAGGAGAGTGGAATCTTATAGAGAAGAGTAGAAACATTTATTTCCTTGAGAGTTTAATATTTAATATATATTATTCCTCTTTTCTATCTTCGAGAGAACATAATATGTCCTCCCGAAGATATAAGAGAGGAATAAGTTCTCCACAGTATTCCATAAAAATCGTACCTTCCATGAGTATAGGTTTTTTTTTCATCCCTTCGAATTGCGGGTATGATGACTATAAACGAAAAACAATGGTATCAAATGATTAAGTTTCAATTTGACTGAACAGTTCTGCAGATTATTAATTCAGTTATATTTTTCATCGATTCGGCGACAATATGAATATTCAATAATGAAAAAACGATTTTGAATCATTGAATTTTAGATTCAGAAGGAACAAGATATCATAATGAACACCAAAGATAATTGAATTATGATTAGGTCATTTTTACATACATTAAATTTAATGGAATTGTGTTCATGACACGACTGTTCTCAAACTGCGTTCGTGATTTCTAAAGCATAATGATGGATCTATTTTCATTGTGGTCATAAATTTCTTCATTCACAGAAAAAGTTAAGGGCATCTTCTTGTCATCAATAATAACAATAACGAATTTTTTGTGAAGAACTTTAATAATTTCACATGAGATATTTGATATCTGTGATAAGGCGGTAAAGAAATTAGACATCACTAAATTGGATACATTAAAATAAATTGACCAAGTACGTGCGAAATTTCTTCTGCATACCAAATTGTTTTTCTTCAGGAATAATCTTAATAGACTATTGTTCCTTTATTTAGTGCTGCTCTAGTTTTGCATGTGACTCATGTTCGATTACGAGATTCGAAGAAGCCAATCAGTTTCTGAAAAAATTGACCGCCGACCATCGTGAAGTCGGAAGCTTTTGCGCGCTAGTTTAAATTAATCGCCAGAGCGGTTATCACCACGCACAACGCTGCTCGGCTTCAAGTCTCATCGTTCATCACCGGTTTCGGAGAGAACGATCAAATTATAATTCAATTGACACAACAAATAAGTTGACAGCAATGTCCAATCAATCACTGTAGGGAGACTAACCAAAGATCATGAAAAGAACCACATATTCTGTGAATCAAATCGGCCGGCTGTATAACAAATAATGTCATTTTATTTTCATAAACTTCAAGAGATTGAATCATAAAATTATTATCAAATTTCAGAGAACCAGATCTGAAAACCATTTTTTTTTAACGTGGACCAGCTGAGAACTTCATATAATTCATTTCAACGATTCCCTATATGTAGACACAAAATTTCAGGAGCATATATGGCAAATAATTTTAAGAATACCGATGTTTTCAAAAATATTCATTTCCCTGTTGATAATTTAAACAATGTGTCATTATTTTTCAACTAACAACCAAGTTTCAATTCAATCGAATAGGTATTTTTCAAATTATTGAAAAAAAAATTCAGATGACAATATCTACGAAACCCTTCGGAGGATTCTTGAACTCAAACGACATCTATTGAAAATTATAATCGCTTTTCACGAAAATTCAACAATATAAGAGATAAGAGGAAATTCGAAATAGACGTGAAGGTTTTCTTGTATGCCTTACAATAGTCTGATAATGGCACTCGGAACAAAGTAGGCTTGAAGATTATCGGAGAATAATATCCATAACAACAAGTCATCAGCCATCGAAGAATTTCAACAAAGCAATCTCGAAACTGTCCCTTTCGCATCCGCCATATTGTAACTGTAAGTTGTTGATAATTTTTGAGCGCTCGTTCTACATTCACGAGGGCTATATCATTTCGTCACGATGTCTGTATTTTTCGAATTTTGAGCCGAAAATGGTCTCAAACGACAATGTTCGACTCAGTGATGACGAATCAGTTGGAAAATTCGAGTCTGTCCGTCCGTCCGTCCGGACGTCCTTCCGTATACACGATAACTTTCGAACGGAATGTCCTAGGAACTTGAAATTTTCAGGGCAGGTTCGAATCTCGTATGCCGCGGTTGAGTTCGTTATTGGGCAAAATTCGCCCAGGGGTTCCGTAAATATGGCCGCTCGAAATTTTGATTTCCTGATTACTTCGAAACTACAGATTTGATCGAAGTGAAATTTTGCAATTGAATGGGGAATTACGTGTTCAAGCTACATGCAAAATTTTGTCCAGCTCGCATGACCAAAACCATAGAAACCATAGAAAATTATAACTTTGTAATGGAAAGGCCTAGGGACTTGAAATTTTCAGGATAGGTGTGGATCTCGAATGTTGCGATCACGTTCATCAATGAGAAAAATTAGATTAGGGGTTCCGTAAATATGGTCGTTTGAAATATTGTTTTCCTGATAATTTGAAAACTATGGATTTGATCGTGACGAAATTTTGTTTTTAAATTGAGAATGATATATTTTAGCTACATTGTTTCCAGATCGCATGATCAGAACCATAGAAAACATAGAAAATCATTACTTTTGAACGGAAAGGCCTAGGGACTTGAAATTTTCAGGATGGGTTCGGTTTGCGAATTTCGCGATCACTTTCATCAATGAGCAAAATTAGACTAGGGGTTCCGTAAATATGGTCGTTTGAAATTCAGTTTTTTTGATAATTTCAAAACTATGGATTTGATCGTGACGAAATTTTGTATTCAAATTGAGGATGATAAATTCGAGCTACATTTTTTCCAGATCGCATGATTAGAAGCATAGAAACTCATAGAAAATCATAACTCTCGAACGGGAACGCCTAGGGACTCGAAATTTTTAGGATGGATTCGGATTGCGAATTTCGCGATCACTTTCATCAATGAGCAAAATTAGATTGGGGGTTCCGTAAATATGGTCGTTCAAAGTATTTTTTTCCTGATAATTTCGAAATTACTTATTGGATTGGAATGAAATTCCGCACATAGATGGAAAATAATATATTCAAACTACGTGGGAAATTTTGTCCGGATCGCATTACCAAGACCATAAATACGGTAGGAAATTATAGCGAATTATTGAAAAAAAAAATGATCACCTAAAGCACTGACGTGAATTCTGGATTTTCGCCTTAGTTTGAAATTTACTTTGACAGCTGTCAAAATCTTTTCAATTGGTTTCTGAAACTGGAGAATGCGAATCTACCTACAAGGTGGATGAATGAGCGCTCAAAAGCTCCTGCCTTCACGGCAGTGCTTTTCTGAATTTTTTATATTGAGATAACCAATCATTAATCTGCTCAGATGATCGATTCCACATTGCATTTTGCGAAAAAATGTATCACATGCAGAATTAAGTCTGAGTTCTTAGTGAAAGTGTTTGACCAGTCATATTAAATAACTATTTTCTGTTAAGATCTTGATGCCCAAGATTTTTTGCACCTTTTTCAAATTGAATATTTCATATGATCAACTTCCGGCAAAATGATTACTTCTGATGAGTTCTAGCTCCTGTCAAAAAAAAGCTTCACCTTAAAAAACACCCTGTATATGTATTTTTAGTTTTCGAATAATTATAGGAGTTTGCGCTGTTATGTAGAGTTTCAAGAATATTTATGATTTATTTATTATTCGCGGTAGTAAAAACATAAAAATGCCCTTTATATGAATATTCGATAATAAGAAACGATATTGATATTAATAAGCCCAAATATTCTACAGGAATTCCTGTCTTTGAATTTGACGTTTTTTTGTTTTTTTTTACTGTGTTTGCAATTATGTTATCATCAGAAATGAATTTCATTTTGTTAATAATTCTGTGTTCCATGATTTTATTCTATGCGGTTTCATAATATGGTATTTTCTTACTTTCAGAAATTCATTTTCCACATTTAATTTAGTGTACAAAGAATTTATTCGATCATTTCGAAACAAGTGAAGACTTCCAGTTGAATTTCTTCGAAAGACTTCTGTTTTTATAGTTGAATGTTTTCGCAGGTTGAGTTGGATCCAGAGATAATTGGTCTTAAATTTAAGTGATTACATATATTTCCATTACCTCTTTTTTGTTCTATTTTCAGTGAACCCATGAGTTCTCAATGGGTTCTAAATTTCTTTCTGAAAAAAAAAATTATCTCACTTCTGATTTGGGGATTCTAATTACATGAATGAAACAAGAAATATTGTTCTGAATAAACTAATAAGCAAGCCAACAAATCAATCCATGTAATCCTAGAGAGCACCAAATTCATCATTCGCATCTATAGAGCGGTTTCAACTCAATTCAAGTCTCGTCAGTATAGCTAGCGAAGATGAACTCTAACTCTGCCCATACAACTCCACGCCACCTGTCCGTCCCAAAACCAACCGCTTTCCAATCTCTGAAGGTCCATGAAAAGATTGCCTGGCTCCCCTAACAAAAACCTCATGTGACCGCCGTTAACACTTCGGTATAATTGTCACATGTGAAAATAAAGGGTTCCAGCTGCAATCTCATTTCTCTGAATAATTGAGTCGAATATATATTGGCTAAAGTTTTCAATTACATAAATGAATATCCGCCCTAGTTTGCTTATTAGTTTATCTAAGAGGAAATTTTCTCTTGTTTCATTTATGTTATTGAAAACTTCAGATGGACAGCCAATATATATTAAGGAGTTTAATTTCAAAAGGTATCTTCTCTCTTCATTCATCGAATCGCTGTATAACACAGGACCGTTTTAATCTTGTATTTTTTTGGCCAGCATCCATGAGGTGCTCTTAGTTGTTTCCATAACAGTTATGGCGGAATACAGAATTCCTCTCTCTGTCCCTCTTTCTTAGACCGTAATTTTGATATATCTATGTAGGGATGTACGATTGCTCAGTCCAGTTCTGAACTGGTTCTGAAAGATGTGTGAAAATACCTATTTCATTTTACACAAAATTATTTGAATCTTTGAAACCTAATAGCAAAATTCCTTCATTATCAATTCTTTATCATCACACATTTTCATCCTAAGAAGGCATTAAATGGTTAAAAATGCCATTCAATATCGACTGTATTCTTTATTGAAGTTGTGAAATGTCTTTCTCACTGAATTGAGATAAATTGTGTGTGCATTATTATTCCCATTTATTATTCCATTTACCAAAATCAACTTCGAAATGAAATATCTCCTTGGGAATTCATTCAGGTTTTTTTACTCCTTCAAATGACTCCATGTCACAATATTCAGTATAAACCGAAATGAAAATTAGAGATATTTCAGACATATATATATTCACCTCAGATGGAAAACCCATGATACTTTATTTCGCAGTTAACTGGAATAGTAGATATGAATGATAAATTTTTGAGGTTTCCATTACCATCAAGAAGTAGGTGATGATCAGATGTGTGAATCCATTTTATTCGGAATTTCGTAGATTGTTTTTCATGAAAACCAAATTAATTCATTTTAAAAAATTTCCGTATCTTGAAGGATTTCATTCATCACTTCAATATTTTCGCTAGTTTCTTTGATGAAGAAAATACTGAATGCTTACAGGATCTTGGATACTTTTCTTTTGTCAAGGACCAAACATAATTCTAACGTAACTTTAAAGGAATAATCTTGGAATATTTCAGGTGATCCATTATATTTTGTGTTCCGTATTCATCAAACACTTTTCTGCAACAAATTATTATCCCCGATAGTTTATGGAAGCTGTTTTGTTTACACATTGGCAGGTATTCTATCTACGATCCATCTTTCCATACATGATGGAAATGACTTCTTGAAAAAGTATTCAGTCGTACCATCCACGATGCCATGGGTAAGTTATCATGAAAACATCGAAGAATTTGTTGAAACACGTAGTTATATATCGAACATTTGGTGGACAAGAATCGGAAACTTTTGAAGTGTTCAAAAAATTTCCGAACTTTTGTGGAGCAGTATATCTTATTATCTTACTTTGGTTCCATGTTTCTCCAAGTAGATCAGGAAAAATCCCGTCCAGCACTTTTTAGCATCGATAAGGATGGAATTATTTCTGAGCATTATACTGTGTTTAAGTTTGGCATAAGTTCTATAAAAATTAAAATATGAACTCTGAAGTGCCTAAACATAAAGGTAGTGTATAAGTACTAATATATAAATTTTTTCATTTGCAGGCAATCACGACAGCTTTTATAGAATATTATTGGATACAACCGGGGATAATATATCATACCAAAATAAATCTTGACTGGGATGTCTTGACAGCTTCTCCCCAAGGGCGTTCCGAAATTCGTAGACAAATTAAAATCGCCCGCGTGACATGCACTTTGTTCATACTTCAGAGTTTGATCAACTCAATAGTCGGATTTTTGATCGGTTTCATCAGTGACATACGGTCGGACATACATTCTATCGATATATTATTCACTGATCACCTTTATATCAAAATATTTCTCTATATCATTTCCAATATTTCGCATTCAGTGGTCACATTGATATCAATTTCATTTTACTTAGCACTGAAATATTTCGCGACAACGACTAAGATACAGTTGAAGATCTTGGCCGATTTTTTTGATGGTGTGAGGCTTTACAAAAATACTGAAAATGAAGCTATTAATGAACATCTGAAAGTGTGCAGCATTCACCATGATTATTTGCTAGAGTAAGTATTCATCCGATCATTGTTCGATTATCTTCATCGAAAATTTTGATTGACAAAACATAAACCTTTGTAATCTTCAAATGTACAAGCAGATTAAACTTACCAATTACAATAAAAAAAAAGACCTTCACGAAGAACTGGCTAAACAATTCAATCACATCCTGCACAACCCTAAGAATATGGCGTCATTTCTAACTTTGGCTTCAACACATTTTCTGCCGAAGAGTTCAAAGACGAATGACCCTACACAGTACAGACCTATCACGTGCCTACCAACATTGTATGAAATTCTAGCAGCATGCATCACCAACAGAATATACAAGCACGCCGAGGAAAATAATATATTGACAGAAGAACAAAAGGGCTGCACAAGAGATCACCAAGGGTGCAGGGAACATCTTGTTATGGACTCTGTTATACTTCGACAAGCCCAGAAGGGTCACCGGAATATACACACAGCTTTTGTCGATTACAAGAAAGCATTTGATAGTGTACCCCATTCTTGGCTTCTCGAGGTGTTGAAAATCTACAGTCCACTATTATAGGTTTTCTTTCAACAACAATGGAAGATTGGCGAACCAACTTGCATGTGCATCTCGGTCAAAACTCAATTAGCACCGAAGAAATACCGATCCTTAGGGGAATCTTCCAGGGTACTCCTACCCCTACTATGCGGCGAACCAGCATCAAATCGAACGTCTTCTAGAAATAGTGCATGGATTCTCCAGTGATATTCATATGAAATTTGGTCTATCCAAGAGCAAAATCCTTCATATCGAAAAAGGTGTTGTCATAGATGGAGATATAAAACTTCCAAACGGAGATATCATAGAGGCACTGGAAAACGGAGAATCTTACAAATACCTGGGATTCCAACAAGCCAGGTTTCTGGAACACAAGCAGGCTGAAGTAAGAATTCAGGAGCAATACACCAGAAGAGTAAAAGCACTGCAGGTCACTTAGTACAGGCAATCGACACATATACCATACCAGTTTTAACATACTCTTTCAGAATACTCAAATGGACAAAAACTGAGTTGGATGCTATTCAGAGGTCGGCAAAAACAATGATGACAAAAACCAACAACCACTATCCAAAGTCATCCACTATAAAAACGACACTACCTCGGAAGGAAGGAGGAGAGGGGTTCATTGACCTCATCAATCTGCACAATCGACAGGTTCAGAAATTACGCGAGTTCTTCTATAAAAAGGCCGAAATCTCCGATCTTCATCGGACTGTAACTAGAGCGGAAAAGGGTTACACGTCCCTGAACCTCGCGTTGCTGGAAGCAGATTTTGGAGTAGTTTCAGATGTGGAGAAACAAGAACAATGGTCGCAAAAGGCATTGCATGGCCGACACCACCACGAACTCAACCAGCAACACATTGACAAGGAGGCTTCAAATAGATGGCTCACAAGCGGAAACTTATTTCCAGAAACTGAGGGCTTTATGATCGCTATTCAAGATCAGGTCATCGATACGAATAATTACAAGAGGTTCATCATTAAGGATCCTAATATCCAATCCGACAAATGCAGGAAGTGTCAACAAAAATCAGAGACTATTCAGCATATTTATAACATCTGGCTGTAGCGCGCTGGCTAATACTGATTACCTGCATAGACATAATCAAGTGTGCAACATCGTCCACCAGAAACTGGCGAACAAGTTCGGTCTTCTCAACACCTATACACCATACTATAAGTTTCAGCCACAGATGGTTCTCGAGAATGACAATTTTAGACTTTACTACGATAGGTCCATTATCACCGATAGAGAAGTGACGAATAACAGACCAGATATTGTGGTATTGTATAGAAGAGTCAACTCAGTCTTCCTCGTTGATGTATCGGTTCCGAACACTCACAACATTATCAATAAATATCAGGAGAAGATGGCTAAGTATGCGGATCGCCATCGAAATCAAACAAATGTGGCATTGCGAGAAAGTGGAAATCGTTCCAGTGATAATATCATCAACCGAAGTGGTGCCCAAGACTCTGCACGAAAGTATCGCTAAACTAAGACTACCTAAAAACACCTAATCAGATATCCAAAAACCTGTTATATTGAACACCTGTCATACAGTACGGAAGTTCACAATGTAAATTGAGTCTAGTCTCTTTGGTACTTCGTACCCGGGATAGGCCAATGATACCAGCTTTGAGCTGAGGTTGGTAGCACCAACAACGAGATAATAATAATAATAATAATGAGCATTGCAGAAGGCAGCTGTGTTGATCACTGCGCACATAGTACGTAAAGTACTACAACACATTTGCGCCAATCAAACATTTTCGAAGTGGAGTTACACTAAAGGTACACGGTGTGTACTCAGTAATTCTGAAGAATCTAAAATAATAATGATAGTGCTATAGTATATAAATAAAGTACTATAACTGTATGGGCATTTGCATGCGTATTGGTATAATACCAATTTCTACTTATTTGTATAGCATTCCTTTGAATCCTTTTTGAGCGCTAGTACTACTTAAGGCCGATTTACATCAGACGAGCGAATGCTCATTCTAGCCCCACTCTATTAAATTTTTCTTGTTTAAACAGACGTGGAACATTCTTTCGTCATTCTATCAGTGTTCTAAAAAATTCTATAGAACATTTCAAGAATGCTCGATCGCTTAATGTAAACGGCACTAGAGCGCATGATCGTTCTTTCGTGTTAAGACGCGCTCGCTTCCCGGAGCGGTCTCTTCAAAGCGTTCTAGTGTTCTAGCTCTTAGTTCTCGTTTTTGCTCGCAGATATTTTGGTGTAAACTCTGAAAACGAGCTTTCGTACACACTGAAAGATCAACAAAGAATGTTCTTGTTCTAAGTCTTGCTCTTTGTTCGTTTGGTTTAAATCCATCTTTTCACGAGGGCTATATCATTTCGTCACGATGTCTGTATTTTTCGAATTTTGAGCCGAAAATGGTCTCAAACGACACAGTTCGACTCACTGATGACGAATCCGTCAAAAAATTCGAGTCTGTTCGTCCGTCCGTCCGTCTGGCCGTCCGTATACACGATAACTCTCGAACGGAATGTCCTAGGAACTTGAAATTTTCAGGGTAGGTTCGAATCTTGAATGCCGCGGTTGAGTTCGTTATCGGACAAAATTAGCCCGGGGGTTCCGTAAATATGGCCGCTCCAAATTTTGTTTTTCTGATTTCTTCGAAACTACTGATTTGATCGAAATTTTGTCCAGCTCGCATGGCCAGATTCATAGAAACCATAGAAAAATATAACTTTGTAATGGAAAAAACTTAGGACCTTGAAATTTTCAGGATAGGTGTGGATCTCGAATGTTGCTGTCACTTTCATCAATGAGCAAAATTAGGTAGGCGTTCCGTAAATATGAACGTTTGAAATTCAGTTTTTTCGATAATTTCAAAACTATGCATTTGATCATGACGAAATTTTGTATTCGAATATATCATTCGAGCTACATTTTCCCAGATCGCATGATCAGAACCATAGAAAACAAAAAAAAAATAATAACTTTCGAACGGAAAGGCCTAGGGACTTGAAATTTTCAGGATAGGTTAGGATCGCGAATTTCTTGAATACGTTCAACAATGAGCCAAATTAGACTAGGGGTTCCGTAAATATAGCCGTTCAAACTATTCTTTTCCTGATAATTTCGAAACTACTCATCGGATTGAAATGAAATTCTGCACATAAATGAAGAATAGTGTATTCAAACTACGTGGAAAATTTTGTCCAGATCGCATGACCAAGACCATAGATATCGTATGAAATTTTAGCGAATTATCGAAAAAAAACCACCTCTAGCACTGACGTGACGTCTGGAGTTTCGCCTTAGTTTGAAAATTTTTTTTTCAGCTGTCGAACTTTACGAATTTGTTTCTTAAACTGGAAAATTCGAATCTACCTATAAGGTGCATGAACGAGTGCTCAAAAGCTCCTGACTTCACGGCAATGCTTTTCAAATTTTTTTATATTGCCTTGTATTTCGAGTTTGGACAAATTCACTTGTATTCTGATTATTGTAGACCTACCACTATTTTCATTTCAGCATTAAAAGAGGATTCATTCAACAGTTAACTATATCCAAAGCATCCCAGAGAAAAACTCATTATGTTATATGTACGAAGTATAATGACCGTTTGTTTTGAGATATTTATTGCTCTTCTTAAATTTTTGATGTCCTATGATACAATCGATTGAACTCTTATTATTTTCTAGCAAATTCACTAATATCCAACAAATCTTCAGGATTCCTCTCATACCAAGCTCTACTGCTGGCTCAGTAGCAATTTTCGGATGCCTGATATCTATTGACAATGTAAGTTTTGGTGATACTACAAGCAGTATAATCGCTGCTTGGGTATATTGAAAACTGCTTTTGCGATGGCTCTTATGTGGAGAAACGAGAATTTTGTCATCGATATGGATTATATTCGTAAGCAAAAATTCAAATAATATAGGTCCAAAAAAATAGGTACGTAAAGTGCAGTTAGAACACCGAACTTATATTTGCGATAGATGATTAAATTCTCTTCAGTTTGGCAGAAAGGATATCATAAGTTATTCTGCCCCGAAATAATTAATAATCTTCTAAGAGAAGCAGTTTATATCACTCTGGGGTAAATGGTTCCATAAGGTTCCATAATGGTTCCATAAGTTGATATGCGCTGAAATGATCTGATTTCACAAAATTTATTTTTCATCCTGAAATATTTGAATTTGTTGATTAGAATAGTTGATTTTTGTCCGCACATTTCCATTTCATTTCTATTGGAAACTAATAAAAAACATTCTTTGCACAGAATCGGCATATCCTTGATGTCGCATATATTTCACTCCTACTGAGTTTGGTGCTTATGATTAGTCTGGATTGTTGTCAGAGTGGACAGGATGTTGTAGATGCTGTGAGTTAAACAAGAAATATTATAATTGACTTCGGATAATAAAATGACTTCAGTTATATATCACTACCATAGTTTTGAGCTTTCGGATGTATGGTTCAGCTTTCATTGTCCAAAGGCCCATACTTTTGTACAAATTTTGAGCTGAAATTGTCACATACATCAACCTAACTTTACGACTCGAATTCAGAATTGAATGGAAAAAGTACTGGCAAAACATGTTTCTTTTCCGACGTGCATAAAGCTTCCATTATTGAGTCCTACTTCAGAAATAGTTATTGTGGGCTAGACTGATATGTCTCTATCTACTGATTTCATCAAAGATTCGGATGCACTGTTCTTAGGTGTGTCAGAGTTTCCGTGATGCAGTATCCTTGAAAAAACGAAAGTTATCAAATAAAAAAAAAGGACTACAGATTTGATCAGTAGTGTCGAAAAAATAAAGAAGGAAGCTTCACAAACCGAGTGTTAACCTAATTCACCATAGCCTCGGTTAAATTCCAATTTTTTTTCCTCTGGTTTAGTCTGCCAGTAATATCAACTCCCATTATATGAAAACGTAGGTTTGCCAAAGA
Source organism: Aphidecta obliterata (assembly GCA_963966015.1). NCBI lineage: Eukaryota > Metazoa > Arthropoda > Insecta > Coleoptera > Coccinellidae > Aphidecta > Aphidecta obliterata. Next base: position 9,940,698 of record OZ014428.1, read on the forward strand.
CCTGAGGATTTTTTTCACTCTGAAAGCACTCGATTCTAAGAGAATTGGAATTTGCTGGGTTATTCCTAATTCGAGCCAACTAAGCATCAGAATTGGTTTATTCTTAGGTGAATATCAATATCGATTCATAATTTCAATTTTTATTTGAGTTTGCAGAATTTTCAACAAATTTGACAAAAATCGAATGGTATCAGTGGAATGAAACGAATAAAAAGGTACTGCTTTTTATGTTGATGCGTAGTCAGAAGGATGCACAAATCACAGCATTAAATATTTCTCTCAATAGAACACTCATTATTCAGGTGAGTAATCTTTCGCTATTCACTATGTAGCTTGAAGTTCGATAAAGTAATTCAACATTCAATTTAAACAGCAATGATAAACTGAAACAACATGACAGCGATGCCGAAAACATTTGGGTTTCCTAAATGTTGTTTAGTAAAAAATTAACCATCCTATAATAATTTTGACCCTGTAGCGAGACTATCGAACCAAAGATTATGAAACGAAGTAAATTATGTGAACCAAACCGGCCGTCATTGTGATATTTAATCAAATCGACACTTCAAGCGGAAGAATCACTGAACTATATATAAAAATATCAAATTTCTCAACACTAGATGAAAAAAACTCACTTACAACATCTATCAAGCTGAGAGGGCTTTTTCTCGGCCGATCGCACAGTCTTCGAACACTCGTATCTCTCAACGAGTGGTCTTGGTGATCGCAATTACTTCCGACTATCGGTTTCATGATAGGTCGTTTCGAAATTACCCCATCCTGTTTTTCATGAAACTTAATGGCGTTTATTATGTATAACTACAGCTGAGAAGTGGCTGATTCTGCAACTATACCTTTATAGACCAATACATGAATTTCCAGGGACTGCTAATGATGTTCTTTCAATTTCCAGATTGTCAAATCTGCCTACCAAATATTTGTTGTTCTGAAAGGTAGAATATAGAAGAATAATACTCCTGATTGCACAAGGACTGCACAAGTTGGAAATGTTTTCAAAACTCCCATCAGTAGTGATTCTTCAAATAGAAATTGTTCTTAGCCTAAGATTTAAAGTTGTAATAATATGGTAGAACATACAGAGATGAGTAGTGCTATGAAACCTTTTTCACAGTCAATTGGAGAGCGGCTTCCCATCGATCAGGGGTGGCTACCACTGAGAAAAAATTTCAATGATTCTTACGAAAATTTCTTCCAATTCTTTTTATGAGAAAAAGAAAAACTCCTCCCACATATTTTTTATGAACGCAAGAAATCTAGTGAATTCCTTTCTGTTAATAGGAAAAAACTTCAACTTCAACGACAAAAAAACAGTCATTGACCGAAAAATCGGCTTTCAAATATAAAATTGTCCTGTGAAGTAGGAACTAGATGCTCACAAATATGAATTACCTTAAAAAACAAAACATTGCGTTTCATCGAAAACTCGCACAAAATACTTATCCCAATGGATTTCAAGTAGTGTACTGGGAAAACTTGAAATAATGGAAAAATTTCAACTGATTCCCAAATACCCCAGCAATTGAAACCCATTATCTGCATAGGACTGATATACGGTGTTTCAATTTGAAAAGGTACCCCCTTTATTTCCTCTGCCTCGATGCAAAATCAGAAAAAATGCAAAAAGAGGTAAATTTAGGTTCATAGGGGGACATTCTATGCGGTTGGCTGAAATCAATTTGTATAAACCCTGTGAGCGTGATGACAGCTACCTCTTAATTCTCTTATGGGAAGGAGGGTCGAATAACACCTTGTTTTAAAGGTAATTCGAATTCCTTCTCAAAAATGCCATACAATCGACCTTTTTTGTTCGTACCACCGAAAAAAAAAAGAGTAGAATAGTTACATTACGATAACAAGAGTAATGAAATATATATACGCGCGTTCAGCGCGTTTGGAAATGAATCAAAGGAATAATTCATTTATTTCACATGCGTTTCTTTATCACCGACAAAAATATTGATTTTCGCGAAGTCTATCGAACTACCTGTATTTGTATATTTGTATATTTATTTGTTTCGTTACAGTGAACGTACAAAAAATTTTGACCCATCAAAAATCACATGGGGAGTCATAAATAGAATTTAAGACGATAAATAAAGTCAGACAAACTGCGAACAGTGTGTGAATAAGACAGTTTACACCTATATACAATGGACAAAAATTTCAGCATATTGGAACTGCGAAGTATTCTTCTAGGCTGTAGTAGGCTTTCTGAACCAGCCTACTCTTGAGTAGATTCCGAATTTTCTTGTTGCTCATAGATTTGTACTCTTCTGGCAGTGTATTATATATTTTCAGAGCAAGGTGGTTCACACTTAGTTGTGTTGATGTGAGCCTATGGTACGGAATGATGAACCTGTTCGCATTTCTGGTATCATAAAAATGCTTTAAATTGTTCTTCACCTAGTCTTCCTTGCGTTTGTGGACGAAAGTGACGCAGGCAATAATGTAGAGAGAGGTTAGAGTAAGAATGTTTTCTTGCCTGAAAAATTAAATGAAAATGGTTCTATACTCTTAGCACTACCTAATGTTCGGACGGCATATTTCTGCTTGGTGAAGATGTTATATATGCCAGGCGTGCTACCCCAGGCCAGTATACCGTACGAGAGAGCTGAATGGAAAATTCCAAAGTACGTCGTTTTCGCAGCCTGTTGTCCAGCTAACTGTTTCATTCTTCTCAGAACGAAAATTGCCCTCGATTTTGGGGAACTTCAAATCTGATTGGATGTGAACTCCAAGAAATTTGAGGTGGGGTGGCTCAGGAGCTCTTGTTGAGAAACATATGGACTGGGTTTTCTCCGGATTCATTTTCATTTTATTTGCGCTGAACCATTGTTGGGCATTATCCAGTGTTTTTTTGCCATTACTCTCCAGTTCTCCATCATCAGCTGCAGCCTCCATTGCCACGCCTTCCCGCCCAACATTTGCAGGTAAATCATTCACATAGATTAAGAAAAGCAGAGGTCCTATGACCGATCCCTGCGGTACTCCACAGCTGACACGTTCCCAATCTGATCGTTCCAGGCCAATATGAACCTGTTGAAATCTGTTCTTTAGAAGGCTCGAGATCATATCCAAGGGTACGCCCCTTATGCCATAGTATTTCGGCTTTTTAAGTAGCGGTTGGTGGTCAATGGTATCAAAAGCTTTAGTCAAATCACACGAGTAAAGCTTGCATTTTTTACCTGTGTCAATAGCCTTTGCAATTTTTTGAAGGATTTCAGCAATTGCTGATGTGGTCGATTTTCTCGCGAGAACACCATGCTATTTTTCACTCCAAATTTTATGTCTATTGACACATCTTTGATAGGGCTGGTTGTATGAAAATTGGCCTAAAGTTGTTAATTTCTCTTGGATTTCCACTTTTATGTATCGGAATAACTTTACTCTTTTTCGGTTGGTCAGGAGAATAGCCCTCTGACACACACATCGAGAATACAAAGCTTAGTGGTATAGCTATGCTCGGAATTATTTTCTTTAACACCCTCGTGAACAGTCCGTATATATCTTTGGAATTTTTACTTTTAATTTTTTTTGTTATTCTTTCAATTTCCTCGCATGTTAGGGCATGCGTGTAAAGAGAATGTATTGGCTGTTCCATGGAGGTACACAAAAGTTTTTCAGGGTTTGGTTGGTCCCCGAGGCTGCTTTTTTTTGTATCTTCTCCTAGGCTAATGAAGAATCTATTCATTTGATCGGCTGTGTTAGTTGGAACAACATTAGTTCTGGACTAGGTTCCTTCCTTTATCAAAGACCATATCATTTTTGTCTTGTTTTCCGCTTTCGAGATCTTTTTTGAGCGCTCGTATTACTTACACGAGGGCTATATCATTTCGTCACGATGTCTGTATTTTTCGAATTTTGAGCCGAAAATGGTCTCAATCGACTATGTTCGACTCACTGATGACGAATCCGTCGGAAAATTCGAGTCTGTCCGTCCGGCCGTCCGTCCGGCCGTCCGTCCGTCAGCACGATAACTCTCGAACGGATCAACCTAGAGACTTGAAATTTTCAGGGTAGGTTCGAATCTCGAATGCCGCGGTTGAGTTCGTTATTGGGCAAAATTCGCCGAGGGGTTCCGTAAATATGGCCGCTTGAAATTTTGTTTTCCTGATTACTTTGAAACTACAGATTCGATCGAGATGAAATTTTGCACTCTAATGGAAAATGAGGTGTTCAAGCTACATGCAAAATTTTTTTCAGCTCACATCACCAGAACCATAGAAACCATAAAAAATTGTAACTTTTGAACGGAAACGCCTAGGGACTTGAAATTTTCAGGATAGTTGTGGATCTCGATTGTCGTGATCACTTTCATCTATGAGCAAAATTATACCAGGGGTTCCGTAAATATGGTCGTTTGAAATTTAGTTTTCTTGATAATTTCCAAACTACAGATTCGATCGTGACGGAATTCTGTATACTAATGGAGAATGATATATTCAAGCTACATTTCTCTAGATCGCATGACCGGAACCATAGAAACCATAGAAAATCATAACTTTCGAACGGAAAGGCCCAGGGACTTGAAATTTTCAGGGTGGGTTTGGATCGCGAATTTCACGGTCACGTTCATCAATGAGCAAAATGAGACTAGGGGTTCCGTAAATATGGCCGTTCAAACTATTTTTTTCCTGAGTTTCGAAACTGCTGATCGGATTGGAATGAAATTTTGCACTTAGCTGAGGAATAATGTTTCCAAACTACGTGCAAAATTTTGTCCAGATCGCATCACCAAGACCATAGATACCGTAGAAATTCAAGCGAATAATCAAAAAAAAATTGATCCGCTGAAGCACTGAAGTCTGGAATTTCGCCTAAGTTTCAGAATTTTTTTGACAGCTTTCGAAAATTCCTTCAATTGATTTCTAAAACTTGAAAATGCGAATCCACCTACAAGGTGCATGTACGAGCGCTCAAAAGCTCCTGCCTTCACGGCAGTGCTTTTCTCAATTTTTTCATTCGCAATTCAGTTGATTTCTGTTATTTTCTCTTTGTAATTCCTCTTGTACGAGTTATAAACCCTCCTACTCGACTCGTCGTTTTTCACTTCGCAGATCGCAGATTTTCTGTCGATGTTGTTATGGCGCATATCTCTGACCATTATCTTTTGCGGTTTTTCAATTTATTCGCATTCGGTTTCAATATTTGAAATAAGCTATTCCCCCTCATCGATAATGGATACTTCTCGTCTAAGGGATATGCAAATATCATTTCGTTGTCATAAATTCAATTTATCGAGATTCTCCAGTATCTCTGACAGAATTCCGAATCATTAATTCGTTCTAGAATATCAAGAACATTGTCATCTTCGATGAAATGAATAGTACTATATCTGATTAAAATTATATTTGTTATGTTATTATCACATTGTATGAAAGTCACTGGAGTACAACTATTCTACACAAATATTCATGAACAAATATTCGAGTTTATTGATTTTGTTTGAATGAATGACTTAAATTAACATTTATGACCAGTTTTCATTCCACCTATTACATATTGTGTTTACACGTCTTAACATTTAGTTTTCATCTATATTATTGACTTGTTTTATATTAACATTTTATTGCGATGATATTTACATTTGTTGAACATGTAAAGTGATTTTTTATGGTATTTCGCGTACAATATGCTGAAGCGAATGAGTGTAAAAACGTTTCATCTGGGAACAGTTTCTTCTAAATCATTCTAAAATATTCTCTCCGAAAAATATCGTTTTACCTAGGTTTCGTGAATCAAAGCAAATTGTCATCACAAATTAAAGACACTTCGTATTCGGTACATATTATATTATACTTCAGAAGATACAAATTGTGTGAGATTTTTGAGGATTGATAAGCACATAGAGTATTGTCGATAGCATGAATTTTGTATTTCATTAAGCTTCGAATTGATCATTTGAGCGCCGTTTTATTTCTAATCATAAGACAAACGATATTAATTAGATTTAGCAGAAATGTTTTCCATGAAAGAAAAAAAATGCAGAAACGGGATTTGTGAGAATAATTGATTACAACAACATATTTCTTTGACCAAAACAAATTGATTTGTGGTATAAACATAGCACAAAGTTCAATCATTCGATTTAAAATACTCTCGAGGCTTGAGGTTAAAAGGGGAGTTGGAGTAGTCAAGGAAGACAATAGTTATGAGTATTGTTGCATACTTCTAGGTGGGTGAGCCAGGTCTACCAAGATTAATTCACCTAGTGTTCCGAACGCAGCGCTTCGATATATTTGAAGGAAGAGGTACTGTAATACAATGTAAACAATCGTAAAGACCATCTATGTCTTCTAAACTTAGCGATGTCTAAAAGCGTCATTCTTCATTACAGAACAAGCTTAATATAGCTTGTAAGGCTAATCAGAACTTTGGGATGTGTACCATATTTTGGGCAGTTTTTTCCATTCAAATAAATGAATTAGGGTCCGATTACTTTTTGAAGTTTCTCGATTTTGAGGTAAGTTATCGGATAGGCAATACGAAGCCAGTAAATGTAATGTATTCAAAAACTCCCTGTATTTCAAAAACCGGAAGGTCTATGAAAATCCTCCCGATGCAATTTTCAATTTCACGAAAAAGTGGCACGTTCACGGGAAAACCGCAAACCTGTATCTGGAAGAATAAGATTGCCCACTCTGTACAGGGTACAAATTTCGATGTTTTAGCGCTACAACTTTTGAATCAGAGGAAAGAGACAAAATCTGATAGCCCATTCTCGTTTTTTTTTCTGAGAAACTAACAAGTGTAGTATTCATTTTTGACCACCTTCTTTTGTTTTCTAGTTATAAGCGGAAATTGGAAAAATGACGATATCGAAAAAAATGTATATACAGGGTGTCCCAGAATGAATGGACAATCCTGTAACACTGTATAGAACAGCAATTGGACTCTCTGAAAAGAATACAAAAAAAAATGTATCCCCACTAAAAATATTTTTTTTTCGAAATAATGATTTCTCGCACATCACGTTACGTTTCTATGTAACACGCTCACAAATGAATCAAATCAATCAGTTTCTTCATGGTGAAATAAATTATGAAGATGTATTGTACCATTCTGAAATTTATATGAAAGGCGCATTTATTTTTTTTTGAGTTGGCCACACAGGCTTTCCCAAATTTCATTTCCACCATGAACGATTAAACTTTCACATTATGAAATATTCATCACCTTTTCGATGAAATTTGAAGTTGGATAGTTTTTTCCAAAAAAGTTACAACAGAAATTTATACGGCTTTCAGCATCTATATTGGTATTTCAATGAAGAATATTTCACCATGAAGAAACTGATGGATTTGATTCACTTGTGAGCGTGATACACAGAAACGCAGTGTGATGTAGAAGAAATCATTATTTTGAAAAAAAATATTTCTAGTGGGAATAGATTTTTTTTTGTATTTTTTTCAGAGAGTCCAATAGCTCTTCTATACAGTGTTACAGGATTATCCATTCATTCTTGGACACCCTGTATACGTTAATACTGACGAAAGAGCTCTGAAATTAAAACGCTATTCGGGCAGCTCCTTTTTAACAGGATTTTTAATCACGAAGCTATGACCCAAAGTTATGTTCTTATGAATGGGAACATTAGGTTTCTGTACCATTTTTTGAAGCTTAATTTTTACTGATTTCAAAAATACACAACATCGTATGGTTTGTATCAATATAAATAATAGAAGATGGTCAAAAACTATTTTTCATCTAAGAGTCTCTATATTTCTATTGTTTCCTAGGTTGCTTAAACAGTTTCAAATATTCATCTATTGAATACGATGCGGAGTACCGAGAAAAGGTGTCGAGTGTGCATTGATGCGGATGTTCAACGATTTGAGCATCTTCTGTAAAAACTTGATCCTCTTTCAAAGTTATTACTGGCCAATTGTTTTCACTATTAGGTCTCAAATATTATTCCTTCTCTGTTCCTTTCCTAGCTTGAGAACTTTGGCATCAGGGGACATTTGTTGCGGTGGATTGGGGCTTTTCTTCGGGGAAGGAGTTTCTCCGTTAGGGTGTCTAACATTTTCTCTTCGCCTAGACTTGTGACCAGCAGTGCGCCCCAGGGGACAGTTCTGGGTCCCCTCCTCTTCTTGGTCTACACTGCCGATTTACTCCGAAGTTTGAAATCGCCTTGCCTACAATTTGCGGACGACACGAAGCTTTTCAACAATCCTATCTCTGATTATGAGCTGCTCCAAACGGACCTGAATGTTATCTCCGACCGAATCTTCTGATGCATCCATCTCATTATTACTGTATCGATAGAAACAGTCGATCATGTTGATCTTTTCATTATTTCCGAATCAATTCCGAGATGTAAAAATTATAAAATATATCTAGATTCGAATTTTGTAGAAATTAGTGAAACGCATAGAAATAATGAGATTGACGGAAAGAAACTGCTCTTGTTATTGGAAGCTCTTTTTTTCTGTACTCATCAACAGTTGAAACCATGGAAATATTGATGCTCTTAGATGAAAAAAGGTTTTTGACCATTTCCTATTATTTATACTGATACAAACTATAAGATGTTCTATATTTTTGAAATTAGTGAAACTTAAGCTTTCAAAAAATGGCACAGAAATCTAGTGTTACCATTTATAAAAACATAACATTGGGTCATAGCTTCGTGATTGAAAATCCTGCTATATGTTTTAATTTCAGAGCTCTATCATCAGTATTAACGGAGACTTTTTTCGATATCGCCATTTTTCCAATTTCCGCTTATAACTCGAAAACAAAAGAAGGTGGTCAAAAATGAATACTACTCTTTTTAGTTTCTCAGAAAAAAAAACAGAGCATGGGGTATCAGATTTTGTCTATCTGATTTAAAAACTACAGTGCTAAAACATCGAAATTTGCCCACCTTGTACATATGTGAGGCAATTTAAGTGCCAAACGTAGGAGAACGAAAGGTGAAATGAAACCTGATAAACCATGGTTATCAAACCAAAAATTATCATAGAATCTCGAAGCTGTTACAGCCCGCATCTTTGAGTTGATATCTAATCTGTGTTACAATATCATCAACCTGGAGCATAATTTTATTCTTTAGTGTTGAAAGTGAGCAGTATTCTGGGAGGAAATGAAAATGATTTAATGAACACTAAATTATTCACATTCTTTTTTCCACTCCTCGAAACTACAAACATGAAATAACTGATTTGAGTTTGGAAAATTAAGTTCGTGCAGAGAGCGCAACATATAACAATCAAAGTTGAAGAATTCATCGAAATAATTGCGTTTATAGAAGGAACGTATTACCTTCAAGTTTGAGCCTAACATTTTCTCAGTTTGAACTGTTCACAACCACGTGAAAAAATATGATTGAATTATTTCTAACTAATGCGGATTAGAACTTCTTCGATTTCATTCCAATGATTTTTCTTTTGAAGAGTTTCAAATGATGTACCCATCTTTTACACCCTGTTTTTTGCACAAAAATATTTGTACTATCTACATAAAACGAAATTTGAATAATAACTCATCATTCACATCGATTTGTTCGAATATATTCGGGCACGGAATCCCAATTTCTATATACCCTACCAAAATTAAAATGGTAATAGTTGAATCCACTAAACATGAATGAATAGTGGATGATATAAAAAAATATTATTCATTCATATTATCTTACCTCTCAAATTCAAAGTAGATGTTTGCATCATTCGAAACGAAAATGCTCTTTTCGCATAAGGAGGAAACAAAAGAATGATTGATCAGCATTTTCTAGTGATTAATGTGAGTGAAAACATCAACAATAACAGCAACAATATTATTCAGCAACAACAATGTGAAAATTCAAAAAATTAAACCAACTCCTCGATGCTGTGGGTACAAGCCAAAAGCTACTGAAAAAATAACATATTCCTCGTGATTATCGTGACATGATGATCATATTCGAAGTGAATGCGATATGAAAGGAAGACATTTGGTAATTGTTAGCTGTTTCGATGTTAATTGTGTCAACTCGATGACATATTTCCAGTCATTGCAATGAGTTGTTGGTCTGATTTTCAGCATTTTCTCTTAAAGTCTACAGTGGATCAACAGATTTGATGTGATTTTCTGAAAGAAATGGGGAAACATTGAGTGAACATCAATTCTTTTGTAGAAACTACCCACAGTACCAGCAAATTTATATTTCCAGTCCTACTCAACCTTTTTCTTCCGGATTTCGCCAACGTTGGCCAGAACTAGGAATGTAACCTGAAAATGACCCAATGGTTGTATAGAAGGGTTAACATTAGGCTTAGTAGTGTAGTGACTAGAGACTCTTGTGGCGTAGCAAACTCAGCAGCCGAAAAAACATTACAAAATGGTGAGAAAAGCAGCCTCAATGCCAGTGCGAAAAATTGAAATAAAGCAAGTAATACCAACACCTAGAATTTAAAATCATCGGAGGAAGGCAATGAAGAGCCCCTAAGTTGTTAGAAAAATAGACCAGATATGAAAGCCGTACACAACTTTCATGAGAAGAAGGCAGAGAAGATGTTCGAGTTGACAAATCTTACTTTTGAGTCCAAAGAGCACACTCAACTATAGAAGCATAATAACAATCTTCGTTTGTCTACTCATAGCTTTAGAACGCAGATATCGCTTAAGAGCATACAATACCCTGTATAAAATGGAGCAAGGTTTGGAGATAAACATTTTTTTTCAGAATTTTCTTGGATTCGATATAAGAACTTTGACTAAGCATTTTGACTGATATCTGGTGTGAAAAATGAGAAGAAGGTAACTTTTGGAATCATTATTATGCAGTGAATCATTGGCACACAAAAATTCCAAAAGAAAATGTAGCCTTCAACCACAAAAAATATTATTCATCCCCGAATTTGAAGACAGATTATACGAGATGAAGAGTTTCTGGAATTTCTTCTCAAAATTCCGTAAATGAAGAATCGAATATATTAAACTTTCTCTCAACAATACTGTAATTTATTGTGATAAATTCACTCAATATTTCTAGATCTTTCATTAATACACCACATCTGTTATCCTAACTGACCTAACCTAGTTTTAATCTTAACTTGTTTATCTCGTCTTATTCTCTTTTTGAGTGTAACATGAGTGATACCTGCAGTGGTGATGAAAATATGACCTTATCATTCATATACTTTAATATATAATTTACGATTTATTCGGTTCCGTTCACTACTCACGAAATCTAATAATAACAATGCACCACAATCATAAGTTCATGTTGACACGAAATGGCAGATTTTTATATATGATACGATGATACGAAGTGTGTTTTGGTGTTGTTACTGATGTTGAGTTCTTCTGATCACAGCACCGTTTCCATTTCTGCTATTTCCGTCCTTTGTCTGCAAATGAAAGAACTTCCATGAAAAATATACATTTGCGGTTGGATTGATATTTGCATATACTGAGGGTACAAAAAAAATCGTAGTTGAATATGCTATCGACCTCAGGAAGTATGGCTCAACTTTTATCATTAAAAATTAAACTCACTTGAAAGAAACAACAACGGAAATATGGAAATATTCAAAGGTATAGTTTTATAAAGACTGAAAAAAAAACCCACCAAATCTTCCAATGTGAAAGTCAATTGCAATTGTGTCATGTTGTTATACTAACTTTTTCTTGTTCATATTAATTTGTAGACTAGTGTTGAGATTTGTACATAGAGTTCTGGAACGTATGAAGTGTTTTCATCGAACATTGCACGGCGTTTCCTTGTAACATATTATTTCATATCTGGTTTACATATTTGGAATACTGAATGAGTTTTCCAACTATACCACTCGTTTTCCGCAAAATTCTCATTTCACAAAACGATATTGTAGCTGAAGTTACGCCTTGAGCAATATCAATCTTCCCAAAGCGAAACTTTTCGTTTCGGGTAACAACGACCTAAGTTCTTGCCGTCAGAAAAGGCTTTCTGCAATGCTTGAAGATGAACGCTAGAAGTTTTTGCCACTGCATTCGCCTCTGATGAACATTCGCCTTTGTTCATTGTTGAATTCATACTTCTAACTTAACACCTTAAGGAAAAGTTCGAGTTCTACGTTAACTGGCACGGAGACGATATTTGGATGATATAGATTGATCACTGGCTAGTCCTAAGACTGTCCGAGTAAAGACCGGAACGTTGGAACATATAAATTCCATAGACCATTGGCATAGCCCCAATAAAACGTGAAATTTCGAAATCTTTTTCTAAAATTATAAGATGTAATTTGCAATGAATCTGATAAGAAGCTATTCACTATGTTACAGCCGAAGTGATTAATGAAGATATGATTCATACCATGTTTTCTATTGAGCCATAATATATAAATAAAAACTCTTCAATTCAAACAGAGTTATTATCGAGGTAGACTAGTGACGAAAAGTTTCTAGGTTTCGAATCCTCTGTTTGAGGACGAAATTTTCTGACCTGCAGTACTGTTCCAAATTCACTGTTGGGGAATCAATTAACAGTAATGTACCTCAGGTGGTCTAAAGACACAGTTTCAAAGCCTACAACCAGAACTACCATACTACCAACACAAACTCTTGAACGAGCTTCTGAGTGGCCTTACAGAATTCTAGGAGAGCCGGAATAAAAGCATTAAACACAATCATTGAACATCTACCTCATTTTGTTAATATACATAATGTCCAGTCATTATGGATAATTGCTTTTTACTCACACTTGACAAGATTTTCACTAATTAAGGATTTGATAAACTACGATATGAAATGAGGTTGTGTAATATAATATTGAACATCGAGATATTATGGATTTTCGGCAATTTAATAATTGCTATAATCAATTTGCCTTAACAGTTAAAGCCAATGCGATTAATGTGGATATTATTCATTCTGTCTAGTCATTATATATAAAAAGTATGCAGGGTGTTTTTTAAGTTGAGGCTTTTTTTTTGGCAGGTGCTAGAACTCACCAAAAGAGTTTATTTCGCCATATAAAATATTCAATTTGAAAAAAGGGCCAAAAATCCTTGGGCATCAATATCTGAATATGACTCGGTTCATGTTATCTCTCTGTTAGGGGACTATGCCATATGCGTGCGATTTTTTCTCGGTATTTATCGCAATTTATCGCAAATTCGTACTCTATTTCAACTTCAACAAAATTAGGAAGTTCACAAACTCACCGATAAAATTGATCCAAATTGTTAACAGAAATTGTTCGAAATGGTCACCATTTTCACAACATCATAACGGAATAATGCCACAAGCATTTTCAATGCGTTGTTCAGTTCCTTCGCATTCACCTCACCGTCCGTTGTACACTATTGTTTTCAAATGACCCCAAATGAAGAAATCAGAGAGGTTGAGATCGGAAAACTCAGGCATTATACGCATCATAGATGATTTCCCCTATTCCTACATCTCAGATAGCTGGTAATATCTACACATTCAGATATCAATACGTACCTAACTCAGATCCAGGCTAGAAATTTCGCAGATTCGCGAGTAACTTCGATTTCGAAATACTCGGCCCTGATGAATATTTATTATGAACGATTTTGGGTATATCGACTTATTTTGATGAGTTCTATTGCTGGTAAAAAAAAGCCTCACCTTTTAAAACAACCTGTATATCCAATTTCGAAAGAGGGTTATCGAGGTAGAATAAATCAAGAAATTAATCCATTTTTCAGAAATAACTAGTAAGACTCGGATAAAGTGATAAAACTCAATAAATTCAAGTTTTTGAGCGCTCGTACTACTTACACGAGGGCTATATCATTTCGTCACGATGTCTGTATTTTTCGAATTTTGAGCCGAAAATGGTCTCAATCGACTATGTTCGACTCACTGATGACGAATCCGTCAGAAAATTCGAGTCTGTCCGTCCGTCCGTAAGCACGATAACTCTCGAACGGAACAATCTAGAGACTTGAAATTTTCAGTGTGGGTTCAGTTCCCGAATGCCTTGGTTGAGTTCGTTAATGGGCCAAATTCCACCAGGGGAAAAAATTTCTAAAAATCAATCTAACATAAATCGCTGCAAATTTTAATATATAACATATAATATTTGGCGGAATATCACGAAATCTAAAAATAATTGGATTGCAGAATTAGTTATTATATTATTCTTACCCGAACGCATCCGAACTGTTTCTCTTTTCCTGATTCAATCCTCTCAACCTGGCCCTGGCCTGCTCTCCAGAAACAATTACGCTGAAAACATTCAAAAGTTAGTTAATCCCAGTTTAATGACACAAACTTCAATTGAATCTCTCAGTGCAGATGTCTCTTTCACTCTTTCTATTCTATTTTCTATTCTTGTTGCGAACGCATTTAGGAACCTCTCATCATATAGGATATACCCTAGATCAGCTCTGAAATAATACAATATATTTATTTCTTCATTGGTAGTCATTTATTATCTCACATACCAATGCAGAACATGCGATTTAATCAGATTCTCCGATGGGAGATCCTCGAATTGAAAGGAAATAATGGCAAGACGCAGGCATTCCAGGAAATTATTTTCATAGTCTGATTCAACCGCTAAAAAAATTTCCAGGAGACCAAATCTCAACACGAATGATGGATCAAAAGTAGAGATGGATCGAATCGATTTGAACCGAGTTCTATTCGTCAGATCGAGTTAACAACAACCCGATTTGAACCGAGTTTATATCGAGCGGAGCTTTCCTCGAGCTCGAGCTTCAACTCGAGTTGGAAATAATTCGAATCGAGTTGGAACTGCAAACAGAGTTGAAACTTCAAAGAGATCGGTGTATATTTTTAGATAGTCAAACTCGTGTGTCGGTCTCTGGCTCGTTCTTTCCTTTTCGAAACATTTGAATTTACTGCTTTTTTCTTTATCTTTTTAAGATTATAGTAATTTGTCACCAATAGGTAGCTAACGAATAATATCAAATGTTGGCAGGTGAAATTGAGTAATATTTTTTTTTTTTTTCTGAGAAATTGTTCAGGAGGGGGTCTATAATATTTTGATTCGATTTTAAAATATTATATGATGATTTATTTCAATGTATTACAACATTTCTCTTACTGGATCGCCGAAAAAACGACATATTATGTAGCTTTATTCGGAATTCTGGATGTTGAATATTTCAGTTTATATATTTATCAATGACAGGTCTGATTAATATTGATTTGGTAAACGTATGGGGTAGAAATTCTATACAGAAAATATTGTAAATAATATATATTTCATCGGAATGTATGCAACGAAACATTTTTTTGGAAGAAAAATTGTTACTAGATGAGCAGGCCAACAAATCGATTCATGTAACCCCAGAGAACATAAAATCTATCATTCGCAACTGAAGACCGGTTTCGACTCATTAAGTCTCATCTGTACTTCTATAGCGATGATGAGAATCGATGTATGCATTTGATGCAATATTTGACAGGTTCAGTTCGGATTATCTGAAAAGAAATATCATGCATCACTCTAACTGCGTGCAAAGCAGAATGCAGAAATAAATTGAGCTGAAGAATAACTGAAAAAGATTTGATTAGAATGAAATCCTTTTAATTCGATAACGATGCACTCTTATATACATATTCGTAGGATTTCAATTCCGTCTGTGAATAATATACGCCATATGGCATAACTAGTCTAAAGTGGTGAAAATCTTACTATATTCCGAATTGACTGAACACTAGAAACCTTTCGAAGGATAATCTACACGTGTGTAATACACCAAAGGCCATTATTAGAACCAAGTCGAAGGCTTTCTCGTCAGGTATCTAGGCAGATTTATGACGTTATTCTTAGAAGTGGCATAATGAATTGAAGTCGAAAGTTTTCTCTAAAAAGCTTCAAACAGATGTTATAGATACATTTGTTTCTTTCTTCTGGAAAACAGAACTTCTTGAAAATAGGTGACTCGGAGGAGGGTGAGACGTTTCCATTTGTAATTGAATCAGTCGAACATCTGGAGACGCCTCCGTGGAACCAAATGGGCAAGAGGGTGTTCCCAAGGGGTAAATTGGAAGGCAAAGATGAGTAAGTTGGTGTTCTCTTTTTGTATGAAGAGAATCACATACAAAATTCAAAGACGAAAAAGTCGATAATAATTAAATTAAGGTTGTACACTACTTTCATTTGCCCAATAATTGTTTCAATGATTTCTCATAAACGGCATGTTGAATTCTTTTCATTTTTTGAATGCACATTCAGGCGTGTATGCAAAAGACTTTCCCCGAAATTTTTCGAGAAAAAATTCAATATTTTTGCGTGTAATCCAGTCCATCCAAGTCGGATAATTCAAACTTACTTCAACAATTACTGTCGATAAAAAAAAGTTGAAAATTGATATTTCTTTCAATATCAGAAAGTTGTTCTCATCGCTTTCATGATTTGATTTTACCTTTCAAATCGGATATATGTTCATGTATATATATTCGAAAGGTTTGTATTGTTTATATCCTGACTCTCTTAGGTCTCTGTGAGGCCCCTCAGAAGGTCAGAGCTTGTGCGAGGAGACCCGGTTGTGTTCTGTGTTGGATTAAAAGCAAATCAACAAAACGATGGCTAATGAGAACAACTTTTTGTTGTTCTATTGAATGAAATTTCAATTTTCTTCTTTTTCATCGTCAGTAATTGTTGAAGTTAGTTTGAATTAACCGCCTGGGATGGATTGGATTACACGGAAAAATATTGAATGTTATTCGAAAACTTTCGAGGAAAGTCTTGTGCCTACAATTCTGATGCCGATTATGAGAAATCATTGAAACAATTATTGTGAAGCAATGAAAGTAGTGTACACCCTTAAGACACTTCTCTTAAGAAGAAGAAGGTATTCCATCAAATAAAGACGAGAGATTCAGTATCTGGTTAGTGTACATTGTTAGACTTCAATGCGGCTATATATTATTCTGGTCTGTTTTTTAATAAAATCGACATAAAATGGATAGAATTAAAACCGATGTTGATTGATAAAATATAATACGAAAGTGTGAGTGAATAGTAGGCCAAACGATGTATCATAGGAATCATATCCTAGATATCGAAGAAGAAAATGAATAATTATTGAATTTGACTATTTTTGCATTTATATCGGCGATATTGGTAGATAAATCCGTGAGGAACAATTTTAGTTTCAACATTATCTAAAATTTTTTCCAGAAATAAAAATCCTTCGACTCTAGACGTAGTCTGCAAATCCTTCCCGAAACTTTCTTGGGGTGTTAATTTATCCCTCAAATTTCCCACCTTAAATCATTATGAAGCCAACTGAACGACTTGATGATATCAATTAGTATTGCCGGTCTCAAAACTACTATCGAGGATTTCATGAACACTGAAGTATTATTGTACTATTCACAAGTTCATCTGAATATGCATATTATCTTAAAGCTTCTCCGTTCGAGAACAGGTCTTCGCTTTTCGATCCCGAAGACAGGTAACTTCAGTGGGATATAAAAACAATAATCGGCAATGTGGATATTACTGGATATAATAACGAGAATGAAATTACTATTCACTTTGATTAATGTAATTATTAATCACACTCTACCCACAGGTGAAGTAGCTTGAGACCTAATTCAGAAAATACACAATGTCCTAACAATCTAACCTAACCTAACATAATTCAGAAAACACACAGTGTCTGTGGACTGACAGGATCTGTGGTTTTGTCGTTTTATTTGCTTTTTAAAATGGGATGGATTAAAGCAGTGAAGAGGAATTTGATGATATAATAAAATAATATTTGCAAAAGAAATGGTGATTTTGAAGATATTGAACCTGATACTCGCTTCGGTTGCTGAATCCGTGATAAATGAGAATATCCTTGATCATTCGCAAGAGAATATTGGTTCTGAGAGAAGTTAGCAACGCAGATAGACCAATCACAGGTCCGTATTCGACACTGTGCATTCGCTTATCAAAGTAGAATTTGGGTATCGTTTGTAAATAAAAATGAACGTTTTTTCACAACGATTACTACAATGGCCAAACTAAGCGTAGCGTTGCTTTCTTACTGGCTAAAGTATTCTTTGTTGAACTCCTGAAGATCTAGACGACGAAGCTGAAAAATAAGAAACCCGAATAGAAGGAGCCTACGAGGACAGTACCAGAAAAATCAAAGCCAGCCCCGAAGCATCCACATAGTGAAACCCCAAAAGCAATAAAAGAGCTCATGAAGAGGAATAGAAAACTCAGGAAAAACTACAGAATTTCACATAAAAAAGAAGACAAGAAAGAGTTGAAAAAACACAGTCAGGTGCCGAAAAATGCATTGAGAGAACTGAGAACAGACAGATGGAATGAAGAGCTGAACACCATGGATTACTCAGCATGGAAGATGCAAATGCAAATGGGATGGTCCACTGAAAGCTCGAAAAGGCCGAAGAACTGGTCAACGCAATTGAAAGAGAAGCCAGAATCAACTGCAGAGAAGACGATGACAATAAAGACTTAGAAGAAGATGTCGAATGAAATGAATAATTGATGTTGGAACTTCCGGAGGGCGATACCATCCAAAACCCAACAACATTAACGGAGATTGAAGAAATCATCACGAAATTGAAAAACAGGAAAGCTGCAGGAAAAGACAAAATAACAAAATGTATGTCACGGAAAATGTCCAGAAAAGAAAGAGCAGCGCTTACCAATATAGCAAACGCAGTGATGAGAAAAGAATGCAATCGTAATTGTGTTCTATAAGCCAGGAAAAGATAAAAAACTACCACAAAACTACAGGCCGATGAGTCTACTGTCAGCGCTTGGAAAAATAGTTGAGAGAGTCATTGCAAAAAGATTCAATGAAGAAACAGATGCGCTGAATCAGATACACCTGAAGAATTGCAGAATAAACAAGCCACAGGATTAGTCCTATTAGATGTTGAGAGAGCCTTCGACCGGGTTTGGCACGAAGGACTTGCCTACAAGATGATGATGGCAGGCTACATTACCGAAACCTGTAAGATAATAAGAAACTACCTGAGGAACAGGAATTCCTATGTAAAAATAGATGACACATTATCTTCCATCAGACATGTAGAAGCAGGAGTACCCCAAGGTTCAGTTCTAGGACCTCTACTCTACAACATCTATATCTACGATATTCCTGAAAACCCAAAAAATCTGCTAGCCCTATATGCAGACGACACGGGAATAGCATTCAGACATCGACGACTAGACGTTATATATACAAGATTGCAAGAAGCACTAGAAGATTTAGAGGAATGGTTCATTCAATGGAAAATTCAATTAAATAGCAAAAAGAGCCAAGTTATACTACTACAGAAGCGACGACACGAAACGAATTCCTACCTAAGGATAGATGGAGAAGAGATAAAATAGGAAAATGAAATCAAATATCTAAGAGTAAGACTAGATAAAGGGCTTACATGGAAAAACCATATTAAATATGCAGTGGATACAATAAACTCAGCAATGAGAAGACCTCACCCACTGCTAGGAAGAAGAAGTCAAATGAACTAAAGCACGAAACTACGAATGATCACGTCAATTGCAAGACCTCAACTAACATATGGTTCGGCGGCATGGAGCCATGTAGCCAATAGCCATATAAAAAAGATTCAAACAACAGAAAATAAACTGCTAAGAGCAGCAATGAATCTGGCGTAGTTCGTAAAAAATCAACAATTCCACAGAGAATGGCTAAGTGTCACAAATTTCCTGAAGAAGAAGGTCGAGAAGATATTTGAAAAAGCAATTCAATGATGAGCTGAAAAGACTTGTTGACTACAACCCCGCAGAAGATGTGCTTAAGATACCCACCTATCACGAGAGACCCAGAGATCAACTACGTAGAAACAGAAATTGAGTTAACTCAATTTTAAACATCCAGAAGAAGAGACTCTCCCATGAAATTCCTAGGTAACACCATAACTCCACGACCAAGATCGTGAAAGAGATACGCACAAAATAAGTCGAAAGGTTAATAGGCAATAAATGCCTGGAATCTAATACGGCAGGTAAGGTTTAGTTAGAGTAGGTCGTGCTTCACACGAAGTCGCACACTGTTTTATCTATCGGAGACAGATGGTCCTTGAGGATTCTCCCTGACTAAAAAATAAGAGGGAGGTTCAGTAAAATGTTCAAAAAACTCTGGGTGACAAATCCTATCACTTACAGGGTGTTTTCAAAGTTGTGGCTTTTTTTACCAGAAATAGAACTCATCAAAATGAGTCATTATACCAAAAATCGGTGATATAAAACTTTCTTCAGGGCAGAGTATTTCGAAATCAAAGTTACCCGCGAATCTAAAGAATTCCCAGCCCGGATCTGACTCAGGTTCGTATTGATATCTCAATGTGCAGATATTACCGCTGTATAAGGTCAGTATACAGGAAATTATCTATGATGCATATGATTTTTGTCGGTTTTTCGATCTCAACCCCTGTGGGGTAATTTGAAAACATTCATGTATAAGTACGGTGAGGGGAATAGTGCGAAAGAACTAAGCATGAACAATGCTTATGAAATTGCTTCGTGAGCAAACTGATGTGATACTTGCTGCTTGTAACATTCGTTATTACGCCGGGTAAGACTTTGTGCACATCAAACCAATGCAACGCGATCAATCATACTTGTGTAAGTTTTCTAGGGAATTGAACGTAGCATTTGAATATGTACAATAAAGGGTGAATGGCGGTTTTTATTAGAAATAAGGAAGTATTAGTAGATTGCGCATATTGGTCATGTGCTCAACAATGCATATGCATTATTTAGTGAATCTTTGAAAAAAAGTACACAAAAGGTACGCATTTCCTGCATTTCCGAAATATATCGTGGTTTTCAGATAAATGATAATAATCTGGTGAACAATATGGTAAGAAAATATAGGTACAAAGTAAAAAAAAATATATCAGAATCCCGTTTAGTATTTACACTATGAAACTAGATCCACTGATTACTAAGGTTTCATACAAAGCTATGATTCACCTATTCCACTTCCTAGTTAGACTAAACAACAAAAGCTTGACTAGTCTAAACAGTTATTACGATGAACGCCGACTTACTCAGGTGAATTAGAAGAACCCAGGCAGGAGGTAAGACAGTTGGTTCTACGTGGTCGCCTAGTTTGATATACAATTGATTAACACTTTTGCTCTGCCAGAATGACACTTTTGGTTTTCGTGTCAATCAACAAGTTTTCTGTCCAAGCTTAGCCAATTGTGGGGGGTAGAATGAACTGAACTAGCTTTTTCAGTCAATGCTGTTAAACAATGCAATTCGATCTGAATTTCGAACGGCAGGGTTCCATTATGCCCCCCATTTTTTTTTCTTAACTTTTTTTTAACAAGTTGATAATACGGTGCGAAGCACATCTATGATATGTGTATCCGAATATTGTAAGACCCTTGTTCTTTTCGTCTTTTTATAATTTCAACATATAGATATTATCTACTATGAAAGTCACTACATGTGAATTGGAAGATCATTTGTTTAAAGCTGATACTAGGAGAATAGACTGAAGAAGTTCAGTCTACAGAATTTCCCAGGTTGATGAGATGAAATGGCAAAATGATTGAAATTATCTGGGTGTCATACTACATGTATGATGGATCCTCTTGATCTTACCTTTATCTGCAAAAAACTAGGAGACGTCCATCGCCCTTTATAAAAAGTTGGAAACAAACAATACACAGAGCAGAGAAAGCGAGCCAACACCCCAACGAGATTACGATCCTTCTGAAGATGCAGAATTTACCACAGAAGACCAGGAGATCTATTACCCAGAAATGAAGATGAGTTGTTCAAACATAATTTCTCAATCTATCCGCCATAGGACGATCGAAGTCCCTATTAAATCGAGACGTGAAGATGCAGGGAATTACTTAACCAAACTCGAAACGACACTGAACTTGTGAGCGACAAGTAACTATCGAGAGATAACTGGTTTATAAGCTTACGCCTGGAACCACTCAATATCTAGGGGGTTATTTAGTCAGGAAAAATCTCACATGGAGGGGATGAATTGGATGTTCTATACGACATGAAACATTACTGAAAGGTTTCTGGTGCCAGAAAAAGCATATCTATGTTGGAATTGGCCCTAAACTTATTTTGGAACGGTAGCATTGTCTCAACGTAGCTGAATTCTAAAAATGCCGAATGAAGAGGAGTTTCTGTATCACTAAAAATCCACTTTCAAAATGTGCCAAATTCCATTTGTTGACCAAGTTCATACAATCATTCGAGACAAACCATATCATATCATGAATTATGAATTTGAGCTCTGGAAGAATCCCCGACATGGAGTGTTCGAGGATTGAAACTGCAACAGTGAAAATCCCTAAATCCGCAAAGGGGCTCGAAAGAATAAACCAATTGTCACATAGGAAGTCGAGGGGACCTGGCAACAACCGCCAAGAAATGGAAACTAAAGTTCGGAAGATATCGGTAGGTATTTTATTTCATTTTAACATCTTGGATTACGCCAACTTCACGAGAAAACCTCGTGGGTTTATAAGTTTAACGTTACAGGGAGGATTTACCTCGAAAGTTTTCTCCCGGGATTTGGATCCTGATTAAAACGATACTCCTCTCAAAAGTTCTTTCATGGTGCCGTCATCTAAAAAAAATTCGATGGGTCGGTATAAATAAAAGATGTGATGTACGAGTTAGCTGTCGAATGTATCCGGGAGAATGATTTATTGGAAAACATCGATGGGAAATTTCGAATTGCGTCCATCGTCGAGTTGATTATTTTCGTTTCCAAATAGGGAATGCGATAATTGACCTGAAATAGAGTGTGCAATGGATTGTTGGACGTATTGTTCAATGTATAATATAACGAGTTTCATGGAAAGTTTGTTTTAGATTTTCCAGTGAATAACAAAAGCAAATAACTCAATGCTCTATCGAAAATCAGAGGAACCAAATTCATATGTACAGCAGCATTCCTCCTTGGAGATATGCTCTCACCAACCACATATACTGTCATATCAACATATCAATGACTGGCAAGAAGACTGGATATGGCTGGTTCTATTGATGTTATGTATGTGGCATTGAACCGAGTTCCCCAGAGTCTTACACTATCTAGAGCGCTTGGAATCCAGGGTAAGCTTTTGCTCTGGTTCGGCTCTTCCCTGGCCGATAGACCATTCCGTGTTTAGGTTAGTTTAGGTTAGGTTAGTTTAGGTTAGGTTAGGTTTGGTTAGGTTAGGTTAGGTTAGGAATCAGGGGCCTGCCCTGACCAATAGATCATGGGGTATTTAGGTTGAAATCTACTTTACGACTGAATCTTATTAGCTAGATTTAGATGTCCTTAGTGGTTAGTGCAGGTGATGGATCTCCTCCTCTGAACAAAGACAAGTGCTGTGTCACCGGCAGGAATAATCCCAAGCTTCCCTGCACCATCGGCAATCGAACTGTATCGATAGTAACTAGAAACTTAGATGTAGAAATAACCGTAGAATGATCTCAGCTGGTTTTAGTTTAGTTTAGTTTTGGCCAAACGATTTACGTATCAATTCCGGAAAAAAATGTTGTCAGATGTGATATGTTCACATGTGAAAATTCTTGACACTGTACCTAGTCGAGTGCTGATGTTTATTTGGTTGGGGCTTTTCAAGTATGTATTTTAGTGAGTCTTAAACTATTCGTCAGTAGGGAATAAACCACAAACAATAGATTTGATTTTCAGAATCAACTCCTGAACAATGCCAAGTAAATATTGGTGGCCGTATCCATTCCATCAGTTACATAGATGAGGCTGTAATGAAGCCCAATAAATCATTTTGAGATCTGCGGAATTCGTAAATATTATATGTTCCTTCGAGTAATTGATTTTCAATACCTAATGTAGTTTTCAGAAACTCTGAATGTGGGAGCCTCATAGGATGTGAACGGTTACCTTAGATAAGTCACAACATCCTTCAATGAAATCTAGGAACACAACAAAAATGCAACGTCGCTCATAGAATCCGGAAGTTGACTTGTGATTGGTGGTTCGTGTGTGTTTTATGGTTTTGCATGTTATTATATTTTGTGGATGGAGTATACATAGTGTATTTTGCTCAGGATTATTTTACTGATCTAAAATATATCCCGTGATTTATCCACTTTGAAACGAATTGAAGCTTCTTTTATTGATAAAATCAATGCTATTTCATATTGAAAAAAAACTCGTCTTGTATCGATTTATGTAGGAATTGTTTACCGATTAACTCATACTACGTATTCTTGTATTCATCTAGTGAGATGCGGTTACTTCGTTTCGATCTGCATCTGATTCAATATCATGAATTGGATTTCATCCAGATGAATTCCTTCTTCAACATTCCCGAAAAATGAATTTCTCCTCATTCAACATGTAAATGTTGAATTGAAAGATACTAATAGGTAGGAATGAAGTAGAAAGTTGCGGTGTAGTGAAAAACCTCAATAATTATTCCCTTGGAGGAAAAGAAGAATGGCCCTACACAATAGTGTCTAGTGTCATTACTATTTCTCTCCAGTAAAAAAGCCGCTGAACATTTACATGTTGAATAAGGACCCCTTGGGGGATGCGAGTCAGGGAATAACGACTTGGAAGTAACCGAAGAGGAATTAAAGGTCGAGCATTCTCTTTCGCCATTTTTCCTGCTAGGTCAATTGGGACAATTATCTCGTCACGTTCTTCCACTCCTATTCCTCATGTTGAATCGAAATAGGAGAAAAATCATTGGGGATACAGATTTGGTAATGTGAATATTTCTAATGGACTTGAAATGTATTCCGTTGGGAGTTGATCCATCTTCTGTTGGAAACATCCCCGTATTTCTTTTTCCAACTTCCAATATCCTCGATTTGTCTCAATCGATCGATTCAAGTGTAGTCAAAATGTCGAAACATCCCAATTAAATGAAGTTTTCAATATTTACCTAATGCTTGAAATCGGCAGTTTAACCAGATTTAGAGTAATTTTTTTTTAACTTCCAATATCTTCGATTTACCTGAATCGATCGATTCAAGTGTAGTTAAAAAGTCAATACATCTCTACTAAATGATTTTTTCAATTTATACCTGATGCATGAAATCGGCCGTTTCCCTAGAAATGGAGTAACTTTTTTTTGAACTTCCAATATCTTCAATTCGCCTGAATCGATCGGTTCGAGTCTAGTGAAAAAGTTCGATACATCAATCGCAGATGCCGTGAACTTTCAAACTGTGACGCATGTGTAATGAAAGTTTCGATGTGAAATAGAAGGAGCTGTTGGAAGATCGACCAAAATGGTCTCAAGGCCGGTATTATGAAATCAAGTTGACCTTCATGGACTCCAAACTCTCGATTCAGTAGTTGCCGGCTGGAGCTGTGGTAGATAACACTGGCCCTATGATCCTCCATCAATATCTCCCCGAGAAGTTATACAGAGCATTGAAGGGCCGCTGTTATAAACGAGAGCTCCAACCGGCAATTACTGAACCAAGAATTTGGAGTCAACCGTCGCGAAGACGTAACTAACGGTCAACTCATCGTTAAATTTAAAACCCTTGAGTTGATGTCAGATTCGCCCTTTATAAGAAGTTGAAAACAAACAATACACAAAGCAGAAGGGGGAGCGAGCCAACATCCCAAGGAGATTACGATCCTTCCGAAAATGCAGAATCTACCACAGAAGACCCGGAGATCAATTACCCAGAAATGAAGATTAAGTTCATCATACTTAATTTCTCTATCTACGATAATCGAAGTCCCTATTAAATCGAGACGTGTAGATGCAGCGAATTACTTTACCAAACTCGAAACGATAAAGTGAAAAAATCGATACATCTCAACTAAATGGAGTTTTCAATATTTACCTAGTGCATGAAATCGGCAGTTTCCTCTGAAATGGAGGGAATTCTTTTCTAACTTCCAATTTACCTGAATAGATCGATTCAAGAGTAGTAAAAAAGTCGATGCATCTCAACTGAATGAAGTTTTCAATATTTACCTTATGCATGAAATCGGCCGTTTTTCCAGAAATGGAGGAATGGAACTTTTTTTTTCAACTTCCAATATCTCCGATTTGCCTGAATCTATCGATTCAAGTGTAGTGAACAAGTCGATACATCTCTAAATGATTTGACTAAATGCTTTTTTCAATATTTTCATTTATATATTTTATATTTTTTACTGAACCAAGAGTTTGGAGTCAACTGTCGCGTAGACGTAACCGACAGCCAACTCATCTTCAAAAACTGGTTCTTTGGCGGTTTTCCAGTTTACAGAAAGAACAGTTCAAGTCAGATTCGGATTTTTTCATATGTCTACTGAATAATGTCGACCACTATGGGCCTATGACTTGCTGGCATGAGATTATTCAAGTCTGCCACCAATCCTAGATGTGTAACTTTGTGCGAATATTCTCGAATGTCTCAAGAAATTTCCTCCTTACTACCATAGAAGCATCGGTCCACGAATAAAAGATGCAGATTCGATTAGAGCGAAAATTTAAAGCGATAATACGATATCCACTTCAATATTAAACTAACTACAAGCTTGGATGAGCAAAGATAAACTTCGTAGCTCTAAGGTGACAAACCCCTATATGCAGTATTTTCTTCGTTCAAGTCATGGCCCGAAATTGATGAAATATTTCAGAATTATGGATCTAGTAGCAAGTGTCGAATCTCGAAAATCAGTCAAAGGCTTTTGAGTTCAGCAACTGACTGAAAAAGCTAGTGTTAACGAAGGGGGTGCTCAAATTTTGGTGCGTGACATGCAACATTCAAACATAATGCAAAAACTGTGTACTCACCGCTTACACGGAGGAGGTGGTTTGATTCCATGTGATTCCATCTCTTTCTCCAATTGCTTACACCTCAAAATTGCTATATCTAACTCCCTCTTCACCTTCCATAGATGCGTATCGCATATCGGATCTTTGCATCTGTGGTTCTTCAGAATATCCTGCGCCTCATAAACTGCGCCTCGGAAGGTGAGGCTCTTACCCATTGAAAGGCTAATCAGGGCGCAGCAGCCACCCCGATCCTTCTTGGCTAGGTGCTTCCTCACATACTTAAAATACAGGTACTCTAAAAATAACAAAATGGCTGCTAATAGTATACCAGCCATCAGCAGGAGGAAGGCTGATAAGAACTGTTCTAAGGCCAATGGATCGGAACTTTTATGTTCCTGTTTACCCGGTCTACATACCCCCGTCATCCAGTACCGTCTCAATCTTTCCAGATCACCGTTTTCTCTATAATCTAGGAGTTTTTTATTGAACATTTTTATATACTTAGAGTTACGAGGGAATGCTAGGCCGTAGCCGGTCATGGCGTACCAGGAACCCACTGTTAGTAGTCTGCAGTCTTCGTCCTGTGAGGTGAGGTACTCCAGAACAGTTCCGTCGTAGATGAATGCGTCGAGGTCCCCGCTGAGTACGTCGCTAACGCCTTCCGCAACCGTCGATTTGTTGAACTGCTTCATGTAGTTGTGCATATCCTTGAAATACTTCGCTATAGTAGAATCTGTGTGCGACCATGGAATAGTGCCAAATTTGATCAGTGGTTTGTTGGAATAGGGCCGGCAGAGTCTGTGGTCATCAATTCCTACAAAGGGAAGAATGGAAATATGAATTCTATGGGCCAGTATCATTCAATAAATAAATATTTAGCCAATATTTGTACCGATAAATGCAAGTTCCCAAATCCTTCTATCTCAACCATTTTGAATCTCTGTAGACAAATTCGATTTGAATCGTGAATTCCAAATTGATTAACTCATCGAATTCAGGAATGGAAATTGAAAAATTATGAAAATTTCGCACGTAGTTTGAATACATTATTCCTCAGCTAGGTGCGAAATTTCATTCCAAGCAAATCGGTAGTTTCGAAATTATCAGGAACAGAATATTTTGAACGGCCATATTTACGGAACCCCTAGTCTAATTTTGCTCATTGATGAACGTGACCGTGAAATTCGCGATCCAAACCCACCCTGAAAATTTCAAGTTCCTAGGCCTTCTCCTTCGGAAGTTATAATTTTCTATGGTTTCTATGGTTCTGGTGATGCGATCTGGACAAAATGTTGCTTTCATATGTCATTCTCCTTTAAAATACAAAATTTTATCTCGATCGAATCCGTAGTTTCGAAATTATCGAGAAAACAAAATTTCAAACGACCGTATTTACGAAACTCCTAGTATAATTCTACTCACTGATGAACGTGAACGCCACATTTTCGATTTACACCTATCCTGAAAATTTCAAGTCCCTAGGCCTTTCCGTTCGAAAGTTATGATTTTCTATGGTTTCTATGGTTCTGGTCATGCGATCTAGAGAAATGTAGCTTGAATATATCATTCTCCATTTAAATACAAAATTTCGTCACGATCGAATCTGTAGTTTGGAAATTATCAAGAAAACTAAATTTCAAACGACCATATTTACGGAACCCCTAGTATAATTTTGCTCATAGATGAAAGTGATCATGACAATCGAGATCCACACCTATCCTGAAAATTTCAAGTGCCTAGGCGTTTCCGTTCAAAAGTTACAGTTTTCCATGGTTTCTATGGTTCTGGTAATGCGAGCTGAACAAAATTTTGCATGTAGCTTGAACACCCCAGTTTCCATTAGAGTGCAAAATTTCATCTCGATCGAATCTGTGGTTTCGATGTAATCAGGAAAACATAATTTCGAGCGGCCATATTTACGGAACCCCGGATTTTGCCGAATAACGAACTTAACCTCGGCATTCAAGATTCGAACCTACCCGGAAAATTTCAAGTTTTTAGGACATTCCGTTCGAGAGTTATCGTGTATACGGACGGCCGGACGCACGGACAGACTCGAATTTTCCGACGGATTCGTCATCAGTGAGTCGAACATAGTCTTTTGAGACCATTTTCGGCTCAAAATTCGAAAAATACAGACATCGTGACTAAATGATATAGCGCTCAAAAATAAAACATATCAAATGCTAAAACTTCACTCCTGAAAACACACGAAGTCAGTGTCATCTAGAGTTAGATTATAAAATTCGTCAATAGAATAAAACATATTAACTGCCAACATCGATAAACTAATAAGCCAGCCAACAAAACAATTCATGGATCCCAGATACCAACGAATCCATTATTTGCAGTCGAGAACCGGTTTCGATCCATATCAGATCTCATCAGTACGATTAGCAAAATGATAAATTCGATGTAAGAAAAAGAAAACCTTGAAACATAGCCTGAGAGAATTTCCCAAATCACGCCACCAGTCCGTTCCAAAAGCCACTGTCTCAAATATCTGTAGATCATAAACTGTCTTATCGGCTCCCCGAAACAAAATACATGTATGACGCGCCGTAAACATTATGAGCACATTCAATTTTCATTCCTGAATTCGATAATTTCAGATAAACAGCCGTATATTATTCTTCTTGATCAATTTGAATTTAATTCATCGAAAAATCCAATGAATTAATCCTGTTTTTTGGGAATAATGCTTTGAACGCTATGTACAGACATTCATTTGAAGTGTAGATAATGTTTGGAAGATTTGAAACCATTTTCGACACCTATGAGTGTCTTCCCTCTAAATAGTATGTTATAACTGAGATACATAAAAATCCTAGTGTAGTATCTCATATTTGGATAAACTGGGACAAGATTGTCTACCAAGACGTTACTTTAGATTTAAAATCATATTTTAGTTCTGGCAAAAAGTGCAGTATGAATCCATCCGGACTTCGAATTGTAGTTTGTTGCCACCTGTTTATGTTATAACATAAGTGACATCAATGTTTTATTGCTTGGGATTTTGACTCCCTCTGAAATTGAATTGATAATTTTCCCAACATACCTTAACCAAAATAAAATACACTATTCCATATTTTATTGGCCAACTTTTCATATCGATAGAAACCAGGCCATTTTACAATAAAATGAACAGAATTCGCTCCAAAGATGTACGAATGTCAACCTGATATAACTTCATTCGAGAGCCTCGTGTATCTAATTTTCAATTCGGGTGGTTTTATCTATCAGCTAACCAATTAATTCCCAATCGAGCTCCAAGACGTTATTTACAGAAGATCTCATCATTCCCTGTAGACTGCGTTTTCTCAGAATGAGAGGATGAAAGGTAAATGGATTTCTACACATCGGTGTCACCGGCACTAAGCGGATGAGGTCATTCCTACCCACCCTTTTCTTGTTCAGAAAACTGGTTAACACTTCCAATCCCTTAGGGGAAGTTGTTGCTAGGATCGCAAAACCCCAGGGCAACAAATCATGGAAAGGATCGGAACTCACCCTGGAGTGCCATTTTCCACTAGTCGTAAACATCTTGGTCATTTCAGGTCGAATCTTGCAAAAAGCTTTCGATTGATGCGATTTGAGAGTTGAAATTTCATTGCAGAAAATGGACTCGTATCATACAATGTTTAATCAGTATTGCGTTTTGAATAAGTTCGTAGTCAATTTGTTTTGAGATATTCATCTCTACAATTAGGCACGCAAAGCCTAATGAATAAAAGCTAACCCGACTTTAATTCAATCAAATATCAATAGCAACATTTCAGTTCTTGTATGACACAAGAAGTTCTAGTCAATGACTGCATTAGTCGAACAATGTTCCATTTTTTACCAAGAAATAACTTTGAGGAAAAACGATTCTTTATCGAATTTAGCGGGAAATTTTTCTCTTCATGAATGAGAATTAGTTCTTCATCCGAGAAATCGTAGGGCATTCTTTGGGGAATTTTCAGGATGAGGCTCATTACAAGGTGAACAATGATATAAAATCATCATAACCAAGAACTTAGAAATACAGTTTTACGACTTATAGTGCTGATGAAAATTAGGCACTTTCTCTTTGTTTACATTGCTTTTAAGTTTGAAGTGAATAGTAGTAGATCAATGAATTCAGTTGATTCGTGAAAGTAGGTAGACCAATATAATAATAGATTATGTAATGAATTAATAACTTCATCTGGATTTTATCATAAGGGCTAAAAGTCGGTTAAAGTAATAAACACGGTCCCATTCGCTAATGCGCTCTCTTTCAATATCCGCGTTCTAGTGGTTCACGCAAGTGTGTGTGATGAATTCGATTCGGGAATTATCACTGTCCTAACTCAATCTACTCAACCTAAATATGAATCCATTTCAAAAATCATTTTCACAACACTGTCCTAAGTCAAGCTAACCTAACCTTAATATTAATTCATTTCAAGTATTATATTCATCACTTTCCTCACCTAACCTAACCTGATACTTGATGGCCTTCTTCAAATATAACAGGATTTTCTGATGGGTATAGGTCAATATCATCTAAGGCCTATTTGGAAAAAAACGCCAACGTTTCGATTTATTTGAAATCAATACCTGAGCAAGGTTTTGAATAAATCAAAACGTTGGCATTTTTCAAAAAGGCCTTCGATGAAATTGACCTATACCCGTTAGAAAAGGCTGTTGTAAATATTTATATCAAAAATCTTCATCCGGAATTTCCATAACTATTTTCAATCGCTCAAAAATTTTCAGTATTGCTGCGCCTGATTTCTAGACGTGTCTTTAATCAACCTAACCTAAATATTAATTCATTTCAAGAATCATTATCCACATTGTCTTAACTCAACAAAAACTCAACAAATATCTCGGAAACTGTTGATTTTCGGTTATCAATAAGTATGGCTTAAACGAAAGCAAATGAGTCATACGTCCTCCAAGGTTCACGTCCTAATTTGGAAACAGCCTGTATATACTATACGAAAACCGTCTTACTGATCGGGCTGATATGCCAATGGCTTTCCGTGATGGTTTTCCCAACATTTAATCACTGTCATCTTTGAATCGGACAGAGCTTCCCAAACATGGCCGCTATATGCTTGGTTAAAGTTCGAGCATTGTAAAAACCTTTTAATAATGATGCTTTGATGAAATGGAATAGATTCAAGAGCCGAAATATCTCATCGACAAGAATATCCGAAGTTGTGAACGAAAGCTTCTGAAACTTTATTTCTATTTAGTTAAAGCCACATAAATTGTGTATACAAACTTCAATCTAGCTGTTCGACTCCGCTTGTAATGGATGGATATTATTGCTCTCGTTTCAATGCAGAACTTCGCAAGGCTGAATGAAAATATTTACTTGGGACACCACTCCACTGTTCAACTATTTCCTGGATGTACACTAATGAAATTCTAGAAACGAATTGGAGATTTCGATAATTTAGATCACAAGTGCGAGGAATTTAATACGATTTGTAGAATTATTTGATGATAGGAGATTGAGAATAACCTAAAAATGTGTACAGAAGTGTTAAAGAATATACGTATTTTAAATTTTTTTTTTTCGAATAAGCGCATACACTGAAAAATGATGAAAAGCACTGCCGTGAAGTTAGGAGCTTTTGAGCGCTCGTTTATCCACCTTGTAGGTTGATTCGCATTCTCCAGTTTTAGAAACCAATTGGAAAGATTTTGACAGCTGTCAAAGAAGATTTCACTCTAAGGCGAAAATCCAGACTTCACGTCAGTGCTTTTGGTGATAATTCGCTAGAATTTTCTATGGTCTTGGTAATGCGATCTGAACAAAATTTGCCACGTAGTTTGAATACATTATTCTTCATCTATTTGCGAAATTTCATACCAATCCAATAAATAGTTCCAAAATTATCAGGAAAAACATAGTTTGAACGGCTATATTTACGGAACCCCTAGTCTAATTTTGCTTGTTGGTGAACGTGACCGTGAAATACGCGATCCAAACCTATCCTGAGAATTTCAAGTCCCTAGGCCTTTCCTTCACAAGTTATAATTTTCTATGGTTTCTATGGTTCTGGTCATGCGAGCTGGACAACATTTTGCATGTAGCTTGAACACGTAATTATCCATCTGAGTGCAAAATTTCACCTCGATCGAATTTGCAGTTTTGAAGTTATCAGGAAAACAAAATTTCGAGCGGCCATAGTTACGGAACCCCTTGGCGAATTTTGCCCAATAACGAACTGAACCGCGGCATTGGAAATTCAAACCTACCCTGAAAATCTCAAGTCTTTAGGACATTCCGTTCGAGAGTAATCGTGTATACGGCCGAACGGGCGGACTCGAATTTTTTGAAGGACTCGTCATCAGTGAGTCGAACATAGTCGTTTGAGACAATTTCCGGTTCAAAATTCGAAAAATACAGACATCGTGATAAAATGATATAGCCCTCGTGTAAGTAGTACGAGCGCTCAAAAACAATAATTGGTTCATCTTATTTCTGAAGTTATTTATTTGTGGATTGAGCCTGTCTGCGAATAATGAACAGAAGGTACGAGCATAGCACGAATTCAACTATTTTGGTGGTTGATTTGAGATTCCCTCATCAGACAAAATTTTGTGAAACATATCTTATAACTCCGAAACTACCCTCATCAGGTAGAAATAAATGACGATTTTAGAATTCCGAATACTAACATACGAGATGCCTCAACCCAGTTTGAAATTATAGATTTAAGAACAAATTTCGTTTCAGTCAAGATACAGTACTAAACTTATTGAATTTGACAGAGGACAAGCTCCAGAAGCCAACGAGACAAGGGTCTTGATGATGATTTCTTCTGTGACATCCTCCTCGCAGTTCATCGTCATCCCGTTGACTTATGCAACTCCCAAAATGGGTACTCGGGAGCCACCGCAAGTATTGAGGACACTCTGGTCCTGTGGGTGGAATCCCACAGGGGTCTTGTAGGCCTCATGCTACAGAACGTTAGCTGCAGACAGAGAAGGTAACGTCTAGTGTTCGGCTGTTCGTAAAGCTGGAGTGTTCTACTTTGATGGCACTACTTCCGAGGTCTGTTCGAAAACAATCTTCATCGACTTCCCTTTTACCTAATATCCGAGATCCCATCTGGACCACATGCATCAGCGGCTGATCAAATATGTCACATGTCCGTTCGTTCGGAGAAGGAAATTTCCGCAAAGAAGGAGATCGAAAAATCAGCTCCGTTAGACTCCATTGCAAGCCACAGGTCTGTGATGAAAAAATATCAAGCAAAAGTAATTTATCTTCTCGTTTTATAATCTCAAGTCTCGGTCAAGACCATTACTCAAGATATAAATATGTTGAGTTTCAAGACTCGCTTCTTGAGATCAAGAATCAAACTGATAAGGACTTAATGTGAGTTTATTAATAAGCGGTTATCTTGAGATGTTGTAACTATTTTGAGAAAGTATCAACTGAGATAGGTCTTGAGACCCGTTTTGAGATCTGATTACTAATACAAGCCTCAGGCTCTACGCGATACATTTATGACTAAATGTTTTTAGGCCGTCTGAAAATCACTGAATATGAAGAACTTCAAAATGAATTCAGTTACCAGGTACTGTAATAGATCGGTCCTAGATTATCATCCAGCGAATGAGGAAGTTTCCTATAATACCGATTTCAGAGTAGATTACGACGAACACGAGAAGAAGAGTTGCTGTACTCCTTAGATCATACTTTTCGATGGTGGTTACTTTTTGGTTAGCGAACTTCGCTTGTTTTTGCTTTTTGGTAGTTTTTGCCGGTAGCCATTAAACGGGTAAGATGTTTTTAAGCAAGTGAAGTAGTATTCGCATTGATAAAGAACTAGATCGCCATTGTTGAAAAAGCTGAAGCGTTAGTCGTATAGGCGGGAGTTCAGAAAACGAAGGAAAGAAAGGGCTCCAATATTCCCAGTGGAATATCAGTTATTTTCTTCACGTAAGTCGACTGTTACTTTTCCTTTATATTGAAACGTTACTGTGAGATTATTCTTCGTTGTCTATCCCATGTTTTGATGAATATTTAGATATCACGTGTTATGAGTTCTTTTTGATTCAAGATCTTAGATGCTTGCTGTTCTTAGGTATAACCCCCATCTGCAAGATAATTTATATTCATTATGTTTCAGCTATCATTGTACTAGAAAGTACGCTTTCGGTATTTTTAGTTCTCCCTCCTGGGAATATTGATAAATAGTTCATTAATATTTTGGATTCTTGATACTCGGTAAGAATGATATGTGGCAGCTCAACATAATAACTCGGTGCAGAAGCTCCCTATAGAAGTAAAAAGAATTGTGTCATCTTTTGGGGGTAAAAGTAGTTTAGTACCTTCATCCTTGCAGAGCCAGTTATTACCGTTCAATTGCAGGATATTCCGGATTTATTCCACTGGGATTACAGCCTTGGCATGAGATGGTCCCGGTCTCTTCTAGTTGCCATATGTCAAAATTTTTAGTTTATGGGATAGGGACTATAATTGCGGCACTTTTATCCTGGGACGCACTATGTACTATTGAAGTTGTGAATGTTGATGTTGTAGCACCTATCATTCTGAACGAAGGTTCCTTTTTGAGCGCTCGTACTACTTACACGAGGGCTATATCATTTCGTCACGATGTCTGTATTTATCGAATTTTGAGATGAAAATGTGCCGTAAGCACGATAATGCTCGAACGGAACAACCTAGAGACTTGAAATTTTCAGTGTGGGTTTAGTTCCCGAATGCCTCGGTTAAGTTCGTTAATGGGCCAAATTCCACCAGGGGTTCCGTGAATATGGCCGTTCGAAGTTTTGTTCTCCTGATTACTCGGAAACTACAGATTTGATCGGGATGAAATTTTGCACTCAAATGGAAAATGAGGTGTTAAAGCTACATGTGAATTTTGTCCAGATCGCATGACCAGAACCATAGAAACCATAGAAAATTGTAACTTTTGAACGGAAACGCCTAGGGACTCGAAATTTTTCAGGATAGGTGTGGATATCGAATGTCGTGATCACGTTTATCTATGAACAAAATTGAACTAGGGGTTCCGTAAATAGGGTCGTTTGAAATTTAGTTTTCTTGATAATTCCAAAACTACAGATCCGATCGTGACGAAATTTTGTATACTTATGGATAATGATATATTCAAGCTTCATTTCTCCAGATCGCATGATCTGATTTACAGGATAGGTGTGGACTTCGATTGTCGCGGTCACGCTCATCAATGAGCAAAATTAGACTAGGGGTTCCATAAATATGGTCGTTTGAAATTAAGTTGTATTGATAATTTCAAAACTACGGATTCGATCGTGATAAAATTTTGTATTTCAATGGAAAATGAGATGTTTGAGGTAAATTTTGTCCAGATCGCGTGACCAGAACCATAGAAACCATAGAAAATCATAACTTTCGAACGGAAAGGCCTAGGCACTGCAATTTTCAGGATAGGTGTGGATCTGAAATGTCTCTTTCACGTTTATCAATGAGCCGAATTATACTAGGGGTTTCGTAAATACGGTCGTTCGAAATTTTGTTTTTTCGATAATTTCGAAACTACGAATTCGATCGAGATAAAATTTTGTATTTTAATCGAGAATGATATAATCGAGAATGATATAAAGCAACATTTTGTCCAGATCGCATAACCAGAACCATGGAAACCATAGAAAATTATATCTTCCGAAGGAAAAGGCCTAGGAACTTGAAATTCTCAGGGTAGATTTGGATCGCGAATGTCGCGGTCACGTTCATCAATGAGCAAAATTAGACTAGGGGTTCCGTAAATATGGCCGTTCAAAATATTTTGTTCCTGATAATTTCGAAACTACTGATTGGATTGGAATGAAATTTCACAACTAGCTGAAGAATAATGTATTCAAACTACGTGTAAAATTTTGCCATATCGCATTACCGAGATCATGGTTACCATAGAAAATTCTAGCGAATTATCGAAAAAAAATTGATCAGCTGAAGCACTGACATGAAGTCTGGAGTTTCGCCTAAGTTTGAGAATTTTTTTGATAGCTGTCGAAAATTTCTCCAATTGATTTCTAAAACTGGAAAATGCGAATCTACCCACAAGGTGGATGTACGAGCGCTCAAAAGCTCCTGACTTCACGGCAGTGCTTTTCGTAATTTTTGAATCTAAATCTTTTTCTGCATAAACTGTTACATCTTCATTATATACCATGCTTGCTGATAACCTATGCTTTTACTGTTTTTCCATTCAATATGCATTACTTTCACATCCACCATTTCAAACCTCCTATGGAGTGCAACTGGAGTATTTACCTTCGATTGTGATATGTTTTCTTCCTATTATTGATATTCATTGTACAGAACGGGTTTCCTCGCAGGTCTTTCCCGATTCTTATTTTGCGACCTTAAGTTGGGGAACCGCCCCAACAGAACCAATAAATTCTTATGTTTTCGGTTCTAACCATTTTGTTTGAATTCCTCACGACTTCTTCACTATTTTCATAAGTACGACGAGATAATTCTGTGGTTTCTACGAAACGTAGAGTTCTTCCTACTAAATCGATCATTGCGCAAAATAGTTGAGATTAGTATATGATCCCGCGTGTTCGTAGATTGTATGTGTTCCGAGCTCTCGTTCGGATAATATAATCGACATCTTAAAAACCCAAAACATCACAGTGCCTAAAGACGTATTCAAGAAAAAATAAATTATTTTTTTCAGATACTAGCTTTTGTTATAGAATCCACTATGGACGATAGGTACTCACCTGAAAATTCAAAAAATTCTTCCCTGGTTATCATGAAGGCCGCGAGATTGGCAGTGTAAATGGCAAGAAACACGACTGCGAACATTGCCCATACGTTTGTCATGAAACGTGCTGTGAAGCCTCTAGGAGAATCCACGTGGACAGCAGCCTGGAAGAGTACAGCCCAAACAAGCCAGTAGGTACGGAAGAGAGAAAAGCGATGCGACGCTGAAGGACCCTGCAAAAAAATACAGTTACTCAAACACCTAATGAGTTGAAGAAAGTATCTTTTTGAACCTTTGTTGTCACAATTAAAATTGTGTGGGGTTGTCCCAATTTGGATTTCTTACCGCGAGTCGAAAAGGACATGTTTATTTTTGTGTTTGTTTTTGTATGTTCAAACTCTGCAGATATTTAACCTAAACTCTCGGCTACTCCAAAATGCCGTGCCCTGTAGCACTACAGTTCGAAACGGTTAAGAGAGAGTGAATCTTCATAGACACCCAGTAAAGCTAGGTGGTGCCCAACTATCCGACATTCATGTTCTGAATGGAAATATCATATATCGAGCAAGAATAGTGTTATAGGTAAAATGGGACCTCTTTCTGGTAGTTGGATACCAACTGATTTTGGCACGATGCTCTTGCTCGCTCAGCCCCCTTCCCGCCCTTTCGTACCAAGCTATTACTTCCGGTATCATGAGGAGCTATTCTCGAAACAATGGTCTTCTATAGAGAAAAGGCTCATCAACTTTGAAAGATGGAGGCTTCAACTGAAGTGAAAGCATTTGTTTCGATTTTACTCAAATTTATTGGCAATGATTTGGTGATGATTCACCGCCTATATTTATTCAGGAATGTTAGGAAAAAGCCTACTTTTTTCCGAAATGATTTATTGGGAGCTGTACCCGATCTGTTTCAATATATTGGACACACGCAGCAATAATTTTTGAAACAAATAATTCGGAATGAATTGGTAGGTCACCGGACTATGTGATCATTCAATGTTGCATCCAAAGTCTGATTGAAATTGGTTTGAATTGAATTTGTGTATTTGAAATATTCATCAATAGCTTTTACCCGCAATGGCGCTTGTCTGGCTCACTTTTCGTCATGTTCAGCAAGCCCAGAAAAGGAATGAAGCCATTAATAGGAGGAAATAATCATTTCTCGATAGAAGCTGCATCTGCAAGTACGGACTTGCAGGATATACAAGATGACTCAGGATTGAAGCTTCCAACGCTCAGGATAGGTCCATCAGGAAAATTAGGATTTTTCATTTCCATAACCACGTGTCCTTACTTGCTTTGTTTTCGAGATATAGGGTGTTTTTAGAACAAATTTTAAAAGCACTGATCTGTAGTCGGGAGCTTTTGCTCACTTGTTTCAATTCATCGCTGGAGCCATAACAGATCTTTGATCATTGGTCAAGAAGATAGAACCGATATCATGAAACAAACCCAAAACGTCAATGTGACAAATAATTTCATTTTATGGACGGACGACCGGATGGACAGACACGAATTTTTCAAAGAATTCATCATCAGTTAGTCGAACTATTTTCGTCTCAAAATTCTCAAAATACAGACATCGTGACAAAATGATATAGTCCTCGTGCGCTCATAAACAGCAACAAAAGCTGAATTTCTACAAACTCATTCTATCTATGCCTTATACAGGGTTTTTCCGGCACTACGTGACTCTTTCTCAGGTTTGAATAAGGTATATCAAGACGAGTCTGAAATGCACTTATTTTTTTTTTTATGACGTCCCCTGTGAAGATATGTGTCTCCAAATGGTACTACCATAATTCAGTTTTTTTGTAATAACTTCCGAACTACTCAACTGTTTCTGGTAATTTTTTGAATTTGATTCAATACATATATCAGTACTGATTTGTTTACAACAACTTCTTCATAAGCCTTCCAGATCGCCAAGAACGGACTGATCCCAGCACTCAATGGTAAGAAACTTTTTTTTTGGTTGAAGATATCGGCAAAATTCCCCCTTTATGTATTTTATCCTTAATTCTGCAAAAAAGGTATACTGGTGCAACACCGATTTCGAGTAACAAGCATTTTCATGATTGAATATCCAAATAATATTTTCTCATAAATATTGCCAGCCATGTATATTGTTGCTTGGATGGATACTTGAACTTCCCATTCTGTGATTGTCAACTTATCTGGAACATCCTCATATTGATATAAAAATATTTCGATATTCAATAATGAAAATGCTTGTAACACGAGAACGGTGTTTTTTTCAATGTTGCACCGGTATTTTGCAAAATTAATGATAAAATAGATAAATGTGGGAATGTCGCCGATATCTTCAACCCAAAAAAAAAAGTTTCTGACCATAAAGTGCTAGGCTCAGTCCGTTCTTGACGATCTGGAGTATAAGAAGGAATTGACTCCAAATCAAAAAATTTATAGAATCGGTTGAGTCTCTCGGAAGTTATTACAAAGAAACTGAATTATGAAAGTACCATTTGGAAGCACATATCTTCGCAGGGGGACTTCGTAGGAAAAAAATTAAAGCATTCATGACTCGTCTTTATATACTTTAATCACACCTGAGAAAGATTCACGTAGTGCCGAGACACCCTGTATATTCACACAAAATTTCAGAAGGATATGGCGAATAGTTTCTGAGACACCGAAGTTTTTGAATTTTTCTTCGACAATCTTCTAATGAACCTATTCACAGAAAATTTCACATGAACCTTACAACTAAATACGGAGTTTCAAATCCATCGGATCAGTATTTTTCGAGTTATTGACAAAAAAAATCGATGTATATATCTTCGGAATCCATCGGCATATTTTGGCCATTGAGGAATTTAACCGGCGCATTGAGACCTCGAAGACAGAATTGGATTTGACCATTTGCGAGTCCAACCTAATCGTTTAAGACCAATCTTGACTCAAAATTCGAAAATTACAGATGACGTGGGAAAAGGGTGTTATGCGGATGGAGAAATGGGACATAATGAGAGAAATACTCGGGGGAACCGGATGAACACATACAGGAATATGAAAAGGGGATATTATTGCGGTGGACATTTTGTCAGGGAATGTGAAAAAGCAAAATGTAGGGAAGCAAGGGCCATGTTATATATGTCATGATATAGGGCATCGGGAAAGGAATGAAAGAGGTACAAGTGTACCAAGAGGGAGTCGATCAGAAAGGACAAATAAAAATTTTTGTTATGGTTATTCCGAGGGTAAATTCGAGGGATTCCCTACATTTTGCTTGCTACTTCTTTAATTTTCCCTGACAGGATGTCTCTATTCACCACAGCTCTAATATCCTTTTTTTAGATTACTGTATGAGTTCATCCAGTTCCCCGATAATTTCTCTTAATATTTCCCACTTTTCTACACGCATAACACCCTTTTTGCGCGATAAATGTCTGTAATTTGCGAATTTCAAACCGAGAATGATCTTTAACATTCAGGTTGGTTTCGAACACGAAGAATTGAATTATATCTGTCCGTCCGGCCCTAAACACGATAACTTCGGAAGAAAGAGTCTAGAGTGGTGGGGTACTTTCGAGGTCTGAAAGGTAAAGTTCGTTAATGTGCGAAATCCACTGATCTGATTACTCGAATCATCTTCAGGTAGCCCTGATGAAAGCTTGTCTTCGATCTATACAGGGTGTCTACTTTTGAATAATTAATAATTTCAATATGAAACTCTTTCCCAGTGAACATACTTTGTGGTGAGGAGATGAATAACACGATTCTTAGGTGAACAAAATCAGTCATAATTTTCCATTAGTTTTATCGATGAAAAATCATTAATTATGGACATATTTTCTTCCCAGCAAAAAATAACCCATTAATTGTGTTTCGAATGACATATCAACGTTTGTGCTTGCTGCTTGTCTTCTGCCCTAATATCAACCTAACCTAACCTAACCTAAATTTGATCTATTTTGAAGTTCTTTATGATTGAATATTAAAGTAATTATCATGGAAATCATGAATCCATCTGTCGAATCAGAATAATTTAAGGGAATAAACTGAATTTTAACAATAAAGATTTCATGTAAAA
The DNA here is from genome assembly GCA_963966015.1 of Aphidecta obliterata. Taxonomy (NCBI): domain Eukaryota; kingdom Metazoa; phylum Arthropoda; class Insecta; order Coleoptera; family Coccinellidae; genus Aphidecta; species Aphidecta obliterata. The sequence continues at coordinate 9,982,139 of OZ014428.1, forward strand.
ATGGGAAGAAAACAGAATATCGCGAATTAGATATACTGTTTCTTTCAAGGTGTTTCTGACATAAAATCCAAAGGCCTTGGTGGCCATCTTACCGGACCGTACCTACCAATCCATTGCACCCCCAAATTTTCATTCATCAAGTCCCGCACATTCCGGCGTAGGGAGTCATGAGAGGTGCACTTTTCAGACCAGTTATACTTCCCGATCGCCTAAATGCTGAAGAATTCATAACATCAATCCAGAGCAGTTTAACAGACAGAATGTTTGGTTTCAAATGGATGGCTGCCCAGCTCATAATAACAGGAATGTACGGATATTTTGGAATGCAATGGATTGGAAGGAACAGTCCGGTAAGATGGCCATCAAGGAGCCCCGACCTCACGCCTTTGGATTTTTATGTCTGGAAAACCTTGAGAGAAAAAGTTTATCCAATTCGCGTTCAGACTCGAATAAGGATCTGATTGAAAGCATAAATTTATGTTGTGCAGAAATGCGTCAAAAACGTGGTGAACTTCTGCGAAAACGATGTGTAAAATGTATTGAACATCTTGGACAATTCGAACTATTGTTATAAGGAGGAGTAATCTGTTGTCTTTTAGTTTATTCGTTTGAATCATTTTGATTCAACAGATAAATTCATGATTTCCATGAGAAATACTTCAATATTCAATCACAAAAATTGATCAAATTCAGGTTTGAAATATTTCGACATTTTCATTGTTACTATGTTAGTCATGATATTAGGGCAGAAGAGAAGCAGCAAGCCCAAAAGTTCATATGTCATTCGGAAGCACACTAAATGGAGTATTTTTTGCTGAAAAGAAAACATGTCCATAATTCATGATTTTTCATCGATAGAACCATTGGAAAAATTTGACAGATTTTGTTTACCTAAGAAGCGTGATATTCATCTCCTTACCACGCCCTCAATAAGAATTTTTTTGGCACACAGAAATTCTTATCTTGTAGCAAATTCAATTCCGTTTCCAGATATGTGGTCAAATTTAATGAGGCTACAAGGATAACAGAAGTATATTCGATTTTATGGAAAAATTTGAAATATTTCGTGAAGTCAAGAAATGTTGAATTGAATAATAACCGTCAACATTTCGACCATGTGTTAAATGAAATTTTTTGTTGAAAATCGCAGGTATGATCTCCCCTTGAAGTTGGGCCCTTTCAAAAGTAGACACCCTGCATATAAGACTTTTCAGAAAAGCTAAGAAGGATTGGCTTCAAGAATGGCTCAGCATTCCTATGACGATACCACAAATTATGTATAATGGGGAAGAGTGTTGATATTTAATTTACTAGGAGAAAACGGAACATAAAAGCTTACATCGCTGTGAATCACAATCCTATCAGTTTCTCCAGCCTTCAAATAAGGGATCTGGCAAGATACATGGCAGCCATTAAAAGATCACTAGAATTTTGATTTTGCGATTAAATGAAATGAAAATGAATGAAATAAGCTCTTTCGAAGGCTAGCCCGAAGTCGAGTTATTTGACCCATTCCTTGGAACGTAGAAGTTCCATGGACGATGGAAGTAGCCCAAATATCAAATAGATTATCTTCGAACAGGACAATTATGCTGAAAGTACGTGCTAACGTACGTACTAAAGGAACAAAAAGTTTACACGAAAAAACTAAGCTATAATTACGTTCAAAAATCAACTGGAACTCGCTTTTTGGACGATCTTTATGATCAGTTAATCAAAACTTACCTCGTGAAGGGACAGTCTCATGTTGAATCCACTCGGTGAGAGCCATTCAAATAAGAATATGGTGAATGTAGCGGCTTGAATAGCCACAACCCCCACTAACATCCAAGAGGCGGTGTCGAACGGTTCTAAGAAAGCTGTAGGTGATATGATTCCTGTTCTTTTTGCCACCACAATCGCTATTCCGGTCTCCATAAAAGGTACGCTGAAATCAACCTGGAACAAATAAGAAAATAATGAATGAATCGACTGGTGGAAATCCAAATAAATCAAATATCACAGTAATAGTTGATCTTCAATGTGCTGGATTTTGAAAAATCTTGATTTATAAGTACCGATCTAATCCAAAGGGTGTAACATATTCTGATATTTTTTCAACAGTCTGTAGAAGTCATTGAATGTTGAATCATTTCAAAGTAGGTAACTATTATTTGAAAATTTGAAAACCACTGCCGTGAAGTCAGGAGCATCTGAGCGCTCGTTCATCCACCTTGTAGGTAGATTCGCATTTTCCAGTTTTAGAAACCAATTGAAGAAAATGTTGACTGTTGTCAAAAAAATGACAGCAGCTCATTAGGATAAGGATTTTTTATTCAATTATTCGTTGGAATTCAAAATGGTTCTGGTTATGCGATCTGGAAAAAATGTAGCTTGAATTGATTGATTCTCCATTAAAATACAAAATTTCGACACGACCGAATCTGTAGGTTTGTAATTATCGAGAAAAAATATTTTGAACTGCTAATTTACGGAACCCCTAGTCTAATTTTGCTCATTGATAAGCGTGGCCGCGACATTCGAAACCCACACCTATCCTGATAATTTCGAGTCCCTAGGCCTTTCCGTTCGAAAGTTATGAGTTTCTATGGTTTCTATGATTCTGTTCATGCGATCTGGACAAAATTCCATCTCCATCGAATCAGTAGTTTCGAAGTAATCAGGAGGACATAATTTCGAACGGCCATATTTACGGAACCCCTCGTGGAATTCTGCTCATTAACGAACTCAACTGCGACATTCGGGAACTGAACCAACACGGAACATTTCAAGTCTCTAGGTCGTTCCGATCTAAAGTCATCGCGCTCACGGTACATTTTCGGCTCAAAATTAAAGAAATACAGACATCGTGAAAAAATGATATAGCCCTCGTGTAAGTAGAATGAGCACTGAAAAAAGCAACATACAAAATGAAATTATTAAAATTCCGGTTTGTTGTCGCTCCGAGGTTACCAGACCTAATGCCATCTGATTTTCTCTAGAAGAATAAACCTGCTTTCCATGCGTGTGCCATACGTCATACGTCCCATATTGCGACTACGAAGCGTTCGAAATCAATCTTCGAAGATGGCCAAAATCGCACGAAAGAGTCCGCTTAGATGTGACAAAGCTTTTTTCCGGTGCAGCCGAAGGTGGCAAAAACCAAATGGCTTCCATATATACAGGCTTAAAGGGAAAGTCGTACTGAATATTGAGGGACGTTATTATTCAGGTCATTTATGATGGATTTGGTTCTATAATATGGTGTCCGAAACTCAACCGTTATGGAGATATTGAGTTTTAAAAATTTTTCAAAGAAGCCTTTATTTTTTGGCTTTCTCATCAATTTTTTCGGATTGGATCTCATAGGAGCCGTTTCTTCGATGTATCTAGTTGGAGGGCATGCCAATTAATAAAAATGATCAACAGAAACTGAACCCACTACTAACAGCTCAATAAGACTGCTCGACAGAGGTTAGAATCAAAGAATTTTCACTAAGCGCTTTTTTTGAAAAAAAACTTTATGGAACTTATTCTGCAAAAAAATTCAAAAACTTCTACGTCTCCTCAGCTATATAAAAAGGTATAACACCTGCTATCAAATAGACGAAACATTGACCAAATGGCAGTTAAGATAATAAAGTGTATATTTTTGATCTGAGGTGAAAGTAGCTAAAATAGACAGTAAGTATGGCCCTATCAAGTAATTTGTTATTATGGCCATCCACACATTTAGACTGAATCTCCTTTTGCCCCTTTTGTTCTTTTTTTTTGCTCATTTTGCGCTTTGGGAGCCCAATAATGGGCATTATGATAATTTGTGATGCCAAAGTTCGACTCATCTGTACGCACGAAAAAAAGACAGGATCTTCAATATCGGCACATAAATCTCCAGAAGTCTAGTCGCCCCAATGGATCCCCCTCTTATTCTGTTACTAGCACTGGCTTGTAATGGTAAGGGTATTGCCCAGGAGTGTGCATCACGAACCAGACTTTCCACTTGTAAATACCAAGCCGTCGAGTGATAACATTTTTTGTTGACGTTGTTGGGTAGGCTTCAAAGAATTTCATTTGCTTCGTCGTCGTCGTTATCAAAAATACGAGGTATTCCCATGTCAGTCCATCGTACTAGAACCAGACCCAGTTTCTCGTAGTCTTCGATGAACTCTGTCAAAAACGCCAATATCAGTAGGATACCGTCACAAGTATTTATTGCGTGCACGCCACTACACTCCTTAGGAAAATCCATAAAACATTAGGATGTCAGCATATTCTTCGTTAGTAAATATTTCCATGTTCACAGTACAAAGTTCAGTCACAAGCCACGCCACACAGTAACGCAACAGTCCAAAAATCCAAGCCATGTCGCGTTTTTGGGGAAAATTACGAATAACACATTTACCACGAAAGAATCGCATGAGCAGACTATACACCAAGATTTAAAATGACAAACCTCATACCTGAGACTGTATGTCTCTGTCTCTTGAGCACTAAAATACGTAAATAAAACAAAGAAAAACCGAGCAATATTTTTATAATCCATGTTTGACATGGCCGCCGCTACTAACTCAACTGTTATTTAGTCAATGTTTTGCCTATTTAATAGCAAGTGTTATACCTGTTTGAAAAGCTGAAGAGACGTAGAAGTTTTTACACTTTCCTGCAGAATAAGTTCCATAAAGTTTTTTTCGAAAAAAGCGCTCCAAATTCAAAAACACTTAGTGAAAATTCTTTAATACTAACCGTTGTCGAGCAGTCTTATTCAGTTGTTAGTAGTAGGTTCTGTTTCTGTTGATCATTTTCATTAATTGATATTTCCTCTAACTAGATACATCAAAAAAATTACGAAAAGCACTGCCGTGAAGGCAGGAGCTTTTGAGCGCTCGTACATGCACCTTGTAGGTAGATTCGCATTTTCCAGTTTTAGAAACCAATTGAAGAAATTTTTGAAAGCTGTCAAAAAAATTCTGAAACTTAGGCGAAACTCCAGACTTCATGTCAGTGCTTCAGCTGATCAATTTTTTTTCGATAATTCGCTAGAATTTTCTACGGTATCTATGGTCTTGGTGGTGCGGTCTGGACAAAATTTTGCACGTAGTTTGAATACATTATTCCTCAGCTAGGTGCATAATTTCATTCCAATCCGATCAGTAGTTCCGAAACTATCTGGAAAGAAATATTTTGAACGGCCATATTTACGGAACCCCTAGTCTAATTTAGCTCATTGATGAACGTGACCGCGATATTCGCGATCCAAACCCATCCTGAAAATTTCAAGTTCCTAGGCCTTTCCGTTCAAAAGTTACAATTTTCTATGGTTTCTATGGTTCTGGTCATGCGATCTGGACAAAATATTGCTTCAATATATCATTCTCGATTAAAATACAAAATTTCATCTCGATCGAATCCGTAGTTTCGAATTTATCGAGAAAACAAAATTTCAAACGACCGTATTTACGGAATCCCTTGTAAAATGTTGCTCATAGATGAACGTGATCACGACATTCGAGATCCACACCTATCCTGAAAATTTCAAGTCCCTAGGCATTTCCGTTCAAAAGTTACAATTTTCTATGGTTTCTATGGTTCTGGTCATGCGATCTGGACAAAATTTCGCATGTAGCTAAAACACCTCATTTTCCATTTGAGTGCAAAATTTCATCTCGATCGAATCTGTAGTTTTCAAGTAATCAGGGAAACAAAACTTTGAACGGCCATATTTACGGAACCCCTGGTGGAATTTGGCCCATTAACGAACTTAACCGAGGCATTTGGGATCTGAACCTACACTGAAAATTTCAAGTCTCTAGGTTGATCCGTTCGAGAGTTATCGTGCTTACGGACGGACGGACGGACGGCCGGACGGCCGGACGGACGGACAGACTCGAATTTTCCGACGGATTCGTCATCAGTGAGTCGAACATAGTCGAATGAGACCATTTTCGGCTCAAAATTCGAAAAATACAGACATCGTGACGAAATGATATAGCCCTCGTGTAAGTAGTACGAGCGCTCAAAAACGGCCCCCAGAAGCTCCAACCCGAAAAAAAAAACGATAAAAAAGACTAAAATTACGAAAAGCACTGCCGTGAAGGCAGGAGCTTTTGAGCGCTCGTACATGCATCTTGTAGGTTGGAGATTGAAAGGTTCCGGCCGAAAGCCTATAAACCAGTTATCTCATGATGATTGTTAGCTCTCACACGATGAATGCGTCTAGAGATCAGTATTTTATCTATACCTTATATGACAGACGAGGATATTCGCTTTTATTGAAAAAAAATCGCCAAATTATACGAAAAATGTAAATAAACGCGATGGGAACGTCAAATTTCAGAGTTTGCTTATCCCCTTTCGTTCATGAAGCCAGGTGTAAACGACTGGCCAAATGTTGATCGCTGTTCAAACATCGATGAGGAACTGTTTTCCCGAAATTTCTGTTTTCCCGCGAATCTACCGACTTCATTGATCTACCAGCTTACTAGCTTCAAAATGTAAAGTAAACGCGTTGCCGGCTGGAAATCAGGGGATTATCGAGGATATCGGATGTGTCGGAAGGTCGGGTTGATTCATGTGAGCGGCCTTCGAGAGTTATTTTGAATAAGCCTCTATACCGACCGAAGTGTGGAGGGGCGTTCTATTTTTTCATCCCAGCGTATCAGCTAGAAAAATGCAATGTCCTCAATTTACGACTCAACCTGAAGAGGTGTTATTTAGGTTAAGTTACAACTAAATTGTTATACCTTAACCACCTGAAGATGATGCTTTGCATCGAAACACATGTCTTGGAATTGAACTCAATGTAGTGGAACGGACAGGTGGCGTGATTGGAGAAATTTTTTCTGATCACCGCTGCTTTATGTTTCAAGAGTTTAGCGTTTCCTATATCGAATTTATCATTGCTAACTGTACTGATGAGACTTGCTATGGGTCTAAACCGGTCTACAGGTACAAATGATGGATTTGGTCTCTGGGGTAACATGGTAACCGCCATCATGAAAAGCATTTGAAAATATGGCGCGCTCGAATTCTATCGATATTATGCCATAAGTAGGTATATTTCACAATATAATTTCATTCGTAAAGAGTATTTCATTCGCTATATCATAAAATTAACAAAATATGTTTCTAAGATAAGTTATTGATAGTGACGTTGGTTGTGTTGATATAGATGAAGGATACACAGGGTGTTTCATGCGTGGTTGGTCATAGCATAGTGGTGAATGCTGGTCATCTAGGCCGTCCAGAAAAATTGCTTGTTTTGTAACTTAAGGCTATTAGCTTAGGAGATACAGTGATTTATGGATTTCGGCCTGAACTTATGATAGCCATAACTTCGGAATCTGACGTCCCATTTTGATCAAATTCGATGGGTTTGTTCACTCCAGAAAGCCCTATCGAATGACCCACAAAATATCAATATATTCAGGGCAGTAGGAACTAAGAATATTGTAGCTTATCTTTCAAGCCTCAAAATCTATATTTGAGCGCTCATACCAATTACACGAGGGCTATATTATTTCGTCACGATGTCTGTATTTTTCGAATTTTGAGCCAAAAATGGTCTCAAACGACTATGTTCGACTAACTGATGACGAATCCGTCGAAAAATTCGAGCCTGTCCATCCGGCCGTATACAAGATAACTCTCGAACGAAATGTCCTAGAAACTTGAAATTTTCAGGGTAACTTTGAATTTCGAATGACGCGGTTGAGTTCGTTATTGGGCAAAATTCGCGCAGGGGTTCCGTAAATATGGCCACTCGAAATTTTGTTTTCATGATTACTTCGAAACTACTGATTCGATCGATGTGAAATTTTGCACTCAGATGGAGAATTACGTGCTCAAGCTATGAATTGCTATATATGCTACGGAATTCTGTAAAGCCCTACTGACCAGAACCATAGAAACCATAGAAAATTATAACTTTGTAATGGAAAATTTTCAAGATAGGTTTGGATATCGAATGTCGCGGTCACGTTCATCAATGAGCAAAATTAGACTAGGGGTTCCGTAAATATGGCCGTTTGAAATTTTGTTTTCCTGATCATTTCAAAACTACAGATTCGATCTTGACGAAATTCCGTATTTTAATTACGATAATTCTGTTATCGAATTGAGAATGAAATATTCGAGCTACATTTCATCCAGATCGCATGATCAGGACCATAGAAACCGTAGAAAATCATAACTTTCGAACGGACAGGTCTAGGGACTTGAAATTTTCAGGATAGGTTCGGATCGCGAATTTCGCGGTTATGTTCATCAACAAGCAAAATTAGACTGGGGGTTCTGTAAATATGGCCGTTTGAAATTCGGTTTTCTTGATAATTTTAAAACAATGGATTTGATCGTGATGAAATTTGGTATTCAAATCGAGAATAATATATTAGAGCTACATTTTTTCCGGATTGCATGATCAGAACCATTGCAACCATAGAAAATCATAACTTTCGAACGGAAAAGCCTAGGGATTTGAAATTTTCAGGATAGGTTCGGATCACGAATTTCGCGGTCACGTTCATCAATGAGCGAAATTGTACTAGTAAATATGGCCGTTCAAATTATTTTTTTCCTGATAATTTCGAAACTACTTATTGGATTGGAATGAAATTTCGCACATAGATGAAGAATAATATATCCAAAATACGTGGGAAATTTTGTCCAGATCGCATTACCAAGACCATAGACACCATATACCATAGACACCGTAGAAAATTCTAGCGAATTATCGAAAAAAAAATTGATCTCCTGAAGCACTGACTCGAAGTCTGGATTTTCGCCTTAGTTTGAAATTTTCTTTGACAGCTGTCAAAATCTTTCCAATTGGTTTCTAAAACTGGAGAATGCGAATCTACCTACGAGGTGTATGAACGAGCCCTCAAAAGCTCCTGACTTCACGGCAGTGCTTTTCGTAATTTTTCTTACATCACTTAGAGAAATGTCTTTATTGTCATAAAAAAATACAAAATTCAATCTAAGTAATTCAATTTTCACTTTTAATGGCACGCTTCTTACAAGCGAGTAGCGATGGAACGAATCGATATTTTATGTAATTTTTTTGGAATGCGGTCCTTAATTTAGTCTTTTCGTGATAATATTTCTTGTCATTTGCTGAGATTTTGAACTTCAATGCTTGAGAGCGTTATAACATATAGAGTGAACTATTTCAGAAAATGTAACCCGTAAGGGCTAAATATTTATTTTTAATTTTTTTCGAAAATCTTCAAACCTATTTATTTTATTTCACAATACAAAATTGAAAGTGTTGTGTCATCATAGATGTTCGAAATGAAGTCCCTTCATTTCGGCACATTTCCTATCTCTCAAAATGAGATTATTTATTGCCCTTCTTATCATTCGGGATTTCTTTTTAATTCTCTCGTGAAGTTATTTCAACTGCATATACATTTTCTTTCAGATAACCCCACAGAAAATAATCCATAGGAGTTAGATCTGGGGACTTTGGGGGCCATGCTACAGGGTGTTCTCCTGTTCGAAATCTGTGACGATATTCTCGCACTGCTGTTCTTGAAGTTCCATTGCAAAAGCCGTAAACAAATATTATATCGAAATACTCACGATTGGTGTACATAGTTTGAATTTTGATGAATGAAAGGAGTACCTTTGAATTTCACAGCTATGTTCGGAGGCACAGAATATCGTTCCTTGAATTCAAGTAACACAAATATTCCATGTGTAAAGAGAGCGATATCTAGCGAATTTCCTGAGGAATACAAGTCAATATTTTTTTTTTCTAAAGAATCTAAAGCAAGTGCACTCAATGATTACATGTTTTAAGAGGGATTACGCCATTTTTCCCTAAATTTAATATGTAGTTTCAAAAGAATTCGAAGCTTGATTATGCGTACTTTCAATTCGCAGCGTGTTAAAACAATCAGTGGGTGCTGGGGGGTTAAGAATACAAAAAAATTGAACAGGAAGTTGAAAAATCCAAATTTTCAGCGAAAGACAAAAAAAATATTATGAAGAAAGAACTAAAATCACGAGCGCATTCCAAAAAAATTACATAAAATTTGAATTAGTTCGACCGCTACTCGCTTGTAAGGAAAGTGCCATTCAACGTGAAAATTAAATTCCTTAGATTTGAATTATGTATTTTTTCATGGCAGTTACGGAATTTCTCTAAGTGATGAAGAAAAAAAAGATTTTGAGGCTTCAAAGATAAAACACGATATTCTGAGTACTGCCCTGAAAATATTGATATTTTGTGAACCATTCGATAGGACTTTCTGAAGTGAACAAACCCATGAAATTTGATACAAATCGGACCTCAGATTCCAAAGTTATGGCAATCATAATTTCATGTCGAAATCGATGAATCTCCTAAACTAATAGCTTAAGGATCCAAACAAGCCACTCTTCTGGAAGACCTGGACGACCTGCTTCATTACTAGCCTATGGCCAACCACTCATGAAACACCCTGTATATTAGTATTTTATAATGAAAATAATAATCTCCATTGGAAATAAGTACAATAAAATCAATGGTATAAAAAAATAAATCTGTGATGAATGGCATTTTCATTTTATTTGTAGAAATAAGCCACCTCAATATATTGACCAGGCAATAGTGCAGATAAAGGGTCATTCTGTGACAAAAATCGTAAAAGGAAACCGCGAGTGTGGGGGTAAATGGGAAGAGCTGGAAAAACCGTGAAAGGGTTTTCTTGTGTTTTCGAAAACATATCACTAAACATCCACAGACCACTCCACGCACCCCCCTACTCACGGTTTTCTTCTACAATTTTTGTCACGAAAAAATCTCTATTGCCTGGTCTAATAGTCGACAAATCGGCTGTGTATAGTTGCTTTCTGAGGTTCTTGGAAGTTTCATATATAGACTATATTATTTTGTAGGAAGATTCCAATTAGACATTTGAAACATCTGTGGAGACATTTTGAATAGGTACATTTCAGGGAGCAAGATTATTTCATGAAATTTTTAAAATAGTTTTCGCGAGATTCATGTCTCTCGCTCTTTAAAGTCCCGAGTGTGCTTGAAACTGCGATCGAGCTGAAGATAATTCACATCACGTTGATCGAATTTCTTGAAAACCTACATATTTTCTGTAACAGCATACTTAATGGAAGGTCTGTTTTACTTCCCATAACTGAGAAAATTCAGCAACGTCATGTATTCATATTCTTATCTCTGAAAGCTAAAAGATACCCACGGCGATATTAAATTTATTATATTCCGAAGGGAGATTTTCCCCAATATTTTTTCGCCTGATAAATGGTGACGTATGCAGGGTGACCTTTATCATAAGAAAAAAAATAGGATTGGGATTGGGTGAGGTCCATTTGAAGCAAAATTTGCTTATTCGTCCATTTTTTCGATCGGAAGTAATGACGTCGTCGTTGTTTTTCTAGATCATATAACAATATTATGTCATATTTGACAACGAAAAAGTCGATGGTGTTAGTCAATGAGGAATTGAAATTGACCTCACCAAATTCCATTCCTGATTTTGCCTATCGTTTTTTCTTTTCTCATGAAAGAGCTGAGATGTCGAGTTTGGCTCACCCTGTATGTAAATGATGTAAACCTCGAAACGTAAAATTGTGTGAGCTATCATAAGATCGAGGGCATCTCGACATTACGAAAAAAAATTGATTCACGATTAAGGTTTTCAATGAATGTCGGGTGAAATGTAGTCACGTATTGTTTGTATTTTCAAATTTATCTTGGTTTTGAGATAAGGCAGTTGAAAATTATAATGAAAAAAAACCCAGTCCAATATCTTGGATAAAATCACTGAAAATCAAAATCATTAGGCATCCCAACTAGTGGCAACTAGAGCCGTATAGAGCCATTTCATTGAACATCCACTCCGAAAGGACTTAATGATCTCAAGTAATGGCACAAAGAATCTCATCACATCAAACGGCAGAAAAGCTGTTAGAACTTCACGACATGAACTATGTCCCTATACGATTACCAATTAGTCCACGCCTGAAGAACACTACATACTTGATCACACTAATGTGCACACGGGGTTAATGAATCCTAAACATCAATCAGCTGAAAAAAGTACATTGAAGCCATATGGGCCGTACAATCATTTATTTCCAACCAATTAAGTAACAAACGCGCATATCTGCCCAAAGCGTCCATCAGTATTCGTTTAGAAAGGTTGTGCTGATACTTCGCCCGGAAGAGAATAGTCCAAATGACCTCTGAAATTACTGAAACCAATTAATTCATGGAGTTTACCTGGGATTAATTGGACTCGGAAAAGTTACAGTTGTTAGAATAGCATTCGGTTGTGAAACTGTTGTTATCTTACATTAATGCACGTAATAGGACCTGACGGCCCCGTCAGAGAAAACAAGATAGGGATCAAGTTGGAGGTTCAGACGGAGCCGTTTGGCAGGAGATAAATACTTGAATTGTTCGAGATTTTATTCCGAGGTTCCTTTAATTGCTTTTTCCTCATGAGACGCTGGATCCTTTTGAAAGATTACGAGGTGAGTATTCAACTGATAAGAAACTTCTCGCAGAGTTACTTAGTCACACAGAATAAATTGAATGGTAAAGGTTCGAAAAACGAATAATACTGAAACCACTGCCTTCTACGATTATCCGTATACATAGTTATGGTGTTCAATTTAAATCATGTTGAAGTTGATTCCAGCCGATATCAAATCTATGTTCCTACCAAATTTATAATTGGTATTTCCATGGTCTATGCAATTTTGATTTTCCAAAATTCCAGTCGAATCACTCAAATCGTCTTCAGAGTTGCCTCAACCATGTTCTAGTGTCCTTCTCGGCGGTAACGTCATTCTCTAGTAGAAAGTTCTATTATAATTCTCCATGGGCCCAAGATGACAATTTTAGTTACAAAAGTAACTGGGGTGATAGCTAAAGGTGCATTCCTAATCAATTTGCTGGCCAATTAGGACTTCGACATGCAAGCTAAAAATGTCTTACAAGCCGCACACTTCCACTGCAGGACGAAATTTCGTGCTGGCTATCGATCATGAGTAGTGCTTTCGTTTGGGTCAATTATTATTTGAGTATTTTATTTATTGTTCTGTATATGTTGTTTCGGTTTATGGTTTGGCTTGAAAGTTGATATACATTGTAGCAATTGCCACTCGGTGAGCGAATGATTACGAATGCAGCTTAAATCATGGCTCGTTAGGCCAAAACTTGATTTTCATATGTTTAGTCTGCGTTTACCGGAATTTTATTATTGCACCTATACATCAGCAAAAAAGCGGTTTCCTTTTCTCCCAACACTACATTAGAATCTCTAAAAGTTTGATTTTAATAACAATTTCAGAATTAAAAAAAAATGTGTGTAGTTTATACGAAATAATGTTTCGACTGAATATGTAATGAGTTGTATTCACGAACCCTTTCTGCTGAATTGTTTATCTAACTACCCCAAAAGAGACAATAGCAATTAATTATTCGTACGCTACATACTTTTTTCGGTATAAAAACTGATTCTGCTGTCATAATTTCCCCTAATTGTCTTAAGTTTCGGCTGCATGCAATTCAGTAACGCGCAGTGGAAGTTTTTATTCAGGATCATGGATTTTTCTTTCGCTTGGGGTAGCGAACAGCACGAAAAAATTGGGTCACGAGGTCTGAAATCCAGGAAGGCTGATTCACTGAGTAGCTGTCTGATGGCCTGATTATGTATAAGTGAAGGCAATTGAATTCTTCATTACTCGGGTCTTCAAGATTTATGTTGTATCAGGATATTGGAATAAAGGATCATGATTTTCAAAGAGCAATTGGATATAATAATACAAAGAGGTGTTAAAAAGACTGAAGAGCAAATAATTATAAAAAGCACTGCCGTGAAGTCAGGAGCTTTTTAGCGCTCGTTCATGCACCTTGTAGGTAGATTCGCATTTCTAGTTTCAGAAACCAATTGAAGAAATTTTTGACAACTGTCAAAAAAACTAAGGTGAAATTCCAGAAATCGCTAGAATTCTCAACGGTACCTACAGGTCTAGGATCTGGACAAAATTCTTGGAAATAAAGGAAATAAACACGATTTTTTTGAGCGCTTGTTCTATTTACACGAGGCTATATCATTTCATCACGATGTGTGTATTTTTCGATTTTGAGCCAAAAATGATCTCAATCGAAAAGGTTCGACTCACTGATGACGAATCCGTCGAAAAATTTAAGTCGGTCCGTCCAGCCGTATACACGCTAACTCTCGAACGGAACGACCTAGAAACTTGAAATTTTATCGAATCACGAATGCCGCTGATGAATTCGTTATTGGGCGAAATTCGACCAGGGGTTCCGTAAATATGGCCGTTCGAAATTTTGTTCTCCCGATTACTTCGAAACTTGTCCAGATCGCATGACCATAGAAACCATAGAAAATTATAACTTTAGAAGGGAACGGTTAGGGACTTGAAATTTTCAGGATAGGTGTGGATCTCGAAAGTCGCGATCACGTTTATCAATAGACCAGGCAATAGAGATTTTTTCGTGACAAAAATAGTAGAAGAAAACCGCGAGTGGGGGGTTACGTGGGGTGGTCCGTGGATGTTCAGTGATATGTTTTCGACTCGCAAATATCATTACTTTTCTTGTAATTGCGAAGAAACACAAAAAAAAACGATGTTTTTTTAGTTTTTTGCTTGTAAAATCTGAACCAATGGAGCGGTGATAATACTTTCAACAGACGAATTGTAGAGAATGAAAAGATGAATAAAATGAGTGCTAGTGCAACTCAATCGGGTCATCATTACCGGAGGAAAGCCGGAAAAACCGTGAAAATCAGCGTTTTTTCAAATCCTCATAACTCGGCCAATTTCGAAGTTGTAGCGCTGGCTTTCCAAATGAAAGTAGTGGTTAATAGATACTTCAAGCGTGTATAACCCAGACGTTGTCCGATGAATAGTTTTTGCGTAATTGCGATTTGAATTATTCAAGGCCCTATTTTCCGGAAGAGCTGGATGCGTCGGAAGTAGTCCGATTTCAATTTACAAACCGGATTTTGAAAGAAGGAGTAAAGTACTACAAAACGGCAAACTTGATTTTTCGTTAAAATGTTGCAAAATAGGTGAAAAATAAGTGCAAACATGACCAAAACCGGCTCAGTGCCCCATCTGGGTCGGATAGTGGGGGTAGCCGGCAGACGCGGGGAACCAAAATCGCGCTGAGGCCGGGCGCGAATATTTACATTTGTACCCCCACTACTTGACTGCAATCGAGCATTCGGCTGATTTTGGTCATGTTTGCATGCTTTTTTCACCTATTCTGAAGCATTTCAACGAAAAATCAAGATTGCCTTTTTGTAGTACTATACTTCTTCTTTCAAAATCCGTTTTGTAAATTGAAATCGGACTACTTCCGACGCATCCAGCTCTTCCGGAAAATAGGGCCTTGAATAATTCAAATCGCAATTACGCAAAAACTATTCATCGGACAACGTCTGGGTTATGCGCACTTAAAGTATCTATTAACCACTACTTTCATTTGGAAAGCCAGCGCTACAACTTCGAAATTGGCCGAGTAATGAGGATTTGAAAAAACGCTGTTTTTCACAGTTTTTCCGGCTTTCCTCCGATAATGATGACCCGATTGAGTTGCACTAGCACTCATTTTATTCATCTTTTCATTCTCTACAATTCGTCTGTTGAAAGTATTAGCACCGCTCCATTGGTTCAGATTTTACATGCAAAAAACTAAAAAAACATCGTTTTTTTTGGTGTTTCTTCGCAATTACAAGAAAAGTAATGATATTTGCGAGTCGAAAACATATCACTGAACATCCACGGACCACCCCACGCAACCCCTCACTCGCGGTTTTCTTCTACTATTTTTGTCACAGAATGACCCTTTTTCTGCTCTATTGCCTGGTCTACAATGGGAAAAATTAGATTAGGGGTAACGTGAATATGGCCGTTCAAAATATTTGTTTCCTGATAATTTCGAAACTACTGATTGGATTGCAATGAAATTTCGCACATAGATGAAGAATAATGTATTCAAACTACGTACGAATTTTGTCCAGATCGCATTACCAAGACCATAGATACCGTAGAAAATTCTAGCGAATTATCGAAAAAAAAATTGGTCACCTGAAGCACTGACGTGAAGTCTGGAGTTTCGCCTAAGTTTGAAATATTTTTTGACAGTTGTCAAAAATTTCTTCGATTGGTTTTTAAAACTGGGAAATGCCAATCTTTCTACAAGGTACATGAACGAACACTCAAGAGCTCCTGACTTCACGGCAGTGCTTTTCGTGAATTTTTTTTTAACAAAGATAGATCACCGAATTGACTCAATGAACCAATTGAGTTGAATAATTCTCTGTTATTAAATTTTTTTCAATCGCAAGATATTTTTAGAAGAAGTTCATAGTCCGGTTCATGACCATTTCTTGAAAAAACTGTACAGGTATTGTAGCGGAGATTGTTAAATAAGCATGGTTGCAACATGTTTAAATAAGCATGGTTATTCGGTTTGATGAGTCACACCTGATAATGCTTATTTATATCAAAACACGTGCCGTGGTGAATTCATATATTTGATATTTTTCGATCGGAGTTATTCACAAGTAAAGCTTCTCGTCAGTTAACAGGGAAAATATTCACCGGTTGTTTTTTGAGGGATATCTAACATAAATGAGGTCAACTCTCCACTCGAATTCAAATGTTAAAAACCGTTCCAGAAAAAGAAAAATGTTTTCATCGAATAATGGATCGGCATTTTCGAGAATGGTATGGTATACAAATTTTTGTTCTCCTTTCAGGGAAATCAACATAGGAAAATATTTACATAGGACAACTCTTTATGGTAGTTTAATATGAATGGGCGCCTAAATTCTCCTCATTCCCCATATTTTTATGGAAATAATTGATTTGGCTTGAACATAGTCATCACTAATTATGGTTCATCTAGAATCGATGATCAAGTGTCAGATTCCTGACGAGGAGACAACTGGAATAGACCGAAAAAAAGGAGATTCGATATGAACGAGAACGGAATCTAGAAGTAGAATAATCTTTTCTAATTGATTCAATGTGAAAAGCGTCCACATTATAAGAGATAAGCTGGCTTTTTGCCAGACTGCCGTTCCTTTTGAAATATTTTCGCGAATTTTCGCCCTGGTATCGGTTTCTAGCGACATAAACTGTCCGATGTTTATATCACGTAATACAGTGACGTTTTTTAAAGCTACCACATGGCACAGGACGTTGAACAAGTCTGAAAATGGCAGAATATCACGAGCACAAATCAGAACGGAGGAAAATTACTGCGAATTTTACACAAGGTTTATTATTTCACTATCCACCTTTCACGAAATCAACTGATCCTCCAAAAAGAAAATTAGTACTTACTTTTTTCAATAGACTCAAGACAATAGAGGTACCGGCTTCTATTGAGCGATAAAGACAATTTCGGATCAGTGAGCTAATGTGCTAATCGAGTCCAATTGAAATCAAAGATTCTTACTATTCACTTATCCATTCAACTAGAATCTTCAGTACTTAGAGGTTTACTTGACCACAAGTGTTTTGATATACAATGACATCATCAAGTGTTTGTGATAAACTCCTAGGTAATTTCACCCACCTGATGATGCTAAAGTCATTTTGATTTGGCATATTCAACAAGAATTATAATATGCAGTGGTATTAATTTGAGGATATGGATAAATAACAATATTCATTCAAATAACAGATGAGGACAGATAGTCATCATGCAAAATCTCAGATAACAGATTAATCAGAAAATACAGGAAACTTACCACAGCCTCACGTTCAGCATTTATCATCAGCGAGGTCATAACCATGTCCGTCTTTCTGTTCGCCAGGTCAGCAATCAATCCATTCCATTTTCCGTTGACGTTCGTTCCCCATCTTCCATCTTCTACACGAACTAATTCGTAGGTGAATCCCAATTCGACGGAGAACTTCTGGAGAAGGTCTATGCAGAATCCTGAACAGCATTGATAGAAACTACCATTGCGGTGTGCAAGTGTACTGTCTACCCTGAAAACAAAGTTTATGATAATTATCAAGATTCGCCACAAAAATAGTGATCGATATAAAATTTTCATTCTTCGCCTGGCATCTCGTGAAACAATAACAATTTTGTTGGGTTTCCTAAGAAATATCAGTTATAATTCAGTACAAAAAAAAAACAGAATTTAAATCCGTGTTATAATCCTTTGGGTGCTAGAATTCAACATTATACTTAACTTAAGAAGGGAAAGAAACTATCAAAGGTGTGACATAGTGATCCATTCTGATAGTCAAGCTGCTATCGGAGCACTGAACTCCTGTGTCATGGGCTCAAAGCTGATATGGGAGTGCCGAAGGAAACTCAATGAAGTAGGCAAGAACACCAAGTTCTCTTTAGTCTGGGTTCCTGGTCACTCAGGAATGGAAGGATACGGAGAGGCCATACACTAGCAAAAGAGGTAGTACAAACGCCACTTACTGACCCAGAACTTTTATGTGGCATATGTAAATGTACCTATAAGAGAGTTTTTGAAGAAGGAAGAGACAAGGATCTAATTTCCTTGAACCCCTTTCAGATACTGGAGTTTATTGGAGCTCTGGAGCTGAAGGTAGAGCTGTATGCTCTGATGGGGGCACAATAGCCCTTACGGGCGCAGTGGAAAGAAACCCTTTCATCAAACTATAACTATAACTTTAACTCAAGAATATTTCTCTATTATTTGATAATTGTAATAATGTCAGCTATTTATTCCTCAAGTTACCTGCAACTCATTATCTCTGTTAATAGTGGCTGTTGGAATTGACCATGTACCCAATATGCATGTATTTACTTAAGCGATACGAGCAATAAGCGATATTTCTTTAATTTTTTTATTCTTGAACTTGGTATTTCCGCATATCTTGTTCAGAGCAATCGCTTTTTTGGATGAATGGTCTTCTATAATGATGGTATCAAGTGTTACATCGTCAATTATTCTCATAAATATGTTAACTGTTTTATGTTTCGACATTTCGTTTTCATTTTTTTTCATTCATTGTTATTGATCATATCAGATTGTCGTCCTTCAATAATTCCTGTACAGACCCTATTTTCATGTTAGTCTAGGTTTATAAGTACTTCGAACAAGAAGTATTAATCCACTATTCAGAGAGTCAGTGAGTAAGTTTTTAGTTTGTATTTTTGATTCATTATTTTCAAAGATGAACTTCTTGAAATCTCTCGAGGGAACGAATTGTTGAATTTCAATAAACTACGATTAGATATTGAATTGATTTAGCCGATACTTGATGGAAATCCATATTAACATAGTATTCACTATAGCTACTAGCCTACGGTATCCTAAGTTAATTAAGTAATACTAAGTTAATTATGGTTGGAAGAATTAAGAATTCAAAGATCATAAACAAAATTAATTCCCCCGTGGTCTAGAGCTCCTAACAACTATGAAAGCAAACTATATCGAATTATTACCATAACCATTTTCAAATTCAGTAATCAAATAAAAAAAATGATTCTATATAAACTAATAGCAAGCCAACAAAATAAATCATTTTACCCCAGAGACCACCAAATCCATCATTTACACCTGTAGACCGGTTTTAATTCATATCAAATCTCATCAGTTCAGTTAGCAAAATGATAAATTCGATATGAGAAACAGAAAACCTTTAAAACATAACGCAGCAACTATAATAATAATAATAATAATAAGATTTATTTCCCAGAAAATAACATACATACATCAGTTGTGAAAATAGTACTTGCAGACAAACTTAAACAAGTAGAAAAGTAAATGAAATATTCAAAAAATAGACCGCTTCCATTGTCCAAGGAGTGCCATCATCCAGAATCTATAGTAATCCTGTCAACCTCATCCACGGACACCTCTCTCAGCCAGATCTTCAACCACTTTTTGTACAAAGAAAGACCATTGGCATTTCTGATATGAAGCGGAACCAGGGAGAAGATCCTCGGTGCCACATAATAAAATGATCTCTGACCTACTGCTTTCGTTGCCCTCTCAGTGATATATTCTGACCTTTTTTTGTGTCTAGTATCGTAGGTATGGCTTATAGACGACAATTCCGTTCTTTTCTTGTACTGCTGGCAAAGGACCCTGTAATGTATAAAGTTTTTCAAATTCGCATATGTATAAAGTTCTTCAAATTCGAACATGGTCACCTCTGCAAATAGTCTCCGGGTGGGATAAGTCCGTTCTTTGTTGTAAATAATCTTGAGGAAGGTCTTTTGTAAAACTTTGAGTTGTGTTTTGTGACATTTGTACGCTCCACCCCAGGCTAATATTCCATACTGTAAGTGCGACTCAACCAGTGCGTGATATAAAATCTTGAGAAGACTGTCGTCCATGAGTCGTCTCAGGCATCTGAATGTGAATAGTAGGGATCTGAGTTTTTTCGTCACTTTGGCGATGTGAAGGTCCCATCTGAGGTGTGATTCAAATTCTATTCCAAGATAAGTTTTAGATTTTATGCACTCAATTTCACTGCCATTCCTCAAAACCAAATTTCCGATCCTGGGTAAGCCAGACACTCTGCTAGAAAATACCATGCATTTAGTCTTTTCCATATTCAACATCAAGTACATTTCACTCAACCAATCCATTATTCCTTCCATGCCATGCTCGGCCTTATTCACAACGTCCACACGTTCCAAGTAGATCCCGTGAACAGGATCACAGTGTCATCCGCGAAGGACGATATCTTAGCATCCACCCCGAAGGACAGCAATCCATTTATATATATATAAGAAATAGCACAGGTCCAAGGACCGTTCCCTGGGGTACACCGGTCAAAAACTGTCTTAAATATCTGCAGGCCATGAAAAGTTTTCCCAACACCCCTATAAAAAGACACAATGTGTGACCCGCCGTTAAAGTTACGAGCACACATGGAAACTACGGGTTCAAGCTACACCCTTATTCGTCTGAATGATTGACTAAAATTAATAATATAATGACCGTTTATCTGAAGTTATCAAATTCAGTAATGAAATAAGAAATTTTCTGAAGGTTTTCTGTTCCTTACGTCGAATTTATCATTTTGCTGTACCGTACTGATGAGATTTGATATGAATCGAAATCGGTCTACAGGTGCATATGATGGATTTGGTGGTCTCTTGGGAAACATGATTTGTTTTGTTAGCTTGTTATTAGTTTATTTAGACTAATTTTTCTTATTTCATTACTAAATTTGATAATCTCATATAAATAGCCATTATATTCTTTTACTATTTTAACAATTTGAGAATTCAACACATCTAATTAGATTATTAGGACTTTGGGAAAACCAAACCAGAGACGTCAAGAACAGGATAAGAGCAGTAATAGTTCGGAGAATAGCGGAAAAAAAATTATGGGATAGAGAAAGAAGCGAAGACATTTTATAAACATATAAACAACATCAACGACTGGGTCTTGAATAGAAAGATAGGGATGTCTAAATCATGCGAATGACGGAGGATCGAATTCTGAAAATATCATAATTTGCCATCTGGGAGGAGAAGCACGGAAGGCCTAGAAAGTCGTGGAGCAACGATTTTCCAGATAAAGAAGCAAGAGTTCGATGTAGAACAGGCAATATACCTATTCAGAAGATGGGAGACGCTTTGAATCAAGATGTCAAGATATCATGATCTCGTTAAAATCGTATTCACCTACCATCAATTTACAAGTATCTATTAACACAACGACATATTACAATATTGATTGACTCGGAACTGAATCTCTCCGTCTGATTGAGATATACGTTAGGTATTCCGTCGACTACCGAACAACTCCTTTTCAAACTTTAAAATGGCGTGCCGCCTTTCGTCTTCTGAACCTAGTCAGTAACTGACTCTTTTCAAAACTCAATGGAAACTCTATCAATCTTTAGTAGTGACTGCCTTCTTCGGTAAAAAAGTACCCTGCATAATTCATCTTTTGGATTATCCTCCTACATCATCTTAAGCCAACGCAACTCCATAGAAGCTTTTCCTCGTTTTGGACTCAGCCAATGGAAAACAAAAAGTCTTATACTCCGCAAGGTAGTGGTTCTTGATGTGGTGGACGAAATTCATGGAATCTGAAATGAAGTAGATGTTCCTGGTATATCAACATCAACCTCATCTTATTCGTCTAGATGGGTGACGAAAACATCCCCGATGCTTGGCGATGATGGAGTATTACATTTTTCCACCCGCATATACATATATCTTTCACACATGCAGAGCACGTGACACACAATTCTTCAAAACTCAAGACAATCCGATATATGCCACGATATAAATTGTTTTTTCCCTATTCATTCCTGAGAAATATTGAGGAAGAATATGGTACGCAATATTGAGAACTTTCCAAAATTATGTCAGTATTTCCGCATGTCAATAGAACGAAGGTGGGGAACGTTTGGTGAGAATCAACCACACTCCGTTTCATTTCTACTGCCGACCCTGTGGGAGAAGAGACTTGACGAATAATCAGGTGTACCCAAGGGGGCAACATGAGAGGTCAAATATTTGAGTATAACAAATTTCTGCAGAAACACTTAATTAGTTGACATCTAGCGCCTTAGAAATTCATGCAGAAATTTAGGTACTTGTTTACGTCTGCCAAATATGATAATAAATTCATGTGCAATTTGATATTCCCTCCTTCATTCGCATATTGGCATAACCAAGGGTTGAAGGTAAGTCGATTGCTTGTTGATTTATCTAATAAATTGTCAACATTGTTTGCACGGAAATCGGATTTTTGTCGGATTCGATTCAATATTCCGAATGTTTCTAGTTTTCCATCATTTGATTCAATATTCAATATTGACAATTTCTCGATAGCATTACGCAAGGGAAAATAATAGCAATTTCAAAACTTGAAAAAAAAAATATTTCTAGTGGGGATAGATTTTTTTTTGTATTTTTTTCAGATAAACCAATAGCTCTTCTATACAGTGTTACAGGATTATCCATTCATTCTGGGACACCCTGTATATGCCGATGATATTGCCCTGGCTCTCCGTCATTTTGATTTCCAAAGCATAGAAGGTAGTGCAGATTTAGAAATTCCGAAAAGGTACTTTTCTGAGTCGGGTTTGTGCCCAAACTAGATTTCGTGTTTTCATCTAAATAATCATCAAAAATATAGAAAATTGTGTGTACTTCTCGGTAATTAAAGGGGTTAAACTAGATTCCTCTCTCAGTTTACGTCTAAAGTTAAATACTAGAAATAATAATATCCAAAAAATCAGCTGTTACTTCATGGCGTGCTGATGCAACAAAACTTCTAACGACAGCCATATCCTTTTTTCTGCGGTTTAATATTGTTGCCGCGTTTGGTTTAAAAGTGTTCATGTGCAAGAAATAGATGTACAGCTGAATTAATTGATGGGGATTATTACTGGAACTATTAGATCTGCACCTACTAAACAGTTACAAGTCCTTTCAAATGCTTCTCCTCCGCAGATTCGCAGGCAGACTACAACTTCGAATTATTGGAACAAATTTCATTATTTTCCCAATTCATTTCCATTACTCTCCTATTTTCTGGTAAATAAGATTCCTATATCGAAACTCTTTGCTCCAATCTCTTTGGATTCGAATAAAAGCGAAGATTTTTTCTTGCAAAATACCTAATTACTGTTTCTTCCAATAGAGTTCCTAGATTTGACGTTCCCAGAAAAACATAGTCTGGTCTGAATCCTATAAGAACAGGTCGTGGACGTTGTAATAGCTTGCATAAATAATTCTTCCATATTCAAATTTCAGGATAGTCTTGGGGATATACACGCAGTTTCTGTTTTTATTTTTTCTGCTCCCACGCTTCTTTTCTAAATTTTTGTTCGAGTACCTGCTCCTTTCGGCTTGAGTTAGATGTTGAAGTGAGGTTTAAGACACTCGCATATTATATTTTGATGAGAAATTCACCAGAAAGAATCTCTGAATAAATGAAAAATATTTATATAAGGTGTCCCATTTCAAGAATGAAGTCTTCAATATCTTTGAAACAGATGACATTTTTGAAGAACCGGTAACGGGATGCTTTTTGATGAAGCTGCGACAAAAAAACTTTCAAAAAAATACCTATAGGTAAGGTGTCTCATTCAAAAAACACCAACTCTCCTGTATATCTGTAAAACGGTATATAATTCCTACGATCTGTTATGATCATCATATAAACCATAAAAATGACCGAAAAACACATTTTGAAATTTTTGAGCGCTCGTACTACTAACACGAGGGCTATATCATTTCGTCACGATGTCTGTAATTTTCGAATTTTGAGCCGAAAATGGTCTCAAACGACTATGTTCGACTCACTGATGACGAATCCGTCAAAAAATTGGAGTCTGTCAATCCTTCCGGCCGGCCGGCCGTCCGCCCGTATACACGATAACTTTCGAACGGAGTGTCCTAGAAACTTGAAATTTTCAGGGTAGGTTCGAATCTCAAATGCCGCGGTTGAGTTCGTTATTGGGCAAAATTCGCCCAGGGGTTCCGTAAATATGGCCGCTCGAAATTTTGTTTTTCTGATTACTTTGAAACTACTGATTCGATCGAGTTGAAATTTTGCACTCAGATGGAAAATTACGTACTCAAGCTACATTCAAAATTTTGTCCAGCTCGCATGACCAGAACCATAGAAACCATAGAAAATTATAACTTTGTAATGGAAAGGCCTAGGAACTCGAAATTTTCAGGATAGGTGTGGATCTCGAATGTCGCGGTCGCGTTCATCAATGAGCAAAATTAGACTAGAGGTTCCGTAAATATGGCCGTTTGAAATTCAGTTTTCTTGATAATTTCAAAACTATGGATTTGATCGTGACGAAATTTTGCATTTAAACTGAGAATGATATATTCGAGATACTTTTTTTCCGGATCGCATGATCGGGATCATAGAAACCATAGAAAATAATAACTTTCGAACGGAAAGGCCTAGGGACTTGAAATTTTCAGGATAGGTTCAGATTGCGAATTTCGCGGTTACGTTCACCAATTAGCAAAATTAGACTAGGGCTTCCGTAAATATGGCCTTTTGAAATTCGGTTTTCTTGATAATTTCGAAACTATAGATTTGATCGTGACGAAATTTTGTATTTAAAGTGAAAATGATATATTCGAGCTACATTTTTTCCAGATCGCATGATCAGAACCATAGAAAATCATAACTTTCGAACGGAAAGGCCTAGGGACTTGAAATTTTCAGGATAGGTTCGGATCGCGAATTTCACCGATCTTTTCCATCAATAAGCAAAATTAGACTTGGGATTCCGTAATATAGCCGTTCAAACTATATTTTTCCTGATAATTTCGAAAATACCTATTGGATTGAAATGAAATTTCGCACATATATGAAGAATAATGTTTTCAAACTACGTGAAAAATTTTGTCAAGATCGCATTACCAAGACGATTCATACCGTAGAAAATTCTAGCGAATTATCGAAAAAAAAATGGTCACCAAAGCACTGACGTGAAGTCGAAATTTTCTTTGACAGCTGTCAAAATCTTTCCAATTGTTTTCTAAAACTGGAGAATGTGAATCTACCAACAAGGTGCATGTACGAGCGCTCAAAAGCTCCTGCCTTCACGGCAGTGCTTTTCGTAATTGTTTTAATACTCGAACATAACCCATGATATAGCAGTGAAACAGTCATATTTCAGAAACACCTTGTATCTTGTGCACAAAGCAAGATATTTACGAATTGACTTCCGATATCTGAAGTCTTATAGTTCTCGGGATGCTCTCAGTGAGCCTCGAATTTGGGAGACCCTGTACAATTGTTTGTTGGTCTGGAATTTGGAAATACCCTTGCCTAAGATTCGGAAGAATATTGTCTGGGAGTAGAACATATCCTTTTCTGTGATTGAAAAATAACTTTATCTAGGAGTACCTATCATATCTAGGAAGAAAACTGGGTTGGACATATTATGGGGATATTGAATCAACAAGACTCAAACCTCCTGGCAAAACCATCGGATGTGATGCCAGCTATCTTCGATTTCGAAACGCCCTTTGAACCGAGCATTGGTGACCGTCCTAGTGTAATAAAAATTCCGTGAATCGTTTGGACAAAAAGTCATCCATATGGTATACTGATGGATCGAAATCACAGAGACACAGCCATTTGTGTATACGAATCTGAACTGAGGATCTCTGAAGACCTGGGAAGTGACTGTCTACATCTGCGCTCAAGAGTTCTTAAAAGGAACCTCAAAAGGGCGCATCTCTACATAACTAGGCGGACAGCCAGGCCACGCTGAGGTCCCTGGAATCACACAGCCACGGATTTCTGCTTACATGGGAATGCCGTTATACCATAAAGCAACTGGCCTGAGGCAATAAAGTTACTCTACTATGGGTACCGGGCATTGTGGTATTGAAGGAAATGAAAGAACCGATGAACTTACAGAAAGTGCATCAAGGTTGGCACCTGCTGGACCTGAGCCTTTCTGTGGGCTTGGAAAAAACAATATAAGGCAGCGGTTCAACAATGCGAGTCGTATAACAGAATAACCCTCCGAAGGAACACTCCTGGGTCTGCTCAGGGAAAGAAATTTGTGGTGCTTTCACCAACCGGAAATCCTCTGGAGCTGCCACGAGCTGAGCTTCGGGCAATGGTGGACTGCTGTCGCTACAAATATCTTCTGTACTGCATGCGAAAGTCGGCAGATGAGATTTGCAGGCTCTGCGGATCAGAAGCAAGAACCATTTATATGGGGAAAAGGTAACAGCCAAGGCCCCTGAGGACGACGTCGGTTTTATCAACACCACTGACGGCCTCATTGGGCTTGCATTAATGAGTAGAGTTGAGTACAAATGATCCATATAGTCGTAGTTTCGAAGGCTAACCAAGTTACAACGACTCCAGTTCAAATAATAAATCATATCCAGGAAAGTCATATCTTACCGAAGCAGATCATTCTTGCCGTATCAGTACCTGAAATATCTGACGGATATGATTGTCCATCTTTGTAGTATACTTGATAGGTTTGTTCGGCTTGTTTGAGCGTTAAGTCACTATTGAGGCTCATTCCCGAAACCACTCTCTTTTTAGGGTGTGTTTATTTGATTCTTAAAAAAAAGATCTTCATTGTCATTATTGAGGAGGTTAGTCCATACTTCATAAAAGAAAAATTGTGTTGACATAACGTTGAAGTAATTGTTCAATAGACATGTAATTTACATAAACATACAACGTATTCCGGGTCAAAATTCCCTCATACGATTCTTAATACATAATGCAAAAAAAAACCTGAAGAATTTCATTGAGTGGAGTCCTGTCTTCACCATCGGAAAATCCATCTACTATGAATGACAGTTTCTATCTACTGACCAGTGTTAGATATACTTTTCGATATTCGGGATTGAGGAATGAACTTTGGATGCGACGTACTGTAGCAAGATGTGGATAGGCAGTAGTAGATTAGCTGTCTCAAAAGCACGTTGCTAGCCTTCAAGCCTGTAATTAAACACGGCACTGTACTGTTCATAGTTCTACTATCCCTGATTGAGGCGGCAGATAATTACGAAGCCGATTATTTTATGTTTGAAATCGTTAATCCTTCTGCAATCGGGGTGTTTCGCCGCTCGTTCAATTTCTCGATCATTAGATTATTCTTCAGCCGATGAGGGAAATCGATCATGTTCTCGGTGTTGAATTTTTGAGCTTCTATTGTATTCCTTGAACATTTTCAGATCAGTAAGTTGCGATTGAGAAATTGTTTGAGTAGGTTTATCAGTTTCATCGGAGACGTTGCTTAAATAAGTACGTAGAAAAATCTTGACGCCCATCTCAAAATCTACAACCATTCCAGGAATTTATCGGTAATAGAAGGCGAACTTTTGAAACCCGAAGATTTTCCTCTGTTACCTTATGGGTCTCTTGAAGTATAATCATCTCTCCACCATGCTTAATTGCTAATTTCAAAAACATAATTGCCCTTGTCTTTCGAAATTCCTTCAATATTCAAATTCAAAATACAAAACTCTTGGCTCTTCGACCGGGACGGTTTTTCAATCAGATTAGGCCAACTAAGCGATAATATTTGGAGCAGATGTCCGAAGACCACTACAGAACCCCAATTGAAGGCAATCATCTACCATATATGAAGCAGAAAGCTTCAATCACAAATGAAATCTTCAAATTGAATAATCGTGACTATAATACATTTCTGTTGGAAATTGTTTCAATAGTTTCTGTCCCAAATCGATAATAATAAATTTCAGTAACATAAGAATGAAATTAACGTAAACAGTTATAACTATGTTTAAATTTCCCATGTCCCACCGTATGCTACATACGATAAAACGTTTCTATCTCAACAGGATCAACTCGCAAATTGTGTCCCCTAGCGGACACCTCATTGCTGTATCCAATTTTATCGTTTCTATCGCCCACCCCGTTTGTGCTGTTGTCCAATATGTAGTAAATTTCAGGATTGTTCAGGCATACGGGGTCCAACTTTTGTACCAGCGTCGTCACGTTATCCATAAACTGGATTGAAATCGTCGATGATTTGTGAATTTTCGAACCGATAGTTCCGAAACAATGTTCTAAATAATGTACCTACTTCGAATTGTTCCTGAACCTAAAACCTAAGGGATCCGATGAGGTCTGGCTCATGAATAATGAAGAATATCGATTGATCCCTCAGTATTGGGAATTGACGTTTATTGAATCACGAATAAACATTGTCTATGTTTACTTTACATTCTTTCTGCAGACGCTTTCTGCGAAGAAGTTTCATATGAAGAGTTACTTTTTATATCGAGAGAGCTGTATTATTATTTAATATTCCCAGAAGCCCTAACCGAATAGTCAATATTCGATGGTTTCGCATTAATGAGATCTGCCAGAGTTTTTCAGAAAATTATTGTTATTATTGTTCAAGTCAACTTTAAGTGAAAGATGTTCTCCCCCTCAAGTTGGGATGTTGAATCACTGAAATTTTCAAGAATTAGGGAAAATTAACCAGACTCTCGGAAAATAATACAAAAAATTACGAAAAGCACTGCGTGAAGTCAGGAACTTTTGAACGCTCATACATCCACCTTGTAGGTAGATTCGCATTTTCCAGTTTCAAAAACAAAATGAAGAATTTTTTGACAGCTGTCAAAAAAATTCTCAAACTAAGGAGAAACTCCAGAATTTAGCTGATCAATTTTTTTTCGATGATTCGCTAGAATTTTCTATGGTATCTATGGTCTTGGTAATGGGATCTGGACAAAATGGCACGTAGTTTGAATACATTATTTTTCAGCTATTTGCAAAATTTCATTGGAATCCAATCAGTAGTTTCGAAATGATCAAGAAAAAAATATTTTGAACGGCCATATTCATGGAACGCCTAGTCTTATTTTGCCCATTGATGAACGTGACCGCGACATTCGCGATCCAAACCTACCCTGAAAATTTCAAGTCCCTAGGCCTTTCTGTTCGAAAGTTATAATTTTCTCTGGTTTCTATGGTTCTGGTGATGCCATCTGAACAAAATGTAGCTTGAATATATCATTCTCCATTGAAATACAAAATTTTTTCCCGAACGAATCCTTAGTTTCGAAATCATCGAGAAAACTAAATTTCAAACGACCGTATTTACGGAACCCCTAGTATAATTCTGATCATTGATAAACGTGAACGCGACATTTCAGATCCACACCTATCCTGAGAATTTCAAGTCCCTAGGTCTTTCTGTTCGAAAGTTATGATTTTCTATGGTTTCCATGGTTCTGGTCATCGATCTGAAGAATTGTAGCTTGAATATATCATTCTCCATTAATACACAAAATTTCGTCACGATCGAATTGGTTGTTCTCTCTGTAGTTTTGAAATTATCAAGGAAACTAAATTTTTAACGACCATATTTACGGAACCCCTGGTATGATTTTGCTCATAGAAAAACGCCATCACGACATTCGAGATCCACACCTATCCTGAAAATTTCAAATCCCTAGGCGTTTCTGTCCAAAAGTTACAATTTTCTATGGTTCTGGTCATTCGATCTGGACAAAATTTCAAATGTAGCCTCATTTTCTATTTGAGTGCAAAATTTCATTTCGATCGAATATGTAGTTTCGAAGTATTCAGGAGAACAAAATTATGAACGGCAATATTTACGGAACCCCTGGTGGAATTCTGCCATTAACGAACTTAACCGAGGCATTTGGGATCTGAACCTACACTGAAAATTTCAAGTCTCTAGGTTGTACCGTTCGAGAGTTATCGTGCTTACGGCCGGTCGGACGGACAGACTCCAATTTTTCGACAGATTTGGCATCAGTGAGTCGAAGATAGTCGATTGATACCATTTTCGGCTCAAAATTCGAAAAATACAGACATCGTGACGAAATGATATAGCCCTCGTATAAGTAGTACGAGCGCTCAAAAATTGTAGTTGACAGCACTTTGGCACTGAACCGAAAACAGCTGATGATGATCCAGCTGGATCAAATTCAGTTACTATTTGAATACGTTTGGTAACGTTAGGGGAACGTCACTTCGAAGACTTTTGTTATAAATCGAAAGGAAAGGCATTTAACAAGACGTTGTGATTAATGCTTTTGGCTAATGGTGTTTCCTTGTAGAACGTTTTTCAAATCTATCAGACGCAGGTGAATATATCGCCCTCGTCTTTAGGCGAACGATGCAATAATTTAGCCAATTGGTGGGATTATTTCAAAATGGCTTGAATATGAAGAAGGTAGATTGAAATGTTTCCTAGTTGCACCAATTCATGACGAGGAACATACAGTGAATCAAATGAAAGTTTCGGAGCTATCTATTGTAGTTGTTACAAAAAACAGGAGCTGTTTCAGTTAACATCCACAAATTAAATTGTTGAGTTGACAATTCGAATATCGGTCATGATAATTCAATCTGAAGATTTTTTTTTTTATTTTTTTGTGATTGAAGATCAGATCTCTGGTTCATCTATGGGAGATGATTGCCGCCCATTAGGGTCCTGTAGTGGTCTTCGAAAATCTGAAGTTCCAAAAATGGCGAATTTGATTGAAAAAAACCCTCTTGGTCCAAGACCAACAAGTTTTTTATTGTGATTTTTAATATTGATGGAATTTCGAAGGATCAGAGCGATTGTATTTCAGAATTCAGTAAACGAGCATAGCGTTAAGGTGATTTTATTTCAAGAACCCATACGGCCACAAAGTTATGTTATATTTTTGATTCATGTCTGGAATGGGTGATCAATTTCAAATCGATTCAATATAATATTATAAATAATTTTCATTTTCGGTCATTTTTTCTGCTCTTGCCTCATTCATCTCCAGATTTAATTTTCGGGTGCCTCGGACAAGTCTCTCGTTAATTAAATTGAAGGGGAAGAAGAAATGTTGTTTCGACTGAAAAAAAGCCCTTCAATATAAATATCCCAGCTTATACTGTAAACAAATCCAAAACCAATTACTACACAAGGAGACAGAGAAACTTTATCATCGGACTCGAGAAAGCTTTAACAGAAATTAAAGAGTTTTTCCAAGAGAATTGTTCCACGATACAGTCGTAGGGAGGTGAAATGCAGTTCAAAAGTTTTCTTTCAGAACTCGTACTTTCATTCTAGGAAAGATATGGAGAAAATTCTTGTTTTGAGATAATTAAAACCCTTGGTTCAGCCTTTCTATTTTTGACTTTTTAGAAATTAAGAACAACTCCAACAGTTGCTGAAATCCAAGCGGAAGCAACCTTTCAAAACTTTCGAGCCTAGAAAATCGATACTTTCAGTTGTTACTCAGACCAGAATCGATTGTTGAACTGCATAAAGACCAGGTAATAAAGATTTTTTCGTGACAAAAATCGTAGAAGAAAACCTCCAGTCGGGGAGTGCGTAGGGGATGGTCTGTGGATGTTAAGTGATATGTTTTCGACTCGAAAATATGATTACTTTTCTTGTAATTTCCAAAAAAACATCCAAAAACAGTGTTCTCTCAGTATTTTGCCTGTAAAATCTGAACGAATGCTGACACTTTCAACAAAAGAATTGTAGAAAATGAAAAACGAAGAAAATGAGTGTTAGTGCAACTCAATCGGATTATTATTACCGTATACAGCATTCATTCGAAAATTCATAATTCGGCCATTTTCGAAGTTGCAGCGCTGGCTTTCCGGATAAAAGTAGTGGTTAGAAGGTACAGGGTGATTGTTTATATTTTACTCAATAGCTATCTCAGTATATATTGTTCCTACAAAAACGTTTAAATGGGCAAATATGAAGCATTTTTTATGAGCATTCAGACTTCAGTACTAGAAAATGCAAAAAAGCATCGTTTACCCAAAAATTTTACGTTTGTTGGTATTTTTCAAATGGAACACCCTGTATTTTATCTTTCTAATCGGTAGAGCTCTTTCTTCTGATTTCAAATATATATACTTCATTGAGGTTATCTTTGTCAGTTTTCGAAGAATATAGATTTTCGTCTAAATCTATGGTAGCTGTAGAACGCCACGTGACACTGCTGCGATTTTTGTATATCAAATTAGCCATAGATAATAGAACAACTGGTCTTTTTGAGCGCTCGTACTACTTACATTTCGTCACGATGTCTGTATTTTTCGAATTTTGAGCCGAAAATGGTCTCAATCGATAGAGTTCGACTCATTGATGACGAATCCATCGAAAATTCGAGTCTGTCCGTCCGGCCGTCCGTAAGCACGATAACTCTCGAACGGAACAACCTAGAGAAATTTTCAGTGTGGGTGCAGTTCCCGAATGCCTCGGTTGAGTTCGTTAATGGGCCAAATTCCACCAGGGGTTCCGTGAATATGGCCGTTCAAAGTTTTGTTTCCCTGATTACTCGAAAACTACAGATTTTATCGAAATGAAATTTTGCACTCAAATGGAAAATGAGATGTTCAAGCTACATGTGAAATTTTGTCCAGATCGCATGACCAGAACCATAGAAACCATAGAAAATTGTAACTTTTGAACGGAAACGCCTAGGGACTTGAAATTTTCAGGATAGGTGTGGATCTCGAATGTCGTGATCACGTTCATCTATGAGCAACATTATACAAGGCGTTCCTTAAATACGGTCGTTTGAAATTTTGTTTTCTCGATACATTCGAAACTACGGATTCGATCGAGATGAAATTTTGTATTTTAATCGAGAATGATATATTGAAGCAATATTTTGTCCAGATCGCATGACCAGAACCATAGAAACCATAGAAAATTGTAACTTTTGAACGGAAAGACCTAGGAACTTGAAATTTTCAGGGTCGGTTTGGATCACGAATATCGCGGTCACGTTCATCAGTGAGCAAAATAAGACTAGGGGTTCCGTAAATATGGCCGTTCAAAATATTTTTTTTCTGATAGTTTCGAAACTACTGATCGGATCGGAATGAAATCATGCACCTAGCTGAGGAATAATGTATTCAAACTACGTGCAAAATTTTGTCCAGATCGCATCACCAAGACCATAGATACCGTAGAAAATTCTAGCGAATTATCGAAAAAAATTTGATCAGCTGAGGCACAGACATGAAGACGGGAGTTTCGCCTAAGTTTAAAAATTTTTTTGACAGCTGTCAAAAATTCCTTCAATTAATTTCTAAAACTGGAAAATGCGAATCTACCTACAAGGTGCATGTACGAGCGCTCAAAAGCTCTTGCCTTCACGGCAGTGCTTTTCGTAATTTTTTGTCATTCATTTATCAACAAAATTTGAATTGAGTGTTGAAATGGCCCCCATTTACTTACACCCAATCGATATTTTTTACTGAGTTTTCGAGGAATGTTAGGAGGCCAGAGAATGATTCCGTTTCTGCGAATTCACATATTGTAATTTTTTTCGTCGTGTGGCGTTCTACAGCTGCCTCAGATTTAGACGAAAACATCAATATTTTTCGAAAACTGACGAAGATAACCCCAGTAGAGTTTATATATTTGAAATCAGAAGAAAGAGCTCTACTGATTAGGAAGATAAAATATAGGGTGTTCCATTCGAGAAATACCAACTTACATAAAATTTTTAGATTAACGATGCTTTTTTGCATTTTCTACTCAATTCTGTATGCCCACAAAAATACTTCATATTTGCCCATTTGAACGTTTTGTAGGATCAATATTTACTGAGATAGCTATTGAGTAAAATATGAACAATCACCCTGTACTTTGAGTGTGCACAACCTGGAAGTTGTCGGATGATTAGTTTTTGCGTAATTGCGATTTGTTGGAAGTTGGAAGATGTCCGATTTTAATTCACAAAACAGATTTTGAAAGTG
The DNA here is from genome assembly GCA_963966015.1 of Aphidecta obliterata. Taxonomy (NCBI): domain Eukaryota; kingdom Metazoa; phylum Arthropoda; class Insecta; order Coleoptera; family Coccinellidae; genus Aphidecta; species Aphidecta obliterata. Next base: position 10,016,332 of record OZ014428.1, read on the forward strand.
AAAGTATAATAGTACCAAAAGTCTATCTTGATTACTATTCAAAATGTTGCAAAATAGGTGAACAAAACGTACAAACATGACCAAAACTGGCCCAACGCTCGATTGAGGTCGAGTAGTGAGGGTATAAATATAAAATTGCGCGCCCGGCCGCAGCGCGCTTTCATTATGATACGCACTAGCGGCTACCCCCACCATCCGTCCGCGAGCGAGCGCTAGGCCGGTTTTGGTCATGTTTCCACGTATTTTTCAGCTATTTTTCAACATTTTAACGAAAAAACAAGACTGAGGTTTTGTAGTACTACACTTCTACTTTAAAAATCCGTTTCGTAAATAAAATCGGACAACTTCCGACGCATCCTGCCCTTCCGGAAAATGGTGCATGAAATAATTCGAATCGCAACTAAGCAAAAACTATTTATCCGACAAAGTCCGGATTGTGCACACTCAATTCATTCTCTACAATTCTGCTGGGGAAAGTGTCGGCATCGCTCTATTAGTTCAGATTTCACAATCAAAAAACTAAAAAAACACCGTGTACGCATCAGGCTTTAGGTAATCGCAATGGAATAAATCAAATCCCTGGTCTGAATCATCTAAATTGATATTTTTCCTATCGCCCCATGGTTCTCTTCGAATAGCTCCACTAAAAATGTATCATCAAAGAAGATTCTAATTTAAATGTGACGAGGGTGAGCTACAGATGCTCAAAAAAAGCTTCCACTCACTTCCCGATAGGAATCGGTCGAAGCTTTCTTTGGATGCGAAAGAGCGAACAGAGACGTGACTGATTTCCTAATTGAAAGAATTCAATTGTTTTCGGCAAGAACCAACCTCCAGGAATGAGGGGAAAAGCAATCGACGAAAAGGCCTTTATGAGGAAAAAATCCGATGGCATGTGACTATTCGCTTCATATATCCTGAAATTCTCACACATAGCACCAGAAATGAAAGGAATTCCAATTGTGTTTTTTGGTCGGGAAAACTTTCGTCCAATAGCCGTGAAATTCTTATGATTCAATCATTTTTTCAGTAGAATACGGAATCCGAATAAAGAAATTATTTTCTTAGGATATGAGCCATCCATTCTCCAGAAATAACTGCCTTTTTCGACCTGTGATGAAAAATGTTATCGATGCAAATCTCAGAAATTCATCGAAAGCTCAGACATAAACTTTTGATGCAAAAATACACGTTTCCAACTAAATTTATTTGGGATACAACTGGGCCTGAAGTGTTGACAAAATTCTCAGGAAATTCTTTTGGATTCGACATAATAGTATGTACCTGCGATTTTGTCAGCGCTATTTGAGTGATACATCTTGAGAACGTATTAAGGACTATGTTTTCTTCAACATTTTCAAATTTTGGAACCAAAACTACTACCCCAACACTTTACAGGTTCTGCATGAATACTTTCATCCATTTATGCCAGTGGAACGGATTTGAAAGAAGAATAGGGATTGAAAATGAGAGGAATTGATGATTTGATGATGCCCCAGCTCCACGAAGTTTATCAGGTTTCGGAAATTTTCTTCATATTTTATTTGACATAACAAGGCACTCCTGTCAGATCAACAATAAAAAAATTATGATTTAGACTATACGTTCTTCGAGTTGATGTTGGCATGGCATAACTCGCATGAGTTTTTCAAATTTAGCTTCAATAGGCTTTGGTGATTCCATATTTTGAAGTTTATAACCATACAGTGACCGTTTTTTCTCACGGACAATCAACAGTGAAGGCCGTTTTCATACACAGAAACAAGCGCACAAAAGCTGCTGACTTCACTTCAGTGCTTTTCTAAAATCTGGATTTAAATAGGTATGTTAGTTGTGCCACTATTTCAAGATATTTCTCAAGGACTCAAGACTGATTATTATCAGGTTTAAAATTTATGATACAACTTCTTCATTAAGGTTACAGAAATTTGAGGGATCCAAAAAATGATGAGTTCCTCGAGTTTCAAAATATAGATTAGATCAGAATTCAAAAACAATTAATCCAAGTCAAGTTATTACAATATTATGTCAAATAACATTCACACCCCATGAAACAAAATGAGATAGTCGAAAGCTGCTTAAGTCATTGTGGAGAAGTTTGTATCATTACTTTCTCGCGAAAAGAATCAACAACCCTTGAAAAATAATTCAAACATGAAATGTGCCAAGTTTCTCAGGGAAAAAACAAATTATGAAGATGAAAGTGCCAAAATATAAATAATTGAAATATCATCATAGTAAACTTTAACCACTCAGGAAGCAAAATCCTTTCTAGAAGAATTTTACTTGTGAAGATTCAGAAAGATGGAAGACAAAAATATAAGTAGCATCTCTAAGTTCCAAACAAATGCAACACTATTAGGGATGATGAATGGTTGGCATTCCAGTTGAAATTAATAGTGAGACAAGAGGATTCTTTCGTGGGTTCCGTAAATAATCATACTCTATCATATTTATTTCCCCTCTCTAAGCACTGCGGGATCTCTTATGCTGGAATTAGGGGAACTCATTTCTGTTTCATTAGGTTGACAACAACCTACTTTTGAGGGCTTTGTTCTGCTGACCCCTATATCTTGATGGAATTCCAATTCTAAAGTTTCGAAGGAAAATTCTCTCTCATCTCCGATATCTTTGAATGAGAATTTCAGGATGGTATTCAATTGAAAAAAGTTCATTGTGGCTGAAAATTTGAATGCGCAAATTACAATGCCATCCCTCCTTTTTTCTGTTATCTCTGACTGGGCTTATAAAGAGTAATTTGGGTCTGATGAGGTATAAAAATCAACCTCAATAATCGAAGAATGTATCTTCTAAAACCGACATGTACCTGCAATAACTTCTCACTTGTATATGCACTTGCTAAATCATTTATCGAGTATTCAAACTGTCCTATAACTATTTCAGATTCTTCCTAAAATTGATAAATAATTATTTCTGGTTGATCAATGCACAGTTGACCACAGATAATTCTCGATAATGGAACATTAAAAAATTTTCACAATGTTATTGATGTGTTTGGGATTTGCGAATGTTCATTTTTATGGTAAAATGTTCATAATTATGACAAAAATGAATCACCAGATTGATTCTTTACAGAATGTAGAAAATTTGGGTAGTTGATATTATACAATCTATTTGTAAGCATATCTGAAAGGGGGCTTATTATTTTCGGCTATTTTTATCATTCTTCGATGCCATCACGATCAAATATTTCAAATTTTTCCGAAATTTGACAGAAATATCTTGAAAACTTCACGCCATTTTAACGAATTTCGACACAAATCTTCAGATCTTTTTAGAACGTAATAGAAGAGCTTTCCAAATAGAGAAAAAATTCTAGAATGAAAAAGAAATGTGATTTTTTAAAATTCACACCAAGTCTGATCGTGACTGTCGAACCAGAAAATCATTTTGGTAGAAAAACTGATGACAAGTATATCCAGAGTTTCGAATTCAAAATCTTTCTGGTTCTCCAGAAAAGTCTAACCGGCCACTTTGCTGAAAGCAATTTTTATTTGATGTGTTCGCGAATATGAGAAATATGAATTTATTGCGGGAACTTTAAGTGACGATGCATGAATAGCAATTTGAATGCAATGAATTCTTTCAACATTTCAATAATTTTTTCCTTTCCCGATTTTTCTACACTACCTCGAATGAAAAGTTTGGAATGATACAGCGATTGTGAATATACTCACTACTATTCTTGATATATATTCCCCTTCTCTCTGATTCTATTCGTTTTCGGGCCGGGATGCTACAAACTTAATAAATACTGAAATATCCATTCATTCCACTGAAAGGCTCTCGATGGACTCCGATTACACAATGCAATTCCAAAATGGAAATGTAAAACGGGGCGAACGATCCCAGACTACCGAAACCGTTCCTCCGGAGTCCGGAGTCAAATTCCATCTCCCTCATCAAAATTCTGCCCGTTTAATTCGAATGGAACATTATGTCTTCTTGCTGGTTGGGAAAAACTTCCCTCAAAGACACGAACAAGTTAGCTATTCATCAAGTTAATTAGATTCATCGCTGTTGAAGATGATGGATCAACCTTACTCGTAGGAGACGCGGAACGAAAAATTCGTGAGGGGATTCGACGGTATCACAAATGATTAACTCTCCTCCAAAACATGAATATCGGGGTGAAGAAAGATACTCCATGACAGTGGCGTAGCTAGGATTTTGTTTCAGGGGGAGCTGAACTGAACAATTAATAATGAAACAATAAATATACGAAAGATGAGAACAAATTTAAGAAGGAAGGAATAATAAAACAAAGAATCAATGAACAATCCAATTCAAGAATTTATAACTTCTCAATATTTCATTTTCAAATTGTCTATAATCGATTGATATTATTCTCGTTCCCTTACGAGGTTAGACCTTTTGATAATATTAAATATTCAACCTTCTTCCAGATGTTCCTAATATATCTAAAAGAAACGAACTTTCCGACGGTACTCGAAAAAATGCCTATTTCGAATTCCAAACGTACGAAAATAACGTTCGAAATTCGAAATCGTAATATACAGGGTGTTTTCAAAGGTGAGGTTTTTTTTGACCGGCAATAGAACTCGTCAAAATCAGTCGATGAACCAAAAATCGTTTATATAAAATACTCATCAGGGCCGAGTATTTCGAAATCAAAATTATCCGCGAATATGAGAATTTCCTTGCACGGATCTTTATTAGGTTCGTATTGATATTTGAATTTTCAGATATTACCAGCTGTGTGAGGTGAGTATACGGGAATTAATTTATATGATGCGTATGATGACTAAGTTTTCCTATCGGAAACCCTGTGATTTCTTTCTTTGGGGGTCATTTGAAAAGATTAGTGTATAGGTGACCATTCGAAATTACGCCAGGCAAGACTTTGTGCACATCAAACAAATGGTGACCATTTCGAACAATTTCTGTAAACAATTCGGATAAATTTATTTTATAGGTGAGTTTGTGATCCTTTTCAATCACTAATTTTTCATCTCCTCGGATTGAACTTCAACAATAATACTGTTTAGAAAACATCTACTAATAAAAGTTGAAAGAGAATACAAATTTGCGATAAATGAATGCCAAGAAAACAAACATCGCATGAATATGGCTCCTAACAGAGAGATCCATCCAGAGTAAGGTGACCATTTTTGTCTAACCTGAAACCAGGACAATATGAATTTTGACCAGTCTCACCCAAATTTTACAAATCTTCATCAAAAATTCACCCATTCGATTCTGGTTTTGTTAAATGACTGACCAGGAATAATGTCTGAAAACCAGTAGGTACTATACTGGTAAAATCATTTCAAAGTGGGATTAAGATATTGATAACCAATATTTTTTGCACTGTTTTCCAAATTGAATACTTTATATGATCAACTTCCTGCGAAATGATTGCTTTTGATGAGTTCTAGCACCTGCCAAAAAAAGCCTCAACTTAAAAAACACCCTGTATATTCAACAAGTCATTCTCTCAGTTCCTATTGTGCTGCCTAAGTCCTTAATTACGTTTTTAATCTTTTAAGGATAGAATATGTACTTTTAGACCAGGCAATAGAGCAGAAAAAGGGTTATTCTGTGACAAAAATAGTAGAAGAAAACCGCGAGTGGGGAGTTACGTGGGGTGGTCCGTGGATGTTCAGTGATATGTTTTCGACTCGCAAATATCATTACTTTTATTGTAATTGCGAAGAAACACCAAAAAAAACGATGTTTTTTTAGTTTTTTGCTTGTAAAATCTGAACGAATGGAGCGGTGCTAATACTTTCAACAGACGAATTGTAGAGAATGAAAAGATGAAAAAAATGAGTGCTAGTGCAACTCAATCGGGTCATCATTACCGGAGGAAAGCCGGAAAAACCGTGAAAATCTGCGTTTTTTCAGATCCTCATAACTCGGCCAATTTCTAAGTTGTAGCGCTGGCTTTCCAAATGAAAGTAGCGGTTAATAGATACTTCAAGTGTGCATAACTCAGACGTTGTCCGATAAATAGTTTTTCCGTAATTGCGATTTGAATTATTTAAGGCACTATTTTCCGGAAGAGCTGGATGCGTCGGAAGTAGTCCGATTTCAATTTACAAAACGGATTTTGAAAGAAGAAGTATAGTACTACAAAACGGCAAACTTGATTTTTCGTTAAAATGTTGCAAAATAGGTGAAAAATACGTGGAAACATGACCAAAACCGGCTCAGTGCCCCATCTGGGTCGGATAGTGGGGGTAGCCGGCAGACGCGGGGAATCAAAATCGCGCTGAGGCCTGGCGCGAATATTTACGTATATACCCCCACTACTTGACTGCAATCGAGCATTCGGCTTATTTTGGTCACGATTGCATGCTTTTTTCACCTATTTTGAAGCATTTTAACGAAAAATCAAGATTGCCTTTTTGTAGTACTAAACTTCTTCTTTCAAAATCCGTTTTGCAAATTGAAATCGGACTACTTCCGACGCATCCAGCTCTTCCGGAAAATAGTGCCTTAAATAATTCAAATCGCAATTACGCGAAAACTATTTATCGGGCAACGTCCGGGTTATGCACACTCAAAGTATCTATTGACCACTACTTTCATTTGGAAAGCCAGCGCTACAACTTCGAAATTGGCCGAGTTATGAGGATTTGAAAAAACGCTGATTTTCACGGTTTTTCCGGCTTTCCTCCGGTAATGATGACCCGATTGAGTTGCACTAGCACTCATTTCTTTCATATTTTCATTCTCTACAATTCGTCTGTTGGGAGTATTAGCACCGCTCCATTGGTTCAGATTTTACAAGCAAAAAACTAAAAAAACATCGTTTTTTTTGGTGTTTCTTCGCAATTACAAGAAAAGTAATGATATTTGCGAGTCGAAAACATATCACTGAACATCCACGGACCACCCCACGTAACTCCCCACTCGCCGTTTTCTTCTACTATTTTTGTCACGAAAAAATCTCTATTGCCTGGTCTATTTCCGGAGTGGCTGTTGACGTATACAATATTTTCAGACATGAATATATTCGGAAGTAACTATATACTACATTCAGAAAGTGGCGATGTGGCCCTGAATCTTGAGACTGTAGTTCTCAACATTACCTTCTTCCATTTATTATTTATTTTGTTAGCAGTTTATAAATCTGTTTCATATAATTTGATTGATTTTTTAAATTCAATCGAAGAATTTGTATCTTTGGGGGGGCTGCAGCCCCAAGCCCCCCCCCCCTGGCTGCGCCACTGCTCCATGATCCGTTATGTCGAAACATGATGATGATAAATACACAAAAGAGGCTACGATATCGTTAATTCCTGATTAATATTACTCTCTGTTATTTTTTGATATTAATTCAGTTTATATATAAAGTTTTCTGTATATCGGTGAATTTTTTGATTGATCCAAATGTCAGAATGAGGAAGTCATTATGTTGAACACTTGTGAATTGTGATGTTTAGAGTACGCCAGTCTTTGTATGTTGTCTCCCAGTGACAGTGAACAAAGCATATCCTCTAAAGCTAAGAAATTGGAACTAACAGAGTTCAGGATATTATATTAAATCGCTATAAACACTCTATACATTGGTATAAAATACTATTCTCATGTGGAGTAGTTAGGTATGTTAAGTCGTAATGAAGAATCGATTCATGTTCAAAATCTTTTATGGTGAAAACTTTTTCCTTATTTCCATGTTTCATTGCATAATATATACTTATTATATATATTTCACTTTCTTTTTTCGGAAGAACTAACAAGAAAGGTTGAAGAGGCAATCGAATTACCTTTAAAACAAGGTGTCACTCAACCCCCTTATCATTTAAGATTTTAGAGGTTGCTGTCATCAAGCTCACAGGGTTGATACAAATCAATTGCAACCAACCGTATAAAATGTCCCCCTACAAAACAAAGTTTACCTCTTTTTGCTTTTTTTCTGATTTTGCTGGGAGGCCGAGAAATTAAGGGTGGTAACACTATAAGTATTCATTTGAAGCATGTCGATTCGTCAGAATTTATTCTTTTTGAATTTGGTTACCTTTCAGTCTTGAAAATGTATAGATCTTATTCTCGAACTAGAAGGTTCGATGCCAGACGATGTGATTGATTTTCATCGAATTCAATGCAATTAGCTTATAAATGTGTGGCTTTGAGTCGGAGTGACGAATTTTTATATTCGATTTTCGATTCTACACTAAGGCACGTATTAATAGTCAGATCTCAAGTAGTGAGAACGTCTCAAGATGCGTCTTGAGACACGAATGTGACTTTGGGAAAGTAATTTTTCTCTTCGTTTTGTAATCTCAAATCTAGCTTAAGACCATTACCCAAGACATTCTGTCATCTTGAGATGCTGTCACTATCTTGAGTAAGTATCAATTGAGATAGGTCTTGAGATATGACTATTAATACGGGCCTAAAATGCAAAAAAAGAGTTCCCCGAATAAATCACACAATCAGTTATCACAATTTGAGAACAGAACTGATGTTGGAAAAGCTGGTATGAAATTTTGCCCGAAAAATTGAATGCATTCATTCGAAAGCTATATCTGCATCTGGGGGTTCCAGTAGATTACTTCAATCACGAAACAAATTCGCTACTCTCAGCATCGGATAATGAGAGAATCTAATCCGATAAATTGAAGCTTTTGGGTGAGATTTCCTTGAGAAAACTTTTCTCACCGGTTTATATTCGAAATGAAATTTTCTCGTCTTACTTAATATTACGGAACGCCTGTAAGATATAATCTAGTGGTTTTCTCATTTTAATTCATCTCGTCTTATTTACTCATTAAAAGTTATTAGAGTATTCAGAGAGATGTTTGTGAGAAATGAATTTCCTTCAGGCTGATGAAAGCTAATGAACAATTTTTTTCGTTGAGTTTGATGACTTCGAAAAGGCGGACAAGTCCTGAGTTGAGCTTCGAATCTGTTTCTGGATTGGACTGAATGAAACAGAAAAAATTACGAAAAGCACTGCCGTGAAGGCAGAAGCTTTTGAGCGCTCGTACATGCACCTTGTAGGTAGATTCGCATTTTCCTGTTTTGAAAACCAATTGAGAAAATTACTGACTTAAAGTCAGTGCTTTAGGTGACCAATTTTTTTTTCGATAATTCGCTAGAATTTTCTACGGTATCTATGGTCTTGGTAATGCCATCTGGACACAATTTCCCACGTAGTTTGAATATATAATTCTTCATCTATGTGCGAAATTTCATTCCAATCTAATAAGTAGTTTCGAAATTATTAGGAAAAAAATAGTTTGAACGGCTTTATTTACGGAACACCTAGTCAAATTTTGCTCATTGATGAACAGGAACGCGAAATTCGCAATCCGAACCTATCCAGAAAATTTCAAGTCTCTAGGCCTTTCCGTTCGAAAGTTATGATTTTCTATGGTTTTGATCATGCGATCTGGAAAAAATCAAGCTTGAATATATCATTCCCAATTCAAATACAAATTTTCGTCACGATCTAATCCATTGTTTTGAAATGTTCAAGAAAACTGAATTTCGAACGACCATATTCACGGAACCCCTAGTCTAATTTTGCTCATTGATGAACGTTACCGCGACATTCAAGATCTACACCTATCCTGAAAATTTCAAGGCCCTAGGCCTTTCCATAACAAAGTTATAATTTTCTATGGTTTCTATGGTTCTGTTCATGCGAGCTGAACAAAGTTTTTCATGTAGCTTGAACACGTCATTCTTCATCTGAGTGCAAAATTTCACTGCGATCGAATCGGTAGTTTTGAAGTGATCAGGAGAACAAAATTTCGATCGGCCATATTTACGAACCGCTTGGCAGATTTTGCCCAATAACGAACTAAACTGCGGCATTCGAGATGCGAACCTACCCTGAAAATTTCAAGTTCCTAGGTCGTTCCGTTCGAGAGTTATCGTGTATACGGAGGGACGGCCGGACGGACGGACAGACTCGAATTTTTCGACGGATTCGTCATCAGTCAGTCGAACATAGTCGATTGATACCATTTTCGGCTCAAAATTCGAAAAATAGAGACATCGTGACGAAATGATATAGCCCTCGTGTAAGTAGTACGAGCGCTCAAAAAAAAAATTAGTACTTAGTCAGTAGCTTTTGAGCGCTCGTTCATCCACCTTGTAGGAGATTCGCATTTCCAGTTCTAGAAATAAATTCAAAATTATTTTGACAGCTGTCAAAAAAAATTTCAAACTAAGGCGAAACTCCAGACTTCACGTAAGTGCTTTAGGTGATTTTTTTTCGATGATTCGCTAGAGTTTTTACGGTACCTCTGGTCTTGGTGATGCGATCTGGAAAAAATTCCGCACGTAGTTTGAATACATTATTCTTCATCTATGTGCAAACTTTCATTCCAATCTCTTGAGTGGTTTCGAAATTACATATCAGGGAAAAATATTTTGGACGGCCATAATTATGGAACCCCTAGTCTAACTTTGATCATTGATGAACGTGACCACGAAATTCGCGATCCAAACCTAACCTGAAAATTTCAAGTCTCAAGGCCTTTCCGTTCGAAAGTTTTAATTTTCTATGATTTCTATGGTTCTGATCATAAGATCTGGAAATAATGTAGCCTGAATATATCATTCTCCAATAAAATACAAAATTTCTTCACGATAAAATCCGCAGTTTTGAAATTATCGGGAAAATAAAATTTCCATTACAAAGTTATGATTTTCTATGGTTTCTATGATTCTGATCATGCAATCTGGACGAAATTTGGCATGTAGCTTGAACACGTCATTTTCCATCTGAGTGCGAAATTTTACCTCGATCGAATCAGTATTTCCGAAGTAATCAGGAGAACAAAATTTCCAACGGCCATCTTCACGGAACCATTGGTTGAATTTTGCTCAATAACGAACTCAACCGCGGCATTTTAGATTCGAACCTACCGTGAAAATTTCCAGTTTCTAAGTTGTTCCGTTCGAAAGTTATCGTGTATACGGACGGACGGCCGGACGGTCGGACAGACTCAAATTTTCCGACGGATTCGTCATCAGTGAATCGAACTCTATCGATTGTGACCATTTTCGGCTCAAAAAGCGTTATCAAACTTTCCTCTCTGAGAAGCATGTGCCAGTCATGGGCACAATACATATTTTCAGGCTGGAAAGTCATCAGCAATCGATATTCACCTGTATTTCTTCATTCGATTGCTTTTTTTTTGACAATTTTCGACCGCATTCATTTAGACTGCATTCTCGACAGAATATGACATGTAATTCGAAATACGTTCATAAGTCACCCAAATCGATCGAAAATACCTGAAAACTGCATGTTGTAGTTGAGAAAAAAGTGCAGAACTTTTTGCACCAGTGCAAAAAGTATAACTTTTGGCATATTTGATAGGCAAAAAGTAGCATCTTTCTGCACGGACTAAATGTGAGCATGAATAAACAGTGTTTATCCTGTCAGTGCCCTTACTCGAGCATCTGTAGGATATTCCCTAATAACTCATCCCCAAACGAGGCCTAATCAGGAACAGCCACAGCGATCATTTATATTCTCGTCGCTCACCTTACGAAGTTTATCGCGCGGAAACGGAAAGGTGGAAACTTTCTACATGTCATAAGGCCCTGCCGGTTTATTATGCTGCTAAGCCGAATTCGCCTCTTATTGGATACATCCGAACCGTTCAAATAGGATTTGAAGTTCGCGTCATGGACGTTGAATGTATTTGCTCAGCTTGAAGGTATTTGTTCTTCGGAACTGATTATAAGCCGTTTAAAGTTACTTCCTGAATAACGAGAACAAATGGGAAAATGCGAGTTCTATGTTTCTGATATTTGCAGAAGGTTTTTTCTGACGTTTTCTCATTTCATTGAGCACTTACAGAGAAGTATGTGAGTCTATGCAAAGGCAACTGAAACTTCTAAATGGCCATTTGGATTTGCTCGAATCTACATCGTGGCCGTAGGATGTGAGAAGTTTGAACTTCTTGTGTCTCGTCTTCTTGCGTTAATCGATCTCTTGATTGGTTTTCGTCGCTTCAGTACGAAGAGTGAAGTGATTAATGAATGGATTTTGTCATTGAAGAATTTGGTAGTGATATCATTCCTTCTTCAAAAAATTACGAAAAGCACTGCCGTGAAGGCAGGAGCTTTTGAGCGCTCGTACATGCACCTTGTAGGTAGATTCGCATTTTCCAGTTTTAGGAATCAATTGAAGGAATTTTTGGCAGCTGTCAATAAAATTCTGGAACTTAGGCAAAACTGCAGACTTCATGTCAGTGCTTCAGCTGACCAATTTTTTTTCGATAATTCGCTAGAATTTTCTACGGTATCTATGGTCTTGGTGATGCGATCTGGACAAAATTTTGCACGTAGTTTGAATACATTATTCCTCAGCTAGGCGCACAATTTCATTTCAATCCGATCAGTAGTTTCGAAACTATCTGGAAAAAAATAGTTTGAACGGCCATATTTACGGAACCCCTAGTCTCATTTTGCTTATTGATGAACGTGACCGCGATATTCGCGATCCAAACCCACCCTGAAAATTTCAAGTTCCTAGGCCTTTCCGTTCAAAAGTTACAATTTTCTATGGTTTCTATGGTTCTGGTCATGCGATCTGGACAAAATATTGCTTCAATATATAATTCTCGATTAAAATACAGAATTTCATCTCGATCGAATTCGTAGTTTCGAATTTATCGAGAAAACAAAATTTCAAACGACCATATTTACGGAACCCCTTGTATAATGTTGCTCATAGATAAACGTCATTACGACATTCGAGATCCACACCTATCCTGAAAATTTCAAGTCTCAAGTCCCTAGGCGTTTCCGTTCAAAAGTTACAATTTTCTATGGTTTCTATGGTTGTGGTCATGCGATATGGACAAAATTTCACATGTAGCTTGAACACGTCATTCTCCATTTGAGTGCAGAGTTTTATCTCGATCGAATGTATAGTTTCGAAGTAATCAGGAGAACAAAATTTTGAAAGGCCATATTTACGGAACCCCTGGTGGAATTCTGCCCATTAGCGAACTTAACCGAGGGATTTGGGATCTGAACCTACACTGAAAATTTCAAGTCTCTAGGTTGATCCGTTCGAGAGTTATCGTGCTTACGGACGGCCGGACGAACGGACAGACTCGAATTTTTCGACGGATTCGTCATCAGTGAGTCGAACATAGTCGATTGAGACCATTTTCGGCCCAAAATTCGAAAAATACAGACATCGTGACGAAATGATAAAGCCCTCGTGTAAGTAGTACGAGCGCTCAAAAACACAGAGACACATTTCTGTGATACACGGACGCGTATCTTGATACCTCAAAACCAAAAACTTATTGTGGAATACTAACCCCAATCCAACTGGTGGAAAAAAATTAAACAGAGATAAACTTCCAAAAAGTATACATATATAAAAAAAATTTAATAATTCTCTACAAACTTTACACTAATGCATCAAAGACACGCAATCTACCTTCACCAGAAAGAATAAATCTCGACAAAGATTGTCAAATCAAATCCAAGTAACTTTGAATTTCAGAATAAATTCAATCTTGAGTGAGAGATTTCAAGACTTTGGACTAGTAAAACTCAAATAATGCCATGCGTAATTTAAGAATTACCTTCTCTTTTGCTCAGTCACTAGGGAGGGAGGGTTCATCCTGCCCTTGTCAAAATCAAGTTGTTCACACTTAATAAAGCCGAGAGTTCACTGCGACACAGAACAAACACGTACTTTTTCTGAAAGAGCTATTCGTGCCTACTTCTCGAAAATTACTTTCTGCCTGATTCCCGAAAATTTATTATCAACTCGAAAAAGTTCCCGAATTACGTGTTATTTCCTTTCGAAAGAACTTTTTCGTCCGACTTCCTAAAAACCATCGCTGATAGAGTTCCAAAAACCGTTTCTCTACCGAGTCCCCCAAACCACTGACTGTCTCCGAGCTTTTTTTTTTCGCCCTTGAAAATTTTCAACCCTACCATTCCAGGTGGTTCCAAATGATGGTTTCGTTTTCGTTAAACCAATCACTCCCCTGATGAGGCTAAGGCTATGCCTTTGAAGCTCAGACAAATCAACAAATCACCTCTCATATTTCCGACAGTGAGGATAGGATGTGAAATTTTCCATCTAAACACCTAATTAAGTGCTTAATTCGTAGTCATTGAACGCGCGTTAGGCAATATATTTATGGGTCCTTTAAAACTCTTGAGTAGATTAAACAAATACTTTCATTGATATATCAATTCTTCACATTTCTAGACGTTTTTACTACCTGAGAGGAAAAAACGTTTCGGAAGCGACCAAAAAAATTTGCCATGTATACGGGGCCGGTACTCTTTCGATTCTTGTAGCAAAACAGTGGTTCAAGCGATTCCGTGCTGGTGTAGTGGATGTGAAAGATGCACCACGCACTGGCAGGCCTGTCATCGAAAATGTAGATAAAATCATGGCAAACATCGAGATCGACCGTCATGTTAGTCGTCGTAGCATCGTCCAGGAGCTGAACATCGATCATAAAACCGTTTTGCACCATTTGCAGAACACTGGAATAAAAAAAAGCTCGAGGTTTGGGAGCTACACGAGCTGACGCAAAAAAAATTATAGACCGAATTTCCAACCGCGAATCGCTGCTGAGTCGCAACAAAATCGACCCATTTCTGAAGCGGATGGTGACTGGTGATGAAAAATGGGTTACTTATAACAATGTCAAGCGACACAGATCGTGGTCGAAATCCAGCGAAGTGGCCAGACCGTGACTATGCCAACATTGACGGTGGTGTTTGGTGGATAGGCAGAGAGTGCTTCACTATGAACTGCTTCCTTATGGTCAAACGCTCAATTCTACCCACTACTGGGAATAACTCAACTATTTGAAGCTGGTGATCGAACAGAAGCGGCCAGCATTGGTGGATAGGAACAGAATCGTGTTCAATCAGGATAACGCCAGGCTGCACACATCCTTGATGACGCTCCAGTAGCTTCGGGAGCTAGGATGAAGAGTTCTTATGCATCCACCTTATAGTCCGGACCTGGCACCAAGTGTCTACTACCTGTTCCTGTCCATGGCCAACGCGCTTAGAGGTAAAAATTTGGCCTCAATAGGGGCCTGTAAAAATTGGTTGTCTGAGTTTTTTGCGAATAGGAACAAGGGCTTCTAAGGAAGGGGAATTATGAAGTTAGATTCTTGTTGGCAACAAGTTTTCGAACAGAACTGCGCATATTTGGCTGAAATCGGATGATTGCAACACTTTCTATGAAGCCTTGAAATAAAGCGAAAAATACGAAATTACTTTTTCCCCAACCTAATATTATTTTCTTATTCGAGTCCGAATAAATTGAACAATGAATAATATTTGGCTGATAATCTATTTATATGCATGTAATGAAACAATTGCTCCGAAAAAAAATTCTGCTAGAATATACAGGATGTTTTTTGGGGTGAGGTTTTTTATCGGCAGGTGCTAGAACTCATCAAAAGAGATCATTTGGCAGGAAGTTGGTCATATAAAATATTCAATCTGAAGAAAGTGTAAAAAATTTTGGGGATCAATATCTTGATACAACTGAATCGTGTTATTTCACTATGCCTTGTGCATTCCCCCATAATGTAAATAAAGTGCTCGACCTCCTTCGCGATCTTTTTTAGGCACTACAATTTATCCCAATTCTCTTTCTAAATTTATTAGCAGATTTTTCCTGAACGCTATAATTCTTGAAGTTCAAACTAAAGAGAAGAAAATGTCCTATAGAAAAATTTGGAAGTTCACAAACTCTTATACTTATACACTCATGTTTTCAAATGACCTCAAAGGAAGAAATCACAGGGGTTGAATGCGGAAAACTAACTGAAAACATATGCATCATATATGATTTCCCGTATACTGACCTCAGGCAGCTGATAATATCTACATCTAGATATCAATTCGACTCAGATCCGGGCTGGGAATTTCTCAGATTTGCGGGTTACTTTGATTTCGAAATACTCGGCCCTGCAGGACAAGAAATTAATAATATTTTCCAGCACAATTTTTCTTCGAAACAATTATTGTTTCAGTTCATGCATTTTATTAGATAATCAGCCAAATATTATTCATCTCCAATAAAACTAAATCGCAAAAAAAGAAAGATATCGGGGGCGCGAAGCCCCCCCGCGTTTTCGAGGGGAAGAAACGGGCTTTCCGACGGTACCCGAAAAGTTCCCTAATTCGAATTCCAAACGTACGAAAATGACGTTCGGAAAAGGTCGAAAAACGACGAAAACTCAAAAGACTGCCATTTCGCACTTCCATCGGCGCCAGACCCGCGGCGTCTCGGGGCTCGACGGCGGTCGAATTTTAATCCCAAAGGACGCGAGTAGGACACTTCCTGAGTAATGAAGATGTTATAAAAAGCTTATCTTGTGATATAGAAACAGGTGATAAATTACCATCAGATTTAATGAATCAAATGTATAAGGTTAAAAAACACATGGCAGGCTCAGACTTATGCAGGGAATTATATTATTCGGCTTTAGATATAGAATTGTATTCTAAAGGAGAACATTGGTTGAAGATAGCCAGGAATCTATGGCCACAATTCATCAATTTTCCATTGGACAGAAATGATTCTCATCCTTGTTCATTTACCCAAATTTTCACTGAAGAATGGGCAGCAGCTTATTACTCACATATCTGGTCAAGATTAATGGAGACATTAATGTAAATTGGTCCAGATACAATGGACAGTTGAAGCAAAAAAAATTAATGTGTATAAATGTGATGATTCGCGCCTGGCTGCAGCAAGCTTTTATTATAATACGAACTTCCCCGAACTTGTAGTATTATACCTACCTCTACTCTCAAAATCATGTCATGTCATCATCGCTCCATTTGTTCAGTTTTTTCAAGCAAAATTAAAAAAAACACTGTTTATGAGCGCTCGTCATTTCGTCATGATGTCTGTATTTTTCGAATTTTGAGCCGAAAATAGTCCCAATCGATAAGGTTCGACTCATTGATGATCCCTTGAAAAATTGTCCGTCCGTCCGGTCTGCCATCCGGCCGTAAGCCCGATAACTCTCGAACGGAACAACCTTTAAATTTTCAGTGTAGGTTCAGTTTCCAAATTTCGCGGTTGAGATCGTTAATGGGCAGAATTCCAACAGGGGTTCCGTAAATATGGCCGTTCGAAATTTTATTCTCCTGATTTTGTCTAAATCGCATCACCAGAACCATAGAAACCATAGAAAATCATAACTTTTGAACGGAAAGGCCTAGAGACTTGCAATTTTCAGGATCGGTGTTGATCTCGAATATCACGTTCACTTTTATCAATGAGCAGAATTAGACTAGGGGTACCGTGAATATGGTCGTTTCTTGATAATTCGATTTGTTCAGGACAATATTCCTATTTCCTGCTGGAACAGGTGACATCAAATCAAAATTCCATCACACGATTATGCGAAATAGGTTATGTTCAATTTCATAAACACCATTGAATCACAAACATGATCACCTTTGGAAGGGCTGAATTGATCCTTAGCCAACCCATCTCGGAAAAGTTATTTCAGAATTTTGAGAAAAGGGGAAAACTCCCAGAAGTATTCTGGAGAGAAAAATAAGTTTTACTCGAACAAAGTTCACGTCGCGAATGTTTCAGTCTATTGTTTTAATAAATTAACTCCTGAATTACAGACTAGCAAAATAAGGAATGCTTCAGCATTCGATTTTCTACAGGAAAAATAAATAACATAAACAAGAACCAGATCCAAATCACGAAGTCTCTATAGAAAGCATTCATGATCACGTCAAGAACAAGAGGCATTCATCCCACAGAAACTTTCGGCAAACTGATAACCACACCTCATTTATCAACCTTCTCATTCCAAACCCGGCATAATTTTCAAAGGAACGAGATCAGAACTTCTATGAGGCCCGGTTGAGTTTCAATTAAGACCTCGACCGGGGCAAATGGATTGAAACTTGCACAGAATAATTTCGACAGAATATAAGTGGCGCCATGAATGTGAATGACTCGCGTATACATAACAATGCCCGGTTGTGTTGGTTTTACCACTTGAGATATTGTTCACTATAATATATTAAAGGGTTGGAGGGGCGAAGAGGTGGAAAATGAGACGTAAGATGAATTTGGAGCCAATTTCAAGAGGTTTTTGTAACCTCATGGCACCACATGTTACTAAAATATATGAGTTCAAGCCAAAATTCATATGTTCAGTTCTGCCATCCAAAAGATGAATTTCATATCACTGAAAGATACCCGACTTCCAATGTATCTGGAATGGTCGCTGACGACTCAGTGGTATATGGAATATCATCCATAATATAAAATATCGCCATTTCTCAGGCGTAAAAGCTCAGAATCATTTCCAATTTCATACAATCCTACAAGAATTTCCACAATATATCGTAGGATAACATAGGCTTATATATATACCACGAGACCATAAACATCTACAATAAAATTCCTGAAAGCTTTGGAATGATGAATAAAATTCGAGATGCAGTAAAAGTGGCCTCACAGGTTTTTGATAAAGGAGAAACTATGAAAAAATTTCAAAAGCACTGACGTGAATTCAGAAGATTTTGCGCTCTTGTTCCTGTATACCAAACCAGCCTTGAGTGCCATTTCAATTTTACTCCAGCTTCAAAAGATGGAATCACCGAATTTAATCGAACCGATATTTTTTTTCTCTCATAACTCGTTATATCGATGCCCATATGTAGACACAAAATTTCAGAATGGCGAAAAACTTCTGGAAACCAAAATTTTCGAACTGATTTTTTTAAATCTGATGATCTCATAACTCACTCTCAAGTTTCCATTCAATCGGATCGGAGAATAAAACTCAGATGGCTATATCTAAGGATTTCGCTCATGTAGGACATCCAGTTGGTCGGGGGTTGGACAGACGGACAAAATTGAATTTGTCCACGAATTCTTCCTCATTGAGTCCAACTGGATCGTTTTAGCTCAAAATTTGAATACAACAGACATTTGGGCAGAATGGTGATGCTCTTGTTAATAGAAACCATCGTTCAAAAAACAAGTTGTGTATGAGATGCCTTGGTTTCCTCTTTGAAAATGTTCACGATAACGTTATGGCATTGATTATGTTGACTTATGAAAAATGTGGTATACTCGCGAGGCCGAAGTCATAAAATTCTTTGATGTCTGCGAAATGACAAATTTTTGAGCGCTAAGAGGTAAGAGGAATACTCAGCTTCATGTCAACCTGCACACCCCTGTCCAGTTTCATTTTATATAATTGCATTCATTAACAAAAAAAAATTATTTTTTGAGTCCACAAGTAGAATCTAAAGAGCTCAATTTTGACTATTTTACTTCATCTACTCCTATTGAAATATATATTCATTATAAACTTCACTATAAACAAACTCCGTGAGTTATAATAACTCACTACATGTAACTCCCTGGCTCTGTGCTTCTGAACAAGCCGATTGGCCGAAAGGAAACACTCCATTATTGGTATTGAGGAGAGGTCACTTGAATAATTTTGACGTTTTCTCAAATTGAGTCGATATCTTATTATTATTGTGAATGTTTTGCTGAAAAAAATTTATTCAGATAGTGAAGATGAAGCATTATGTACACCTTCAGAAATGATATAATCAGCCAATGTTACCATACAGAATTTATTGCCCGAAAAATGCCAAATCGAATATAAAGGTGTATACAACAATTTTCAAGATCGGTGTAGCAGTAAGAATATTAAGTTATCGTTTAGAGAGAATGTTCTTTTGGTATATATTAGTGAACTCAGCACTAAATATAAAGCATCGCCCCCATGGACTTTCTACTCCAACTGAGAAGTATCATCAACATAAATGATGCATTGTTATAAATAACTATTAATATTTGTGAATAAAGTTCTTTCTCTGTACTTGTATCTTAGTATTTATTGTTATAGTCGTAGATAAAGTATAGTATTCAACTTTCATGGTCATAACTCACTTGATGAATTCCAGCACTCGCCTTCGGCTCGTGCTGCAAACTTCATCTGCGTGAGTTATGACCT
Source organism: Aphidecta obliterata (assembly GCA_963966015.1). Taxonomy (NCBI): domain Eukaryota; kingdom Metazoa; phylum Arthropoda; class Insecta; order Coleoptera; family Coccinellidae; genus Aphidecta; species Aphidecta obliterata. The sequence goes on from OZ014428.1 coordinate 10,036,311, forward strand.
ACATTACCGCTCGTTAAATAATATACTATTTCACTGCCGTTTTCTACATGGGTCGATATCAACAACTATAATAAAGTTTTTTTTTCAGTCCCGAAGTAAAGATGCAGATGATAAAACTTTTTGAGCTCTAGAGAATCACTTGCATACAAGAGTAATAATTCGAAATACGAAACGGAATATACTTACTGGTTGAGCTCAGCATCATTAGCCACCCGACAGAGTACACCACGATCCATCGAACATTTGCCAGTAACTGGATCGGGAGGTGCGAGTTTGATATAGGGAGGTTCTTCAAGAAAAGTTATTTTCAAATGAAATTTCTCTGGAACGCCTTGAGGTGGAGTATGACTATTTCCTGGCCACACTATATCCTTGATGTCTAATCCTTCTCTTTGCCAGGACTTCCAAACTCCGATCTGAAAATGAGCAAATATATAAAATCTCCAAACTTTCACTAAATGGACTTTTATTGATTTGACCTGCTACCACCCTTCAGGGCGTTGTTTTTGACGGTAACAAACTGATAAACGGGTTCGTTACAAAACAGATATATCTCAAGGATATAAAATTAAGCTCCAAACAAATATTCGAACAAGAAGGGTACGGAAATTATTGGTTCGTTTTGAGAGTCTGTGTTAGGAATAAGTTGTGATAGCTAGTGAAAGTGCCTTTTGATTTTTATTTGAGTATAGTTCAGAGTAGCACGGAGACTTAGCACGAATTCTTTGCGGTAGTGCGAAAAGTGAAGGTCACTTTCGGAGTGAGTTAATTTTAATCCGAAGTACACTTCGGAATAAGGCTGCGTCAATAGGTATCCTGGCAGGGTGCCGCCTCCGAAAAGGTAGGAAAGATTTTGATTACATTGTTAACCCCTATACGTATAAATGGTATTATGGTAGTTCCTGATATTGCTGATAACTTGATCCGGATTTGATTTGATGTGAGGAATGTGAATAATGCATTGTATCTATTTTGTATCGATTCACTTGACCTCCTCGCACAATTGTATTATGGGGTTTGAATGAATTAAGGGAATTAGGAGTGGAATTATCTGATTTGATTATGATTTTGTGAATGTTTTTTCTTTGGGAAACTCGAACTTGTATATGCATTTAAACATTAATTTTCGTATATAAAAACTTCTCTGATAACCAGTTTTCTCAAAAACTGATAACCCAAAAGACTTCTTCTTCGTGCAGGGAGCACGAACTTTGAATTCCTCTCGGACAGATTAAATGAATGGTGCAACATCCAATCATATTATTACAAGACAAAAGAAGTCCCCACGATGCGCATCCGCAGTAACAGACAAAAACTCTTCTGCAACCACGACGTCCACCATCCTAACCCTTGCCATCATCATCATCATCAAAACGCAATCCATCCTCGTTTCAAGGTCAAATGTGGCTCTGGCTTTTTTTATCTGCCGAAGCAACAAGTGATGGCGTTTAAAGATTGGGGTACGACTTGTTTACGGCCCCCCGCATTTCTGCATTCATGATAAAGAATTGCAGAAGGTAAAATTTCCTACGAACAATGTAACAACAGATTACTACTATTAACGGTGGCCTGGATAAAAAAAAATTTTTAACCGTTCATAAAAAGCACTTCAAAGTTGCAAGTCGCAATGAAACATACCTCTGTTGAGAATTGGACTTTCGAATGGAATTGAAAATCCCATGGAAATACGGGTGGTAATTTTCGCATGATAACGTAACAAACAAAGGATACGTAACGAACTTTATTTCAATTCAGGAGAACAAATTTCCACACGTGGAAGACGAAATACGAAAAATAAAACGTATGAAATACTTCGGATCCAAATTTTGTTTCATTGTCAGGTTGTTGGACTTGTTGGAGGTTCGCTATCACTGCGAAACTCATGTTCTCAATTTTTGAGGCGCTTTCTTGTTTTTCAAGGTTGGATACGTACATGATATAATCTAATTCAGGCGAATTACATGGAACACTTCACGTCAAGCAGTCAAGTTATGGAGGAAAATACAAAATATGAATCTCCGAACTTCTGCTGTATGCTCCAAAGCTGTTCTTCCACCCTTTTTATGCTTATTCGAATAGAGCCCTGACTTCGCATGTGACAGAGTGATGTATGTAGTTGAAGAGTAGTTCTGGAGTGTTTCCCCCACCTGCCGTTGATGCTGTGATTGAGAGGAATACAGGCCGATCGAATCAAATTTCGGTGCTTGGGACCTTCGGTGTATATTGTACTATTTTTCTTACGGTTTTCAATGAATGAATAACCGATATCAGACAATTGAAATTCACTGCAAATTTCACAGGAAGCTTTATCATTTTCTCCTCCATACATATTTCAACGAATATCCCAACCAGTGGCGGATTATCCGTAAGTCAAAGTAAGCACGTGCCTAGGGGCGCGAAGTTACAAGGAGGACGCCCGCGAGAAATATAAAAATAATTAAATAATTAAATGTGTCAGTAATTATGCATCTGCTTACACAATATAAAATTCTATAGTAGTAGAGATTTCGAAGCGTGCATGCGTGGCCTTCTTGATTCTTCCGTCATTGATTGATTTCACAATGAAAGTTACAAATGCAATTTTGCGCGTTCGTAGCGTCGATACTCGATCGCTATCCTATCCCTATCATCGAAAATTGCTTGGCTGCGGTGACGGTGATATACAGGATGTTCTTTGAGGTGAGGCTTTTTTTTGACAGGTGCTAGAACTCATCGAAAAAAATCATTTCGCCGGAAGTTGATTCTATAAAATATTCAATTTGATAAGAGTGCGAAAAATCACGGGTATCAAGATCTTAGGACGTCAGTTTTAGAAGATCTGCAATGAATCACGGCGCCATAAGCATTCCAGCAAGTAGATAAACTGCTGAATTTTATCGAAAGTTTTTATATTTTCTTTCAACTTTATTTAGGAGATTTTTCCTAAACGGTATGATTCTTAAAGTACCAACCGAGGAGAGCAAAAATTACTGATTGAAAAGATCCCTAAAAATTAGGTAAAGCACTGCCGTGAAGGCAGGAGCTTTTGAGCGCTCGTACATGCACCTTGTAGGTAGATTCGCATTTTCCGGTTTCAGAAATCAATTGAAGGAATTTTCGACAGCTGTCAAAAAAATTCTGAAACTTAGGCAAAACTCCAGTGCTTCAGCTGATCAATTTTTTTTCGATAATTCGCTAGAATTTTCTACGGTATCTATGGTCTTGGTGATGCGGTCTGGACAGAATTCTGCACGTAGTTTGAATATATTATTACTCAGCTAGGTGCAAAATTTCATCCCAATCCGCTCAGTAGTTTCGACAGTTATCAGGAAAAAAATTTTTTGAACGGCCACATTTACGGAACCCCTAGTCTAATTTTGCTCATCGATGATCGTGACCGCGATATTCGCGATCCAAACCCACCCTGAGAATTTCAAGTTCCTAGGCCTTTCCGTTCAAAAGTTACAATTTTCTATGGTTTCTATGGTTCTTGTCATGAGATCTGGACAAAATATTGTTTTAATCTATCATTCTCGATTAAAATACAAAATTTCATCTCGATCGAATCCGTAGTTTCGAAATTATCGAGAAACCAAAATTTCAAACGACCGTATTTACGGAACCCCTAGTATAATTCACCTTTGAAAACACTCTGCATATAGATGGCCGCCGAAGGGGCCAAAGGACCCGATGAGGTGCTTGCCTAGGGCGCTCCGAACACTTAATCCGCCACTGATCCCAACACAACAAAATACAATTATTTTTCTGGAGTGAGTCCACTGACCAACGCAGGCATCTCGACAATTGAATATATTTTTATTCTTCACTCAATGTAACAAGTTTCCCAATTAATATTAGGTGAAATGTAGATATGTGACTGACAAACTATCTGGAACTAGGGATTTGGACACGGATTTTTTCCCTTCTATTTTAATAATTTGTTAATTCTCAGAATCTCTGGATGGACGACAATATCCTGCTTGATGTGGTAAGATCATATAATTTACCCAGTACATTCACGTCATCAACAGTGTCTAGGAACTATGTATGAGAATCTGAACAATAAAGCTCCAACGTCTGTAGGAAGCATTCCTATCATCAGAACGCACATTGGGAAATTCCGAGGAAATCTGAGAATAATTTCTCTAGTTCAGGTTGAAAATCGAATGGAGGGTAGTTATAGTTATAGTTATAGTTAGGAAGGGGTTACGTTCCACTGCGACCTCAAGGTCTATTGTGCCCCCCATCAGAGCCGTATTCGCAAATGCGCTACCTACAGAATGGAGGGTATATCAGTTATCTATCTATGTATTGAAATCATTTCTTCGTTTATTTGGAATTCCGAAACTTCTTCCACATGCGGAATATACATATCACTTTAGAGAACCGCTCCCTGAATTGAGGTTATATTAATGCCACACAAAGGTTTATAATTCAGACATCACCAAATTTCCTGTATCTATCTATATTTCACAAAAGGTTTTAACTTTTAACTCTCCAAGCTCAGTAAAAATAATCAAAAATGGGGATTGTGTTCTGAAAATGAGATCAGGCAGATGGCGACCTCAAAGTCATCGTTCTGGACCACCTTGTCATATGAATCGGTTTCAATTGACCGAACTTTTTTCATGGCGGTTTCTTTCAACTCTTGCAGAATTTTTGGGGTTCATCTTCATCAGTAAGAATGGCGTCCTTTCTGCGAGCTTCTGGCGTTCTGCAAAATCTCCATCATTCAGCTGCTGGACAATCAGAAGTTTGGAGCGATGGAAGTTGAGATGTAGTAGGTTACTGTTACGGTTACCACAGTTACTGCTTGTCTCGTCATTCGCTGGAGTCCTTACAACTTCGAGGACGTCCTAGCCTAGGGATTCTGGAGTAATTGCCGATGCCATCGTTTAGAAATTCTGGACCGACCCACGATTGTTCCACGTTACAGAACTGAGTAGTTACGACCAATATTGAAGTGTAGGCGATAACGCAGCTTCACGACAATATCAGTTACTCTTCAACTGCCATGCACGATGCCGTTTCGTACAAATATCCATTTTACATAACACGCAACCCTCAACTCCCACCTCTCCTCGTGTACTACCCTTTTCGATAAAGCCTTTCCATTCTGTCCGGTCTTGTTACAATTTCTACACATTCTGGATTTTATGATTTTATGTTAAGTGGTTTTTCAGCAAGGGATTGCTTGAATTTGATCCCTGGATCGGTTTTTCGGGCTACAATGGTCAGTGCCAGATACCGGCTGATTTCCAAACCGCATTTCATGCTGAAAGCTCTAATAGTTTCCGAGAACATATCCGGACTTTTCATATGTAAAAAAAAACTATATGAAACTATACTTCCCAACTGATGTTACAAACATGTTGGCCATATTCGAGGGTGCGATTCATTATGGAAAATTAATTATAGTTCACCCTACTCTGTGGGTTTGTTGGTTTCTTACGAACCATCGCATATTCATTGCTGCTCTCAGCAGTTCATTTTCTGTGGCTTGAATCTTCTTTTTATGGCTATTGCCATATAAACGCCTGTGTCGTCCGGATAAAGTGCTAGCAGATTTCTTGGGTTTTTAGGAATATCGTAGAAAGAGATGTAGTAGAGTAGAGGTCCCAGAACTGAGCCTTGGGGCACTCCTGCTTCTACTTGTCTGTTGTAAAATAATGTGTCATCTCCTCAGGAAGTTTCTTATTATCTTTCTTCGTTTTCCCTCCCCTTATTTATTACTTCGTCCAATGTTTCTTTCTACTTTCGAACCTTCTGATCGTGTCACTATAGGCCTCCGCTGACGGTGCAACAGTAGCATGAATACGCAAAAAGTAGGTTTAGTTCACAGATAAAACCTTGTGAACTTCATCAGAAAACCATTCTTTATGTCCATCTCCAGCTAGAAATTCAACCGATTTGCAACCGGTCTGAAAATGGTCTCATTCTGATAGCCTCTTGTGCGGATCTTCACTAATATACGCTTCCAAGGTCACGAGCTCAACTGGTTTGCAACCCTTGTCACAAAACATTTGAACCGTATGAACCTACTTCCACTGGCTGATTGAACAATGAATTTGTCTTATCTCCTCGATTTTCCAACTTTCCATAATTTCACCATACGATGCGGAAAATTCCTCAATAAATGTTCAATAAGTCTACTCACATTTCAGAACAAGTTTTGGGCGTTTAACAATGAAAAGTATCGATCGACGAGAATAATTGATATGAGAAATAACCTACTTGTTCTTTCGGAAAGATAGGACAAGAAAAACTATAAAATTCGGCTTGAGATAATCGAAGTTTTCGATGTGTTTTCAAATGTGTGGACGACACATTTGAGCGATCAAACGAGTTTGAATTTTTTTCTTGTGCCTGCAATTTTTTACTTTTAAACAAAACGTTCTTGGTTCGATCAGATGAGATTCATGAAAACCTTATATTCATATTCGAAAAAGAATTTTCCTATGAGAGCTCTGGTTTTCAGGAGTAACATTTTCGTTATTCTCCAGCAATCCTATGTGTGCCATAATTATCAGTTGCACTGCTCCCATTATTCAGAACTTATATTATTAATACAACGTCTCCTGGTATGATATCTGGTAATGAGTTCCACGTACGTTGCTGGATACTGGAGTCCAGCATTCCATTTGGGAGTCGCATTGCGAGTACACTAGCACACAATACAAACGTTGCACCAACGGAGGCGATAACAATAATTAGTTATCAGGAGCAGCAGCGAACGGTAACCAGAGCGGAACCCGCATATCTGGGTCGTCCTGACTCATATTCTGTAAATAATCACGTCGGCATTCTCCCCAACTGTAATAATTACACAGTCAACTCTCCACAAGAGACGCAGTAGACTATAGATGTACATTTTCGAAAGAATTTCCTTCTTGATGAATCTGCGCAAATAATCTGCATCGATTTGTCATACACATGGACGATTTATCTGTGCGGATCGATTCGAACCGATGGGGGTTGGATTAAATCATTGATTTTCCTCTTTCGATTCGTAGAATTGCATATGAACCGACCTAGCAATGGATAGACTTTCCACAAGTGTGTCTCTAGGTCTAGAAGTTGCAAATGAGCATTGGTATTACATAAGTTGGAATAAAATAACTTTCCACTCAACTTTTTGATGAATATCCTAAGACAGCTGAAAGCTACGTTCTTTAAAATCCAACTTGTCAAAAAGTTTTGAGAATCACATGTCGCAATCATTTTTTTTTCATGAAGATGAAATGTGCGATTATTATAGTTATACCAGATCGAAGAATCATCCTCCCGAGGAAGCTGACATTGCACATGAAAATAAGAAAAAAAACTCAACTCCCGTGATATCATTTTGTGTTATAGGTACATATATATATTCTATTTTAATTTTTCAATTACTTTATATGTTCCTATTCTTCTCATCATCGATTACCTACCTTGAAATTAAATCGGTTTTTGAGCGCTCGTACTACTTAACGAGGGCTATATCATTTCGTCACGATGTCTGTCTTTTCCGAATTTTGCGCCGAAAATGGTCTCAATCGACTATGTTCGACTCACTGATGACGAATCCGTCGGAAAATTCGAGTCTGCCCGTTCGGCCGTCCGTAAGCACGATAACTCTCGAACGGAACAACCTAGAGACTTGAGATTTTCAGTATGGGTTCAGTTCCCGAATGCCGCGGTCAAGTTCGTTAATAGGCCAAATTCCACCAGGGGTTCCGTAAATATGGCCGTTCAAAGTTTTGTTCCTCTGATTAATTAAAAACTACAAATTTGATCGAGATGAAACTGTGCACTCAAATGGAGATTGAGGTGTTCAAGCTACATGTGAAATTTTGTCCAGATCGCATTATCAGAACCATAGAAACCATAGAAAATTGTAACTAGGGACTTGAAATTTTCAGGATAGGTGTGGATCTCGAATGTCGTGATTACGTTCATCTATGAGCGAAATTGTACTAGGGGTTCCGTAAATATGGTCGTTTGAAATTTAGTTTTCTTGATCATTTCAAAACTACAGATTCGATCGTGACGAAATTTTGTATACTAATGGAGAATTATATATTCAAGCTACATTCTCCAGATCACATGACCAGAACCATAGAAACCATAGAAAATCCTAGAAAGGCCTAAGGATTTGAAATTTTCAGGGAAGGTTGATAATTAATTAATATTTTTTGTCTTGATCATTTTGAAACTACTGATTGGATTCGAATGAAATTTTGCACATAGCTGAAGAATGATGTATTCAAACTAAGTGCCAAATTTTATCCAGATCGCATTACCAAGACCATAGATACCATAGAGAATTCTAGCGAATTATCGAAAAAAAAATTGTTCAGCTAAAGCACTGACGTGGAGTCTGGAGTTTCGCCTTAGTTAAAGAATTGTTTTGGGAGCTATCAAAAAAATTTTCATTTTGTTTTGAAACTGGAAAATGCGAATCTACCTACAAGGTGGATGAACGGGCGCTCAAAAGCTCCTTACTTCATGGCAGTGCTTTTCGTAATTTTTGAGCGCTCGTACAACTTACACGAGGGCTATATCATTTCGTCACGATGTCTGTATTTTTCGAATTTTGAGCCGAAAATGGTCTCAATCGACTATGTTCGACTCACTGATGACGAATCCGTCGGAAAATTCGAGTCTGTCCGTCCGGCCGTCCGTCCGGCCGTCCGTCAGCACGATAACTCTCGAACGGATCAACCTAGAGACTTGAAATTTTCAGTGTAGGTTCAGATCCCGAATGCCTCGGTTAAGTTCGTTAATGGGCCAAATTCCACCATGGGTTCCGTAAATATGGCCGTTCAAAGTTTTGTTTCCCTGATTTCTTCGAAACTACATATTCGATCGAGATGAAATTTTGCACTCAGATGGAAAATAAGGTGTTTCAGCTACATGCGAAATTTTGTCCAGATCGCATGACCAGAACCATAGAAACCATAGAAAATTGTAACTTTTGAACGGAAATGCCTAGGGACTTGAAATTTTCAGAATAGGTGCGGATCTCGAATGTCGTGATCATGTTCATCTATGAGCAACATTATACAAGGGGTTCCGTAAATACGGTCGTTTGAAATTTTGTTTTCTCGATAAATTCGAAACTTCGGATTCGATCGAGATGAAATTTTGTATTTTAATCGAGAATGATATATTGAAGCAATATTTTGTCCAGATCGCATGACCAGAACCATAGAAACCATAGAAAATTGTAACTTCTGAACGGAAAGGCCTAGGAACTTGAAATTTTCAGGGTGGGTTTGGATCGCGAATATCGCGGTCACGTTCATCAATAAGCAAAATGAGACTAGGGGTTCCGTAAATATGGCCGTTCAAAATATTTTTTTCCAGATAGTTTCGGAACTACTGATCGGATTGGAATGAAATTATGCACCTAGCTGAGGAATAATGTATTCAAAGTACGTGCAAAATTTTGTCCAGACCGCATCACCAAGACCATAGATACCGTAGAAAATTCTAGCGAATTATCGAAACAAAATTGATCAGCTGAAGCACCGACATGAAGTCTGGAGTTTCGCCTAACTTTCAGAATTTTTTTGACAGCTGTCAAAAATTCCTTCAATTGGTTTCTAAAACTGGAAAATGCGAATCTACCTACAAGGTGCATGTACGAGCGCTCAAAAGCTCCTGCCTTCACGGCAGTGCTTTTCTAAATTTTTAATAAACCTTTTGTTTAGGGCTCCTTCAATTCTAAAATATTCAGCTTCTTTCAGAGTGCATTTTTTAATTTTATTTGGCTCAATACTCGGGTTCACAATTCTCATAATTTTGATTTGTTTTTTTCAAATCGAGCATAGAGTTGATTTTGCTATTCCATATTTTCTTGAATTCTCAAGCCTTTTTGGTCTTCTTCCAAAATCTTTGATTTTTCATGATCACTCAATGTTTTTTGTTTTCGGCCCTTTCAACTACTTTGCATAGGAAGAAACTTCTCGCGATGAAAGATAACTCGTTATGAAGATGAATCGTTTCATTCATGCTTTGAGCATGATTCAACAAGTTGAAACAAGAAAGTAAAGGGTTAACACTAGCGAGGTCGTGAATTGTTCACACTACTGGATGTATAATGAGAATATTTTATTGTTCACACTATTGGGTTGTTCACACAGAAGTGTGTTCACACTAGCGCGAGTCTACTGTATTTTGTTCTTTGTACTCTTGTTATATAAGTTTCTTCAATCTTATATTGGTTTTTATTTCATTTTTCCTTACTTAGTATTCACTTATCCACTGGACTACGATTCTCTCGAGAAAAGTTTATAAAAAAAGCCATAAATGAAGTTTATCCATTTCAAAAATAATTGAAACAAAATTATAAAATTCAATGTTCTTGAAACCAAACCAAATATTCCTTATAGAACTGATAGTAACTTAGGTAAATTCATCAAAAATAATGAAGATAAAACAGACCAATCAGATAAATCGGCAGTATGAACTCACATGCGGGGATTGTCCAAGTTTCTATATCAGCCATACTGGTAGAACCTTCGAAAAAATAATTGACGAACATAAAAGTTCTTTCGTCTATTAAAAGTAAAGTTTTGAAACTCAATCTTTTGGAAATCTTGAAAATCAATAAGCAAAAAGGTTTATCTAATTTGCTTGACGACCAGATAGAGTTGAATAATTGTCCTTCGTTGAATTTGTTCAACCGTAATGACATGTTAACGACAAACTAATAATACAGGAATTAGTCTCCCCCTCCCTTTTTTAGGAATTATGTATATATTCCGGGCAGGTGCAACAATTAATATCTCACCTGAAGAAGCCATGTGAATGGCGAAACACGTGTCGTGGTTTCGTGAAACCCTAAAGTAGTGAAAATCGTAGTCCAGTTGATTAGTGAGTATAAGATGTAGATGAAGATTTTAAGGGGGGTTCATTACACTGCCACCTTATAGTGTCTATTGTGAATAGTGAGTAAGTTTTGGATGTTCATCGAGTATCGACCACATTACCTCAATATTGTATTTTATTTTTATATACCTTATAGTTCAATAAATGTTTCGTGTTCTTTGACGAATCCGAGTTTCCATAGAACAAGTGTTTTGAAAGTAAATGAAAGAATAGGAGTAGTCCCAAAATTTTGCGAGCGTAGAGCTCCAGAAAACGTAAATCTGCCACTGAATAGTACTTTTTTTTCAAGTATGTGTAACTAGGAATTCATTAATTCGATCGGTCAATATTTTTGGAATAAATTTTGCGTAAATTGATTTTATCCATAGCAGTGAATTGAAAGTCTTCCTAGTGAAGGGACCCTGTTTTATGTTGCCTTGAAAATAATATCCGAATATATACGATTTTTCTTTTGATTGCATGAAGTCAAATTTTTCAATAATTGAAGGGTGAATTTATGAGAGGAGAATTTTTTTATACTAAAAAGTTTATTTCTAGAGATATAAGTGAACCATCAACTGGTTGCGAGTGAGAAAAGCAGCTTGAAAACGTTCCTTCCTGATTTAACCTTTTTGAGCGCTCGTTCTACTCACACGGGGGCTATATCATTTCATCACGATGTCTTTATTTTTAGAATTGTGAGCAAAAAATTGTTTCAATCGACAAGTTTCGACTCACTGATGACTGGCCAACAGGCCGTATACACGATAACTCTCGAACGAAATGACCTAGAAATTTGGAATTTTCAGGTTAGGTTCGAATTTTGAGTGCCGCGGTTGAGTTTGTTATTGGGCAAAATTCGGCAAGGGGTTCCGTAAATATGGTCGTTCGAAATTTAGTTTTTTTGATCATTTCAAAACTACGAATTCGATCATGACAAAATTTAGTATTTGGAGAGTGATATATTCAAGCTACATTTTTTCCAGACCGCATAACCAGAACCATTTCAAATTCCAACGTATCATAATAATAATGAAATATTCTTATATTTATGTAACATCTGATTCGTCATGATTGACAAAGAGCTGCTGTCAGTTTTTTGACAGCTGTCAAAATTTTCTCCAATTGGATTCTGAAACTGGAAAAATGCGAATCTACCTACAAGGGGAATGAAAAAGCTATATATAGATATTAAATTTTCATTTACGACTTCATTAATGCAATTTTAATCTCTTTCAGTTCTATATGTGGGAGAAATTGGTCGAAGGTTCATATGAAACTCATGTTCAAAATACCCTCCAGTACAAGTTTTCGAGATTTTTTCACTGATTATGAATCACCCCGTATAATTCACAGCTGTGGAGATAAAGCAATTTTGGTCGAAGATCTGGTAACAATGTCTGGAAACCGTGACTTTCAATTTTCGCATTCTTGAATTCGAATAGTAAACATTCTCCATGCTGATTTATTGTTTCCTGATGTCTGAATTCGATAAGCTCAGTTTTCCACTAAGACTGGAAGGAACTCGAGGGTGTCAAGCTTTTGCAATGTACCTGCAGAAGGTTCACGTCAGTTCGATAACCCTGCAGACTTGTGCCCTGCCTCTCACATTCCGAAGTCATGTCTCCTTTAGCCGCTAGAATATTGTATGTCGACAAGGAATGGCCATAAATTCAAATGACTCCGAAAGTGAAAACACGAAAAAGTTGTACACTTCGGCGGAAGCTTTTCGTATTATTCGTGCGACAGCTGCATACTGATAATATTGTCAACTACGTAAAAAATCGCATGTGATCATTTTCATACTCAGCTATTTCGAGAATGACTTTCTACAGAATCGAATTCATGTTCAATTGAACCGAAAATTTATTAGCACTTCGCAATGATAGTTGGGAAAAACCACAAGTAAGATTACGATCTGTAGACGAATAATCCGCAGGCATATCTCATCAAAATTACTTTAGTCTGTCTACTCAAAATGATTGCGTTCCTTTCTTATTCCGTTCAGAGAAACTCTGAAGGTATGGTACTGAAAAACATCTTGAATTATTGTAGGCACTTCGATATTCCTGCATGCTACGAATATTAATCCGTCCGGAAAAGCAGGTTCGTCTGTAGGGAATTGCTCCATTGTGTGACAGACATTTTCCGACTTTCAACTCATTTCCTGTTGGTAAAACCAGACCTGCCATCAACTAAGTCTAATGAACCTAATCGTCATTTATTATTCCCTAGTTGTTCAGACTGAAGTGAATTTGAATCAGCTTCAGCGATGGTTAACGTACGTTGAGGATGAAATATTCCCAATTCGAATGCGACTATGATTGCGCCTTGAGAAATCGGTTCGCAGCCTCAGTCGTGATGGAGTTCGATGCGGAAAATTCTTATTCACTGTTGGCAATTACAGAATAAGAGGTAACTATTTATCCCTGATAAAATTTCTGTTCCCCTGATCTATAAGTACCATTAGGAAGTTAATTCCATCCATTTGAATGAAAAAGAAATGAACTCGATATACACTAATCTATAAGACTACGATGTCCACTTAGAGAATTACTGAACCACGGTACCTACGTGTTTCGCTATACAATAGCATCATCCGGCATAAAAGCGTTTTTTGTTTCACATCGGCCACATTAATTCAATAGCCAAGGGGAATCATGGTTTTTTATTCTTCTCAAATACTACTGTTGATTCACCTCGGCAAACCTACTCATGATTTTAAATCATTATTTCTATCAATATAAATCTTTGGAACCTTCGACGACTGCAAAAGAAATTAAGTGCAAGTCGATAAAAGTTATACTCCATTATTGACTCATTCAATGATTCTCTATCCAATCCGAGCACTCTTATGCAAATAAGAAGGCGAGAAAATTCATTGTTTGAAGAAAAAATAACTTGAAACATGACTTCATTCGATTTTTCATATCCAAGTATCTTCTTGGCTCATAGTGGTTTTACCTTCATATTTTTCATTTTGATATCATTTCCCTATTTCCAAGTCTCAGCTCCCATAACAGGCAATGGCGTCAGTGGTGTTCAGACGGTTCTACAATACAAGCCTAATGAGGACGGTCATGGTAATTAATACGACAATGCAACATTCCAGATTTATTAGAACCTACGACGACAGTGCAAATAATGAGCCTTGCATGTATAACATGTGAACTGAACCAACATACCATGTGAATCGAACTAATGAGATCCACTCAGATTTTGTCCATTAGCCAACTATACCTAATTAGTCAAGTTCGAAGTTATTTTGAATTATCTACAGGTAAATTTATGCAGTGGAATAATATAACATAACATTAACCCACAAGAATTGAAAAATTGGTTCAAATGAATGCACACAATAATTTTTTCTATACATTCCATCTATACATCTATACATACATACATACATACACTTAAAGCTCTAAGGACGCATAGAGTCAAAAGAATCAAACCACAGTTAGATCCCCGCCTGCCGTTTGAAATCGTATGTTATGGGACGTAAGGATACTGAAAAATAAGACCGCGGTCGTTGAGTGACTCATAACCACTGTGTTTTTTACAAGAAGAGACGGGCTTTCCAACGATGTCCAAACGATCCTTCTAGCCCGTCTGGAAGTATTTGAAAATAATGTTCGGAAATGGCCAACATCGATGAGAGCCAGAAGAGGAGTCTTTAATATATTAATATATAATCATACACCATGTAATTCATAAGATGTAATCATAGACGATGTAACTCCTCAAGACGGTGACAATGACCACCGAATGCTTACTAGACATAATTACTTTATAAAAGCTTGTGGAACAATGTGCAACACGAGTTAGTAGATAGATAGATTTGATCCCGTAATTAAATAAAGCTCATTTTTAAGTCTTCCCGTGTTTGTTTTTAAAAACGGTTTTTCAAGTTGAGAAAATATATTTGGCGACGAGGATGGGATATTGCTAGTTTTTCCGAAAAAGAAAATACGTGAAAATCATTTCTTTAAGCAATAACCGAAGAACTGTTGTGAAAAGTTTGTGACGTCAATCCGAAAAGTGAAACCGATCAAGAAGTAACAACGAACCAACGAGTAAGCAAGAGTCCAAGACGAAAGGCTGAATCCCTGAAAAGAAGTGTAAGGTGAACCCTCTCAGGTCTGCTTGTGAGCTTATCAACATCTGAAAACACCCCTGTGGATTGATCGAGTAGCGCCCTTCAAACCAGGACCGGAAGTAAAAAGTGAGTTGATCTATTAACCCCCTAGTTTTTCTATTCCCTAGACCAAAGGAATACTTGATATATTTTTTTTATTAAACATTGTAAGGAACAGATTTTGGAAAAATCAAAAAATCAAAATAGACGATTTAATTGAAAAATTCCAAAAACTAAACACAAAAATGACTCAACCTTCAGGAAGTCAAAGTAACGTAGTTGACATTAATGATTTAAAACTTTTTGGAGATTTGTTACCAAAATTCAACGGTAATTCGAATGAACTCCAATCATTCATAGTAGAAATAGAAAATTATATTTCAAAATTTGGACGCACAGATAATGCTCGAATTGATTATTACTGCTTCGCGATGATAAAATCAAGAATAATCGATGAAGCAAGGATAATTATTAATTCAGGCCCTATCCCAAATAATTGGATAGAATTGAAACAGATTTTGATAGATAAATTCGGATTTAGAATCAATTTTGATGTTCTACAAGACGAATACCAAAATATGAGACGAGCTTATAGAGAACCTCTTCTAAATTTCATAGAAAGAATAAAACAACTGAAATTGCATTTCGATTATCAACTACAGATGCAAGGATTCAATAATAATGAACTTTTAATTTATAGAAATATTTCTGAAAGAATTGGGCAGAGAGTAATTTACAATAATGTTGATGAGAATGTCAGAAATTTGTTGGATAATAACGAAAGGAATTTCGATGCAACATGCAAAATGTTGGAAAATAGAGAAATAAAGAGACAACAACTAAATTTCATTCCAAATTTAAATTCATTTTCACAATCTCCTCATACTAGTAGAGAGAAAATTAACAATTCCTCTTATTATTCCATTCCAAATCAAAATTCTTTCAAACAAAATACGCGCCCACATACCAATTTTATTCCCAATCAGAATTTCCCAAATCAACCAATACGCATACAACCCGTTCAAAATACAAATCAACCGAAATATTTCACAAATGAACAAGTATTTGGAAAACCACCAAACGTTTTCAAACCCAATCCTAATTATAAACCGAACAATAAACCAGAACCAATGTCAGTAAGAACAAGACTTTTACCCCAAAAACGTCCTAATGAATCATCAAGTATTCGACAACCCAAACCAAATTACCAGCCTAGAGAAAACCCTTTTAGACCAAGAGCAACCCCAAATTTCATATCGGAAGAATTAACTAACACAGAAGAGCAAATTGAATTCCCACCAGAGGAACAATTTTCCGAATACTACGATGAAAATTATGAATCGGAATATTTAAATTCAGATGAGTTTCAATCTTCAGAAACAGAGAAGGAAAATTTTCAGGAAAGTCCTTATCAAGCACACATGACCTAAATTTTAATGATGAAAGAATAGCAAGTCTTCCCTATATCAAATTACAGAATCCTCCTTGTAAACTACTAGTCGATTCAGGCAGTTCGATTTCAATCATTGATCCAATAATTGCTTATAATTATTTTCCAAATTCAATTTACAAAGAAAACACATATTTTACAACAGCTACAGGTAAAGATTCATGTAACAATAAAATGCTATTTCCTCTTGACATATTTGGCTATGATACATCCTACCCATTTGTCGTGTATAAATTTCATCCCCAATATGATGGTGTTATCGGTTATAATTTAATGAAAGATTTACAACTTACTGTGGATATGAAAAATAATGTTTTAACTAACGGAATCATTTCTCATAACCTTCACTTACAACAGGTGAAACCGAGAGAAGAATTACCTTTAGATTTAAATCACCTAGACAAAAATTTGAAAAATCAATTGACTAAAATTTTGCAGAGTAATAAATCAGTGTTACAATTTCCCGAAGAACCACTAAGTTTCACGAGTAAAATCAAACATAATATTAGAACTATTGATGACAACCCAGTCTACGTTAAGCGTTATAGATACCCGGAAGTTCACAAAGAAGAAGTGAAAAATCAAATTGAAGATCTTTTGAATAAAAATATAATTAGACCAAGTATCTCACCCTGGTCTTTTCCTATTGTAATCGTTCCCAAAAAAGCGGATAAATCAGGCAAACAAAAGTGGCGAATTGCAATTGATTACAGAAAACTCAACGAAAAAACTATTGACGATAAATTCCCAATCCCGAATATTGACGAAATTCTAGATAATTTAAAAGGAGCAAAATATTTCAGCACTATAGATTTAGCATCAGGATATCACCAAATTGAACTTGATAAAGAATCCATAGAAAAAACTGCTTTTGCTACAGATGACGGACATTTTGAGTTTTTGCGAATGCCTTTTGGTCTCAAAAATGCCCCATCTACATTTCAGAGAGTAATGAATGAAGTTTTAAGACCCCTTTTAGGAAAAATTTGCGTAGTATACATGGATGATATTTTAATATTCTCCAAAGACCCCGATAAACATTTAGCGGATATTCAAACCGTACTGGAAGTACTGAAAGAAGAAAATTTCAAAATTCAATTAGACAAATCATATTTTTTCAGAAACGAAGTTATGTTTTTAGGATTCAAAATTTCAGATAAAGGAGTTGAACCTAACCCTGAAAAAATGGAAGCCATAAAAAATTTTCCAATTCCGAAAACCCCAAAAGAAATAAAATCCTATTTAGGCATGATTGGTTATTACCGAAAATTCATTCCCAATTTTTCCAAACTGACTAAACCATTGACCCAATGTTTAAAAAAGGATGCAAAGATAAACTTAGAAAATCAAGAATATCTGGAATCTTTCAATATTAGCAGAAATATGTTAATTAATCATCCTATTCTTAGATTCCCAGATTTTAATCAACCATTCATTTTAACCACGGACGCATCGAAATATGCAATAGGTGCTATTTTATCGCAAGGAAATCCACCGAACGACTTGCCTATAGCTTATGCTAGTCGTACACTAAACAAAGCAGAAATCAATTACTCTACTATCGAAAAAGAGTTACTTTCTATCGTTTGGGCAACAAAGTACTTTAGACCCTATCTGTTTGGCCGAAAATTCATTATTTATACAGATCATCGACCTCTTACTTGGCTATTTTCACTAAAAGAAGCCTCTTCAAGATTAATGCGTTGGAGAATAAAACTCGATGAATTCAATTTCGAAATAAAATATCGCAAAGGTGTGAATAATAACGCAGACGCTCTATCTAGAATCAAAAATGATGAATTCAACATTACTGAGAAAGAAAAATTGATATCGGATCTAGATTCAGTTATTCCACAGATATCACATTTAGATTTAGACATGAGACAAGAAGAATTTGACGAATTAATTTCAATAGATGTAGATGATAACTCAGATAATGAAACATTACATTCGAACCAAGAAGACCCAATTTTGGAAATCCCTCACACGGAACGAGCAATTAATATTTTTCAATACCAAATCATTATAAAAAGCAGCAATAATTTCAATGTTACCAAAATAAAATTACATAATCAATCGAAATTCAGATTAATTTTATCTATTTCTGAAGAAAACCAATTTACGAAATTTTTAAAAGAATTTATATCCCCGGATAAAACATATGGAATTTTCTTCCAAGATAAAAATATTGAAACGCCATTTATTCAGTATGCACAGAAACTTTTCAATTCAGGAAGCTTCAAATTCAAAATTTCGAACATTTTATTGGAAGATATAGAAGATGAAGAAGAGCAAATCGAAAAAATCAGACTTTATCACGAGACAAAAACTACTCATAGAGGTATTCAAGAGAATGTGGAAAGCATTAAGAAAAAATTCTATTTTCCAAAAATGTTATTGAAAGTTCAACGCTATGTGAATAGTTGTGATATATGCCAACGTCAAAAATATGAACGTCAACCGAACAAATTGATATTCAAACAAAATCCAATCGGTGAAAAACCTTTCGAACATTTATATGCCGATACAATAAATATTTCAAAAATACCCTGTCTCACATTAGTGGATTCATTTTCAAGGCACGGGCAATGTTTCATTCTGAAAAGTAAGACGGCAGTAGAAATTGTAGAATCGCTTATTCGTTATTTCTCGAATCATGGAACTCCGAGAAAAATTACAACAGATAACGGAACGGAATTCAAGAACGCGATAATCCAAGAATTCGCTTGCACTCACAATATAGAGATTCACTACGTGACAAATTATAATCCCACATCGAATTCCATTGTTGAAAGATTTCACTCTACACTAGTGGAACAAATAAGGGTAATCGAGGATAAAAATCTGAGTTTAAGAGAAAAATTGAATAGAGCCCTTTTGAGTTATAACAATTCTATACATTCCACCCTTAAATATAGCCCTCTACAAATTATAAAATCGGATTTGAATTATAGCCTTCCTGTTGAATACACAGTCAATGAAAAAGTAACCAATTATATTGAACAATATAACCAAAATCTCAAGGAAATTTCTAAAGTATTAGCAGAAAACAACAAGAAAAATGAAAAGAGACGGCAGAAAGAAAATGAAAACAGATCAGAAGATGTTATTTTAGATGAAAATCGAGAAGCATTTTTGAAATTACCGGCAGACGCCAAATTGAAACCACGATTTAAAAACGTAAATATCAAAATTTTGGATAATGTCCTCGTGAAGGAAGCAAATAAAGGACATGTGTATCATAAGAAAAAAATTAAACAAAGGAAACATTAATAATCATCTGTTTCAGAATGGTCCCTTTCCGCATAACAATAATCCTACTTTTTCTTGAAACCCAATTCTGTCTGAAAACAAAAGAAATACGAAATAATATAATTGCATTTAGTGGTCCTAAAACATTCATAATAGAAAAAGACCATGTTCTTATGTATCATTATGACCTTTCGCGAATAATTTCAATCCTTAACAAACATGGAGAAATTTTGAACGATGTTATTAAGAAAAACGAACTAAGGGATGAAGCAACGAAATACTTATATGAGTTGACATTAAATCAAATATTCTCGAATAAACAAATTTTGCATGATTTAATCCAATCAAGGAAAAAAAGAGGCCTTGTTAATATAGGAGGAAGAATTTCCAAATTTCTCTTTGGTACTTTAGATGATGAAGACGAAACTCTCTATCAGGAATATTTTCAAACATTACGAAATGATGCAGATACCATGAAGATAAATCAAAATAGAGTCATAAGCATAGTGAAATCGATATCTGATAGATTTTACAATCAAACCAATATAATGATAAAACAGATTGATAAATTCATGAAATTACAGCAAATTTTAGATAAAGTTCTCCTTCTACAGTTTGAGCAGAACAAAATATCCAGAATTCTTTCAGAAATAAATACAGCCGTTAGTTTTGCTAGACTTCATTTACTACATGAGTCAATATTATCGTTGAATTATTTCAGGAATTATATTCAGGATGATAATTTATTGAAAAATTTAGTCTACTTGAAGGATTTTTACTCAGTCTGTTTCACATCAGTAAAAGTTGAAAAATCACAGATTATATTTGTTATAAAAGTGCCTTTGGTAAACCCTAATCCCTATGATACTCTTGAATTGAAATTCGTTCCCTTCCTAAATACCTACCCAATAGATCAACCAAAGTATTTGCTCATCCAACAAGAAGAAATCATATGGTCCCTATACGAAGAATGCCAGCAAGTGGAAAAGTGGATGCTGTGCCCACAAGACAAACTAGTGAAACCCACTTTGTGTTTGAGTGCATTTGTGCGAGAAAAACGTGAAAATTGTACGCGAAAACAAACTGTTATTGTTGAAGATTTACAAGTGTTACCTAATGGACAATACCTATCCTTGTTCAATGATATTTTGAAAGAAAACTGTTCAGGACATTTATCATATGAACATGAACCCAAGAAAATTTTGTTAATCGATAGTAATTGCATAATATCCAATGGATTGAAAACATTTCAATTATCTAAGGTTGATAATTTATATCATGAATTCCATCTGGACAATTTGAATATTTCGCAAATCCAAGATTTGATTTTGGAACCTTTGAATGCAACAAACATTTCAGATTTGAAATTGTATGAATGGAATTTACACCCCAATCACATTTCAACCCTTTATTTCATTCTATTAATAATAAGTTTAATCATGATTTTCTTTATAATGTATAAGATTTTTATTATAAAATTTCAAAGGATGGTAGATAAACAGAGTTCAAACATTGAGATTGAACTCAGTTCAATAAAAGGTGGAGATAATATATAATCATACACCATGTAATTCATAAGATGTAATCATAGACGATGTAACTCCTCAAGACGGTGACAATGACCACCGAATGCTTACTAGACATAATTACTTTATAAAAGCTTGTGGAACAATGTGCAACACGAGTTAGTAGATAGATAGATTTGATCCCGTAATTAAATAAAGCTCATTTTTAAGTCTTCCCGTGTTTGTTTTTAAAAACGGTTTTTCAAGTTGAGAAAATATATTTATATATAAGAAATGGTATGCAAATTTTTCCAGTCCTATCTTGTGGGATGAATACGTTTGGAATCGAATCTCGAAGAACCATATGTTAACATAGGCTATGTGGCTTTTTCACACTTTTAACCATTCTTACAAGATTTGCTTTTGTATATCGTAGTTTTTGTAAATAGGAACGCCCAGTAGGCGGCCCTCAGAGTCAGATGTCAACCGTCAGTAATCATCTGTCCGTCTTCAATGTTTATGTTTTCATTTGCAATAACATTCAGATCAATTGCAGATACTTAAAGTTAAGTAGAAATCAAAGGTAAGTAACGATTTCAATTGAGTTCCCAACCTCACGATACCAATTTTTAGTTTCAGCTATTTCAGGAAGGAATATATTTGTGAAATTGACATGTGTTGAATAACCCAAATATCCCATCTATGTAAGAAATCAGATCAATACAGAATAATAGGTCGTTTCACAACGTCTCATCTATTAATTTTCTTCGGTTTCTTCTGTGCTTGAATGAGAAACCCCACAATCAAACCTGATTTATCTAAGGAGTGATATTTGATGGAAACTACCTTTGTTGGATGTATATTGATAATTTTTCTTTCAATTTCGTTAGAATCGATTGATAATAGGCCAAATCATAAATTTTATCTAGATTAACATTGGTTTCATCAAAAAAATTGATTCAGAGGTTAATCATAATATTTGCAGTGTAAAGGCAGGACTTATTGTTCGATGTTCATATTATTCTGTACAGAAGAATATTAAGAGGTAATGCAAGAGTTCAAATAAGGATGGTACGAAAGAGAATATAAGTTCAACGGAGCAACAAATCACTTGATTACAGGAGATTTGAGTAAATATTTACTGATTTCCAGTATTATCGAACAGAGGATAAGTATTGAAAAAAAAGTAAAATCAGTTATGACAATAAAGCAGGGAAATATGGAATTACAGAAAGACGGGGAAGAACATGTCTCGAACGAATTTAAACAAGGATTGAAATTGCAGTATACAGTGGCAACCTAGAAAAAATGAAGTAGCCGAGCGATTCAATAAAGCCATTATGGAAAATACAAGATACCAAATTTTTGATGCAGAATTATAAAAGGAAATGTGTATCACAAAAAGGAATACATCCAGATATTAACATGATTATGGACTCAATGATGACATGAATTTCTTTGCAGCGCTTATAGCTGGAATTTTTTTTGGTGAAGTGCCAAAGTCCTATTCAGAAGCAATTGAACAAGATCATGGATTGAAAAGTGCGATTAAGGAAGAGATTAAAGCTCTGGAAGTTAGTATCACCACCAAGAAATGTAGCCCATGTTTGTTTTCATTGTTTTCCTTAACAAAATATATATATATATTTTTTCAAGAAATGAGTGTATCTGTATCAACATCACAAAATGAAAGTTCACCTATTCCAATTTTCCTCATTATGCCACCTTCATAATACTATCTCTTCAAATGGAATATAACAATATCCTGTCATAATAGAAATGGAAAAATAAAAATACTTTCAATGTGATCCTATTATTACCCTTTCTATGGATTGATTTATTTTGAAGATCTACTCATTATGTGGATCTGCCTGTTCGTGGATCTATTTATCATGTGGATCTAGTGAACATAATAATAATACTGCTTCAATTTTAGATAGGACATAAAAAAAGCTTCCATTAAAGCACAAGGGGGCATATTATGAAGGAACGTCATTTATTATTGCTAAATAATGTGAATAAACAAAGAGGTTCGGGTTATGTTTGTCATGCGCGCAGAAAATGCATTATTATATGGCTGGAATTGCAAGTGTGAACGCATATGAAGCGGCAAAATAGAAATATTTTCAAGTCCACTGTAATGTAAGAATGATCTGAAAATAATTTGAGATGATTTTTTTCATAAGTATGGAACTATAAAGATGAAAAACATTGGAAAGAGAGATTTGAGAAGCATCTCCATAAAATGAAAAAAGTTAGGTTTAATATTCACATGTGATGAGAATTTGAAGAAAGGAATGAGTTGTATCTATCAAATACCCCTACCTATAACTCGGGGTTATGAGCTCGATCTTAGGTAATGGACCCAGTCTCCGACCCTTCCATATGTACCCGACACGCGGTACAACGAAATCACAAAATGTCGAGATAATCTGTATTAACTTTCACGCTTTTTTCCCAATTTCACCAACAAGTCCAGACGTAAACCGTTCAACACTCACAATATCACATGCTGCTTTTCGGAGTTACCCTCTGCAAAAGATCAAACCTGTGTTCTCTTCGACGATCCAAACTTCCAAACTGAACAAGAGAGATATTAGTTGATGTTTATGAAAATGGAAGAAACCAAGAATTAAGAAGAAGATGATATTATATTTAGAAAGAAATATTTGTATTGGTAAAGAAATGGAAATTGAAAAAGTGAAAGAAAAAAATTATAAAAAGCACAGTCAGGAGCTTTTGAGCTGTAAAAAAAAATTCCAAACTAAGGCGAAACTCCAGACTTCACGTCAGTGCTAAGTGTTTTTTCGATAATTCGCTAGAATTTTCTACGCTATCTATGGTTTCGGTGATGCGATCTGAACAACATGCGCACGTAATTTGAATAAATTATTCTCCATCCATGTGCAAAATTTCATCCCAATCCAATCAGTATTTTCAGAATTATCGGGAAAAAAAATTTTTGAATGGCCATATTTACGGAACCCCTAGTCTAATTTTGCCGATTGATATACGTGACCGCCACATTCGAGATCCACGCCTATCCTGATAATTTCAAGACTAGGCCATTCCGTTCGAAAGTTATAATATTCTATGGTTTCTATAGTGGTTCTGCGATCTGGACAAAATGTAGCTTGAATATATCAATCTCCATTAAAATACAAAGTTTCGTCACGATCGAATCCGTAGTTTTGAAATTATCGGGAAGGCATTATATTAGATATCTTTAGATGGGAAGAACAATTATCATAATGTGCAAAATGTATATCTGAATTAGGTGTGTCTTCAACGCTCATATCGGGGAAGATAAACATTTTCATAAAGTTACTCCACGAGTACAAAGTACGATTCAGCGTTCCTCCTCCAGTCGTAAAACCAACTGTTAAGTTATTATGGTCGTCTATGGCCGCATAATATCGAATTTCCACAGTATGAGCCTGCCTGAATGGACTATTCCATTTCCATCCTGACATTCGAATATAACGACATTGAAGGGTTTGCCTTCGTCCAGATCAGGACAAGAAAGGTCTAATAACCAAAGTAATATGACCAATACCTCTAGCCAATTTCAGCCCCTGTGAATTTTTAAACTGCTGATTTTATTCTTTTCTAATTTATTTTCTCGATAAACTTTATTTCAACTCCCTTCAAATTTCGGAGCAAGCCATTTGACTTGAGAACGGAACTCTGCAGTTTGATGTTGAACCCCTTTCCCGAACGCCTAGTTTGTTGTAGGCGAATAACATTTTGGGTCAGGCTCGTTCCATCGAATTTACTTCTAATAATGATGGCATTATTATCGGCATAGCCGTAAATGCTGTATTGTTGTTCTGATAGTCTTAGGAGCAGGTCTTTTACGGCAAGACATCGCTTAACGGTGATAAATTCCCTTCCACACTGCGGATTTATATCTATAAATATATGTGTTAACTGCTAGTTCTTCGTTCAAAAATGTTCGAGGAGATTTTTAATTCACAGGGGCTTTATACAAGGTGTCTACTTTTAAAAGGGTCAAACTTCAGTGGGACATTATACATGAGATTTACAACAAAAAATGTCATATAACACATGGTCGAAATGTTGAAGGTTATTCTTCAATTTAACATTTCTTGATTTCACAGAATATTTCAAGTTTTTCCGTAAAATCAATTATACTTCAGTTATTCTTGTAGGTTCATCAAAGTTGACCAAATTTCTGGAAACAGCAATAAATTTGCTACAAGATAAGAATTTCTGTGTACCAAAAATTCTTTATTGTCGTGAACAAAACCAGTCATATTTTTCCAATGGTATTATCGATTAAAAATCATATATTATGGACATGTTTTCTTTCCAGCAAAAAATATCCCATTTAGTGCGTTTTCGAATGACATATCAACTTTTGTGCTTGCTGATTGTCTTCTGCCGTAATATCATGGCTGACAAGATAACCACGAGAAAGTCGAAATATTCCAAACCTGAATTTGCTCTATTCCGAAGCTCTTTATGATTGAATATTGAAGTAATTTTCATGAAAATCATGAATTTATCTGTCGATTCAAAACAATTTGGAGTAATGAACTAAATTCCAATAATACAGATTTTATGAAAACATGTGAAGAAAATAGACCACTACTTATACAAGTTGTTCAAAATGTCCACCCATTCAATACCTTTCACAAATCGTTTCCGCACTGAATCTACAAACCTGCGAAGTTCACAACGTTTCTGACGCATTTCTGCACAACACAAATTTATTCTTCCGATCAGATCCTCTCGATTCTGAACGCAAATTTGATATACTTTTTCTT
Organism: Aphidecta obliterata; assembly: GCA_963966015.1. NCBI lineage: Eukaryota > Metazoa > Arthropoda > Insecta > Coleoptera > Coccinellidae > Aphidecta > Aphidecta obliterata. Next base: position 10,062,276 of record OZ014428.1, read on the forward strand.
CCAAGGTGGTCCAAATATAAAAATCCAAAGGCGTGAGGTCGGGGCTTTTTGGTGGCCATCTTACCAGGCCGTACCTCCCAATCCATTGCACCCCTGAATATTCTTTCATCAAGTCCCGCATATTCCGGCGTTGGGAGTCATGAGAGGTGAGCTTTTCGGACCAGTGATACGTCCCGATCGCCTCAACGTTGTAGAATTCATAAGATCAATCCAGAGGAGCTTGACGGACATATTGGATGAAATGCCCCTAACTAACAGACAAAATATCAGGTTTCAAATGGATGGCTGCCCAGCTCATAATAGCCGGAATGTACGGGACTTATAGGTAATGAATAAATATTTTGGGGTGCAATGGGTTGGAAGGTACGGTCCGGTAAGATGGCCACCGGGGAGCCCCGACCTTACTCCTTTGGATTTTTATGTCTGGAACACGTTGAGAGAAAAAGTATATCGAATTCGCGTTCAGCCTCGAGAGGATCTGATCGAAAGAATAAATTTGTGTTGTCCAGAAATGCGTCAAAAACAGGGTTTAAGACTCTTGAGTGCGAAAACGATGTGTAAAATGTATTGAATAAGGCGGTGGATATTTCGAACAATTGTTATAAGTAGTAGTAGTCGGTCTTCTTTGCATGTTTTCATAAAATCGGTATAATTAAAACTTAGTGTATTCCTTCAAATTCTTTCGGATCGACAGATAAATTCATGATTACCATGAAAATTACTTCAATATCCAATCATAAAGAGCTTCAAAATAGAACAAATTCAGGTTTGGAATATTTCGACTCTTTCGTTGTTATCTAGTTAGCCCATAATATTAGGGCAGAAGACAAGCAGCTAGCACAGAAGTTGATATGTCATTCGAAAGCACACTAAATGGGGTAGTTTCTGCTGAGAAGAAAACATGTCCATAATTAATGATTTTTCATCGATAAAACCATTGGAAAAATAAGACTGGTTTTGTTCACTTCAGAATCGTGCCATTCATCTCCTCACTACGCCGACAATAAAGAATTTTTGGCACACAGAAATTCTTATCTTGTAGCAAATTTATTGCTGTTTCCGGAAATTTGGTCAACTTTGATGAAGCTACAAGGAGTACTGAAGTATAATTGATTTTATGAAGAAACTCGAAATATTTCGTGAAATCAAGAAATGTTAAATTGAAGAACAACCGTCAACATTTCGACAATGTGTTATATGACATATTTTGTTGCAAATCTCATGCATAAGCTTTCACTGAAGTAGGGCCCTGTATACTTGGGTTTCCCAAAATGCGATTTTTTTTGACCAATTATTGTTGTTTCAAACAACAAACATAAGTTTCAATCCATCTTCAGATTATAGAAAATATCATCTCTTCTTTCGGAAGCTATATCCATTTAAGTGAAAAAACTCTATAGTTGAACAATATGTACGAGTCAAAGACTCACCCTGTGTAGTGAAATCTATGATTATCTTAAACTTCTGGGTGAATCACCAACTCTAAAACTTCTAGCTGGCATAACGGAAGAAAACATTGGAAGTATCGAATGCCCCATATATTGCGAAATACCCGCAATCCCTTTTGCTTCGACATTCTGTTATTTCTACCCACACTGTACGGAATATGAAATCCTACATACTGATATTAGTCTCAGAAAGAACAATAACTCTTATGTTTTTACTACTTTTCCTTCAGCAAAGTCGAATCGAAGTAAGAATTATGACGTTGAAAGGATTTCGTTATATAAAATTTGGACGAATTTATGGATCAATTCTTTCTGTATGTGTTTTTCATGGAAACCTAGAAAACTTTCGTACTTATTATCGAGGAGTCGGAGTGTTTTCAATGAAATTTTTAGAATTGTATTCCTCATTTTATACTAGCTGACCAATCCGTGCTACGCACGGCCAGATAATTAAAAGGAATTAAGAGATCTATCGGTACATAACGTTTGATGTTTATCCACCTAGTGCCAGCACAAATGAATTATGTTCACAATTATAACGCTTCAGAGCCCGACGTACAATAGACCGAAGGCTGATTTTCAAAATCTCAAAGAGCTAAAATAAGATCATTTTTAGTTGAAAAAGGTGTTTGGATTTCCGGGGGAAAATGTGGAGTTATAGTTCCGAGTTCGCCCGAATCTAATCAGCAAAATTATTATGAAGAAAGACAAGAAAATCAAATACAAATATTTCAAGATGAACGAATATTATTATATTATTTTCGGAAAAATCAACCAAGTGAAAATAAATCTATTCGCCTACCTCTTCCCAGACCAGTTGTTTGCTCACACCAGGTCTCAGATTCATAATCTTCAATTCGGCAGCTTTGAGCACGCCATCTTGTGTGAACTCGAGGTTAGGCTTTCCAGCATCAGCTTCAACGCTGACATTTCTCAGGTATCGGAAGAACCGATCTCCGGTGTCCCATCTGGATGCACCAACACCCTCGCAAGAAAGTTGGGTGTTCAGCGAGCGACCTGAGTTCCGATAGTCGTTCGAGTAGTCTTCGACGCCGTATGCGTAAACTTTTATCGCTGTGGTGATCTCGTTCACTAGGCTAGTACTGGAGGTATCAAAGTGCACACCTGTAAGATAGAAAATAATATTTCATGAGAACAAAAAATTTGAAAGCACTGTCCTGAAGTCAGGAGTTTTACCGCGCTTGTTCGAATTCATCGCCAGAGCGGTATTCCTTCCAGGAAATATCGATCGATATCATTCCACATTGTTTTACTCAGTAATAATATTGTATTTAATAACAAGAAAGTTTTGACGGGGAAAAAACTGAAAGTTATTTATAATCATTGTATCGGTCTATCCTTCACCCCCCTCTTTCCGTCCGGCATCCTTCGTAAAGATGTGGCCGGTCTTTATTGATGGAAATTTTGTGAAAATTATGAAAGAATACAATTTTCACCAAACGATATTCGACAGTTCATTAAAAACAGTATTACCATTAGTTTTGCAAGGCAAAAGCATTTTCTGCAGTTGCTACATCGGGGTAACTCATATCAGCCTACAGCTCACAAGAGTAATTGCTCCAACGGGACGTGAAATATAGACAGCTGCTTCAAATCTGGTTGGATTGCCATGAATTGCAATGAATATTCTTATAGGATCTCTGTTTTTGAGCGCTCGTTCTACTTACACGAAGGCTATATCATTTCGGAACGATGTCTGTATTTTTCGAATTCTGAACCGAAAATGGTCTTAATCGACGAGGTTCGATTCACTGATGACGAATCCTTCAAAAAATTCAAGTCTGACTGTCCGTTCGTCCGTAAGCACGATTACTTTCGAACGGAACGACCTAGAGACTTAACATTTTCAGTGTGGGTTCAGTTCCCGAATGCCGCATTTAGATTCACGAATGGGCAGAATTCCACAAGAGCTTCCGTTCGAAAATTTTTCTCCTGATTGCTTCGAAACAACTGATTCGATAAGATAAAATTTTGCCCTTGGATGGAGAGTGATGTGTTCAAGCTACATGCAAAATGTTATCCAGATCGAATAGTCGTAACCATAGAAAAGAAACCATAAAAAATTATTACTCTCGAACGGGAGTTGAAATTTTCAGGATAGGTTCAAAATATTTTTCGAATTTTGAGCCGAACATGGTCTCAATCGAAGAGGTTCGACTGATGACTAATCCGTCGAAAAATTCAAGTTTGTCCGCCCGTGTACACCATAACTCTCGAACGGAACGACCTAGAAACTTGGAATTTTCAGGGTAGGTTCGAATCTCGGATGCCGCGCTTAAGTTCGTTATTGAGCAATATTCGACTAAAAGTTCTGTAAATATGGTGGTTTGAAATTAAGTTTTTTTGGTAATTTCGAAACTACGGATTCGATAGTGACGAAATTTTGTATTTCAATGGAGAATGATATATTCAAACTACATTTTTTCCAGATCGCATGACCAGAACCATTTTGAATTGCAACAAATAATTGAATAAAAAATCTTTATATTTCTGTAACAGCTGATTCGGCATAATTGACAAAAAGCTGCTGTAATTTTTTTGACAGCTGGCGAAAATTTCTTCAATTGGTTTCTTCAACTGGAAAATGCGAAACTACCTACAAGCGCTCAAAAACTCCTGAATTCACGGTAGTCCTTCCAATGAATTATGAAATAGTTAGAGTAAGTAATAGTAAGACGATAAAATTTTACTTTTCTTTGATAGTGTCTTTTAGCGTCGATGCGCTAATTACGTTCGAGAAGATAATGCGCTTTTATCGTCGTGTGCAATACAACATTTTTTTCTTCAGCAACTTCAAACTCAGGTGAAAAATAAAATTTCGAAGAAAATTGTAATTTTTGGCACAAAAATCGCAGCTGAGTTGCTCTGTTACAATAGGGATATGAATTACTCTGTCAACAAATAATTCAAAACACATTTTTGAGCGCTCGAACTACTTACACGAGGGCTATATCATTTCGTCACGATGTCTGTATTTTTGAATTTTGAGCCGAAAATGGTCTCAATCGACTATGTTCAACTCACTGATGACGAATCCGTCGGAAAATTCGAGTCTGTCCGTCCGTCTGTAAGCACGATAACTCTCAAACGGATCAACCTAGAGACTTGAAATTTTCAGTGTAGGTTCAGATCCCAAATGCCTCGGTTAAGTTCTTCAGTGGGCAGAATTCCACCAGGGGTTCCGTAAATATAGCCGTTCAAAATTTTGTTCTCCTGATTACTTCGAAACTACAGATTCGATCGAGATGAGAGAGAGAGACTTTGCACTCGAATGGAGAATGAGGTGTTCAAGCTACATGTGAAATTTTGTCCAGATCGCATAACCAGAACCATCGAAACCATAGAGAATTTTAACTTTCGAACGGAAACGCCTAGGGATTTGAAATTTTCAGGATAGGTGTGGATATCGAATGTCGTGATCACGTTCATCTATGAGCCAAATTATACTAGGGGTTCCGTAAATATGGTCGTTTGAAATTTAGTTTTCTTGATAATTTCGAAACTACAGATTCGATCGTGACGAAATTTTGTATACTAATGAAGAATGATATATTCAAGCTACGTTTCTCCAGATCGCATATCCAGAAGCATAGAAACCATAGAAAATCATAACTTTTGAACGGAAAGACCTAGGAACTCGAAATTTTCAGGATAGGTGTAGATCTGAAATGTCGCGTTCACGTTCATCAATGAGCAGAATTTCACTAGGGGTTCCGTAAATACGGTCGTTTGAAATTTTTTTTTCTCGATAATTTCGAAACTACGCATTCGATCGAGGTAAAATTTTGTATTTTGATCGAGAATGATATATTA